>CM073772.1:118974001-119574001 GCA_037158775.1 Hetaerina titia
GAGTAAATTAAGCCGTTAGTCGATGACGCAATCGCCACCAGAAGACCCCGCGAGGGAAGGAAGTCCCCATTCCACGCGAGGATTTCGATTTTCTCTTATTTTTTATTTACAAACAAACGCTGCCGACGATACATGGCATTAGAATTCTAGCTCCTTTTTTCCTTCGAAGCTCGATGCGCAACCCTCGCCGGAAATATAACCTGCTCACGTGAGCCAGTGGGAATTCCCGGCGGCGGGAGTTTTTTCGGTGGACATCAACTGTGGGTGAGTGTGTGTGTGAACGCGTACCTCCGAAAGAGCCTCTGCTGTAATGCAAACTTTTCGGTGCGTGGGAAGCAGGCGAGTGAATAAGCAGGATACATACACGTTACACCAATTTACGAACGCGACTTTTGAAAGCGCCGTGGCGTCTCAAGAAAGCATTATTCTAATTCCGTCTTGTTGGTCAGTGTAAAGTACATTTTCTCGATTGCTCAAGTGGTTAGAGCATCCGCCCGGAAAGTGGAGAGATCCTGTGTTCAAGTCCCGCTCGAGAAAAATATTTTTACACTTGTGATCTGCTCAAGTCCGCCTTCCCCACCTCTCTTGTGTTCGTCCGTTATGTATGTTCCTTTCCCATTTCCTTATCTCTTTTTCTATGTGAATGAATATTTGTTCGCCGTATGGCGGGATTTTCGTGTTTGAATGTGTGTTTATCTATTTTTATACACACACTCATATATACACGTGGGTGGTCAATTTTTTCTGAAATTTTGTGAGAAACTTTTCAGAACACCCTTGTGTGTGTGTGAGTGTGTATAAATATATATATTTTTAAATATATATTTTTATTTTTTAATATATAAAAATATCTATAAATATATACACACAAGGGTGATCTGGAAAGTTTCTGTCTCAGAAAATTTCATAAATATATATACATACGAGTATATATCTTTGTACAAATACACATACCATGCACACTTCAACGTAAAGGCGTGAATGCCTTAAACCTCCATCTTATCCTAAATATGTAAGTGGCAATGTTGCAGAGGCGCTGAAACTTGTTTAGTATTATATGGAAAAAATTCCGGTAGGGTCATTTTCTTCAATTAATATTATGTATTTCAATTTCACTATATAACTTAGTGGAAACCCACGGTATTTGCAACCTCTAACGGCGGCATTAACGAAATGAACCGAACTATACTATTATTTCTTCGTTAAAATGTCATTCTAATGTTTTCAATTTTTCAGGGATTTTTCATTGCTGTTGAGAAAATAAACGCCGACTAAACGCCTTTACCCGATCACATAGAAGAGAAATCCTAACGAGTGAGGGGGGTGGGGAAAGATCGGAGGCGATCGCATCCGTCCCAATTGGCAAGCGGGATCGCACTGCACTCTATCGGCCCGATTGGCAATCGATCTCGATCGAGGGAATCCACTAAAATGCCACCAATGCCTCTGGCAGAGGCGGCGCGCGGGAGAGATCGTTTGTCTTGCTGGATCGGCCGGGAGCACTCCCCCCCCCTCGCCCGAGGAGCGTCTTCCAGTTGGGCACGCGTGACCCGGTGGGGCGTGATGACCCGGAGGAAACGCCCCGCTCCACCTTCCCCCCGATCACGCTCGCGCGGAGAGTGCCCCCTTCCCTAGACACCGGCCCTGCATTCCCGCCTCTCCCCATCTACACCTCTACACACCTCCTTGCCAAACACTCCGTCCGCTACCGCCCAATCCAATTCACTTACGTTCCTTTGCCACAGATTAATCGATCAGTTCTTCTCTAATCATCAGATCGTCCTCTTTAATTAATTGATCGTTGTCCGGCATTGGCGCTTTGTAAGAAACGAGTTTAATCCGAAGTGAATTGTGCTACTGTAGGATTTTTATAGAATTAAAAGGAAATACATTATATTTTAATGACATATGAGATGAATGTGACCCTGAAAGACATGAAGCATTACTTTAAAATAGCGTCGTTAGAAATCTAGTGGGAAAATTTTACTCATTACAAAAAGTATAATTGCGTTTTGCTAAATTACTAAAATTTACCGGAAAAAAACTTTAACATTTACCCACACACATACATATATGTATATATACACTGTGGGTCGCGGTGGTCTAGTGGGTAGAGCGTTGGACTACTGACCGGAGGGCCCCGGGTTCCATTCCCGGGTAAGGCACTTTGGGCACCTGCAGCTCCACCCAAGCTAGTTGATTTTTCGGGTACCAGGACTTCCTGGGAAACCATAACCGGCACAGGGAAAGGAACTGGCCCCCCTACCCTGATGTGTGAAGATTCACACGCCGTATAGGGCTTGGTACATGGGTGAGCTCTACCATCACCTACTAAACCGACCTTCGGGTTGATTACTGTGTTTATGGTTTATATATATATATATATATATATATATATATATATATATATATATATATTTATATACTTTCCCCTTCTTGTGCGTCGTCTATTTCTCCTTTGATGGGTGAAACAGCTACCTAACGTCATCTCTTGGCCAAAAATTATCGGAGCACTTGGGCGCTTTATAAGATCGCAGATCTCAGTGTATATTAGGTTTCCTTGTCGGTTTAATTGGTAGAGCATCCGCCCGGCAAGCGGAAGGTCCGTGGTTGAAATCCCGGATAAGAGGATATTTTTACATTTGTGATCTACTCAAATCCGCCTTCCCCACCTTTCCTGTGTTCGTCTTTCATGTGTTTTCCTATTCCATTTCCAAAATCTATTTCCATACGTCAATGAATATTTCTTCTTCTTCGAATATACATTTATTTTCATCATATATAATATTATGTATAATATATATATATATATATATATATATATATATATATATATATATATATATATATATATATATGCTTTTCATGGCATGTCTGGGCACATATAATCTAGGCATGGCATAAATAATCTAGGCATGTCTGTATATATATATATATATATATATATATATATATATATATATATATATATATATATATATATATATATATATATATATATATATATATATATATATATATATATACAGACATGCCAACTTTCAAAAATGAAAAATCGGGAGATTTTTAGAAGTGTATCACGAAGTAATCACTTTTAATTACCACAATATTTGCATGGCACCTTAATCCCTTTATGACACTTTGCCAATTTTTAATGAATGTCACACTTTATTAACATGTTAAGCTAAGTACACAATTTGAACAGTTCATCAAGAACGTAAGAAGGAAAAATCGGGAGTCTCCCGCTTAAATCGGGAGAGTTGGCATTTATATATATATATATATATATATATATATATATATATATATATATATATATATATATATATATATATATATATATATATATATATATATATATATATATAGTTGTGTCCATCCAAAAACCTACCTTAACCGGTAGATTACCTAATAATAATAAAAATTATATATATATATATATATATATATATATATATATATATAATGTATAAATATATATTTTTTAATATGATTTTATAATAATAATATTTTATATTATTATTAGATTTTATAATATGATAATATTTATGATGTATATAAATGTGGACCGCGGTGGTCTAGTGGGTAGAGCGTTGGACTACTGACCGGAGGGCCCGGGTTCGCGGATTCCCGGGCAAGGCACTCTGGGCATCTGGAGCTCCATCCGAGCCATGTGAATTTTCGGGTACCAGTTCTTCCTGGGAAACCATAACAGGAAATGGGAAAGGAACGGGCCCCCCCACCCTGAAGTATGAATTTCACACGCCCACTGGCTTAGTACTGGGTGAATTCTGCAATCACCTACTAAACCGACCTTCGGGCTGATTACAGCGTTTATGCATTTATATAAAAAAACATAAACACAGTAATCAACCCGAAGGTAAGTGTAGTAGGTGATGGTAGAGCTGACCCATGCACCAAGCCCGACGGCGCTTGAATAATCACACAAAGTAGTACCCGTTCGTGCCGCATGAAGTGCTGACGACGCGAGTAGCCGCTGGACGAGGTCAGATAGCTTCAGTGGCTTGTCTGCCTTCTCTGAGCCAAGTTGCGTGACGCTAGCATTGCCTGTGTTGTTTCTGTGATTGTTTACAATGTTTAAAAAAATTGAGAACGCCGCCAGTTGTGAAGTGAGGGCAGTGATTAAATTCCTCAATGCAAGAAACGTTCGCCCATGTGATATTCATCGCCAATTAAAGGAGGTGTATGGAGACAATGTAATGGACGAGTCGTCTGTTCGGCGGTGGTGTCGCAACTTCAACATGGGGAGGGGGAACACACACGACGATGAGCGTTCGGGGAGACCGTCTGTCATTTCAGACCAACTGGTGAGCTCAGTTGACGAATTCGTGAGGAACGATCGGCGCGTCACAATTGATAACATCTGTGAGCATTTTCCCAATGTTTCTCGAACAATTGTTCATGAAATTGTTAAACACCATCTGCATTATGCAAAAATTTGTGCAAGATGGGTCCCTCGCATGCTTACAGATGAGCACAAAACCAAGCGTATGGCTGCAGCACTGACGTTTTTGGGACGTTATTCTGATGAAGGAGACTCTTTCTTGACTCGCATAATTACTGGTGACGAAACATTGGTTTGTTATGCATCACCTGAGAGTAAACGACAGTCAATGGAGTGGCATCATGCTCATTCACCAAACAAACCAAAAAAATTCAAGACAGTTCTGTCCACCAGGAAACTCATGGCAACCATTTTCTGGGATCGACGAGGTGTATTGCTTATTGATTTTATGGCCCGTGGAGACACTATTAATGCCAATGCGTATTGTGAAACATTAAAGAAATTACGGCGGGCAATACAAAATCGGCGGCGAGGTCTATTGTCTACTGGTGTCATTCTCGTCCATGACAATGGCCTCATGCAGCTGGGATAACACAAAAACTTTTGCAGCAATTCAAATGGGAAACTTTCGACCATCCACCGTATAGCCCGGACTTGGCCCCTTCAGATTTTCATCTCTTTACAAAGCTTAAAGACTTTTTGGCAGGAAAAAGATTTGACAGCGATGAAGAACTTAAAGAAGGAGTGACCCTGTATCTCAATGAGCTGGCGGCGAAGGACTATGCAGCAGGAATACAGAAACTTGTCACACGTTATGACAAATGCCTTAATTTGCTTAAAGATTATGTTGAGAAGTAGTTTAACGTATCCTCTTTCAAATAAAATTTTTTATGTTTGTTAATATTTACTTTTGTGTCTTTATTTCACGAACGGATACTACTTTCCGGATGACCCTCGTATACCCCTCCCATAGAATACAGACTTGAAGTGGTGGAATGATTTGTGCATTCCGATGGCATCTAGAACTTTGCTGGTGGGAGCAATGACATGAAGGCGGTTTTGAGCAGATCACAAATATCCCGGTTAAGGAAATATTTTTACATTTGTGATCTGCCCAAAGCCGCCTTCTCCACATGTCATGTGTTCGCCTTTTATGTGTCTTCCTATCCCTTTTCCTTCTGCCTCTATATATATATATATATATATATATATATATATATATATATATATATATACACATGTATACACACACACACATATATATATATATATATATATATATATATATATATATATATATATATATATATATATATATATATATATATATAGCATCGAATGTAAGTGGTGGAATATCTTTACAAGACCTGCTCACCAAATATATTTTATAACTAACTTACTGATAATTTTTTATGTCGCAAGAAGCTATTTAGTCGATAACTTTTGTAGCGTTAGGAAAAGTCCGTTTGATATTTATAATTATTTTTTAATAAAGTAATAAAAGCATCAATTATGAAAATGAATCATGGAACTTGTATGAGACACTTATTAACAAAAATGATATTTAGTAATCAAAACGGAAAAGTGGAAAACGTTTTGGAAAAATAATAATTGCGACTACTATTTAAAATTGCTTTAAGGATGTGTTTACACTGACATAGGTTTCAAACTTTAAGCATTTTCCCAATCTGATTGTCTTCTTGGTCCATTCATATAGATCTTCCTAAAACACTGACATGGTCTTAACCTATCACTTAATTTACCTGTATAGCTTTACAATAGTTAGGAGACGCAAGGAAGGTCTGTGATGGTCTTTGGACCAATACGATATTCTTTGTAAAATTATATTCTCTTTATATATATTTATATAAAAAAATATATTTTTTTAATTTTAGGTAATATACCGGTTAAGGTAGGTTTTCGGATGGACACAACTATCAAAATAAATATTTTGTGACTCCAAAAAAACCTACTCTACATCAGTTCCCTCTTCATCTCTGTGTACTTCTTTCCTCCCTTCATCCCGTCCAACATCCCTATCCTGTTCCTACCCTTACCTCGTTTGCCCAACATTCTCCCCTCTATTACCTTCTTCAACATTCCACTACCGCTCAATACGCCTTTCATCCATTTTTCCTGCCTCCATAGAATTTCTCTCAACAAACCCCTCTCCTCACCCACCATCTCCAGTACTTCCTCATTTGTTTTCCTTTCGGTCCATTTCACCTTCTCCATCCTTCTCCACACCCACATTTCAAAAGCCTCCAATCTACGTCTATCCTCCTGCATCAGTGACAACGTTTCCGCGCCGTACATAGCTACGCTCCATATCAGAGTTTTTACGAGTCTTGTGTTAACCTCCCTACTCAACGTCCCCGTCATCAACTCCCTCCTCCTTTAGAAAGCCTCCATGCCTAGCGCTACTCTTCTCCTTACGTCCCTACCACTTTGACCGTATTGGTCGCAAAAACTTCCGAGATATAAAAACTGTTCTACCTGCTTAATTTTTTCCCCTCGTTTTTTAATATTTAGCTTAGCCATTTTCTTTCTGGAAAATCGCATAACCTTTTTTTATTAATATTGATTCTCATCCCATATCTATCGCACTGAACCTCCAATTCACTCAGCAATGCTTGCAATCCCTTGGCTGACTGAGCAACTAATGCTTGGTCATCAGCAAACCTGACCGATTTTACGAATTCCCCTCCGACTTTCATTCCTAACTCCAGTTCTTCCCATGCCTCTTTAATTATTTCTCACTCTATCACATTTCCTCACAATTCACTCTATCAAACGCTTTTTCGAAATCTACAAACAGGCAAAAACGTCCTGATTGTGTTCTAAGATTTATAAAGATAACAATAGAGTTAAGAATAATAAAATTTTTTATTTTAAGTTGTTATTTTATAAAGTAAAATTTTAAGTGACAAAGAGCCTGGGATTTTGGCAATAGTCCAACAATTGTACGGTATATTGAAAAAGTTTTACCAAGTCATGTACACATCGTAACTCTATATTCCTCTCGATTAGTGATCTCATGGCTGCAATGGCATCACGCGTACCTCTTCCTTTCCTAAATCCAAATTGATCATCCCCTAAGTAATAAATTGCCTTACTCTCTATCCTTTTGTTGATGATCCTGAGAATAACTTTAGCCGTGTGGGATATCAAACTTATTGTTCTGTAATCCTCACATGATGTAGCCTTTACCTTTTTCGGAATAGGAACTAACAACGATCTCTCAAAATATTCCGGCCAGGTTCCTTCCTCATAGATACTACGAATCAGTCCATATAGAGTCTTCTTCCCACATTTTACTAAACTTTTCAGCAGTTCTACAGGGATGTTGTCTATCCCCACGGCCTTATTTGTTTTGATCTCCTTTAATGCCCTTTCTTCCCGATAATAACTTAACCTTGCTGTATAGAGCACCAATTTCACCCTTCTTTTGTAAACTTTTCATATCCTCGCATTGCGTTTTCCACCATTCTTCTTTTGCTTTATTTGTGACCCTTCTCAATTTATATTTGGCGGAGTGGGCGACAAATAATAGGATGGATATTAATGTTAGCAAATGCAAATCCATCACCTTTAGTAACAAGGTAAATGGAAACAATAGGGAATATAAATTCTCAGAAAATGTCATTCTTAGAAGTGATAGTTGCAAATACTTTGGTGTATATTTAACCAAGGATTTAGGGTGGGGGCTAAATGTGGATTACATTATTAAGAAAGCTCTGAAAACCCTTCATTGGGTGATGAGAAACCTCAAAGGGATCGTTAAAGCAAGTAAGGAGAAAGCGTATCACACCCTGGTAAGACCAATTTTGGAGTACGCTTCTCTAGTATGGGACCCTCATGAAGAAGGACAAATCAAAAACTAGAAAAGGTGCAAAGGAAGGCTGCCCGATGTGTACTGGGGAAGCATAGGAGGATGGAGAGTGTGTCTGACATGCTAAAAACGCTGGGTTGGAAACCTTTACAAACTAGAAGGAAATTAAGCAGTCTTTGTGGAATGTTCCGCATTCTGAATGGGGAGAAGGCTTGGGCAGATCTAAGGAAAGAGGCGGGGAACCCGAATTTTATAGGGAGAAATGACCACAAATTTAAGGTAAAATGCCGGGCACAAAGAACGAATAAAAACAAATTTTCTTCACTGAGGAACAGACGCTGCGTGGACTACCTTTCGTCTGGCTCCTAACCTTCGGCCTATCTGACATGGGTGACCCTACGAGGAGCAATTATTATTGCTCCCGCCAGCACACCTCTAGGGGTCATCGGAACACACAAGCTATTCCACCACGACAAATACATATAATATATATATATATATATATATATATATATATATATATATATATATATATATATATATATATATAGTACCTGTTTCTCCACTTCGGAATTCCTCCAAGTTATTTAGTTAACCAAGTACTCCGGCTACATTTATATTACTTTCAACTCAATTTTTCCGGTGGTTTATATTATGTCCGTATAATCGTGAAGCATGCGTCGCAATGCGCTTTGCACGTAGTCGCTCTTTGCATAAGCCGATCTGTCCAATGGTTTCGATTAATTTATCTGGGCTTTAGAAAACGTAGTATTTGAATTTATTATTAAGCATAAAATATGAACAAACAATAATCAAATCATTGCTCTTTAATACGTACTTTGTTTTTTAATATTTTTAAAAATCAAATAGTTTTTTTGTTATCGAATGAAGCATTTCTCGAGGCCACCTCCACGTTTAACTAAGAATAAAATCCTCTAGTACTCGGTGCTGACCTGTTTTCTTCAAGATGAATGAGAAATTGCAACCCTGCGCAGTAATTACTCTGAGAAATGAACGTGCTTGCATCATCTAATTTTCATTAAGCATGAGGAAAGCAGTAAATACAGAGCTCAGGTATGCCAATCTAATTGGCAGATGAAAAGTGTTTTCGGCTGAAGGTATTCCGCCCTCATCTCCCCGTTTCTATTTTTAATTTGAGCGAGAGCTATAATTAAAGAAAATTGAAAAAGTCTCCCAGCATAGGAACGAAGCCCTCTCCTGTTGACCCGAATCCTCCCGCCATTCCCCTTGCGCCTACTGCGGAGGTCGCCGTGAGGACGCCGAGGATTCGCGACTCCACTCGGGAGCTGGAGAGGGTGTTTGAGCACTCCGACCCCACTCCCACTGCAAACCGCACCTGCTCTCGCTCCCTCGCCTTCGAAACTATTGTAAGCGATAGGTTAAAATCCACGCGCGGCAGCGTGCAAAAAGGCATTTTGAGTCAATTTTTGAAGCCTTGGAAACCTATGCTTGACATATCTCACGAGGTATACCATTTGCCATCTTGAAAACAACCAAACGTAGTACCTTCTTCTTAATCATAGTGTCAGAGCTTTGGTTCATTTGCTGACTGCTCTTCTCTCCTTATCTTGGCCTTCACCCTACTGGATAGGTTCCAGGACCCTTCTTTCCGTCCCCACTGAGGGCACGGGGACCCTCAGTCCTACACACACACACTTGTTCCTGGACTACGAAAGGCGCTGCCATGGGAATGGCAAAAAGGTTTCCTCCTCATGCATTTTATATGATACATTTCCATGGTAAAATCATGAGGTAAATATTTGAGAGACACACACGGTTACGGAGCATTTTTGTCACAATTAGAGTGCATTTTCACTTAAAGATCATATTTAGTATTCCCCTCCCATGGACTATAACCTTGTCCTGGTGGAAGGGCTTGTGCGTTCCAATGACCCCTAGAGCTGTGCTGGCGGGAGTAATAATAATTGCTCTTAGTATGATAACCCATGCCAGATAGGTCGAAGATTAGGAGCCAGGCGAAAGGTAGTCTACGCCGCGTCTGTTCCTCAGTGAGGCGGCTGCAAAGGCGTCTGACCCCAGTGGGGCGGCCATTAATTGATGGTGTCACGTTATAATTAGATTATATTAGAAAATATTAAGCGAGAGATGGAAAGAGGTAATATACATGTTTTAGGTCTCTGCGAGGTGAGATGGAAGGATAGCAGAGATTACTGGAGTGACAATTTTAGAGTGATATACAGCGGCGGAGATGAGAGACAACGAGGGGTTGCTGTAATATTAAATAAAGGGGTAGTAAGAAGCGTAGTCAACATAGAGTTAGCAACTCATAGAATTTTACTCATAGAGATTAAAGCAGACCAACGAACATGGTCATTGTTCAGGTATTCATGCCACCGAGCAACCACAAGGAGGAAGAAGTCGATAGGATGTACGATGAGTTAGAGGATATAATCGCGTTTGTTCCTACAGGGAAACATTTGATAGTGATGGGGGATTGGAATGCGACGGTAGGCGAAGGAAGATGTGGTGATGATGTGGGGGACCATGGGTTAGGCACGAGGAATGAACGCGGGGAGAGAGCAATTAAATTCTGCAGGAGACAGTGGATAGTCATCACCAACACATGGTTTAGACACCACAAAAGTCGTAAGTATACATGGAAAATGCCAGGTGACTCAGAAAGGTATCAGTTAGATTATATTATGGTTAGAAACAGGTTTAGGAACAGTGTGATAAATTCGCACAGTTTCCCAATGCGGACTCTGACCACAATTTAATTGTTATGAAATGTAACGCCCGTTTCAAGAAGATAAGGCAAGGGCGGCGGGTTAGGAAATGGAATGTAGAAGCATTAAATGGATTAACGAGGAAAAGGCATCAACAGGCTGTAGAGAAAATGATGGACGACTGTAAAGAACTGAGCACTTTCAAAGAAAAATGGGAAAGTATCAAGAAAGGGATATTGGAAGCCGCAAAGTACACTATAGGAACCGTTAACGGAAAAAGGAAAAGGAAACCATGGGTAACAGATGAGATGATTGCAAAGAGGGATGAGAGAAGAAGATGGATAAATGTAAACACAGAGTTAGGCAAAATGAAGTACAAAGAGTTAAACAATAAATTGAGAAGGGCCACAAATAAAGCAAAAGAAGAATGGTGGAAAACGCAATGCGAGGATATGGAAAGTTTACAGAAGAAGGGTGAAATTGGTGCTCAATACAGTAAGTTTAGTTATTATCGGGAAGTAAGAAGGCAAGATCTGTGCGAGCAGTTAAAGATAAACGGGGTAAGATAATAGTTGAACCAGGAACAATCCAAGAGAGATGGAAGGAATATATAGAAACACTGTATGGTAAAGAACTTAGGGTTGCAAAGATGGATGAGAGGAGAAGATGAAAGAATGTAAACACAGAGTTAGGCAAAATGAAGTACAAAGAGCTAAACAATAAATTAAGAAGGGCCACAAATAAAGCAAAAGAATAATGGTGGAAAACGCAATGCGAGGATATGGAAAGTTTACGGAAGAAGGGTGAATTTGGAGCTCTACGCAGCAAGGTTAAGTTATTATCGGGAAGTATGAAATCAAGATCTGTGCTAACAGTTAAAGATAAGTGAGGTAAGACAATAATTGAACCACACAAAATCCAAGAGAGATAGAAGGAATACATAGAAAACCTGTACGTTGGAGAACTTGGGCCGACAAGGTTAGACATAGAAAACGAACATGACGTAAAAGAAGATAGCTTAGGTCCTGGCATACTCGACGATGAAATAGAAAGGGCATTAAAGGAGATTAAAGCAAATAAGGACGTGGAGATGGACAACATTCCTGTAGATGTGTTGAAATGTTAAGGGAAATGTTTGAAGGAGACTCTATATGGACTGATTCGTAGTATCTATGAGGAAGGAATCTGGCCGGAAGATTTTGTGAGATCAGTCTTAGTTCCTATTCCAAAAAGGGTAAAGGTTAAATCATGTGAGGATTACAGAACAATAAGTTTGATATCTCACGTAGCTAAAGTTATTCTCAGCATCATCAACAAAAGGATAGAGAGTAAGGCAAATGATTACTTAGGGGATGATCAGTTTGGGTTTAGGAAAGGAAGAGGTACGCGTGATGCCATTGCAGTAATGAGATCACTAATCGAGAGGAATATAGAATACAATCAGGACGTTTTTGCCTGTTTTGTAGATTTCGAAAAAGCGTTTGATAGAGTGAATTGGGAAAAATTAATGCGTGTAGTGCAGAAAATAGGAATGGATTGGAGGGACAGGAGACTGATCCGCAACCTGTACATGTCTCAGACTGCTTATGTGCGAGTAGGGAACGAATAGTCCGAATAGGCAGTGTTAGGAAGAGGTGTAAGGCAGGGTTGCACATTGTCACCGGTGCTGTTCAACGTATATGTGAAGGAAATGATTAAGGAGGCATGGTAAGAACTGGAGGTAGGAATGAATGTCGGAGGGGAAATCGTAAAATCGGTTAGGCTCGCTGATGACCAAGCATTAGTTTCTCAGTGAGCCAAGGGGTTGCATTGCTGAGTGAATTGGAGGTTCTGTGCGATAAATATGGGATGAGAATCAATATTAATTAAACAAAGGTTAGGCGATTTTTCAGAAAGAAAAAGGCTAAGCTTAACATTAAAATAGGAGGGAAAAAATAGAGCAGATAGAACAGTTTACATACCTCGGAAGTGTTTTGGACCAATACGGTCAAAGTAGTAGGGACGTAAGGAGAAGAATTGCACTAGGTAAGGAGGCTTTCTCAAGGAGGAGGGAGTTGATGATGGGGACGTTGAGTAGGGAGGTTAACACAAGACTTGTAAAAACTCTGATATGGAACCTAGCTAGGTACGGCACGGAAACGTGGTCACTGAAGCAGGAGGATAGACGTAGATTTGAGGCTTTTGAAATGTGGGTGTGGAGAAGAATGGAGAAGGTGAAATGGACCGAAAGGAAAACAAATGAGGAAGTAATGGAGATGGTGGGGGAGGAGAGGGGTTTGTTGAGAGAAATCCTATGGAGGCAGTAAAAATGGATAAAAGGTGTATTGAGCGGTAGTGGAATGTTGAAGAAGGTAATAGAGGGAGAATGTTGGGCAAGCGAGGAAAGGACAGGAACAGGATAGGGATGTTGGACGAGATGAAGGGAGGAAGGAAGTACGCGGATATGAAGAGGGACCTGAGGTAGATTAGGTTGTTGGATTGGGTTTTGTTTGGAGTTACAAATTGTTTATTGGATAATTGTGTCCATCCAAAAGCCTACTCTAAGTGGTGGATTACCTAATAATAATAATTTAGTATTCATCCGTGATTTTACTTCAATGCCTCGTTTCGTTGAGATAAAAATGTGATGGGAGCAACATCCAAAGAGGAGTGATACATATTCCTATTATGATTGAATATTTACGTGAAGATTAATTTATGATCTGAATTAGTGCCGCATTAAAGGATAGCATATATATATATATATATATATATATATATATATATATATATATATAGGGTAAATACATAGCGCCAACAAAAACTATGGGGGATGAGGCTATTCGTACGTTTGTTCCAAAATGTTTTGGAATAACTAATGAGCGTCGTTGGTAGTTAGTGAAAAGAAGCACGCCTTTTCATGCCCGACGAAGCGTATCAAGCAGTCCATCTGAACAAAATGAAGCAGGCTGGGACAGAAGTGCAAGAATTAATGCGACATCAGGTTCTGCTAAAACGGGAAAAGGTGGCGTGGGAAGAGGAAACAAGAGATAGTGCAGATAAAACGGCTGAAAGAAGGAGTACGCAGGAACCTTCAAGTGCCTCACTCAGGCGAGATTTGTTGGGTAAAACACAGCGTCAGAAAGCATGAATTGTATTGAAAATGCTTGGAATAAGATCGAGCGGACACGAGGGACGTGACGACTTCGAAAAGGAAGCGATGTAAACAGAGAGCATCGCGAAATACGGAGACGGCAAATGATGGCTAGAAGAAAGAGAGCAGAAAAGACGAAGACGAGGAGAAGATCCCGAATTGGTGATGCTATGAGCGAGCTGTTCAAAGAGACAAGTTGGGCGGCGTATCGTATAACACGTATCATCGGATTACGATAGGGGTTTTGAGTTTTCACTAAGAGTCTCGTTATTCAGGATTCACACCCGCTATTCAATTGAAAAAGGTTTCACTTTTCATTGCAAATCTTATTTGCTATTACAATTTGAAAAATTTAGGGTAAGGGTATCCTGCAAACCACTAGTAAGTTTGCACTAAAGTGTCAGGGTAGTTGCGCTCGATTAAGTACCATGAGAATGGCCAACAAACAAATCTGGCTCAACGTAATTTATTTGAGCAAATATAGTAAAGGCGAATTTGTTGATATAATATGCATATCGTATCTTATTTCGAAAGTCGTAATGATTTTATGGTAGTCGGAATTAAAACAATAAATACTTGGTTTAGAAGAGCACAAATATAATTTGGAGATTTTAGTTAATGTGAAAAATAAACAAATTCAAAACTTCCTACAGGGAAATTTTCACTTTATAATATACGGAGACAATTTTTATTAGTTCCTTGTCGTGGTAGATCGAATAATTAAAATTCGTCAACGAGAATCGTTGCGTTTTCTCATACGGGGCCACGAATATATCCTCTTGATCGTTTACCTGTTTTCAAATGTATTCACTCACAATTTCAGTCCTTTGCTGACCTCCGGACCTAGTGATTTTCTTTTCAGTACTTTCGAGGTCTCTCCAGCAAATGGCGATAATATTCGATGCAAAGTATTTATTCTAGATCCAACGTGCTTTACTGGGGTAAATGATCACGTTCATGTTTTCTCTGACTTACCAAGTATTTCAGTAATTGATTCAATGCTTTATTATTCAGAGAAGTTTAATTCGAAAATATATTTTTAAATATCACGTGGGGTACTTTTAGAAAGCAAAACATTTATTTTTAGCTCGTGATATTTACGCTCGATCGATGGCAAAATTACTGACGCAACGGCGAGCGAGCGGGTCGGCAAAAACTAGACTTCCCTCTTCATCCGAGACATCTACCGGCGAAAAGTTAAAGGCTACTAAGGGAAAGGGAATCTCCTTTGTTCCGGTACACCCGCGATCCACATTTCCCAAGCGAGCAAAACTTGCACGACCGGAATCGCGAAGAAGACTCTCCACTCGAAAATCCACCGAAGGAGGAGCACTAGAGGCCGGGAGCGCCCGTTCTCTCGCCGGTGACGACGCCTTCCATACGAGGGTGATTAAGATGCTCTCGAAAGGCAATGGGAAGGTCCACACGCCACAATGATGAGCTCACTGTAATATTAAAGCGTTCAACCTACTTTTCGTTCACATGGAGGTAATTAATACGTGAACAATAAGTTTCTCCAATGACTGTCGTAGAAGAAACGTCCAGCAGATACATGAACCGTGGAGGTGAAGTCTTCCGATCTCTCAATGTTCGCGTGACAAAAAAGAGATAAATTTTAATATATGAGTCACCAAGACCACAATATTTTTAAGGGTCGTCTTTACTTATCCTGGGGGAAAGATCAAAGCACTGTTTATGAAACGGTTTTGCCAGTTGTAGTCAAACCCCCTTCTTTTGGGCGGGATGAATGATTGGAGCCGCTTGTTCCTGTTTCGAATTTTAGCGTTCAAGTCTCATTTTCACGCACAGTAATGACACACATATAAGAACAGGTTCATGTACCCGACGAGAGTGCGCGCATTTGGGGCGAAAATAGTAACGCCATCAAAACATTCTCGTTCGTCCATCAATGCGCTCTCGTTAATCCAGGAGCCAGGGGGGGGGGCTGAAGAAATAGGGGGTGCAAAAATCAAAAGAAAAGAAGAAGACTTTGACTTGCGCTTCTTCCAATTTCAGAGAACTTTTCAAGTTTTGCCTTTCACAAATTGGACAAAACGCACGCCACCACAATGCCATCCCTCGTACTCGTCTCCAAAAGACTCGCCCAACTCCTTCTGCAAGACATGGTAACCTGACCTTCCTCTCGACCCCTTCCTGCCAGCAGCCTTCCTAAGGTGCCCTAACGTTCAGCCCAAACGCACTCTTTCTGTTCTTTCATTTGACGACGCGTGGTACACTCCATGACGTCTCCAACAACCGCCCGCACCAAAACAACACCCATCCTCTCTCTCACATTTCCCCATTCCCACATTCTGACCCACCAACTGACGACTACAGTATACAAGTAGGTACAACGTGTTCCGGAAAAAAGGCAACCCTCCCCTGAAGATGCTGCACGACAAAGAAACCAAAGATACAAGTTGAATTACGTATCACTCCTCATGCCGTGAAATTTCGTTGTCGTTTCTGTAATGAAGTGCATTCCGGTGCCCCTCGAACGGGTGTGGCGGGAGTGTAGAGCAGCGTCCATGCATCAACAAATATGAGGTCGTTTATGCAGCCACATATTTCCCCACTCAAAAACACAATCGGTTTCAAACACTCGTAAAAGCCAATATGCATCATGCAACAATCAAAGGCATTGACTAAGTCATGAATTTTATTAAACTAAAATATTCGTGTCGCAAACTCGCGTTACCTCTTTGTTTCTAAATATCTTAATTTTGGCTGATCTCTTCGCGAGTAAAGGAATCATCCTAGTTTCTCCAGCATACCAGTCACATTTACTCTTTCTAATAGCAATTTTTAAAAACCTATCATATTGTCTCTATGTGTTTTTCAAATCCTTAATTAAATTTTCCTCCAGTTTTCTCCCATAGTATGGCTATACTAAAACTGCATCTCAGCCAAACTTTTCCTTCTTCCACAATTTTCCAATAGACCACTTCACAATCATGACCAAGGCTAGAGCAAAAACTGATAAAATTCCATGAAACCTTCATCAGCGATTTGGTATTCGTTTACCACATTCACTTATTCTGCTCTGTATATTCCTGTTGACCTCATAATTTGTTTTTAACATTAATCTTTCATTATCGCTTTGGCGCAATCCATTCATTGACTCTCTCTGTACTTCTTCTTTTTTTATACGTTACTGATTTAGAATTACATCTTCGTACAAAAATATTGTTTTTTCCGTAAAAAAAAGATGGAACCAACCTACCAATCGTCAATGAAATTGATTTGAAAAAAAAATATGCCTACTAGATAGGTGGTCAACTTTGTAGTCATTTAATCTGCAGGCAAATAATGCTGCATTATTAAAATTTGTAACTCCTAGTCCCAAATGTGTATAGTAATACTTTAAAAATAGATATTGCAATGCATACAAAGTTTGTGTGTTTGTAAGAATTGTTTTCATCGTAAGAAATACAAAAATTCTCCTTAGACCTCAAGTATCTTTTTAATATTTCATTTTGAAGGTGGATGCCGGGCGTGGAATCACACCTGCCAGAGACCCCAGCTTGTACGATAAGTTAAAAATCAGATATAGACTTGAATTAAACTTAGAACATTGTGAGTAAAATATCATAGATATGCACTCTACGGTGTTTTCTTACTCATACCTTCGTGTTGCTTATTGAGAGGCATTTCCTTTAATAAAATGCTAGTTTTATGGCTTGGGCCAGAGGTATTTTGCAAGTTTCATTTTCATTGCTTCTCCCATCCAGATATGATGAAAATGCGACCTTCATACACTCCGACCGTGTCTATAAATGATAGACCTTGAAGCGAAGGGGGAGAAGAATTCGACGTAAATTTGCCTTAAAATTGCGGAAACGTGGGAAATTATTAGTGGGCACAAAAAGTTAAGTGACTCACTTTGTTGCTGACTTTCTCAAAGCCGAATTTTAAAAGCATAAGAATGGCGAGGATTTAAATGAGTAGATATAAGTTCAGAGAGATTTCAATTGTTATAATTTGCGTCATAATTCGCTGGGCTTCTTTATATTCATTAATATTTACGCTCGCACTCAAATGTCTATTTTGTAAGCCTCCTCAAAACCGTTGGTGGATGTGAATACCATTTGATCAATGTGTCCAAACAGTTCGGTCATATTGTGATCAAATGCCAAAATACTTCCGCAATACGGGTGCATTAAAGATTTTGAAAAAAATGATGGAATATTTCATAGGCTGCTTCACATTTATTATTATACGTTTCCCAGTTTATTTTTTATATCACGTTTACTTCGGCTTTAAGGTCACTTTCAAACTTATTACGTGTATACACGCTCTTTCTCTTTTTGTTTATGTAATTATCGCACTCACGTATGATTGATGCGACACCCAACCGTTTAAAAGATAAGTCCAGGTGGAAAGAAAGTAGATATCATGTCTTAGATTAGCTTTAAGAGGAATCGTTCCGTTCAGTTCCACGTGGTTGATGGTCCTGCCGCTGAAATTTGCATGCTATCATTTGAAAAGGTAATTGATTTATCATGGATATTAAAATCAGTACCATACAGATTAAATTTACATTTAAAAACTTTTGGGAAAGCATTTTTAAAGACATATTGGACAAAAAACATTTTCGTTTTTAAAGAAAACAGATGATTTCGGCTGTTACATAAATACCTACATATGCGCGGTGCGCTGTCTTATTTTTACTCACCATCATACTGATATTGTTTCTATATACTCACCGCATCAAAGTGTAGTACAGAAGCAGGGGAGTATACATTACTATTTGGCCTCATTAGGAAAGTACCCCTATGATGCGTAAGTTTAAAAGTGCCTACTCACGACAAAACTCCAAGCTCTGACAACATGCTACATTTATTACTTCGATTGTGTAATTGAAAGATTCTTTGCTGAAATTTGTATCCATTCTTATTCTTATATATCCCGTAACTTTCACCTCGCAATCCGACTGATTCCAAGGAAGGTCGATTTTCCTCCGCGTCAACTTTATGGCTGTGCATACCCAACTTGTGTCTTCGAACGAGAATCTCTATGCGAGAGGAGACCAGCCAATTGCATAACCTCGCGCCTTCAAAAAATAAGCGTAGACTCGTTTCAGGGACGACGCAAAGGCGCCACTTTACACATGTAAGCCACTCGTCCTTTCCATGCCTCCCTCCCACCTCTCCCCTCCTCCTCTCTCCCTTTCTCTCCCTCCTTCTGCCTCTTAATTTTACCCTCGCCACCCTCCCCTTATGTGTCAAAAGGAGCAGAGAGACACATCGTTGGGTCGGAGGGTTTTACTTAAGTACGACTTAAGTGTCGTCATTATAGAGTACGAGAGGAGCATCAAGAACAAGGTGATGCGCATTTTTTTAGGATCTAGAAACAAAATTTTTTAAGTCGTTAGTGAATGTAACCAAAAATCCGTTACTGATTTGAACAAAAAAATTTTATTCCAGCAGTAATCGAGATTCGCACAAATAGACACAATGGCTCAGGCACGTCCTCCTTTTGAACCAATTTAATAAAATTCATTATTTCAGTTTCTTTTCTCGGTCTCTTTTCAATGCATTGCATCAAGTGCATACTTATAGTGATATCTTAGATATTGTGAACATTTTATTCGCTTTTTCATCTTACGCCAGACCACGAATCAATTGTTATATTTTTGATAATTCAATTCTCCTAATATTTGACTAATATTTTAATCAGCTAAATTTTGTAAATTCAGTGATTTTAATGCAACAGGGCATGGTATCTTGTTGATGAAAAAATACGATTTACGTCAGAAAAATGTCACAACGGTGAGCCTAAAAGTATTATACTTGCAAAAAAGCGTTTCAATGCTAAAGTTTCTGTCCTTGTCTTCTATGCAATTTAGTTGTTTGAAGTTAATCAAGCCTCGAAGGCTGCTTTAGATAGTAAGATATATGGAATTTATTTGGTATTTACGTTCCTTTCCGGATAATATTTTAACTTCAAAATAATCACTTGACAATGTTAAAGGTAGGAAGCAAAAATGTTTGCTAACATCAATGTACTAGTACCAAATATATTTTACGACTGCTGAGGCACAAATATGGAGGATCATAAGGCTAAAATGGAGTATCATATCATAAGGATAAAATGGAGGAAAATCACTCCACATGAGATCACGTATTCAATTTCACTGGATATTTAACATAATTTGCGATTATTTTAGAGACAGCAATGTTTACATTTTTATTTACACATACTTGTTATCAAGTTACCAATATAGGATATTAGCTAATAGTAATGCATTATCTTTTTAGAACCTTCATAGCGGGCATTTTCAAGTCTAAGGACAGGAAATGCAATTCTATTCTTCACTTCTGAAGCTCCCCTCCTACGATCTCTTATCCCCCCTCACTTCCTCGGTCTTCTCGCTCACTTGCTTCACAGTGATGTGCCTCGCGTGCCTTTGTCGAAATTTCACCAATCGGCGCCACGCATTCCGCCGCTGGTTCCCTTCGAAATTCCAGGAGTGCCTCTGACTATGAGAGGATTCGCAACTGCGTTTTCTTCAGTGGCGCCCCCGGACGGAAGATGTCCGAATGACTGATTCCGCGACATATCTCTGGCGGTGACGCGGTCGCTTGCGTTCAAATAGTTTCCAAGGACAAGGAGAGTCAACGAGTAAATACAATTTTTTTCCCGAAGGACAAATCTTCCCCACCTTTTGGAAAATTCATTCCTAACCAGAAATAGAAAAAGGCGGAAAGTGATAACACTTGGGGAATTAAAACTTCAATTCGCAAATAAAAAGGTTTCCACTCGCTAAGCTGAAGAGATTTTTTAAAACTTTCATATGAATTCGCTTTTGGAAAGGTTTCCCTTATTTTGACCAGATGAGCGCTGAACGAGTGTTGATTTGTCTCCCTTACAATAATATGAGCGAATGTTATGTCCTGTACATATCTTGAATTTTCTATGCTTGTTCACAAGGTTGTAACAAGATGTGCCACCGAAGAAAATGCAAGCTTCAATATACTTTCACGAGGGGTTGCCGTAATATAAAATAACGGGGTAGGAAGAGGCGTAATCAGCATAGAGCAAGCAACTGATAGAACTTTACTAGAAGAGATTAAGGCAGAGCCGACGAACTTGGTCATTGTTCAGGTCTATATGCCACCGAGCAACCATAAGGAGGAAAAAGTCGATAGGATGTACGATGAGTTAGAAAATATAATCGCGTGGGTTCCAGTGGGGAAACATTTGATAGTGATGGGGGATTGGCATGCTCCGATAAGCGAAGGAAGAGAGGGTGGTGAGGTGAGGGACTATGGGTTAGGCACGAGGTATGAACGCGGAGAGAAAGAATTTAATTTCTGCAGGAGACAGGGATTAGTCATCACCAACACATGGTTTAGACACCACAAAAGGCGTAGGTATACATGGAAAATGCCAGGTGACTCAGAAAGTTATCAGTTAGATTATATTATGGTTAGGTACAGGTTTAGGAACAGTGTGATAAATTCGCAGTTACCCGGGAGCGGATGCGGACTCTGACCACAAGTTAGTTGCAAAGAAATGTAGCGTCCGTTTCAAAAAGATAAGGCAAGGGCGGCGAATTAGGAAATGGAATGTAGAAGCATTAAATGGATTAACAAGAAAAGAGCTGTAGAAGAAATCATGGATGACGGTAAAGAGCTAGGTACTATCGAAGAAAAATGGTAATATATCAAGAAAGTGATATCGAAAGCCGCTGAAGACACTTATAGGAACCGTTAACAGGAAAAGGATAAGGAAACCATGGGTAAGGGATGAGATGATTGCAAAGATGGAGGAGAGAAGAAGATGGAAGAATGTAAACACAGAGTAAGGCAAAATGAAGTACAAATAGTTAAACAATAAATTGAGAAGGGTCACAAATAAAACTAAAGAAGAATGATGGAAAACGCAATGCGAGGTTGTGGAAAGTTTTCAGCCGAACGGTGAAATTAGCGCTCTATACAGCAAGGTTATGTTATTATCGGGAAGTATGAAATCAAGATCTGTGCTAACAGTTGAAGATAAGTGAGGTAAGAAAATAATAGAACCAGATTAAATCCAAGAGAGATGGAAGGAATATATAGAAACACTGTACGGTAGAGAACTTAGGCCGACAAGGTTAGACATAGAAAAGGAACATGACGTAGAAGAAGATAGCTTAGGTCCTGGCATACTCGACGATAAAATAGAAAGGGCATTAAAGGAGATTAAAGCAAATAAGGCCGTGGAGATGGACAACATTCCTGTAGATGTGTTGAAATGTTTAGGGAAATGTGTGAATGAGACTCTATATGGACTGATTCGTAGTATCTATGAGGAAGGAATCTGACCGGAAAATTTTGTGGGATCAGTGTTAGATCCTATTCCAAAAATGATAAAGGCTACATCAAGTGATGATTACAGAACAATAAATTTGATATCCTGCGCAGCTAAAGTTATTCTCAGCGTCATGAACAAAAGAATAGAGAGTAAGGCAAATGGTTACTTAGGGGATGATCAGTTTGGGTTTAGAAAGGGGAGAGGTACGCGCGATGCCAATGCAGTAGTGAGATCACTAATCGAGAGGAATATAGAATACAATAAGTGCGTATTTGCCTGTTTGTAGATTTCGAAAAAGCGTTTGATAGAGTGAATTGGGAAAAATTAATGCGTGTATTGCAGAAAATAGGAATGGATTGGAGGGACAGGAGACTGATCCGCAACCTGTACATGTCTCAGACTGCTCAGGTGCGAGAGGGGAACGGAGAGTCCGGATGGGCAGTGTTAGGCAGAGGTGTAAGGCAGGGTTGCCCATTGTCACCGGTGCTCTTCAACGTATATGTAGAGGAAATGATTAAAGAGGCATGGGAAGAACTGGAGGTAGCAATGAAAGTCGGAGGGGAATTCGTAAAATCGGTTAGGTTTGCTGATGACCAAGCATTAGTTGCTCAGTCAGCCAAGGAGTTGCAACCATTGCTGAGTGAATTGGAGGTTCAGTGCGATAAATATGGGGTGAGAATCAATATTAATAAAACAAAGGTTATTCGATTTTCCAGAAAGAAAAAGGCTAACCTAAACATTAAAATAGGCGGGGAAAAAATAGAGCAGGTAGAACAGTTTACGTAACTCGGAAGTGTTCGGGAACACACGGTCAATGTAGTAGGGACGTAAGGAGAAAATTGCGCTGGGTAAGGAGGCTTTCTCAAGGAGGATAGATAGATAGATAGATAAAGGACTTAATTTGGGCGAAATTGAGACCTAATGGTCCCTTCTTCCATTTAACCCATTGTCATATACATATAATACAAGGTATAAAATTTATAAAATACATGCGTTTACACACACACATATACATATATATATATATATATATATATATAT
Organism: Hetaerina titia; assembly: GCA_037158775.1. Taxonomy (NCBI): domain Eukaryota; kingdom Metazoa; phylum Arthropoda; class Insecta; order Odonata; family Calopterygidae; genus Hetaerina; species Hetaerina titia. Next base: position 118,997,320 of record CM073772.1, read on the forward strand.
ATATATATATATATATATATATATACATATACATATATATATATACACTTGGAAAAGACGCTCTCCGGCGACGCACAAACACACAAACACTAACACAAAAAACACCACACACATAGAAACATAAACGAAGGACACTTACATTGGATATTTACGTTTCGACGGCACGGCCGTCGTCATCAGAATGCCGTTGTCGGGGAAGAGCGGAGAGGACATGTGCAAGCGAAGGTTGACGGGAGGAGAGGTAAGGGGCCAATGGGAAGCGGACAAGGTGGGGGACGGGGAAATGGCAGGGGGCGGTAGAGTTGCCGCGGTAGGGGAAGAGCTGGAAGGTCCCGGTCGTGAAGCGGCCGGGCCTTTAGCGGGGGACTTGGTGACCGATTCGCTCAGAAGAGTGAAGCGGTTCTAGGCAGCTTTGGATAAAATCCTTATATATATATATATATATATATATATATATATATATATATATATATATTCAAATGCATATATATACATAAATATACACATATACATATATATATATATACATACACACACTCTTCTACATATATACAAGGAGGAGGAGAATTAAGGGGCCAATAGGAAGCGGACAAGGTGGGGGAGGCGAAATGTAGGCAGCATTGGATAAAATCAGTGGGCTTGGTTCAGCCCGGGGGGTTTAAAGGACGTGCCGTGCCGTCGAAACGTAAATATCCAATGTAAGTGTCCTTCTGTTATGTTTCTATGTGTGTGGTGTTTTTTGTGTTAGTGTTTGTATATATATATACATATATATATATATATATTATTAGATAATCTACCGGTTAAGGTAGGTTTTTGGATGGACACCACTATCAAGTAAACGTTTTGTGACTCCCCACCTAGCAAACTAATCTATATCAGGTCCCTCTTCATCTCGGTGTACTTCTTTCCTCCCTTCATCCCGTCCAACATCCCTATTCTGTTCCTACCCTTACCTCGCTTGCCCAACATTTTCCCCTCTATTACCATCTTCAACATTCCACTACCGCTCAATACGCCTTTCATCCATTTTTCCTGCCTCCATAGGATTTCTCTCAACAAACCCCTCTCCTCCCCCACCATTTCTAGTACTTCCTCATTTGTTTTCCTTTCGGTCCATTTCACCTTCTCCATTCTTCTCCACACCCACATTTCAAAAGCCTCCAATCTACGTCTATCCTCCTGCTTCAGCGACCACGTTTCCGCGCCGTACATAGCTACGCTCCGTATCAGAGTTTTTACGAGTCTTGTCTTAACATCCCTACTCAACGTCCCCGTCATCAACTCCCTCCTCCTTGAGAAAGCCTCCTTGCCTAGCGCAATTCTTCTCCTTACGTCCCTACCACTTTGACCGTATTGGTCCAAAACACTTCCGAGATATGTAAACTGTCCTACCTGCTCTATTTTTTCCCCGCCTATTTTAATATTTAGCTTAGCCTTTTCTTTCTGTAAAATCGAATAACCTTTGTTTTATTAATATTGATTCTCATCCCATATTTATCGCACTGAACCTCCAATTCACTCAACAATGCTTGCAACCCCTTGGCTGACTGAACAACTAATGCTTGGTCATCAGCGAACCTAACCGATTTTACGAAATCCCCTTTGACTTTCATTCCTACCTCCAGTTCTTCCCATGCCTCTTTAATCATTTCATCTACGTATACGTTGAACAGCACCGGTGACAATGGGCAACCCTGCCTTACACCTCTTCCTAACACTGCCCATCCGGACTCTCCGTTCCCCACTCGCACCTGAGCAGTCTGAGACATGTACAGGTAGCGGGTCAGTCTCCTGTCCCCCCAATCCATTCCTATTTTCTGCAATACATGCATTAATTTTTCCCAATTCACTCTATCAAACGCTTTTTCGATATCTACAAAACAGGCGAAAACGTCCTGATTGTATTCTATATTCCTCTCGACTAGTGATCTCATTATTACAATGGCATCACGCGTACCTCTTCTTTCCTGAACCCAAACTGATCATCCCCTAAGTAATCATTTGCCTTACTCTCTATTATTTTGTTGATGATCCTGAGAATAACTTTAGCTGCGTGGGATATCAAACTTATTGATCTGTAGTCCTCACATGTAGCCCTCCCATGGACTACAACCTTGTCGTGGTGGAAGGGCTTGTGTGTTCCGATGACCCCTAGAGCTGTGCTGGCGGGAGTGATAATAATTACTCCTGGAAGGGTAACCCATGCCAGATAGGTCGAAGGTTAGGAGCCAGACGAAAGGTAGTCCACGCAGCGTCTGTTCCTCAGTGAGGCGGCTGCAATGGCGTCTGACCCCAGTGGGGCGGCCATTAAGTGATGGTGTCACGTTAAAAACACTATTGAGGAAGGCAACGGGAAACCACCTCAATTTTGATTCCCAAGAATATAATGATATATATATATATATATATATATATATATATATATATATATATATATATATATATATATATATATATATATCCCTCCCATGGACTACAACCTTGTCGTGGTGGAAGGGCTTGTGTGTTCCGATGACCCCTAGAGCTGTGCTGGCGGGAGTAATAATAATTACTCCTGGAAGGGTCACCCATGCCAGATAGGTCGAAGGTTAGGAGCCAGACGAAAGATAGTCCACGCAGCGTCTCTTCCTCAGTGAGGCGGCTGCAATGGCGTCTGACCCCAGTGGGGCGGCCATTAAGTGATGGTGTCACGTTAAAAACACTATTGAGGAAGGCAACGGGAAACCACCTCAATTATGATTCCCAAGAATATTATGATGGGCACTATAAATAATATGAGTCCTGGCAACTACGGGACACGGCCCAAGAGGCCGTGTGTCGTGCCCGGCAGCGGGAGAGGCAAGGCTTCCGCGGTCGTCATCCCACGAAACCCTTGCGGGGAAGAAATAACTTCAGCAGGACAGAAGACTCAGAAGAAGGCGAAAGTAGTTAGAATAGGAACCTGAAACGTCAGGACAATGTTGAGGAGAGGCAAATTAGAAAATATTAAGCGAGAGATGGAAAGAGGTAATATACATGTTTTAGGTCTCTGCGAGGTGAGATGGAAGGATAGCAGAGATTACTGGAGTGACAATTTTAGAGTGATATACAGCGGCGGAGATGAGAGACAACGAGGGGTTGCTGTATATTAAATAAAGGGGCAGGAAGAAGCGTAGTCAACATAGAGTTAGCAACTCATAGAATTTTACTCGTAGAGATTAAAGCAGAGCCGACGAACTTGGTCATTATTCAGGTATACATGCCACCGAGCAACCACAAGGAGGAAGAAATCGATAGGATGTATGATGAGTTAGAGGATATCATCGAGAGTGATCCTGCAGGGAAACATTTGATAGTGATGGGGGATTGGAATGCGACGGTAGGCGAAGGAAGAGATGGTAGTGAGGTGGGGGACTATGGGTTAGGCACGAGGAATGAACGCGGGGAGAAAGCAATTGAATTCTGCAGGAGACAGGGGTTAGTCATCACTAACACATGGTTTAGACACCACAAAAGGCGTAGGTATACATGGAAAATGCCAGGTGACTAATAAAGGTATCAGTTAGATTATATTATGGTTAGGCACAGGTTTAGGAACAGTGTGATGAATTCGCACAGTTTTCCAGGAGCGGATGCGGACTCTGACCACAATTTAGTTGTTATGAAATGTAACGTCCGTTTCAACATGATAAGCCAAGGGCGGCGGGTTAGGATATGGAATTTAGAAGCAGTAAATGAATTAACGAGGAAGGAGTATCAGGAGGCTGTAGAGAAAATGATGGATGACGGTAAAGAACTGAGTGCTATCGAAGAAAAATGGGAATGTATCAAGAAAGGGATATTGGAAGCCGCTAAAGACACTATAGGAACCGTTAACGGGAAAAGGATAAGGAAACCATGGGTAAAGGATGAGATGATTGCAAAGATGGATGAGAGAAGAAGATGGAAAAATGTAAACACAGAATAGGGCAAAATGAAGTACAAAAAGTTAAACAGTAAATTGAGAAGGGCCACAAATAAAGCAAAGGAAGAATGGTGGAAAACGCAATGCGAAGAAATGGAAAGTTTACAGAAGAAGGGTGAAATTGGTGCTCTATACATCAAGGTTAAGTTATTATCGGGAAGTAAGAAGGCAAGATCTGTGCTAACAATTAAAGAAAAGTGGGGTAAGATAATAGTTGAACCAGGAAAAATCCAAGAGAGATGGGAGGAAAATATAGACACACTGTATGGTAAAGAACTTAGGCCGACAAGGTTAGACATAGAAGAGGAACATGACGTAGAAGAAGATAACTTAGGTCCAGGCATACTCGACGATGAAATAGAAAGGGCATTAAAGGAGATGAAAGCAAATAAGGCCGTGGGGGTGGGCAACATCCCTGTAGAATTGTTGAAATGTTTAGTAAAATGTGGGAAGAAGACTCTATATGGACTGATTCGTAGTATCTATGAGGAAGGAATATGGCCGGAAGATTTTGAGAGATCGGTGTTAGTTCCTATTCCAAAAAAGGCAAAGGCTTCGTCATGTGAGGATTACAGAACAATAAGTTTGATATCCCACACAGCTAAAGTTATTCTCAGGATCATCAACAAAAGGATAGAGAGTAAGGCAAATGATTACTTAGGGGATGATCAGTTTGGGTTCAGGAAAGGAAGAGGTACGCGTGATGCCACTGCAGTAATGAGATCACTAATCGAGAGGAATATAGAATACAATCAGGACGTTTTTGCCTGTTTTGTAGATTTCGAAAAAGCGTTTGATAGAGTGAATTGGGAAAAATTAATGCGTGTATTGCAGAAAATAGGAATGGATTGGAGGGACAGGAGACTGACCCGCTACCTGTACATGTCTCAGACTGCTCAGGTGCGAGTGGGGAACGGAGAGTCCGGATGGGCAGTGTTAGGAAGAGGTGTAAGGCAGGGTTGCCCATTGTCACCGGTACTGTTCAACGTATATGTAGAGGAAATGATTAAAGAGGCATGGGAAGAACTGGAGGTAGGAATGAAAGTCGGAGGGGAACTCGTAAAATCGGTTAGGTTTGCTGATGACCAAGCATTAGTTGCTCAGTCAGCCAAGGGGTTGCAAGCATTGTTGAGTGAATTAGAGGTTCAGTGCGATAAATATGGGATGAGAATCAATATTAATAAAACAATGGTTATGCGATTTTCCAGAAAGAAAAAGGCTAAGCTAAATATTAAAATAGGCGGGGAAAGAATAGAGCAGGTAGGACAGTTTACATATCTCGGAAGTGTTTTGGACCAATACGGTCAAAGTGGTAGGGACGTAAGGAGAAGAATTGCGCTAGGCAAGGAGGCTTTCTCAAGGAGGAGGGAGTTGATGACGGGGACGTTGAGTAGGGATGTTAAGACAAGACTCGTAAAAACTCTGATACGGAGCGTAGCTATGTACGGCGCGGAAACGTGGTCGCTGAAGCAGGAGGATAGACGTAGATTGGAGGCTTTTGAAATGTGGGTGTGGAGAAGAATGGAGAAGGTGAAATGGACCGAAAGGAAAACAAATGAGGAAGTACTAGAAATGGTGGGGGAGGAGAGGGGTTTGTTGAGAGAAATCCTATGGAGGCAGGAAAAATGGATGAAAGGCGTATTGAGCGGTAGTGGAATGTTGAAGATGGTAATAGAGGGGAAAATGTTGGGCAAGCGAGGTAAGGGTAGGAACAGAATAGGGATGTTGGACGGGATGAAGGGAGGAAAGAAGTACACCGAGATGGAGAGGGACCTGATATAGATTAGTTTGCTAGGTGGGGAGTCACAAAACGTTTACTTGATAGTGGTGTCCATCCAAAAACCTACCTTAACCGGTAGATTATCTAATAATATATATATATATATATATATATATATATATATATATATATATATATATACATATACATATACACACACACATCCACATATACACACGAGACATATTTTTTAAGTAAGTACCATTTTGCGACTCTGGCGCCGCAGCGCTACGGTCGGCGTTCCGCGCATGCGCGCTGGTTACCTACATCTCTTGTCTACGCACTGAAGTCATTACAGTCTGATTCTTCATTGTATACGTTGTTTACTGATGTTTAAAATGTGTCCGACAATCGTGAGTCCCGCTGATTGTGATGTACGGGTTGTTATACGATTTCTTAGTGCTAAAAGGGCGTAAAACCGATCGATATTCATCGTGAGATCGTTGAAGTTTACGGAAAAAACATTACGAATGATGGAATGGTGAGGAAATGGGTGAGAGCATTTAAGATGGCCGCACGAATGTGCATGATGAAGAACGGAGTGGGCGTCATTCGGTCGTTAATGAAGATTTGGTGCAGAAAGTGGACGAAAAGGTGAGAGAAAACAGACGCTTTACAATTTTATCATTCTCCGACTGCTTTTCTCAATATTCTCGTAGTGTTTTGTATCGCATTGTGACCGAGAACTTGAAATACCGTAAATTGTATTCACGTTGGGTTCCAAAAATGTTAATGCATTTACACAAAACCCAACGTTTAGGAAGTGCATTGACTTTTCTTAAGCTGTACCACAATGAAGGTGAAGATTTTTTAGACCAAATTGTTACTGGTGGCGAAACATGGGTGGCCTACGTCAGACCAGAATCGAAACAACAATCCATGGAATGGCGACATTCATCATCACCCAAAAGAGTGAAGTTCAAGCAAACAATTTCTGTCCGGAAAATCATGTGCACAGTTTTTTGGGACAGAAAAGGAGTATTGCTAGTGGAGTTTCTGCCTCGTAATGAGACAATCAATGCAGCGTCTTATTGTGAGACATTGAAAAATCTGCGTCGTGCAATCCAGAACAAAAGACGTGGCAAGTTGAGTAAGGGTATCGTTTTGCTGCATGACAATTCCCGTCCACATGTGGCTAATCAGACCAAAGATCTCATCAAATCATTTCAATGGGAAACTCTAGATCATCCTCCATACAGCCCTGATCTGGCGCCCAGCGACTACCATTTGTTCCTGCACTTGAAGAAACACCTGGGCGGTAGGTGTCTATAAGACGATAACGAAGTCAAAACATTTGTGATGCAGTGATTAACAAGTCAGGCGGCAGAATTTTATCAGGAGGGTATTCAAAAACTGGTACCACGTTACGACAAGTGCCTCAATATTCACGGAAATTGTGTAGAAAAGTAGATTAAGGTAGAGGCTTCCATGTAAAAATAAAATTATTGCGATATCTTTGCACGTCTTTTTTAATTCCAAAACGGTACTTACTTAAAAAACATGCCTCGTACATTTACATAAAATTTTAGGGATACACCAACATATACAAACTTACACAGAGTAAAAGACAGTGATTAGAGAGAAACATTAGGATAAGAAAAGTGTATGCAAAGAATGAGGTTTGTGGGAAAAGCCAGGGTGAACGTGGCATTGCTGCTCACCCATGCGGGAAAACGCCCACGAAGAGAAGGGGGGTGTGAAAAACCCGCGAAAACCCTATTATTAGAGGAAAAAATACATATAAATTATAACAATCATTTGTACAATAAACATGTTTTAAATTACTGAAGATGAAATAATGACACTATTTATTTTGACAAAAATTACCAGTAATGAGAAAAAAGAGTATTATATAAAAATGATGCTGAAGATTCTACTGCTTGAGATGACAAAACAAAAAGAGTAGAAACAGTGATCAGTGTAGAGGTTGATTGAAGTGAGGGAGGGTATACCGGTTAAGTTGTGTACCTGAGGAGAATGAACTTGTGAAATGCTCTCTTAAATGTTATTGTGGATGGAAAGTTTTTATATCATCTGGGAGAGAGTTCCACAGACGACATTTTGTAACATGGAATGATTTGTGATAGATTTCCGTGCGATGGTATTGGACAAGAGGTTTATTGTTACCCCTAGTATTTCTGTTGTGGATTGAGCTGATGGGGAGGAAATTTTAAGGAAAAGGAGGAGGGAGTTGATGACGTGGACGTTGAGAAGGGAGGTTAAGAAAAGACTCGTAAAAACTCTGATATGGAGCGTAGCTATGCACGGCGCGGAAACGTGGTCACTGAAGCAGGAGGACAGACGTAGACTGGAGGCTTTTGAAATGTGGGTGGGGGGAAGCATGGAGAAGGTGAAATGGACCGAAAGGAAAATAAATGAGGAAATACTGGAGATGGTGGGTGAGGAGAGGGGTTTGATGAGAGAAATCCTATGGAGGCAGGAAAAATGGATGAAAGGCCCTATTGAGCGGTAGTGGAATGTTGAAGAAGGTAATAGAGGGGAGAATGTTAGGAAAACTAGGAAAGGCCAGGAACAAGATAGGGATGTTGGACGGGATGAAGGGAGGAAGGAAGTACACAGAGATGAAGAGGGAACTGATGTAGAGTAGGTTGATGGATTGGGTTTTGTTTGGAGTTACAAAATGTTTATTTGATAGTTGTGTCCATCCAAAAACCTACCTTAACCAGTAGATTACCTAATACTAATAATAATAATAAACTTATAAAACAGGTTTCATGTAAGGTTTTTTAATAGCATCTCTTGCATTGATATACACGTGTTACTTAAAAATACGAGCAGAGCCTTTAATCTTGAGTTGAAACCAATTTAGAAATGGTTTAACGATATTATTATTACAAACACATCAGAAATTATTGGCGCGCTACTTGCTTGCGAGGTTGGATGATTTTTCATTACCTACCACGGCTGCACCTGTTTGACAGAAGCTAAACTAGCAGCATTAGTAAAGTCGAGGATTGTCCAACAGTTCATGGTTTCTGTATTCTGATCATGGATCGCCATTTAGGAGTCATCCTATTGGACAATGACCCCTCCACATAAAAAATTTTAGTATTCAAACCATAATTATTAAACCGAGCTGATATCACCCGACCGGACATCAATCCGATGCTGAACCAGAAGCTCGAGAAGAACATATCAGAAGAAAATAATGAAATGTTGCTGGTGCATCGAAAATGTTTGAAGAGGATAAGGGATCGGAAAATATAATGAAAGATTCTCCATAATAGGCCAGGGGACAATGTGTATGTTAAATAAAGAAGGCTGTACGACGAGAAAGGGGTCGAGGCAAGAGGGAATTACCATTAGATGGGGATGAAGGATGGCTCCAGACAGCCAATCTTTTGGCTGAAATATTGATGGTGATATTATGCATTCTTGTCGCAATGCAGTTCACAATCTTTCGATTTGCCGTCCTTTTTTCTGATCCTCGTCAAAATAGTTGCGCGGACTCTCGCTTCTGGGCTCCATCAGCCAACAATTCAACTCGGAGTAAGTTAAAAGAGATGTTTCAGGCGTGATATGGTGGAATATCATGATTAACAAAAGCACTCCTCTGCTGCTCTTTGCGTTTTCTGAACAGCATATAAAAAACATAAAATTTGAGATATTAATAGTTACTTGTGGGGAATTATAAACTTTTACTCAACATGCTTACTAGCTAAATATTTTTCCTTTTTTGTGAAAATATCATTCAATTACGATATAGAACTGGCAAAATAAGTAATATCAAGTCTTTTATTATTAGCTTTAGGATCAAAATCGAGAATAACTAGGATGATTTTTCACGGAAGGGGCAAAAAATAAGATAATAATGGTATTGACTGACCCTAAAATCGATACAGGGGCAAATAATAAACTCCCTGCAGTTTTAAAAACAGAGTCGCTTTTAACTGCGGTACTTTTAAAAAATACTTAATGGTATAATGCGAACTTCAGATTTTTTAGGAAATATCAAATATTATTTTGAACTGGAAATATGCAATTAAAAGATATTTCGATTCAACGATAATTATGGGTCTTAACTTCTGTGGTAAGCCTTAAGTTCAGCTTCTTTATTTTGATGACAGCGAAAACATTCAAATCATTTGATCGGTGCAAATCACAATATTTTTCTTCATTTTCATTCAGAATATTTAGACGTAACAAAAACAGTGTACAAATTAGTATGTCAAAGTCAAGTACTCCGCGCTAGGAGTAATTACAAGCTTCAATTATCCGAACAAATGGTGGTGTTTTTGGGTGAAGTACATAAGCTTTGCACTCGCGGCATCCAAATACTAAATCGGCCTCCTCCGCCGTGAGCAGGGCAATGTCAGGGGAGTTGCATAATCTTAAGGATGACACTCACTTCTGAATGAGGGACTTCTTGCAATTCGCAGATCTGCAAAACGCTCTTCATTCGCCCGTTTACGCTTTTTTGATGATAGTGAAAAAACCTGAATTATGATGCCATTGTTAAACTTATGCCTCATACATTTCCTCTAATTTTAAAAACATACTAGTTTTTTGTATTGTAGAATTGACCCCAGATGAAACTTCCATTTTATACACCATGAGCGGAAGAAAAATCCTACAATCATGAAAAATTCGAAGCGGAATTTTCCCATGCCGTTTACAAAAGACTATGAATTTTATTTGACAGATTTCACCAAATCTACTCTAATGCCTTTGATTAAGCAATTCCTGTAGATGGCAGTATAGCGAAAAATAAAAATCTTACGACCTCTGACTCTGCATCCCCTCTATTTTCGTCAAACCTTAAAATTCAAACATATCTAAAATGTCAACAGACATATGCCAAATAGTGGGAAATTGAAGAAACAAAATTTATAAAAGCTATACATTTCATATTTACTTGTTTACAGGAAATAGTTGTGTATATATCCTCACCTTGGGTAGGAGAGCGTTTTATGTTGCACGTTCTTGTGGTGGTGGTATTTCGCCTTGCTACTTACTAAAATCTAGCTTGCACGTTCTTGGATAAATTTCTTGCTGCAACCTGGGGTAAAATTATTTATTATAATTAAGCATATGTACTTGCGTGCTTGTGGAGTGAAGGGCGGTAGATGTATATTTGCATGCGTGTAAATTGATAGGATGTTTCCATGAATGTATGCACTACTGTGGATTTGCATGTATGTGTTAGTTTTGAATGCGGTTTTTATTTTTTCCTTTTTTTGGGTGGTGACCTAACACCCCCCGCCACACGCCCTTGCGGCGGCTCGCGGGGTATTATGTAGATGTATATAAATAATGGAATTAGTTCAACCAGAATCCCATTGAAATAATTCCGGCGAAAGAAAATGTGGGAATGTCATAAAAGAGAATTTAGGTGAAGATATTCTTTTACCTTCCCCGATATTCTGACGGAAATGGAAAACTTCGAGGTGGGATTTATAAAAATCACGAGGACGAATTGATATTATTTCTTCTCTGAAATGAGAATTTATGTAAAAAAAAATTGGAAAATAACTTCTGCAATGTTTTTCATTCGTTCAGTAAGCACAGAATTTTGTGAAAAACATTTCGTGACCATTAACAAAACCAATGCTTATTATGTCAAATCAGAATTACATATTTTGTGACGAACGAAAGATTCAACAGTTTGCAATTTTTAAAATATCATCACCATTAGTAATTATGTAAAGGAGATGTTTTTACTCATCACATAACCCGAATGCAGTGAATAACGTCATAATGTCTTGATAATGGTTTTTTATCGTTCTCTTTTATAGGAAAATTAATTTTTTTCTCATATGTTTACAACCTGTTTTCTCATAACATCCTGGAATGTGTTACGAACTGCTTCCACCATATCCTCTACACCAAATACACAAATAATGAGTAAACGTTGTGTACATTGCGGGCACCACGCTATATTTCCTCAGGGTAACTTGATATTATATAACTATATATTTTCCAAGGTTACTTGAATATCTAGTACCAAATCCCATAGAGAAGAAAGCTTCAAAACTTTGGTCATTAAATTATCACAGTATTTTAGGAATAAGCTCTGGAGACATGGACGGCGCGGTAAATTTAGAACTTCTTATTGGAGAATTCAATGATCGATAGCATTTGACGGGTCCAGCATGCGACTTTTATGTCCCCGCCACCACAATGCGAATCTTTCCCTTTTTCATCCGTGCACACGACACCCGCATCTCCGGCTGTTCCATTGATCCCCGCCTTTTCTCCTGCCCCTTCACATCGCACTTATTCCCTTGAGGCCCTTTTCTTTTGGTGTCCCCCAAATGCTGCCCCACCTCCTACCTTTAAAGGCCTCCGCATAATGAAAGAGTGGCGGTGACCCACAGTGAGTAGACTCCGCCACCGCCAATCAAAATGGGAAGTGACAGCTCTTTCCGAAGGGAAGGGAAAAGTGCCTATTTTCGGAAAGACGCGAAGGTGTTCCAACGAAGGGAATCCTCTCCCGCCGCCACTCTGGCACGACCGTTCTCGGCGTGCTCGCCGCGGCCTCTAATGAACGAAAGGGCGCCCACGCCCGCCACACGCTCAAAGGATGACGCCCCTCCCCTCCCGGATACAGCGCATTCGAGCCATGGAATTAGAAGATAGGTCAGCGAGCGACGGGCTCACATGCGTGGGATGAGGTTTCCGCGACAGCGAGCTGAGGTGAGGCAGCTTTTTGAAAAGCATCTTATGCCTTCTAAATTGGCGAACCTTTAGACTGCTACGATATCAATGATTTCTGATAATCCAACCAAACCCTCCCTTGTCAATGGAGGATTGATTCACGGTGTAATTAAACTAATCATTCAACCACGACTTCCTTCACACCCTCACTTAAGCGTATCAAATTGAAGCGAAACAAATTTTGATTTTATATTATAGTATTAAATGTTCTTTTCAGTATAATCTTCGAACCACCTGAGGTAGTAACCTATAACGCTGTATCATGCATTGATAGATTCTAAAAATGAAATAGTTACCATCACGCTTTAATTTTGTGTTACATTTAAAAACAAGGATTTACTCATTTAATATATTGAAACTAGTAAATTTTTAACGCCTTCCACCTTCTGAGGCAAGATACTTGAAGTGTTAGGATTGTGTAATATGGTCCGCGCTGATGATATCCCGCTATTTTGTACCTCCCACTACTGTCACATCTGGTCGTCGAGATTGGACCTCATCCCTAAGTATGGCATCGTGCTGCTACTTTCATTCCCCCCTCTTAATACTCAAGCAATACATCATTATCTTAAGTCATGACTGAAATTCAATCCATTTTACTTTTAAATGCGCTTAAGACCGGCATGTCGCGCAGTCGCAAAAGAAAGGGAAAAAACGGATAAAAATGCCATAGAGGATTCTCATAAAAAATCGTTAAAACGAGATTTAACCGTTAAAGCGAAAATTTAATATTGTGTTTCTTTGACGAAAGGACGCTTAGATTTATCAAGTATTCAATTCGTAAATCTAAGGTCAGAAAACACCATGTATAGCTTTGCTGTGAAGTGAACTCCTTACTCCTGAAGTGAACGAACGAATGATAACTTGCATAAAAAGGCGATTTTAAATTTAATCACAGGACTTGAATGAATGTTGGGAAATGTGACTGACACAATTTAAAGCATATGCATAAGCAGCATGCCGTGCCCTTGGATCTCTAAAATGAAGGATGTTATGAAGTTTGAGTGGTGAGCCAAGCGTGGTAACAACCTTAATGTGGTGTATACAATTGAAGAATCAAGAGGAGATATTTATCTTTAACCATGTTCTATATGTCATAACCCTATTGGATATGTGAAAAGATAAAAATAGAATTTTTCTGCTATTGTTAATAAACAACGGAGCAGGTGAGAAAAGAGAGATCTGAACTCCAACAAAACTCTACATTCTGGGCCAAAGTATCGGAAAATTGTCAGAGTGTAGACTTTCTCCTCTCGAGACCGTCCTGATTGAAGTCACCCTCACGGATCTCTTTCAAAATTACCTGAACATCCATTTTCGTGCTTTAAAAACGAAGTTTGATTGAATTGAATTGATGTGCTCGGATATTAGTCTTCTTACGCCGAAGAGCCGGGGTGGAACGCTTGCGTATGGTGGGGAATTCGGCAGCTGCGCTCTGCCTGTTGAACAGGTAGTCAAGAAACGGTGATTTTCTACTAGAGTAAGGCACCTTAGTTTGATGAGGTAGTTCCCCTCCTTAAGGGAGGTAGCGAAGAGATACAGAATTTGTTTCACATACTGTTACAATGGTATTCAGACCATATTTCTAATGCCAGGAAATTAATAGCTAATTTTTCTGTATTCAAGGGAGTTCTTAATTTTTTAATCAGAAGTACCTTAACAAAGAATGTGCAGGCAAATCTCTTTTGTCTTATTCAATGTCAAATTCTAACGATAGCAGGATTATGATGGCCAGGCACGGACTTTCGTGAGCACGTGATGATGGAAACATCCATTTTATGTGATGATGCTAGTGTAACTTTAAGATCGGTATCTTATTCATTTTTCCGCTTTTATTACTTTTTCGCCCTTAGTTGCTTACCTCGTTGCTTTTTTTCAAATTTTACAAGTTCAAAAGAGCAAATCTTGTATAATTTATGTTCTTCATGATGGACACTCATTTGCAAATATTTATTCATCCAGGATAGGGGTGAGTCGGTGAAATCCTGGGGTATTGAATGTGAATAATATTTGAAGATCGGATATTATCAAGGGCCCGAGCAATGTTCATTCAACACCCTGACTCCTCGGCTCCAAATAGATTTCCAGATCGATTAGAAACGCATTGGGGGGATGCCGCCGTCGACCAGGCTGGAGGCGGGTGGAGGAACGAGGTTGATGCCTTGGATGGGGGGGGGGGGAGGCTTCACAGCTGGAAGCCGTTTGAGAAACGACGTGGATTCCGATTGCGGCAAGAGGCGCCCTCGGAGACCCAGAGAGTGCGGCGGAGGGTGGGCGGGGGAAGGACACCGATGGGGCCGATGTTCCGTGCGGAGCGATGCGTGCGAGACCGAGGAGATAATGGCGAGAACGAAGGGGATTATGGGAAGGAGTCGGCAGGAAGTTGGTAGGAGAGCGGTGACACGAGGCTGCTCGCGAGCAGATTAATTCGCGGGAAAAGCTCACGGAGCCTAGCGCCGCGATTACGACGAGCACCCTAGGATGAAGAAACGCCGTGAAACCCTCGAGGGGCGGAAACCCCAGGGAATAATTTACGTGTCTTCGCACAATCTGACAGGGTGACAGAGACAATTCTTTCTCTTGCTGTAACCTTCGTATTGCGCCTAGCATTCGCCATTTTTCGATAACTTCAAGGCGTGCGAATTACATTTAGAACTTCTCATTATCTTAGCAAACAAGCTACCAATTTTTTCAAGCCTTCTTGCAAATGTTATTAACATTTTTGAGCTATTTTGTATTCGGTTTAGGAGAAGAAATCTGACGCTCATTAAATGACAATGAATGACATCATCAAGTCTGTTCTATTCTGTCAACTAACCGTCGTATCGCATGTAAATTATATTGGAGGAAACGAAACATAAGGCAATTAAATTTCATCGAAACGTCTTCATAAAACATAAAAACACCTAGCCTAATGTCTCGCTATTATTCCCTCACATTATTGAAATAGATTATTCCTATTTTTAATGCATTCATGTGATTCCAATGAGCATAGTCAGACAAAGGAGAGGTCGCCTATTCGTTGAACATTGCGCGAGAATTTGATTTCCCATCATCCATACTAAATACGATTGAATCTGTAAGTTGAATGTAATCATTGACAGCATCCGAAAATTTTTTTTTAGAAAGGATGTTTTCATAGATTTGGCACAATAAATCCTTTCAGTCCCTGAGTATATTTGGAAATGCTGCTAAAGAAAGAAACTAAGACTACAGTTTCCAATTACTTATATTTACAAAGAACGATATAGTTTATACAGGCCCGTTCAAGGTACTTGCTTGGAATCTGCACCTCCCACTAGTTATCTGCTTGCCTATAAAAAATATGAATTTTAAAATTCTTGGGTATTCCGATGAGAAAGTTAGGAAATTTGATAGGACTTTCACCCAAAGTTTAAACTATAAGTAAAGAGATTCGAACATGGAAAATATTTACTTGCTTCTATCATTATTTGAAGAAATAATGGAAAAAGCAAAACATTTAATTCATCAAAAACCCTTTTATTGACGATCACCGGAATCGAATCGAGTCATTTCTTAGCACTATGCTGGAAAGCGCAAAGTACGCTCAGTAAATTTTCCGCGAAAATACTATTTCAAAAAGTAACAAATCACAAAGTTATGAAATGACAGAGGCAATTGTTAATAACACAGGCCAACAGTGGTTTTGGTGCCGGAGCTTTTAATGCTGATTTTAAGAACAATTGGGGTGCTGAATCCAATTATGACACTAGTTTTTTCCTATCAGCTATAGTTTTCAAGATATAGATATGTTGTTACTTACGTAAAAAAATCTTCTACATGGTGATATGGGAATATTATATTAATAATTATCTCATTGGCCTACAATATAGAAATATACATAAAACTTATTGACAGTTTATTGAAAATAAAAGGAACACCGCAGAGTGGTTGTAAATTAGTATACTTATAGATTTATTTAACTTTGAAAATTATTTTCCGGAATATATCAAATATTAAAACAACTAATCGTAAGATGTGCCATATCTAAAAAAGTAGAGCTGTTAAATAAAAACGGATTTCATATTTGGATTCAGCTCTACAAACATAGTTAAAATCATCAATAAGATTCACGGCACCAAAAAAAATTTTTTTGTAGGCCTGTGTAATTTGTTCACAACAAGAGGTTTTCGTAGCGTAGAGTCAATTAAGGAATGAATGAATATGATTTGTATATGACAAGAAGTTGGTATTTTTAATGCAGAAACACGTATTTTCATGGTAGTGAACGGACCGGAGTAAGGTCCATAGGGTAATAGTTTTTGAGTTGATATTTTCCGACACAGATGGCTTCAGTGGTGAATTTAAGCTGGGTTTTAAAACATGGACGGAGCTCCTCAAGGCTTCATCAGTGAGCCATAAATAACTTTGACATAACCGTTGTCGGTTTACTTCTAAGTATTCACAGCAAGTCATGCTCGCCCGACGCTTACATTTAGGTAAGTAGTCAGGTAAGGTATGGCGCATACAATTGATGCTGTTGACCTTTAGTTCATCCGATGAGAGAGGGTTATTTGAATGCATAATGCTCTTAAAAATCCTCGTGGATTAACGATTCCTAGCACAGCGTTTAAGGATGGATTCTTTTCATCGATAAAGACTAGATTCCTGTTTCGTATGGTAACTAGAGAAAGAGAAAGGAAACATAGGAAGGCTCAGATTAAGGGTCTTTGCGAATCATCATTAATTTTCGTATAACTTATAACCGCAAAGTAACTCAAAGACCGCTACAAACTTGTAAGGCAGACGTGTCGCAGATTACTAGTCATATGCGTGTGCAAAGCTATTAATCCAAACATGAATTTGAATAATTAAATAATATACAAAAAAATATACGTCCAGGGTTATATATGTAAATATATAAATCTGTAATACATATAAATATGTGTGTGTGAATTAAACACGCCCCCGGGCTTAGTACTAAGAGAACTCTACCATCACCTACATACCCCACCCTCAAATCTGCTGTATTTATGTATATATATATATATATATATATATATATATATATATATATATATATATATACACACAAAATATACGTAAAAGGCAGTGTTAGGAAGAGGTGGGCAGGGTTACCCATTATCACCGGGACTGTTTCACGTATATGTGGAAGAAATGATTAAAGAGGCATAGTGAGAACTGGAGGTAGAAATGAAATTCGGAGGGAAATTCGTTAGGTCGAATTTAATTCGTAGGTTATTCGAATCGGTTAGGTTTGCTGATAACCAGGCTCTAGTTTGTCAGTCAGCCAAGGGGTTACAAGCATTTCTGAGTGAGTTGGAAATTCAGTGCAATTGATATGGGATGTGAATCAATATTAATAAAACAAAGATTATACGATTTTCTAGAACAAACAGGCTAAGTTAAACATTAACATAGAAGGGGAAAAAGTAGAGCAGGTAGACCAGTTTACATATATCGGAAGTGTTTTGGACCAATGCGGTCAAAGTAGTAGGGACGTAAGGAGAAGAATTGCGCTAGGCAAGGAGGCTTTCCCAAGGAGGAGGGAGTTGATGACGGGGACGTTAAGTAGAGAGGTTAAGAAAAGACTCGTCAACACTTTGTTATGGAGCGTAGCTATGCACGGCACGGAAACGTGGTCGTTGAAGAAGGAGGATAGACGTAGATTGGAGGCTTTTCAAAGGTGGGTGTAAAGAAGAATGGAGAAGGTGAAATGGACCGAAAGAAAAAGAAATGAGGAAACACTTCCGAGATATGTAAACTGTTCTACCTGCTCTATTTATTCTCCGCCTATTTTAATATTTAGCTTAGCCTTTCCTTTCTGGAAAATCGCATAACATTTGTTTTATTAATAATGATTCTCATCCCGTATTTATCGCCCTGAACCTCCAATTCACTCAACAATGCTTGCAACCCCTTGGCTGACTGAGCAACTAATGCTTGGTCATCAGCAAACCTAACCGATTTTACGAATTCCCCTCCGACTTTCATTCCTACCTCCAGTTCTTCCCATGCCTCTTTAATCATTTCCTCTACATATACGTTGAACAGTACCGGTGATAATGGGCAACCCTGCCTTACACCTCTTCCTACCACTGCCCATCCGGACTCTCCGTTCCCCACTCGCACCTGAGCAGTCTGAGACATGTACAGGTTGCGGATCAGTCTCCTGTCCCTCCAATCCATTCCTATTTTCTGCAATACACGCATTAATTTTTCCCAATTCACTCTATCAAACGCTTTTTCGAAATCTACAAAACAGGCAATAACGTCCTGATTGTATTCTATATTCCTCTCGATTGGTGATCTCATTACTGCAATGGCATCACGCGTACCTCTTCCTTTCTTGAACCCAAACTGATCATCCCCTAAGTAACCATTTGCCTTACTCTCTATCCTTTTGTTGATGATCATGGGAATAACTTTAGCTGCGTGAGATATTAAACTTATTGTTCTGTAATCCTCACATGATGCAGCCTTTGCCTTTTTTGGAATAGGAACTAACACCGATCTCGCAAAATCTTCCGGTCAGATTCCTTCCTCATAGATACTACGAATCAGTCCATATAGTATATGGACTTCTTCCCACCTTTCCCTAACCATTTCAACATTTCTACAGGAATATTGTCCACCCCCACAGCCTTATTTGCTTTCATCTCCTTTAATGCCCTTTCAATTTCATCGTCGAGTATGCCTGGACCTAAGCTATCTTCTTCTACGTCATGTGCCTTTTCTATGTCTAACCTTGTCGGCGTAAGTTCTTTACCATGCTGTGTTTCTATATTTTCCTTCCATCTCTCTTGGATTTTTTCTGGTTCAACTCTTATTTTACCCCACTTATCTTTAACTGTTAGCACAGATCTTGCCTTCTTACTTCCCGATAATAACTTAACTCTGCTTTATAGAGCAACAATTTCACCCTTTTTCTGTGAACTTTCCATATCCTCGCATAGTGTTTTCCACCATTCTTTTTTTGCTTTATTTGTGGCCCTTCTCAATTTATTGTTTAACTCTTTGTACTTCATTTTGCCTAACTCTGTGTTTACATTTATCCATCTTCTTCCCTCATCCCTCTTTGCAATCATCTCATCTGTTACCCATGGTTTCCTTTTCCTTTTTACGTTAACGGTTCCTATAGTGTATTTTGCGGCTTCCAATATCCCTTTCTTGATACATTCCCATTTTTCTTCGATAGTACTCAGTTCTTTACCGTCATCCATGATTTCCTCTACAGCCTGCTGATACTCCTTCCTCGTTAATCCATTTACTGCTTCTAAATTCCATTTGCTAACCCGCCGCCCTTGCCTTATCTTCTTGAAACGAACATTACATTTCATAACAACTAAATTGTGGTCAGAGTCCGCATCCGCTCCTGGGAAACTGTGCGAATTTATCACACTGTTCCTAAACCTGTGCCTAACCATAATATAATCTAATTGATACCTTTCTGAGTCACCTGGCATTTTCCATGTATACCTACGCCTTTTGTGATGTCTAAACCACTAACACATGGTTTAGACATCACGAAAGACGTAGGTATATAGTACATGGAAAATGCCAGGTGACTCAGAAAGGTATCAATTAGATTATGTTATGGTTAGGCACAGGTTTAGGAACAGTGTGATAAATTCGCACAGTTTCCCAGGAGCGGATGCGGACTCTGACCACAATTTAGTTGTTATGAAATGTAATGTTCGTTACAAGAAGATATATCCCTCCCATGGACTACAACCTTGTCGTGGTGGAAGGGCTTGTGCGTTCCGATGACCCCTAGAGCTTTGCTGGCTGGAGTAATAATAATTACTCCTGGAAGGGTCACCCATGCCAGATAGGTCGAAGGTTAGGAGCCAGACGTAAGGTAGTCCACGCAGCGTCTGTTCCTCAGTGAGGCGGCTGCAATGGCGTCAGACCCCAGTGGGGCGGCCATTAAGTGATGGTGTCACGTTAAAAACACTATTGAGGAAGGCAACGGGAAACCACCTCAATTATGATTCCCAAGAATATAATATATATATATATATATATATATATATATATATATATATATATATAAAACTTAAAACTTAGACAGTAACACACATCACGAGAACACATAAAAAGAACACTCACAATAATATCTTTTTATTTTTATGTGTTCTCGTGCTGTGTCTAAGTTTTTTATTGAACACTTCCGTGTTACTTCGAAGAAATCATCTATACTGTTGCTATATATATATATATAAATTATTCCACCATGATATATATTATATATTTAATTCTTGGAATAATTGATTAAATAATGAAATGTTGTTCCATATAGTAAATATATTCACGTACTTGTACTAATTTTTTTTAAGGTTACATATCGTGTGTAGGAAGAATGAATACTTCAATCTGTCATTGTGTCTCTGTTTGCCTCGATTATTTTATCTCGATGATTGAATCTACTATATCATTGTGCAATACTAGAATTGCATAGGGCTGTTTTCCATACCATTGATCAAAAAGAACTAGCTCTTATTTTTATTATTCCACAATTTTTTATGACACCCTCCTGACATCTGGAGTTAATACATGACGATTCAAAAACCTTTACAATATCCTGACGGTTTTATAAATCAAACCACTTTACTTTTCCACGTAAACTTTTTAATTTTCACGACCCAGGTTTCGTTATAGCATAACATCATCAGATCTTTACAATATCGTTATTAAAATTTTAACAAAACTAAAAATAATAATTGAAAAGAAAAAAATAAAAGTGAAAGAAAATTTGAGACAATTTCCATATTAATTTCTTAAATAAATCAATTCCATTACAGTCGTTTTCAAAAAATTTAAAGCCATTTTGAACGTAATGACTGAGACAGGAAGAATGAATACCATCAAATTAATTGATACAACTCATGAGAGAAACTACCACTGCACTCTTAATATTTGAGAAACTGTTCCGAAAATCAGGAAGTAATAACTTACAGTGATAACGTAGGAGACCCACTGATTGTATTCGAAGGGATAGTTAAGATAAATGCAGTCTAGAAGGCCTATGGTTTCACAAACGATGACGAGACACGATTTTTGCGAGTAAGACTCACAAGTTAAAGGAACATGCAAAAGTCTTACGTAAAATTAAGCGATATTTCAGGAAATACCAAGGAGAAAATGTAATTCGCATGGAACAGGAATAAAGGAAGTCTCGACAAGCCTTCAATGAAAACTAATGAATATACACGTAAAATATATCCCTATATGCGGCGGATTTCAGCTAGATACCATCTTTTTCGTTTTTTTTTTAGTTTTAGCTTGTCGGATTGGCAATCAGCTTGAAGTTGCACATTAATAAACGAAAGGAAGTAATGTTTATTTATAATTCTTTAATTGGTAGTAAATATATTAAAATATTCCTTTACACAATAACATAGACAAATGAAGAGCCAAAATCTAAAAAGCTAAAGGTTCCACAAAACTCAAACAAAAAGGAAGTTGAAGAAACAAACGATGCCTTGAACGACTAAGACAATCGCAGAACTTCGCGGAGAATGCCTGCTTCTCACGAAAGTTCCTCAGGAGGCGGAATTTGGGAGGAGGAGAGGGGGATGGGTGTCTCCTCGGAGAAGGGAAGAGGGAAATTATCGACTGTGACTGGAGAGGATGATCATCTTTGCGGAAGGTGGATCGGGATGGTGCGTGCGCGCGGTGGGGATGCGTTTAATTACGGGGCGGGACGATGAGGCGGAAGAGGGGCGAAGACCTCACGGGAGGCAACGCCCCCTGCCGGGGACTCGACCTCTCGGGACCCCGGGTGACGGCGGGTGGTTCGGGGAGGGAATCCCGAAAATTCCGATCCGAGGAATAATGGGCGGGTGAAGGGGGAAATGCGCATTTCCTCTCCATCCGTGGAGAAAGATGCTAATCCACACGCTGCTCAGCGGCGGCCGTCTACAACCTCTCTTTACCCCCCTTCGCATTGCAGGGGAACGAGCAACGTAATTGCTCCCCTTCGTCACGAGCACACTACTTCGTGGAAGAATGCCGTCAAAAATAAATAAACAAAACGAAATTCGGAACAATTGGTGCTTGAATCTGAATAATAGTTGCTTGCGTCATTTCAGTCTCCTCTTTTATGAGAATTCTCTTGCGCCCCAAAGATTCTTATCCCACGCATAACTCTTCATTTGGTTCACACGTTTATCCCTAGTCCTTTCCCGTGGAATATTTCCTTCTTATTCCTCTTCTCAGCTCTGCCCAGTTCCAGAAAATCACTGTGCCTCTAGACTCCGTGGTCCACAGAAATATAGCAGCCAATGAACCTTGAGAATAGAATTTTCTTTGTAAAACAGAAGTTACTCGGCTGTTTCCAATTATTCCCCATTTTGTCATACCGAAATTCAATAATTATCACTGTTTATTCTTCCTCAAATCCTACCGCTGCCAGCCTCAATTATCCCCTAGTTCACTTCACTTCACTTCACTCTGCACACTAACGGCCCCCTATTCTTATACCTTTCTTCAATGTGTTCCTTGGCATTCCTCTAGATAGATTTTTTTAAATAAACATGTTTAAAGGCTCCTATCGTATATACTTATAAAAAATATACTGCTCAATTGATGAAGAGTCAATGCAAGAAGGATGACATTAATTAGGTTTGGCAGAAGCGAAATCTGTTTTTCATTTAAGAAAAGTGGTTTTTTTATTTATAGTAATGAGATTGTAAATGTTTTTCAATTACTAGTTGTCGATTAACGCCCATCGCCAATATAACTGTATATTACGACGATAAATTTGGATTATAAACCAGATATTGTTTCAAAGTTATTCATTATTTGATGGTTATGCCAGGTAGATAAGATTAGCTGCCAGAAAATTATTTTTTTACATCCTTAAAAAAGAAATAATGTTGACATGTTGAATGAAAGGTGGGAGGACATTACAAGGCATCGGAGAGAAATAGGGGAGTGTCTAAATACTACCCCTACGTCTTTAATATTCTTGCCGCGGGGAAATATTTCACAATCATGAATGAGAAAGTGGGAAGAGAGAAAACAATCGCGAGAAGCTTTCCCTGAAGCATGGGCGGACTTGGTAGCCATGATTGAATTGGCAAAGTGATGATCTTAGGCACAACATTCATGTTCAACATAAGAATTCATCACCTTGAGATTTCAATGTTCATGCCCGCGAGATTTAGAAAACTCTCGGGAATTCTGGCCCCTAATTTTAATTTTGTTTCATTAATTCAATTAATTTAACTTCAAAATATCTTCCTAAAACGCTGAACTTTTGCGATACAGGTATATATTCATTGTGAGCGTCATTCTAAACTTACATCTTACATCTGACTCATTAATTATTATGCTGAAATAAATACAAAAGATTTTGAGAGTTTACTACTAAAATAATTGTATTTTTACAGGATAAATTAAAAGAAAATATCGTAGACTGATCGCGTTGTAGAAAAATATAGCATAACAATACACTTATTGCCAAGAAAAGTTAAAGTATCATGTCTTAAGTTGCTATTTTGTTACATTTTAAACAAACAAGAACGAAATATATTAAAGGTTAATTTTCAAACCAAATATGATGACAGTTGACAGTGAAAATATTCCGAAAATTTAAATTTGTAATACAATTACATATTCGACGTTGAAATTAGTTGCGATATTCGACATAACCGTTTCATGTAATATACAGGTGATAGATATTCCAAAGTCTCTGGATTGTCCGACGAGAGAACATATTTAAATAAAAAACTTCATGACTCGGGATGATTTTCAAACATTTTTAATGGGGAAAACAGGTGAATGGTGGAATTGACATAAAAAAGTGAATGATATAACTATCGATAAAAATGCTATGATAAAACGTTAAACTAAATTTCGTCGGCCTCATATAAAATTTCTTATTTAAAAGTATGCTACATATTTCCAATCTCCTGGCCGGCCATGAGTAATTGACATAATTTGTATTCAGTTGGCTTCAGTGTCAACAAGAATCCCAAAACACCGGCGCCTACGATCCGCCGCAAAAGAAATCTTTCAAGTTCACATTTATTCCATCTTCTTGGTTCGATTTTTATTATTACCCCATGCCGATGGGCAGGTGGGCAAGAGAAGAAGCGAGTGGATCCTACTTCGTGATGAAAAATAAGATGTATTTTTTCAGTCTCGTTGGCACACTTTCCTTCTTTTCCCGTCGTCTCTTTCTTCGCCTCCTTGCACGCTTGTGATGAGCTCTCAAAACGATAGACTCCGATTTCTAGTGAGCAGATTGTAAAGAAATGAGATTCAATTCCGATAAATGCGACGCAAGCGGGTGGCATCTGTCCCTCCGATTGCATTTATTTCCATCACTTATGCTCGGGGTTTTTGCAGGATATTCAAAAATTATTAAATTTATTACCAAGCGGTTTCCACTGATGCCCACGACATTTTATGCGTCTGCGGAGAAATGACTGTACTGAGTGAACCACTGATTTTTCTCATCATAAATGTAGCACATGGAATAAGAATTTGGACCATATGGCCTTTTGGGGTAGTTTTGTATTTAATTTTTTCGGAACGTGAGGTTACTGAAGAAATTTTGATTTTGCATTTAAAATATAAGTTCATTCTCAGTGAAGATGTTTTAATCCTTTGACGTGTAATGCAAAAATATTTACCTTCGGCATTATTCAAGCAACATATTTTTGACACTTTATGTTCATGGCAATTATATTATTATGAAATTTACCAATATATCATAATATAATATGTGAAAGTTACTCATACTTTATAAAAAATATTATTTATATATAAATATACCATATACATATAGAAAAAAATATAATATATATGGGTCGCGGTGGTCTAGTGGGTAGAGCAAATAAATTAATTAATAGTGGGTAGAGCGTTGGACTACTGACCGGAGGGTCCCGGGTTCGATTCCCGGGCAAGGCACTCTGGGCACCTGCAGCTCCACACAAGCTAGTTGATTTTTTGGGTACCAGATCTTCCTGGGAAACCAAAACCGGCACAGGGAAAGGAACTGGCCCCCATACCCTGATGTGTGAATATTCACACGCCGTCGGGCTTGGTACATGGGTGAGCCCAACCATCACCTACTACACCGACCTTCGGGTTGATTACTGTGTTTATGGTTTATATATATATCAATAATTCAAACTTGAAAATCCCGCCATTCGGCGCACAAATATTCATTCAAACAGAAATAGGTATAAGGAAAGGGGATAGGAAAACACATAAAAGGCGAACACAGGACATGTGGGGAAGGCGGTTTTTTATGCAGATCACGAAAGTAAAAATATTTCCTTATCCGGGGTTTGAACCACGGACCTTCCACTTTCCGGGCGGATACTCTACCTCTTGAGCTAATAAGGAAACCTGATTTACCTTGAGATCTGCGATCTTATGAAGCGCCAAAGTGCTCCGATAGATGTTGCCCGAGAGATGGCGTTATAGAGCTGTTTTACCCACCAAAGGAGAAATAGACGGGACACAAGAAGGGGAAAGGATAGTAGAAAAGCATTCATACGATATTATAAAGGATAGGAACGGTGCGTTTCATGGCACGCATAGCCAGAAGAAGAGACGACCCACATTGGCCAAACACATATTCAAACTTGAAAATCCCGCCATACGGCGCACAAATATTCATTCAAACAGAAATAGGTATAAGGAAAGGGGATAGGAAAACACATAAAAGGCGAACACAGGACATGTGGGGAAGGCGGTTTTTGAGCAGATCACGAAAGTAAAAATATTTCCTTATCCGGGATTTGAACCACGGACCATTTTCATTTTCTCCCCTACTGTTCGTCGTTGTTCTTCGGTCCACACCCTCTTTGTTTTTTGTGTTGGTTGGTCTTCAGTGAATCTTGTATTGTCTATTAGTTTTCTGCACCTCTCCCTGCTGTGAACCACTTCCGCCGTTATTCCAATATTTCCCGAATCCCTCCTGGTCTCCTCTAACAATCCTGTTATGTGCTTTATTTTTTAAATATAGTTGAATACTTTTTATTATAAATCTATTTTCATCCAATCGCTTTAGGTGTCCAAAGAATTTCAATCTTCTTTTTCTCATCGTATCTGTGATTTACTCGGTAGTCCCATATAGATTCTCATTTTTTCTCCCAATCCACATATTTTCTGTGTCTTTCAATGGTCCTAGGATTTTCCTCAAAACATTTCTTTCTTTCCTCTCCAGTTCTCGCAGGTCCCCTTTCTTCTTCATCTTTAGGCATTCCGATCCATATATGTAGCTTCGGGCTTAATGATTGTGTTGTAATGCCTCATTTTGGCTTGGATGGATATTGTTCTTTTATTGTTATGATTTTGTGTAATTCTGTTAGCCAGTTGCAGTTCTTTTATTCGTTCTTTTTTTGTTGTGTTGTCCAATCCGTTCCGTTGAATATATTCTCCTAGATATCTAAATTTATCAACTCTCTCGATCCTTCCATATTTTGTTTTTATGTATTTCATATGAATAAATAAATATATATAATATATTTACGTACATAGTTATACATAAGTACTTATATATATACACACAACAGCCATATGGAGAAAAAGAAAGAAAGGGAGAGTGGGAGGACGATGAAGGTGAACACCTATTGGCTCATGGGAGAAATTGAATTTTTATAAAAACTGGTTCCAAAGAAGAGGATGAAGAAGAGCGTTGGGACCCGCCTTTTGTGATCACAGCTAGATGGCCGCATCATCACGACTTCGTTTTGCAACATCCCAGTGATTAACGAATCGATTCGCTTGGTACCGGAAGACAAAAGATAAGGGAAAACCGCAGCTCTAGGCGATTCGGAGAGAGAGTCTCGGGCGCCTTCAGGGACCGGAGTCTCCTTCGCCGCGGCCCGCGTGGCACGCACAATTCCGGTTTGAGTTGGTGTTCTAATTAAGACAACAGTTTTGCCCAAATGTTAAGTGCACACTTCCGCAATTTTCAAGGAGCTCTTTTCCACGAGCAAAAGGTTAATATTGTCAAGGCTCACCTTATCATCTTCTACAGAATATCAAATTTAGTATCGGATTTAATGTATTCACCGATATTAAGTGGGATCAAAAGGTTATTCATTTAAGAATTATTTATGATAATGTGAGCTTTGTTTAAGCCTTTTTATCGTATAAATTATTATTTGCACTCGCCGTAGTATGGAAAAAATCCCAGCAATTAATTTCCATAAATTAATTGCAGTATAACCCGTTTTTGAAGTACCGTAAAATACCAATATGATAGCTTTCAACATATATTTACCAACTACAAATTCATTTGGCGTCAGCTACGATGTCATCGCCAAAAACAATCAATATAATCACCAATTTTATTGCAGCACTGTTTATAATTAATTAATAATTAATACTGATAAAATGATTCTTGATCTGTATAGCAGATACGTATTGTGACCTAAATAAGGCAAAAAATACCCTGGAGTTGCAATTCTCAGGAAGTATTAAGGTCAAGTTAAACACTATATTATCATTGGAGAGGGGTATTACTTACATAAGACAAAACAGTTTATGCAAATAAACAGTAATATTGAGTAAATTGGGCGTCATTGTATGAAAATTAGAGGAATAATTGAAAAAGCAATGAAAGTATATACATGGAGAAAGGAATTGATATGGTAGGGTCCATAAACAAAGAGAAACGGAATAGATGATCAAAGATAAATGGGATTGACTAAATAGATGTGGAAGGGTCCAAGAGGCATGTTAGAGAAACAAGGCAAAAAAGATAAGACCAACGAGGAAGCAAGTTAGGTGAAGAAATTTCTGCGGTAAATCAGAGATTGAGGGAAAAGAACTAGAATGGAGAGTTTATGCTGGCAAAAAAGTATATGCTGAAGAATTGAGAAGAAGAGTGCATGGGGAGAAGAGGGGAATTAAAGAGACGAGTATTTTGAACTGTACGACCAGAAAGGAACAAATTAAGATGAGTTTGAGAATAACAAACTTGGGATAAAAAATAAGTATGTTATGAGCAAGAATCACAGATTTTCACTAAAATACTTAGCATGAAAATATTGGGGACATGTAGGGCAGAGCAACCACAGAGAAGTCACGGGTGCCGGTATAAACAGTTTCAGCATTGCATTTAGAACTGAGAAATTTTCTGAAAATGCTACCCTGAATGCGGGCGGCGCAATAGAATAGCGTCTAATAGGAGGCGAGGGAGTGGGCATCCATTCCAATGGGGCGGGGTGAGGACTTGGCGCCGGCCGAAGGAGGGACTCTCGCTTTCGTTCCAATGCCGGAAGGAGCGCCCGGGCGCTCACGCCCGGCCCTCGGACCCCGCTCCTCTTCGCCAAACCAAGTCACGAATCGCGCTCTCGGGGAATAACGTGCGTTGCCTCGGCATGAGAGGGACCTAGCGAATTCGACGCGGGTGGTTTGGAACCCGGGGTGCGACTTCGCCTACTGTGGAGAATATGGGAACAGAGTGGAACCCACTCTTTAAACACTCCGCCGGGTACATTATATATATAGATATATTTTATAAAAAAATACATATATATATATATATATTCATATAGTTATATGCATATATATAAATAATTATACATATATAAATATATCTTATTTCTGAGACGCTCATATTTTCTCCTTCTTCATTTTTGCACTCCGCCGAAGTACTTTTTTGTGACTGAACTATTTGTTAATGCAAAGTTTAAAACAGTTTGTATCATTTTCGATGGGTACAAATTCGTCAGATAAGTTATAATTTTCCTCAAAATAGCAAATCATGCTAAATATCTTTATATTGAACCAAAGTATTTTAAATACACGCGGCGAATTAGTCTTTGAGCACCAAGGTGCTACGATTGCAGTGCTTAGATTCATTAGGTGCTTCTTAGAATCTTTTATGGTATTTCAAAGATGTTTTAGTATACGTAGGTACACGTGCTATGAGGCCTTCGTGTTAAACACTCTTGTTATCCTACTCCGTACATCTCATTAGTACGTTTCTCGTAAAACGTTGCACTTCAAACATACCTACAGATGTCTCTTTGAGAAACACGTTGGTGATGAAAAAATATTATCCACTCATGTCCCAATATTGTCTGATCAGACGCGATTTTCCCCGGCTCTTGCTATTCCATAAACTCTATTGCCAAACTAACCGTTGGTCTTGCATGTAAAGGAATTATTCCGATTAGTTCTGCTTTTCCCAGCGCCTATTCACCATGCAGAAATGGCGTGATGTCAAAAATAAATCGACTCAGATCACAGTTTCATTTTGGGTCAATGAAACTTTCATTGAGTGGAGACCTCCCAGGAAAATCAACGGTTAAGTAATTAATTCCCATGACTATCATTATTTCCCTTAATCGATGTTATCCCAGGCAAAAACGATGGAGGAACACCGCTGATTTGGAACCAAGTGTGTTGATATTCAAAAGTCCGCTGCGTAATGATAAGGGAAGGGAGCAAAGACGGAAGTAATTATCTCGCAAATGTGCAAGAGGTAAATGATCTGTTTATGCACGCCCTGGTATGCAATTATAATGTCCATAGCTTTGATGTCAACGAACCTGCAGATCGTCGATCTCCAGCCCTCCGGCAAAGTGATTTCGTGCGCGTGAGAGGTTCTTTTGTTTCCAGCCACGTGCGCTGGGGTGAGATAAAACATGTTTTTAGTCACGAGTAGAACATATGGAACCTTTTTTTTTCACTTTCGTCCACCAATTTATGGCGGCGAGGAGGGAAAGTGACAGGTAATAGGAGGGTCCGCAAATTATTCACTAGCAAAAGTACGCGATGGAATATCTAAGCACCCTACCCCTAAATTTGATGGGTGTAACTCCCAACGGTTCGATTTTTCGCGTCGACTTTCGCGAAACGAACCAACGGAAGGCATATCTTTTCGAATTGCGAGATATTCTAGGAGAGGGATATCGAAACAGGTGGGGCAGATAGTCCCGCGGAAGTAAAAGTGTAGGGAGATATCCATTTTGTTCGCGGAGGAGTATGGGCATTAGAGGGAATAAATTTGAGTATCGCAGAAATATTTTCCTTCTTTTCAATCATTTAATTCCAATGTATTATGACCAAACCACGTCATACCAGCATTGGAGTGGATAGGCATCCAAACGCAAACCGCAATGCACGAACAACTGCGAGCGCAATTACTTTCCCCTTTCGTTTATCCTCCTTAAAAACAGCACCACAGAACGTTTTCTGGGGTCGGGTCTTTTACGACAAAAACCGGTCGCGTGTTATAATGTGCACGAAAGAATGCAGACGTATTTTTAGAAATATGATCTTATTTCAAAATAAATACGCTGGTGAATTTAGCGCCTCTTGAAACACAAGGAAGTGATCTTTGTACTCGATGGGAATCTAATTTGAAGAATTCGAGATTCATAAAATTCTTTCTCCACTGCAAAAGACTATTGAAAATGAGGCCTGCACTTGATCGTAAACACAACAGTTCACTGAACACCTTTCATGAAATTTAATAAAATGTAAAAATTGAAAACAATGATGGCAATCATAATTTATGACAGTTGTAGGACAAGATTGAGCATATACAATCAGGAGAGTTTGTGCTGTTACGATATTTACTAAAGATTGGTTTGAAATATACTCAAATCATAAATTTTCGTAATAATATACAGACATTTTGTGAGCTAGGTAATTCTGAGAATATTTTCAACGAGCACGAGGCATTTTAAATTAAATGTATCATTTATAAAATTCGGCAAAACGAATTAAAGTCACAGAAACATTCACCAATGGCCTCTTTTAGTCAAATTAAACAGCTAATTCTTTCTATATAAGGATAATACGCGTATTGCGGATAGCAGAATGAATTGGACGAAACGCTGGCATTACTTTGCCCTTTAAAATGTCTCGGGATTGCCATAGAAATAATGGACAATTGTTGGATAATTGAAGAGTATTTCTTTAAACAAAAAAGCAAATCCATAAGGAAAAAGGATCCATGTTTTCACACAAAAAAGTAGAAGATAAAAATATGGCATGGGGAATGAAACAGTTTCTGGCGTAACTTGGTGGAAAATCTTCATACTGACTTTTCAGACCTGATGATGTTATGCTATAACGAAACCTGGGTTGTAAAAATTAAAAAGTTTATGTGGAAAAGTAAAGTGGTTTGATTATTAAAAGTCAGTATGGCATGGAGAAGTGGATATTGCTTCTGTTGTACCTATCGGTTCTGAAATTATGTTGGAAGCAAAATACTTAGCGGTAAATAAAATTTATCTAGCAGCTATTGAACTAGTTCTCACTAATGTTTTGGGAGGAATGATGTCGGAGAAGAATCTATTGAGTTTCTATTCCATTGACTGGAGAGTTCTTATCTTATTTTAGGTTCATATGATTTACGAGGTCTGTTCAAAAAGTATCGCCAACTTTTGGATTTCCGCGGGTTACGTATATTTCATTAACAATTTTTGTGGCTTATGTTGGTACTTATGTTTCTCACTAATGGCGAAAAGTTCGGCAATTTTGAATGTTCAGTTAATTATTGACAGCGTGTTTTGGCTTGTCTTCGATTTTTGCCTCTTCCAAAAAATGGATCAAAGAATCTGTATCAAATTTTGTGTGAAAAACGAAATTAAAAGCGCGGACGCATTCCGAATGTTGACTGTGACATATGGAGAAGCTACCTTGGACCGAAGCAACGTTTATTGGTGGTACAAAATGTTCTCAGAGGGCCGAGAAGAAGTGAACGACGAAGAGCGTTCCGGACGCCCGAGCACGTCAACAAAAGACGAAAACATTGATGAAGTGAAGAAAATAGTATTGGCCAATAGTCGAATCGCCGTTAGAGAAGTTGCTGAGGACCTAAACATATCGAATGGCTCATCCCATTCGATTTTTTTGGTGCCAATGATTTGGGCATGACACGGGTCGTCGCGAAATTCGTACCAAAATTGCTCAATTTCGACCAAAAACAGCAACGCATTAACATTGTTTATGAGGTATTGGACTAAGTCCGCGATGAACCAAATTTGCTCCAGAGGGTCACAACTGGTGCCTAATCATGCGTTTATGGTTATGACTTGGAAACTAAGGCTCAATCATCCCAATGGAAGCTGCAGCAGGAGCCAAGACCAAAAAAATCGCGCCTACTTCGGTCGAATGTGAACGTTTTGCTTGCAGTTTTCTTCAATTGCAGGGATGTGGTACATCATTGGTTTTTTCCACAGAGTAAAAAGAAATAAAAGGAATGTTACCTGCAAGTTATGCGCAATTTGCGAGAAGCAATCCGCCACAATCGCCCGGATTTGTGGAAGAACAAAAATTGGCTTTTGCAGCATGACAACGCCCCTGCCCACACATCGTTATTGTTCACGAATTTTTGGCCAAAAACAACACACTAATGAAGCCCCAGCCACCGTATCTCCAAGATATATCCCCCAGGGACTTTTTCTTGTTCTCAAAACTGGAGAGAGCCATGAAATACAGATTCTTTGATCCATTTTCTGGAACAGGCAAAATTTGAAAATAAGCAAAAACACGTCCAAGTAAAACAGCTGTCAACAATCAACTGAACATTCAAAATTGCCGAAATTTTCGGCATAAGTGAGAAACATAAGTATCACATAACACCACAAAAAAACGAATATCAAATACACGTAACCCGCGGAAATTTAAAAGTTGACGATACTTTCTGAACAGACCTTGTATACCTACTTCCGATCCAACTACATTTCATCGATCAACATTTATGCAGGTAAAGAGCAAATATACTTAAATATGCTTTTTTGTACTGGTTTTTAATAAACCGATGATTACTTTACCCAAGATTTAATTAAAATATACTTGTAATATAATTTTCTGCAACCATAGGTCAATTCAGCTCTCTTACTATCCATGTAGTTATTGTTCATTTCCGCTTATAGTGCCGATATTTCACTTTTTTCCCTCAATTTCCCAAAAGCTGAAATGATATTAACCCCCAATCTCTTTCGTTTTCACTCAATTTTCAAATTTTATGTTCTATTACACAATCAGATTCCACAAAAAACAACCCTAGTCATTTGCACTTTATCATGATATTTTCTTCAAGAACTGATGAGAATCTTTGGTTTGACTAAAAAATGCATATTTTCTCGAATTTTCGTCTGAAAAGCATGCATATTCAATTCTATATTTATAATTCGTCTCACGCCGCGGGGATGAAAATACGCGTGACTCAATCGTCTCGCAGCTGTGGAGACTAAGCTGACTCGCCTTGGTTGGGCTAAGCTAGTGTCATAGACGTAACAGCTAAGCCCTTTTATTACCAAATACGACCCGTCGTTGAACGAACAGCATTTTCATCGCCGCGCTTCGGATGAAATCTCCCACACTGACAGTAAATAACGGTCGAAGACTAGCGTGACGTTTTCAGGTAAACCATGGGAACACGCTTCTCCGCGGAGACCTGCCGTTCGCCGAAAACTCTTTTGATGTTCTCAGACGATTTTCACGAGACAAAGAAATGGGTTTCCTCCTCCGGCGATGTCGACCTTTCCACTATTCGTCCTTGACCCATTATGGGCGCCAAGAGCCCATCCAGAGAGCGGAGAGGTTCGTAACTCATCTAAGATGCCCGCAAAAAGTCAGCTCATATTTCTGCGTTCATCCGGTGAAGAGAGCCCGAAGCAAATAACTCGGAAACAGTTCCTCTCGTATTATGCATGAGGCAGCAGTGAATTCGTTTCAAGCTTATTGAAATATTTTGACAATGGACCCCGATAGCTTCCAGTTAACTTTCATTTTTTTGTACTGGATACACAATTAAGACATCGATATCCAAACATAAAAGCCACCGAGTTGTTACGTTGAAACACACTCATCTGAAACTCATTTTTTCGTAGCATTCTGCACACAAATGAGTGGATCAGAAGTTCAAGTGGATTAAAACTGGTTTTAATTGCATTAAATTATTATACTTTTCCTTTCTTAAAATTTTTAACTACAGTTATTTTTCCTTGACCTTAATCACGTTAATCATTCTATGATCATTTTGAATCAAATTTTCAAGGATAGAAATACAATATTTTTAACAATTGTCTTCTGAACCAACTCAACTCTTCCTCGCCTTCCTCAATTGTTATATGTTAAAGTAAAAACAATCAGTGAGTGTTTCTTATAGTTTAACACTTAAGAAAATAACAATTTTTGACGATAAATCGCGTGCATATCCCTCATTTCAGGAAAGTAACTTTTCTCAAAAATCAAAATTAATACGAGAAATTTCAAAAAGTTAGAGTTTAAATGAAGAATTATTATTACTGTAGTAAATAATTTCTGAATTTATAATTAAATCTCCATAATCGGAAAAAATTCGGCTTGCAAAGGGGTCATAGAGATTGTGCAATGTAATACCAATATAACCTAAACATTATAGACGCATTTCCCTGTAATCAATATTTCGTAAACGGACACATTCCCCAATTTGGGTTATGTATTGGGAATGGAATTCGCTCGTGATATCCAAATTCGGGCAAAGCGGAAATTAGAAAACGCTACTTCTGTTAACGCGGAAATAAAATGCGGCGTTGTTAGAAACGCAAAGAAAGATTTCAGGAGGCGGGATATTTCCTCAGCCGCCACGCGGCAATAAAATGGAGGTTATTTTTAGCTTTGACCTGCGGAACGTCAAAAACTAGCAGAAAAGAAAATTGCTTGCATTTTACAAACATCAAAGGCGGAAATCATGATGTATCATTCTGCGGAATCGTCGTTCCGGAAATAGTGCTAAAAAATTAACTTGATATCGGGCGTAAAAATATCCGCTGGCGAAAATTAAAAAAATATATCCTATTTCGACAGAAATTTTGCGAGGGAGTATTGACCGCCGGAGGTTTGTTTCATCTCTTCAGTTTAATGAAAAGTGAAAATTTGGCGATGGAGATAATGTGCGCGTCTCTCTACTTTCTTTCGCACGATTACGCCGAATATGGGATTCCAAAGAAGTGGGAAGTCCTTTCGATAAAACGAAAGAGAGCGCGTGCGTAGCTATGGTTTCACGGGAGGTTCAATGGTTGTTCGTCGTTCAAACATATCTCTTTAAAGTTTTGACCATACCTTCGTTGGTCCAGTAGTTTAAAATGTTGCCAGTGGTTCCAGTGCAACCCCAAGTTCACATCTGGTCCATAACTCTGGACACACCTCAATCAATTCAGTGCAGTTTTTGATTTTCAAGGCATTCTGGGAAATGCTGACGCAATACGTTTGGGAAACGGTTCTCCCCCCTGATATTGTAAATAATGGTACCTTGTCGGGCAACATACGAAGTGAGATTACCCTTGGCGTCTATTTTATAGTTTTGGAGTGTGGTTGGTCAGCACGACAGAGGCCCCTGAGACCTCAGGTGTTAAATTTTAAAA
Organism: Hetaerina titia; assembly: GCA_037158775.1. Classification (NCBI taxonomy): domain Eukaryota; kingdom Metazoa; phylum Arthropoda; class Insecta; order Odonata; family Calopterygidae; genus Hetaerina; species Hetaerina titia. The sequence goes on from CM073772.1 coordinate 119,033,048, forward strand.
ATATAGACTTGACATATTACAGAACTCTTAAGTGTGACAGATGTTGGTGAAAAATTTTATAGAAAAGTTTTAGTTTAGCATATCTTAACTTTGACCCATACTTTTGTCTGTGAGTATCACTGAGACTAATTAGGACAGATTTTTCACCTCTCTTAAGAGAAACCGTGGGTTTCATACATGTAATGCTTTCCTTGGGTCATAGCCACTTACTTTGGAGTTACAATTACTAAACAATTGTAAAATTACTAAAAACTGTATATACAAGGAGGTAACTCGCCCCGTTTTGACATATGCAGCCCCAGCTAGGATGGGACCCCTAAGTAAGAATAGCTACTAAAACATTACAAATAACCGAAAGGAATATTTTGAGATCCATTAAACCTTGGGTGAAAATTGAAGACATGTATGGTCAAATAGAATTACATTAGCTAGGCGAAACAATTACAAGACTATGCAGAAATTACTACGAGGAACTCAAAGGAAATGAAAGCAGGACATTGGCCTACACTAAAATCAACAAAGCAAGTGACTAAGACAAATATAAAAGACCACACAGCATTATAAAATGACGATTTCCAAAAACTTGGTAAGATAACATGGTGGACAAAAAAATACATGTATATTTTTGCTTGCATATTATATACACACTAATATATAAAAACAAAGGACAATTTAAAAAAGACAGAGCAAAAGCCGATACTGGCGATACTCTGAAATAAAGCCGCTAAAGTGGCAAGTCGACTCAGCTTCAAGCTCTTAAACTCTTGTTTGTAATTAATTATTTATAGTGATCAGAATATTTATTAAAAATAAATTAGCTGACTCAATAATTTTGAATAATGAATGCTTCAAGAATCAATTTTTGAGCATATTTTTTTATGTAACATTTTAAAAAATGTGAATGCATGTTTTAAATCCTAATTTGGTTTTAATTAAGGTTAAGGATGACTATTAAATTCAAGTTTAAATTCCTTTTGAAATCTTCTTATAGTGGTTAACATGCTAAACTATTACCCTAATCGAAGAAGGTTCGAGTCTACATTAGTCACTGAAAAATATTTCATCAAATGTTTCGGAATTTGTAAACCTTATTCAAAAACGAAGAGGGAGATTATCGGAAAATTAGGACCTCCGAGGACCACTTACGCGTTCTGAAGGCCAAAATATATAGTATTAGTACATATTTTAAGAATATGAACAGTTTTTTGGCAGGTATTATCGATTATCTTGCCACAGATGTTCAGAGGTAGTGAACGATTTTTAATGCCTCTATTATCCACAGATAGAACATTTTTTATTAGAAATTTGGAGGCAGCATATCCTTTTTGGCGACAATGTTCCTTTAATATCAACAACTTTACGGGGAAAATTTATTTGCCGAGGGCTTTCCATATCGACAAATTTGCATAGATCTACACACCCTGTACGCTATCCTGCCTGAAAGGGTCTATCATGGAAGGGGGTTGTGAATGGGAAAATGTTTAAGGGAATTGGATAGGTACTGGTAACCTTCAAGTGGTTATCATCCCTTTCTACCACGTGGGAATTGAGCTTCCATTACTCCTCGCATGTGTGTCCCTAATCTCGTATTTTTGGTGCCATCGAAAAGCATTAAAGTTGTCGGCAAATAATATATTACAATTATTACATGAAACAATTTTCCACGATGTCCACAATTTTCAGTGTACTGCAGAATATTCGATTTCTTGATGGCTACTGACCATGTTATGGAAGTATTTGACGAAGAAAGTGATTTTTTATTATAACATTTTGAAAACAACTGTGCCGCCTCATATTGAACACTTTCGATGTCAAAAATGAAGCATTTGCCGGCCAAGTCTCACGCACAGGATGCGCAATATCGGAGGGGTTTGATAAGTCTTACGATTTACATCCTCTAAGCATTTGAGTTTCTTACGTTTATTTACAGCAAATTAATTAAAAATAAAAACTATTTTCCTTGGTCCGGCCGTAAATTTAACGCACATGAGGACTCAGCAATAGGTCGTCAATGATACTCATCCCAGGCACTTATCAATACCTCAATCGACCTCACCTGGTTTGCACACCAAATCCATGGGTGGATATTTTCTTTTAGAAAATTTTCTTACGGAGGTTTTAAGAAATCATTTAGAGTGATTTCTACAATTTTATGATAGAAACCTTTTGCGGAGGCGCAATATTTTTAATCAGTCATTTCTCTTCAAATCACATCGTCACTACCATGAAACCTATTTTTTAAAATTCGATATCTTGAGAAAATATTTAAACCAAATTTTCCGGAAATTGTTTTTGGAAATATAAGGATAGGTGGCTTTCTCGAGGAGGAGTGAGTTGTTGACGGGGACGTTGAGGGGGAATGTCAAGAAAAGACTCGTAAAAACTCTGACATGGAGCGTAGCCATCCATGTACGGCGCGGAAACGTGGTCGCTGAAGCAGGAGGATGGACGTAGACTGGAGCCTTTTGAAATGTGGGTGTGGAGAAGAATGGAGAAGGTGAAATGGACAGAAAGGAAAACAAATAAAGGAAGTACAAGGAATGCCGGGAGAGGGATTTTTTGGGAGAAATCCTATGGAGGCAGAGAAAATGGATGAAAGGCCTTTGGAGCTGGCTGGAGCGTATGGCAGTGGGATGTTGATGAAGGTAATAGAGGGGAGAATGTTAGGAAAACGAGGAAAGGGCAGGAACAGGATAGGGATGTTGGATGGGATGAAGGAAGGATGTACCCAGAGATGAAGAGGGACCTGATGTAGATTAGGTTGCTGGATTGGGTTTTGTTTGGAGCCACAAAATATTTATTTAATAGCTGTGTCCATTCAAAAATCTACCTAAACCGGCAGATTACCTAATAATAATATGGATAGGTCCAATTTTAATGAAGAGAGTCTCTAAATCCAAGAAGGGCATAGAATTTCCTACTGCATGATTACGGGATGTAAGTGGAGTCCAGGTCCAGTCTAAATAGACCTTTGCGCTTGCTGTTGCCATCGAAATTTATGCTCTCGAGAATTGTCATAATTTCTGCTTTTCGAAGTTCTTCTCGATAGCGCTTTCCACATTCCAAACTATGCTAACGCTTGTTCTGGCACTATTCACGTTCAGCCTATCACCCGCATCCTGCGTCTCTAGAAGACAATTTAATACTTTCGGAGTTCAGCCAAACTGAAGGTAAGTATTTAGGCTCCCGCATGAGTCAAGGGCATTGCCTGGATTAGGAAATAAAAAAGATAGAGGGTAGCCTTTAGACCTTGGTAGCCTTTAGGACGCAATATATCTCTCCTTTCATTGTAAAAAGACCGTACGTCCGTCTGGTAGCGAACGCGTGTGACCGCAAATATTCGCTTAAAAGAAGTGTCAGCCTCCTCTTTTGAACTCCCCGCGAGAGTCCCTCCTCGCGATATCTGTTTCCTCCATCCCTTCGTCGGCGGCCCTCCCCGAAACCTTTGCTCCTCACACCCTTTTCCCTCGACTCCACATTCGAACCCTTCAACACACGCCAGCGGCCTTCTTATGCGGCGCAGGGTGGTGGACATAAAAGAGAGTTCAAATGTATACTTTCACTCGACCGGGAGAGAGAGAAAATGCAGACCGCGTTCCCTTGAGGGAAGGGGACTGGAAGAGAAACACACAGTGCATAAGGAATAACAGGAGGACGTGCAAGGAGTGGGCGTCGCGGAGGCAATTAGCAAAATTTCTTTATGTTGCAACTTGGTTTAAGAGTGCCCCGGGAATCCCCACCGCACGTATGGCCACCGCCTTCTGCCATTGTTCCGAAGCGTTTTCAAATCATATTGTCACGCCGCGGTTTTAGTCCTCAGAGTTGCGTCACGTTTGGTCGGGGAAGGAATGAAATATCGTACCAAAAGTGCAGAAGATATTGACATACTCATTTTCATTAAAAATCGGGATGAGTTCTCACTTATGTCATAGCTAGTTCCTCGTTGTCCCTCTTGAGTTATTACGTGATCTGAGTTTCAAATGTCATTTTATCCTTTGGATTTTAAGAATTTAAGATTTTGGAGAACTCTGACTAACATCATTTACTGGGCAAATTATGGAATTATATGGCACTGAAATAACTGATCGATCAAAAGAGAAGGTGTAGAGTTTGCAGTTTAAACTGTCTAATTATTAAGAATACTTTCAAGGATTCTTTTGTCTGATCACTATAAATTACTTTAAAATTTGGCTGACTGACAAGAAGTTTGGTAAAACTTTGAAAGGGTGGGTAGGCGTTGAAGCGATGGCTTCAATATTCGACCCAAAAAATGCACAAATCTCATTTTGACGAGGTAAGGCCCTATGAACCAATTTTCCAGATGTATGAGTGTTATAGCCTTTTTTTTGGAGTATCGAAAGGGTTTTTAATGATCTTTTTCCATCCACCTTATTATTTATGCATGCTAAATTACCATTTAATCTCATCTACATTTTTAGACAGCGGAATTAAAATGAAAGCCGTAGGTTTAATCCCATAATATCTGAAAAATTTTCTGGATTTAAACATCACGAACAGGTTAAACATGACTTGCTAAGCTAACTCAATATCAGTTCATGGGGTTGAATTCTCATTTTCCGCACGTCAGCTACGCCTATCACTCGGAACATACTGTATTCATTTTTTTATTATTTTCCCTGGTTAAAATATAAAACAAACAGAATCCAAAAAAAATTTTGGTTCTTCTAAGTGTAGTTCCTGTAATTTGTGCTAGAGAGGGCATTAGACTTTTGCGACTACTAACTCGAATGCGGAGAAGAAAAAATATTTCGCGCATATCTTACGTGTGTGATAGATATGCACCTGTCACCGTACCGTCGAATAACTGTCAACCCTTAAGTGGGGCACGGGGAACAGCCGGGCGTGAACTGAACCTTCTCCTTGAAGTGTTTATGGCTGTCAAGCGAAGGAAAGGGAAGTCCCGGGATTCTTCCCCCTCGGTGGCAGTGACAAAAGAAAGGGAATGGGAGGGTTTGCGATGGCGTGCAAACGACAACAAATGCATCCGTGGGCGAGGACGGAATGGGAACCTTGCATGAATCCCTTGTCCTGAAATACGGAAATATGTTGCCGTGAGTTCCTTCCTGCCGTGCCGTACAACACCACCCATTCGCCTTAAATCAAAGTATGCCAATGCATGTTCAGACTTGTGCACTTGAGGATGTTCTTTCCTTCTCCTTTAATTGAAATTAAATGGAATGCATAATATGTTAGCATAATTAGAAAGATGCATTTCCCCCGCCGAAGTAACATTAACGTATATCCGAGTTTTGAATGTTAATATTAAGCGCAATAATTTTCCTAATTAATTAGCATTTTACTTCTAATTCCCTTACTTGACTTCAAATTTTCGTGACGGCATTTGTGACTCATCGCAATATACTTAAATATTTGCAACACTTAACATTTGTAAAATTATCTCCGCAATAATTAAACAGGATTTCAAATAAACCTTCGTCAGATTTTTCCCCTCTTTTTAATTCCCATTTGTGATAAAATCTGAGAATTCTTAAAGGAGCAGAGTACCTAATTTAATCGCAGGAACCTTCTAGAGGTAAACATTATTTTCACGCGATTTTCAAGAGTGAACGTTGAAAATAAAACCGTCGTCTCATTAAAAATGCAAAACGAAATCGCGCAGTGCTCGCTCCGACCTCCTTTTTTTCAGCGGCCCACCTTGTCTGGTTGCAGAGTCTCGTTTCCACACGGTATTTCCCATGGGAACAAAGAAAAAGTGAGCTCACTCTAAGGCACGTGTCGTATCCTTTAAATCACTTGTAGTCAAACAGAATTGAAGAAGAAATAAATCAAGTTCCCTTGGCGGCACTTAATTAATCGCTGTCTCTTCAAATCCTTACGGTTTAATTGGAATCGATAATATCTGACGGGTGGCTGAGGCTAAATCTGCATTATTCAAAAATGCACCCGTTATTTCTCATTCACTTTCATCACATGGAAGACACTAAGTTGACCTCAACGGTTACAAATTAGCAACATTTGCATGCTGATTTGTTCAGCTTTTATTTTTGCCTAATATATTAAACTAAACTTCGTGAGATGAGCTTTATCTGATTGCCGTGTTAAGTAGAAGGTCGTAGATGTTTGATAAATTGCCACTAGTTAATGGGACCCTTAAAGGTCGTAGTGGCTATCAGAGTCACTTGAATAGGAAACAATGAATTTTTCCAACTGAATCATTGGTCTTAAAAAATCTTCTGAATTAATTTTAAATACACGTAAGTATCCACCACGTGTTTTTAAAATTCTTAGTTTTCATTCTTTCTCAAACATATAAATTTTAAAAAATGGAACACTTCCATTAATTTCAAGTTAAATTTGAAAATTTTAAAGAACACACAGATTATCCCCATATTACTCAGTTTCCATATATTCAGCCAGCACTAGAGATTCAATTTTTAGCTCCCTTCTACTACATGTAGAACTATAATTTAATTATCTATTTACCAATAATAGATCTCTACTCCGTTTAGAAAAAACTGATACCTTAAACGAATGATAAATTCCGTCCTGCACAAATTCCAATCCATTTCTAGACAGATTCTGGGTTGCTCACAAAGAGAGGTAGAGCCACAATGTTCCACTCGATATTAGTTGAATAGTCCCTTCGAAGTTACCCTTATCGAAGAAATGAAATTATTTGAAAACAAAATCACCAAGCTCAAAAAAACCTCGACAAGTGTTAATCACGAACAGAAAGAAGAGAAGAACATTGAACGAAATGAAATGTTAAATTCGGTGTCGTTAAAAAAGCACTGCAGCACATATTGCCGAATCTCAAAAATACTACCACACTACTACCACACACGGTCGAGAGAAATAAATCCCACGCTGCATGAATAATCCGGCTGCAACTCCCATCGATCCCCGTAAGAATTACTCCAGGTGTGGGAGAGCGCACTCACCAGAGGCGCAGGCTCGGATGATTCCTCCTGGCGGCTCGTTCCGACGGGGAGTTGTAAGGACTCCTTAACCTTTCGGCGACACGCCGCTCAAGGGGAGAAGATGAGGTCGTCTCCTCAGCAACCAACCGCCAACCCATCGCGAGTCACGGAGCGCACAAGACTGGGAGAGAAGAGAGCGCAAGCGGTTTTTCGGCATCGCGGCGAGGGGAGACAAAAGGGGGGAGGTGAGAGTGAGGGATGAGAGATGAGAGGGTGAAGGGGTGGAGGGAGGGGAGACTGAGACGGGAAAGAGTGCGCGCGAGAGTGAGGGAGTGTAGTGTTGCGGAGTGCGTGCGAGAAAGTTAGGAGGAAGAGTTGAGGAGGTTAAGAGGAGGAGAGTGGCCTCTCTGGAGGGGGTCGGAGGGGCGTTGAGACAGAGAGGGAGAGGCGTAGCGCAAGAGGGCTGGAAGCGAGGCGGAGGGTTCTCCTCGGCTCGGCAGTCGCCTCAGCGGGTGCGGTGGTTCGAGAGGATGGCTCCGGTGGCGGAGACTTCAACGATCGCGGGAGATTTCAATGCCCGCGACTGCTTGGCCTCCTTCCTCGTGGCGGCGGGGACCCATTCCCTCGGCCGCGCGCAGGGCGTCACGTGACGGGATTCGTCCTCCGTCCCGTACCCGCATCCCCCTCCACGTCCTCCTCTCTTTACTTTCCTTCACTTCGCCGCCAACCTTCCCCTCTTTACCTACTTATCTCTCTCTCTCCCTCTCTCTACATCGTCTCTCTGAAAACGCCCACGCAAAGCTCTCGGTCTGCCCTTTCGTTCGTTCTCCACGCCTCATTCTCTCATGGCCTGATCTCCTTCCTCCCCCTTACTTTGGTAACCTTATGCGGGGGTCGTTGGCGATACCGTCAAACCCAATATTGTGGCCGATAAAGCAATTATCCAGCGATTTTCCCACGCACCTAGTGTTTATCCTTGCGAAATAGTAGTGATTCACCGATGTTCAAGGTAAATCTATCGTGACTTCTATGCTGATACGTGAGATGAATTTAATGCAGTTATTTTCCAGCATACTGCGATTCATTGCAATTAAACCAACTATATTTGGGGTATGAAAATGTAGCTTATTTAACTTTCTAGTAGTTCTTCTAAGAAAACCTGCAGAGTTTCCGAGGTGATGCTCGCAGCAGCCTACATGTGTCGACAGAACACTGGTGAGGTGCTTCGCAAGGTTGTAGGTAAGAGAGCTGATGGCACTCACAATAATCAGGGCCTGCTTGTCGTAGGTCGCCTCGATCTCCGGGAAAAGATCCAGGATATTTGCGAGGCGCAAAATCGAGGTAATCCACAAACCGCCGGGAAAAATCAGAAATTTGCGTGTCAGAGCCAAGGGCACAATCGGCCTAAAGACCCCAGGCATATACTCAGTCCCGTGTGCCTGCGGAGACATATACGTATATTGGGGAGACAGGCGGACCATCGAGACCAGGCTAAAGGAACACAAAAGACGCCCTCGACTGGGCAGTTGGAGAAATTGGTCATCCCCGAACACAGCATCGCGTCTTCACTTCAGCTGGACGAAGGTACTTGCCCGCGCCGGTGGGACCGAATAGTCTTACTTTAGATCTTACTTCACATTTGTTACAGCATATCTTTTTGCTTCAGCGTGTTATTTGACCTCAGCCATATTCATGCTCTGTAAAGTGTATCGGCTGCCCATTTTTGAAGAATAAAAATAAATGCAAATTTGCATTGTGTATATGCAATATTAGTTTTTTTAATGTCTTGCCTCATTATAAAATTTTGAGTTATTAACGGCAGCTACAATTTTTCATGCCTTTTCCGTGCCAATTAGACGAACTTTTGTTCCATTCATTAATTACAATTAGAAATAGTGTATGACCAAAATAGGAAGAATGCGATTTGATTTAATCCATAAAAGAAGAATATGCTTTGATAAAAATCTTGGCAAGAATAATGGCGGAAAGTAGGTCAAATAAATCCTGGCAGTATATTCTCAATATCATGTTCAGTGTGAAGAAAGTGAATTCCATTTAATGATCTTCATTCTATTCTCCGCAATTGACTCACACTTCCCAATTCTCAAGGGCCTTTACCTTTATCTTCGCATTTCCTAATGATCTCTCTTTCTTGCTTGACTCATTTCTTATTCTTATCTCAGGCTTATATACGGCTAATTTTTTAATATTCATTTTTTCGTTCCCCTTAAGTACTGTCAGCGAATGTTTCCTTGGGATAACATTAATTACATTTAAAACTAATTTTTTGCTCCCAACAAACGTTTGAGAAGTGTAGAGATATTGGAAAAAACAAAACTTCAAGATGACTCACTGAGGTTTGCCATGAGGAATTTTAACGGAAAAATATAGGAGTGATCAAACCACACTTTGCAAAATAATATTTTTGGCACTGAAAAGTAATTCAAAAAATAATATATCGCATAAGCAGGTGGCAGGTGATATTTTTAAGCACATTAAGAACTATCAATTTTATGCATCTTGCAATTAACAGCTACACCTTTCGGAATTTCAAAACATTTATATTATGAGGAAAAGTAATTCATAGAGACATCACCGGAAAATGCTAGCCATCTTTTTTAACTCCTTTGCTGTTGTAAAATTAACTTTCCCGGGAGAGAAATTTTGCGCAAGTTGATTTTGGCGATGCCTTCCGCCTTCCACACAATTCACAAGGCAAACACTTTTACACTAAATTTTGTACAAAGCCATACATTTTTATTCACTCAATAACTCGATTCCACCCTCTTACTAGTCTAGTCATTTAAAAGATAATTAATATGCATTGATCAAAATTCTAAATAAGTCTCTCCTCGTAACTTGACTGATCTTTTTATGGAGTAAGTTCTATCAGATGTACTTCATTTTTATTTTTACGCTTAAGAAAAATGTTTTAGCTATATAACTCTTCAAATTTTAGAAATTACTTATGGACTACTTTGAACTTAAAATAATTACTGTTCCTCTAATTAAAGAGTTTCTCATTAGCTAAGGTTTCAAAGGAGTATAGCCATTTCGGCCGCACCAATGAGTGGAATTCTGACTCGAAGGTTTACCCTTGAAATCTACAATAGTAATATGATCCGATACGACACTTTTTCTGCTATGATCGCCTCAACAGTGAATATTTTTAGGATATCTCTTTTTTTAAGGCTAATAGGGACATATATAATTATATAGATGGGACACATGACAAGGATGAACATAAATTATAATATGATAAATACAAACCAAAGAAGAATCATGTGTATAGGATGGAATGATGAATGAACACAGTTGAAATTTTGCTCACACGTCGATCAGCAAGTGGTCGGGCACCCCACACTCTTAATTGGAATCGACTGAGGCCGGCCCACTTTAACGTCATCCGACACGCTTCACTTATCAGATACCTATCGAAAACAGTGCCTATGCATACCGACTCCCACGGAAAGATGTGGGCCACAGGGATTGATGAGGGAACGTGATGTGAAAAGAATGACGGGGGTGTAGGGCGGGTGCTGGGGGAGGATATGCAGATTACCTCGAGTTCCGCGAAGTTCACGACGCGCCGTTTGGAGCACGGCGTCACGAGCGTCGCGAAAAAAATCCTTCTCGCCTAGTAGTCTGCGGGAGGGAAAAACCACTCTTTGAAATGAAAGAAATAACGTCTATCCCTTAGGAGACGTGCGATGGACGCCACTTTGCATTCCTTCCAAGGACTCGAGAGGAGAATCCACTTCTCCGGTTTCCCAACATGTCGTCCGGCGAGTTTCGGTGCCCAGCCTCTCTTCTTCGACTACGGCGCCACGCACCGACGGCATTCTTTTCACATCTCCGAAACCCTGTGATTCAATCTCCGATTCGGAACCTCGCCGCCTTCCAGAGTTACTGATCGAAAGAGATCTTTCACTTATTCTCTCCTCACTTTATCCTCTGTCGCTCTCGTAACACTTAGCTCTTGAATGTGGACAGCACTGCCGATATTTAATTGAACTTGCAAGCATTTATTTCACCCCAAGTCTCATCTTAAATTTCACCTCACCGTGGAATGCTTGGATTTTTCAAAATATATTTTTAATACACCCAATTAACGTGATGAGTCTAAGTGAGATGCAGGATGATGTCTCAAGTTCACTGGACTGCCTTTGATAATAGAAACTGGTATTTTTGGAGAGGTTTAAAATAAATTCTTAAGCGCCATTGAGAGTAATTAAAATAGTATGATCGGTGTAGCTAATTGGTGAAATTTGCAATTATTTCTGAAAGATCACTCGATGCACGTTAATTTTATAATAAATTTGCTGTGAAATACCGACACTTGTAAGTATTAAAAAAAGAAACCTCTGAGGCTACTATTCAGAAAATATGGAAACAGCGTATGACGAAATGTGTCTTCGGTAAAGCTCGTTGAAAGAAGATGCCTGGCTATCAGTGTAGAAGGTCATCATAACCACATGCAACGAAGGATACAGGGTTTGATTTCCATTCAGAACGCTTAAATGCAGCCAAGAGGTGGTGGATACCAGAGAAATGCGTAGGCCTGAATAGGGCGGTTACCACACCGTAAATTGTAACAAGATCCTTCCAGTGAAAGCTATCAGCGGTATTTGCGAGCCGTAACTATTATCTCGGCTGTCTGAGATGCTCATTTCTTTTTCTGAGTGCAAATAAGTTAGAAGCAAGAAAGATTTTTTTTCATTTTTTTATTACGTCACCATCTTAGGAGCCAGTAGATAGATATACCTATAAGCGCACGAGAATTGCGTTGCTGTCGCCATTAACATCTGTACCTTGAATAAATCATAACTAATCTATGAATGACTGGCTTAAATTTACATTAAACTGCGTGAAAATATTCACTCACTAGATCAATGCCAGATTGGTGTGATTAAGGTAGTTCTGCAGGCCTAAGATCAAAGTCGAGGAAGGGCTCTCTACTTCCCAGACTCCATTTCCTACGTTTCCCCAGGTTCATCCCTCAACGATTCGATTGTGCTAAAGATTGGATCATCCCTCGAGTTTCCTGTAATTTAATGGAATCGGGGAGTGAAATATAAATTGGATTAAGATTATAATTTGGATAACGGGATAGCTATGACACGGGAATAGAAATGGGACAAAGGATGAGAACGATTTTGAAACACACGGGAAATAATATTAAAAATCAACGAAAATTTGAAATTAATATGAGAAATCTTAAGATTAAAAAAAACCCATGCATACTGGCAACAGTGCGTAAAACATATATAAATTGGTTCCACCAATTTACTACGAAAACTATGACCATCAAAATGTTTCAAATAATATTCAAATGAAGCTCTTCTAGGTTATTAAAGAACCTCATTATGTTTTACTTAGCGTGACTGAATCCTACCTATCATCATCACATCCCTATGTTTCAATACGCGTCCTACATAGAGTGAAAATGCAGTGATTAGATGAAAAAGTAAAAATACACTAAAATAAATAAACGTGAATGGAGGGAAATGCTAGTTATCGCCATTTATTTTAAATTTTCATTAACGCTGCAGAACAGTAAATACTAATAAGCACTTTCTGGTGACCTTACATTTAAAAACAGAAGCAAGATAAAGGTAAGGACTGCATAAAGACAGTATGTGGATGCAAGAAGAATAGAAAATAAAACTAATGTTTAAAGACGAAATTACTATATTTACTAAGAATAAAGATTAGTTCATTTTGACACAAAACTTTTGTATTCAGAGAATAAAGAGAAAAAATAGAACTTAAACATAACCATCTCAAAAGCAAAGGTCGCTAGCTGGCGCTGGAGTAAAGAATTCTTCAAATATTATCATATTATTATCATAGATATTTGATAAAGAAGAATTAGGTAGCAGGATTACTGGCGATGTACGTATGATGCGTGGGGAATGTCAAAGGAGAATAGAGCTAGGGAAGGAGCCTTTCTATCAAAATAAAAACAACCAGCAGTAAAAGGCTCTTGCCAAAACACCAGAAAGAAAGTATTCATACGCACATGGAGCTTGCTTATCCACGGCCATTATCATTGATAGAGAATAAATTGGAAGCGAAGAGAATGTGGCACAACCAATGAAAGTATAATGGAATGACCTACTTACCGATAATTAGGTATTTTATAGAATAGTTGAAGATAAAAGTCTTTGGTGATTACTCGAGTCTGTGGTGTAGAGATATATACAAAGAGGAAAACTAATAAGACGTTAATATAATGCAATTTGATATTCACACTAATTCCACCATGGTATGAATCTTAAATTGGATGAATTTACGAGTAAATCAAAGAATTAATTTATGAGTAAATCAAAGAATTAATTACGAGAACCAAGTGTTGGAAGACGCAAGTAATGGAAAAAGAATGAATGAGATTGGCAGGTAAACTGCGGCAGGTCAAATACTCATTGGATTGAAATATTCGATTCTATATATTCCAACTGCATTGTCCATTAGACGGGAAATTAATGACGTAATGTTTGTGTCGCTTGAAACAGCGACTGGGTCCCAACCCTCAAGTGTCCCAAAAGAGAGCCTATGGGTCTCGAATATACGCACCTTTATATCTTTTACTGGTGTACCTGAGATATAATTCAAAGGAGGTATCAATCCTTTGCAGCCGTATTCTTATCCGCCAGTTAGAAATATTCATTGGACAGAGTCCGTAGAACAGAAAATTTAACCTACAGCACTTTACGTATTCCTCTCGAACAAAGTCGACTTGCCACTGAGTCAGCTTTTAACTTTTCCCTTCCTTCATATCTTGCTCCCCCACATTGGCTCATTCGAAATAAGCTCGTAGGGCTCCAGTGTCCAGCCTTTCCTAAAATAACAAACGCTGCTGGTACCTACTCATAAGTTCTCTACACCAAATGGCCGGGCTTTTTCCTCATAATCACTCCCTCTGCTTCTTCCATTTTTCTTTAACATGCCATTCCGATCATTTATAGTCCAAGCCGTCGTCTACCTTACCTCCACGACTTTTTCCTCCTCCCCCCGATTCCCTCCTCCCTCGCCCCATTCCCTCACTCTCCACCACTTTCCATTGTTCCTCATTCTCTCATCCCCATTCCACCAAGTCCTCCGTTCCACCGAAGAAAGAATTATCCCTTCTCGGCACCCTTTCTATTCCGTTTCGTTCAATGCCTTTTTGACCGCTGTTTCATGACCTCTCCAAATGAGGAAAAAATCACCCTGCGAGGATGTGGTCATCCATTTGTTGTTGCCCATGTGTTTGCTAGGCAATGACTTTTCAGCCGCAGTTCGCATGCCTGTAGCTACTCGGACATTTATTTCCAAAGCATTTCCTCTCCTCCCGAACCGAAAGAGGCAGTTTTTCTGCTCCGTCCTCCATGATTGTTTCCCTGCGATTCTTTCTTCTCCCCTTTCGATTGCTCTCTCAGGATTCTTACACACTTTTAAGATTACTCGAAAAGGCATTGTGGGTTTATGACCCTCAAATGATCCCCTGTTCATATTCACGTGACGTCACAAAACATGATACACGCATTAACGCATGAAGAAAGATTGAGTGCGGAAAGAAAGCGATTCAGTGGAAACGTTTAGACGTGTACTTCTTAAGCACGAAGAAAGATAAAAGAGATAACATTTGAAAATTCATGCCCTATTTGTGTGTAATGAAATCTAGTATCACTGAATGGGGAACGCAAACTTTTCATTTAAATTTCTCAGGAATCATAAATGTCTCTCAAATTTAAAATGCAGCATTTGGAACCCTCATTCTGATGCCCACACGTACGTTTTTTGACCTTTTCTTGGTCTTGACAAGAACGGGTTCAGGAGGTTTCTAAGGGGTGGACGCGATTTGATGCACCATCTCCATAAACTCAATATATTAACATATCATCTTTCAAATTGGATTTTGTGAGAAACTATTAGTGCTTGAAATATCTTCGTCAAAACTGAAATAAAAATGGAAGAGATTATTTTTTAGTAATCTAGCTTAAAATTATTAATGCACGCGCTGCAACTGAAATCCACCACAATGAAGCTAAACTTTTGGGAAAAGGTAATATTTTGAAAATCTAGCGAAAGATGTGTCATCTGGGCATCAGTTGGGTTTCTGTTCCGAGCAGTGAATATAAGATTCAGGAATAAACAAATCGTGGTGGATGCTGTGCTTGTTCTCATATTCAAGAGTGAGCAATGGTCTCCTGGGGATTCGCACATGGAGCATAATGGTGAAAAAATTAATAAACCTGAACGTAATAGATATAAAAGAGAAACTGTCTACCCAAACGTTAACTATTTGTTAATGCTAGATTTAAAAAGTCCAACGTAGAGTTTCGATACAACAATTTCAGAGAGTAGAAGTCAGTCGCCGGGATATGAAATGCATGTCAGCGGATAACTCCGTTAAAAGTTATTGCTTCGGCATGTTTGAAGTTGAAATAATCTGACATCAATCGTAGAAAACTTATAAGCCATCGAAAATTAAATTTAAAAGTTTTTTAAAAACTTATCTGACGCTTCCAGATTCAGCGTTTTAAATTCATTGGTGTACTTGGAGGATTCAGGTCCTACATTTCGATCAAGACAAATGTTTTTGCGATAAAAAATACCATATTTTTTCAACAATTAATGGGAATTCATTAATAAAAATATTTCGGCTCCTACAGCATTATGAGCGGTCACGAAAATTCGTCACGTTCCATGATCAGCGTACGCTCAGTACTCAGAAACGACGGGCATTTATTAGACCGCTTCACAGCTTTCAACTGAACACTCGTCGCTTTGCTCTTCCGACCGCTAAAAGGATATCCGTGTTTCTGATTGGGATGAATGATTTTTTATTTTAAACTTGTAGTGATAAACTCCTGCATATATTTACATCAATAAGTTTTATTTTTTCTCCTTCCAGTTTTATTCCATACAACTTCACTCAGGGTGCTTACAATATGAACCGAATGGAACACACCGAGACCTGGTGGATTTGCTTCGCCCACAATAAACTAGAATGTCTAAGTAAAACTTCCGAGCAAAAGACCAAGTCATGAAATGTATGAAAGGAAGCCTATGAGATCCAAAGAGAATCAGCAATTCACAAGGGGAAAACGGAGTTCTGCTGCAGCCAAGCAATCCTTCAATTGAAATACCGAGTCGGTCGAAGGCCTCGAAGTGGTAGAGGCGTGCCTCCAGATCTCCAAATGAGCAGCAGGAGCGCGTCACCTGTGTTTTTCCCACATCGCACGCGAAAGACGGGAAGAACGGGCCAACAACCATGGCCATCAACCTCATCCGGACAATCCATTGTCGTACCGCCAGCCTCCCCGTTACCGCCGAGACCTGCAGGATCACAGTTAACTCAGCAAACACAAGCTCTACCCGGAGAACCCGTAGTGGTCCCGACGCATCCCGGCTCAACCCCGAGGTTCTTCCGGGATTTAAGACCGAGCGTCTCCGTTCATTATGTTCCCGGCCCTCCGGACGGGAATATAATTATTTCTTTAAGTCGCTGATAGGAAAGGCAACGGACGCCTGTCACGTCGGAACCTACACGAACTAAATGCCTTACTAGGCATTGCAGCGGATTGGGACCTCCTGTCGGACTCAACAAGATCCATCACGTATAACCCCTGAGGACCTTGGTGGTGGTCCAGTCGCACGGATGGGAGACGGCCATGCGGATGTCCGATGTCCCGGGAAACGAGCTGCTCCGGCTCCCGTCGAACATCGTAGCAGCGCCACCACCCACCATCATCGTCCAGCAGCCGTCATACGCCGGCCCCGCACTCTGCCCGGTGTAGCGTTTAAAGTATTTAGGTGTGCTTATCAATACGGACGAAATGACTTTCTGCCTCACAAAGGGGGCACTGAACAGAGTTCGTTATATTTTGAACATCATACGAAACATTAGAGCAATAGATATTCCGAAAGTCACCGGGACCTTTTTAGTCCGCGGGCTTTATCTCGTGGTGCGAGTACATGCTCCGGCTTCCCTACTTCCTCATTTTGGACCTTGCCCGATGCCAACTCAAGTGGGCAGAGGAATTGTGGGAAGCCGGAGTATGGCACAAGATACGAAAGTTCTCCCTATGTGCAACAACCCTGGAAGTGTATGCAGATGAAGTGCCATTCCAGGTGGCCTGGGCCATCCCGGCGTTAGCCATCACCGAGATCTGGGCTTTGGTGGAGGAGCGCCCGATAAACGAAGCCGAGGCCCTTGCTGCTCTGATCGCGGCCCACCACGCGGTGGTGATGTCACCAGTTAATACTGATCTTGTAATTTTCATAGAAAATATGTATTCTCTTTCTAAAGGAAGAGGTTTAGTATTGTGTCTCCCTGATGTTAAAACCTTGTACGTAAATCTCAGTAAATAACAGTCACGTTCCGTGACCTGGAGGTACGTCTCTACTCACGAGAACTCGGCCGACCGTCCGTCCCGGACCGTTCCACCTCCCTATGCTATGTCGGCCTCCGATTCACCGGCATGGTATATAGTATAGGTGGGCCGAAGCCTGAGGCGGGCAGTCGGTCCAAAAGTCCCGAAGCGGTAGAGGCGTGCCTCCAGATCTCTCTATGCAGCTATGCCTTTCCGGAAAAGTTTTTCTAATATCTGACCCTGCAAATTGATAATATAAAATAAAACCCCGAAATTGCAAAAGACTATCCTATTTTTTATACCATTACAGAAAGCGACTTTTTTAACCTCCACTCTTTGATTAAACGGAGAGAATTTCCGTGAGATTGGCTCTACTTAGAGTCTGTGTCTAAGGGTTCAAGTAGGGCTCGTTAAAAAAGGATGAACCTCAGTTAAACCTCCTTAAAATCTAGGAAAAACCCCTTGCCCTACATCATCGTGAGATATAATTTGGAGTAGTACATTTCACTTCTCCTCTCTTCCCTTCAGCGCCGACGTTTCCCAGCTCTAGGAGTCATGTCCATGCACATGTTTTTTTTCTACGCCAGTTGGCATCCATATCCACGTATTAATTCCTACATAATTATATTCCTTTTTATCTCCCAAATATTACACTTAATAATTCAATTGCCTTTTTTTCGTCTGCAATTACCATACCAATCGCCCTTGTCCACTAATTTAATAAATAATACGCTCCTGCTGCATGGGTTCAATATCCTTCTTATCAATAAATCTTTCCACAATCAATATTTAGAATGGCTATTTAAACGACGGACAATTGAAATAATGCCTAATTAAGAGCCACAATATTTTGGATTTTTTCCATATGTTCTATTTTCTCTAATAATTATTGTTTCTCGTAAAGGTCAAGGATAACAGGAATATACCTGCAATCGCCCACAAAACAGCACTTCTCTGAATATGAGCTATCGAGTGCATCATGGGCCATTTATCAATTGTGAATCAGATTTTGGTCCAGTCATAATTCACCCCAAGGACCGTTCACCAATCGCTTCTGAAAGTGAGGCGCGGAAATTGAAACCATATTTCATGAAGCAAACCGTGATCAAATACATGCCGTGCCGATTTTTCATAGAGGGTCAAACTGATTTAAGCTTGTGCCAAAATGAAAAACTAGTACACCGGGATTGGTTATCAATTACCTCATAAGCATTAACTAAAGTCATCGAAATGTTTTTAAGAGAGTGCTGTTGAATTTTACCAGTGCCTTTAATTCGTAATTGCCGAACTTATTTGATGCAAACTCAGCTCCATAACATGAATGACGAAGGGATTTTTTTCTGAAACGCTTAGTACACACGAGGCATCATGTTCAACAGATCAAAATTTTCATTTCTGAAATTAGCAATTTTGTAAATTGCACCATTTAGTAAGGAATCAATAATTTTATATTTTGATTCGGAGTAAACCCTTTCTTCTCATTGGACTAGATTTATCATATTTTCTAATAATTAATTCATCGAATTTTTTTCTATCAGTATTGAAAAAAATACCTAATAAAGCAAATTTTGGCCATACTAGTCATTTTAATGAATTCCAATCCACCAGGTATTCATTAGACAACAAGCAGTGTAGTTAACATAACCGTATCAGCTTGTTTGTCTAATACGAGGCAACTTTTCAAAGCTAAAAGTAAATTAAAAGCAACTGTAAACGTGTTGTAGAATAGTCTGAACCGCATGACCTTCAAATACCAATGTGAAAGATGCAAAAACTTCTCCATCGCCAAACCCATATTTTCTTCAATTGACCATGTCCGTTCAGCGCGTTTATGGATACGCGAGAGAGTGCAGAGGTAATGCAGGTGTAATAATTGCCAAAGGGAGTGTACACACCAACTCCCCTACTCTTACTTATACGGACGCACGCACGCCTTCAATGTAGTATTGGAGTCCTTAAAATTGGCATGGATCCCTTAGTAGTTCCAGAGAAGTTAGAGAGAGAGTTAAGCAGACGATGTTGTGTATCTTAGCAGAGTGTTTGGGAAAGTAGAGGAAGGGTGGAGGACGAGATCAATGGGTGTGCAAATACCGACGGAGAGTTTTTGGGGGCATATAGAATACATAAGGAAAAAAAGCACTTTTAGGCAGCTGATACAAGTATACTTTTGTGCATATTACTGTACACCTTGGTTGTTTCAGGACAAGAATTAACATTGACTATAAGAGTTGGGTTGAGCATTGTTTGCGTAAAAACGATATATTACTATTTTTATTAAACGATAATATATAGAGGGGGACGAATGATTAGGTTATGAAAAAATATTGATCAAGCAGATACACGGGTGATGGACAGGTAGGTATCGGAGATGTGAGCTTTGCTTTCTTGGTAGTATTGAAAAGAGGACTGACAATGGAAAAAGCAAATAGATATAACCATGAGAGGATGGATTCGGAGAAAGTCGAAGGCGAACATGAACGAAGATTCTCAATTTGTCCAATATTCCAAGTCTCAGAGACAGAATGGCATGCACGAAATAATTAAAGAAAGTGAGGGGAAAAAGAGTGGAATTGGTGGCTTTCGGCACTTTTTGCACCCCTTCCACTAGGGGCGCTCCTGTTTAAGAGACCACTGGGGCCCATCATCGGGAGCAATTTATTCAAGTAATTTTTCTTCGTCATACGATCAACACTGTATGCGAAAATATGGTCGCGAAAGCCACCAGTATTAGTCATCAAATGCCTGTTATCGTTGAATGGACCAATGGTCAATTCGGCGAAAACCTATGTTCAAACGAATGGAAGGAAATATTCAAGGGTAAATCAATATGGAAGTATTTATGAAAGGGAGTAGGCTTCGTGAAATTTCTTAAAATGAGTCTTTTTACTTAAACTAACCCGAAGACGGAAGATCGATAAGGTTTTGTTTGCCTCGGGTTATAAATCAGTAAGCCATACGGACCTCAAAATAACTCACCACAGAAGCGGTTCGAAGCGATGGGAAGAGGACGGGTGTCAACTCTGCAATTAAATACCAGCTGCCGCTATTATTAGTAAATATAAAACGCAAGAAAAATGAGTACTTTCGTGGTTTTTAAATAAAGTAATTATTGTCTTCGGATATTCACTACAATATCAGCGAAAATTTTCATAAAAATATGTCCTTTCGTGAAATCAGCAGATCCCGCGTGGTGGACGACACCCTTCCTGCCCCCGCTCCACCCTTCCTCCCTCTCTCAGACGAGTGTCTGCAGATATCCGGATCCTTCAACCGAGTCTAGAGATGAATAAAACTAACCAACTATTCGTCCTCCAACAAAGTGGGATAATCCTCACGCCCTCAAAAGTTGCTAATGTCGAGAGTCCATTATTTATAGTTTTTCCTGACTAAGCCCCATCACATAACTTCCGAAACAACAATTTCTGATTCCCAACTTGAGATTGGATCTACTCACGAGACAGATTCATCGCAGCCGCTGGTGCATCTTGAAAAGCGAGGTGCTAAGTGTTAAACCTGCTAAACTTTTGACACTAAAGTTACCAAAAATAAATGTATTAATCATAGGATTCGGAGAATGCAATATTTCCGATGAAATCTTAGCTCTCATCTAACTCACTAATGGCCACCATAAATATTCACGTCAAAGGCTTCTTCTCTCATGTAAATAGAATGAAACGTTGGAAATAATTGCAACACTGCCATTTTTATTCGTCAGCAGCTTTAATTTCAAGCAAAGATTTTCTGTGCCAACCACTTTAAAAATTGTAATAAAAAAATACCTTAATTGTTACTTTCAGCATTATTTGTTTCTTCCCTGGGCGCTATCTTTAAATTGGTAAAATAAAGGTAGATTTTTTTGAGTTCGTACTACATGGCGTTGTCCCGGTTATCGCCATCAGCATCAGATATTTTCTGTCACTTCAGAAAGAGTGGCATAACTGCTTCGTAAATCATTCCTTCTTCCCTCGTCCCACTACGTCCGTTGTTTCCTTGCGAAAATTTTACCTGCGATCTGACACTAAACCGTTATTCGGAATGTTCGTCAATGCGTCATCGTCGTGTGGTAACTCACCCAGAGAAACCTAAAGATCCCATGTCTTGGCACTTGCGCCACCTCAAGTGTGAATGTGGATTTCTTTTGGCCGTGGGATGGCCGTAGTTCGTAACTTGTTGGAAAATGCGACGGGGATAAAACTCTGAGAGCTTTCCTTCAATGCCCTTGGAACGGTGACCAATTAGCTCATGACTCAAAATATTGATTAAAGGGAAGAAAAATCGTAATATGTACTTTCCATCCGTCAAAATTAATCAATTTTATAGTATTTATTCAATAGTTTCCTTTGACATTTTATCCATCGTTTTTTAAGTATTCTTGAAAATAACTAAATTCATGGTATAATTTGAAAGTATATACTCTCTAAATAAAGTAAAAAATCAAAAAATATATATTTGTTAAAATGGATCTCTCTCTCTCTCCCTCTCTGTTCCCCCTCAGCATAACTACGGAATATTCCAAAATTTGCTTCATAAGAATGCAGTGAAAGGATCTTTTTCGACAGAAATGCTTAATAGGCAAAATATATCAGGAGATATTCCGTCCCCTCGAATTTTAATAAAAAAAGATAGCAGGAATCTTTATTTCGCTGTAAAATAAGATTAAACAGCTTCTACAAAGTTAAAACTGAAATAAAAGGCTATGTACTACAAGAAGGTATTCTAATTTAGCATTACCAAAGTATAGCAGTAAATGAACGGATGATAACTGCATGTAAACGGATATCAACCCGATATCATCATGATTAATTAACGTTTGTCTTTGACTTAACTATTTATTCTCCTTCCCCATTAGTCTTCATATGGCCTCTCTAAATCTACCTCCTTCATCACTCGACGGAAAAAATTTACTTTTGCAAATATTTAGTCAGAATCTTAAATAATATTGCAGAGAAATTGCATTATTATACTTTTGTTGAGGCTTTACCTACGTTTAAAGCCATTTTACCCTGACATTTGCCTGATTAGTCGAGTATTTACAAAAGAGATCGAGCTGTGTACGCCCTTAGTAACAAAGAGAAATTTTTTTGTCTTAATAACATTTGCAGCTCAATTGATGACTGTTCTAGACATGTTAAGGTCTTTTGCCGCGAAAACAAGTTTTGTCAATTCCGTAAGCCACCAAAATTATAGGAGCTATAGTGCTAAAATCAAAGGTGTCCGCCAAGGTCATTAGTAAACGTGCATTTTAATGTCAATATCCTAAACCTACGTCCTCGAAGAATATTTTATTGCGTTTTTTCCTAAAAATGGCGTAGATACCAGTGGCGTGTAGAGTAAATTAAATCCATTTTCCTTTACCACATCAGTTCACAATGTTTGCATAAATGAATTAGATCGAGTTCTCACGCACGAGAAATGTCAACAGAAAAAATCCAATTTTGAGATTCGGAGCATAAAATGCTATCGGA
Organism: Hetaerina titia; assembly: GCA_037158775.1. Taxonomy (NCBI): domain Eukaryota; kingdom Metazoa; phylum Arthropoda; class Insecta; order Odonata; family Calopterygidae; genus Hetaerina; species Hetaerina titia. The sequence goes on from CM073772.1 coordinate 119,055,776, forward strand.
AAACAACCAAAGTTGAAATAAAAAGCCTCAAAAAAGCCATAAGGTATAAAATCGTTATCAGGATAATATTTCTGAGTGAAATGCATTCAAAATTAAATGCGAATCCTGAGAATGTGTAATAGAACGCTTAGGTTCTTAGCAACAATAAGAAATTCGTCCTCTAACATTAATTCTTCTGTAATAATTGAATAACAAGTGAATTAATTGGCACAACTCCTGACCATTTTGCACGCTTAAAACCCCAATCAAATTATGTTTATATTGAATACATACCCGTAAAACATGCATGAGATGTAGAACTGATGTAAAAACAACTGCCATTATTTATGGCCACTTCAACCCCGTGCACGAGGTCAGAAATACGAATGATTTGATTCCGTGATTAATTATGACTGAGAATAGTATCACGTTCAATTTTACATGAAATATTAGCGTAACATCAGTTTTGATTCAACGCTAAAATATATTTGCAGGCTTAAATGAATCGAATATTTGGCAATGGAATCCACGAACGACTCGAAATCCACGCAAGGCGTTGTCTACGTGGATTTTTGTAAGAAAGAGGCTCGAGAATTATAATCTTATTCATTTATAAAAAACGAGATAATTTATACCATCCGAAAGTTCCCTCTTGGAAAACCATAAAAATATGAAATCGAGGGAAAATAACGGAATAAGTAAGATAAACCTTTCTTTGTGTAACCGTTATTGCAACGAACCTTTGAACCGACACTAATTTGCGATCGCATTTGCTCCTCCGGGTTTAGCAGAAAACATAGTTAATGACGCTCCCGAAACTAGTCTTATACTTCAGAAGTCTGCCAACGAAGAGGTACCCGCCGAGGTATTAGCAACCATGGAACAATAGTAAACATTGAGCTGCTGAGCTCACCGGGGTGAAATGCCAAAGTTTTCACGAGGCACACTATCGGGGGTGAATGAGACGTATTCGTGTGGGGAGGGGGTGGGAAAGAGAATACAACGAAGAAGAAAATCACAACTCCCCTCATTCTGATCCCGTAGACGTCACTGGCGGTCCGGAGAAGCGAAGGACCAATTGCACAAGGGCAAAAGACGTCGGTCGAAGAGCGCTCTTTTGCCTAAGAGGTCGATCGTGAACCGATCAACAGGATCTATCATCGTCTTCGTGACAGTGCGCGATCTCTCCGTGCCGACTTCGCCCCTCCTTCCTCCGACGCAACGAGGGGCCCTTGCCCAAGAATTTGCTGGGGGCGGAAGAACACTCCCTCCGCCCCACCCGCATCCACCCCCGCCGGTAAACGGACTGCCTCCTCCCCGTGACGTATGGCCTTCGAGTCCTGAAGGCGTCAAATTCGCCTAAGGTTGCTCGCTCAAAATGTCCTTTCTCCATTTATCTTACCGAAAACGTCTCCCTCTTCCCCCGTCCCTTCGCCAAATGTCCACATTTTATGTATTCTTTTGGAATATTCCCTGGTTTTGTGTATGAAGAAACAATATAATTCTATTTTTCAAGACAACCAACACTCAGTTCACTCTATTTGTTTAAGTAAGCTACGGGAGTTGGTTTTCAACATTATATATAATACGTCCCTCCCATGGACTACAACCTTGTCGTGGTGGAAGGGCTTGTGTGTTCCGATGAGCCCTAGAGCTGTGCTGGCGGGAGTAGTAATAATTGCTCCTGGTAGGGTCATCCATGCCAGATAGGTCGAAGGTTAGGAGCCAGACGAATGGTAGTCCTCGAAGCGTCTGTTCCTCAGTGAGGCGGCTGCAAAGGCGTCTGACCCCAGGGGGGCGGCCATTAAGTGATGGTGTCACGCTAAAAAACACTATTGAGGGAGGCAAAGGGAAACCCCCTCAATTATCATTCCCAAGAATGTAATGATGGGCACTATAGAGAATATGAGTTTTGGCAACTGCGGGACTCGGCCCAAGAGGCCGTGTGTCGTGCCCGCAAGCGGGGGAGGCAAGGCTTCCGCGGTCGTCATCCCACGAAACCTTTGCAGGGAAGAAAAAACTTCAGCAGGACAGAAGACTCAGAAGAAGAGGAAAGTAGTTAGAATAGGAACCTGGAACGTCAGGACAATGTTGAGGAGAGGCATATTAGAAAATATTAAGCGAGAGATGGAAAGAGGTAATGTAGATGTTTTAGGTCTCTGCGAGGTGAGATGGAAGGATAGCGGGGATTACTGGAGTGACAATTATAGAGTGATATACAACGGCGGGGACGAGAGCCAACGAGAGGTTGCCGCAATTTTAAATAAAGGGGTAGGAAGATGCGTAGTCAACATAGAGCAAGCAACTGATAGAATTTTACTCGTAGAGATAAAAACAGAGAGGACGAACTTGGTCATTGTTCAGGTATACCTGCCACCGAGTAACCACAAGGAGGAAGAAGTCGATAGGATGTACGATGAGTTAGAGGATATAATCGCGTGTGTTCCTGCAGGGAAACATTTGATAGTGATGGGGGATTGGAATGCGACGGTAGGCGAAGGAAGAGAGGGCGGTGAGGTGGGGGACTATGGGTTAGGCACGAGGAATGAACGCGGGGAGAAAGCAATTGAATTCTGCAGGAGACTGGGGTTAGTCATCCCCAACACATGGTTTAGACACCAGAAAAGGCGTAGGTATACATGGAAAATGCCAGGTGACTCGGAAAGGTACCAGTTAGATTATATTATGGTTAGGTACAGGTTTAGGAACAGTGTGATAAATTCGCACAGTTTCCCAGGAGCGGATGCGGACTCAGACCACAATTTAGTTGTTATGAAATGTAACGTCCGTTTCAAGAAGATAAGCCAAGGGCGGCGGGTTAGGATATGGAATTTAGAAGCATTAAATGGATTAACGAGGAAGGAGTATCAGCAGGCTGTAGAGAAAATGATGGATGACTGTAAAGAACTGAGTACTAACGAAAAAAACATGGGAATGTATCAAGAAAGGAATACTGGAAGCCGCTAAAGACACTATAGGAACCGTTAACGGGAAAAGGATAAGGAAACCATGGGTAACGGATGAGATGATTGCAAAGATGGATGAGAGAAGAAGATGGAAAAATGTAAACACAGAGTAGGGCAAAATTAAGTACAAAGAGTTAAACAATAAATTGAGAAGGGCCACAAATAAAGCAAAGGAAGAATGGTGGAAAACGCATTGCGAAGAAATGGAAAGTTTACAGAAGAAGGGTGAAATTGGTGGGCTATACATCAAGGTTAAGTTATTATCGGGAAGTAAGAAGGCAAGATCTGTGCTAACAATTAAAGAAAAGTGGGGCAAGATAATAGTTGAACCAGGAAAAATCCAAGAGAGATGGGAGGAAAATATAGAAACACTGTATGGTAAAGAACTTAGGCCGACAAGGTTAGACATAGAAGAGGAACATGACGTAGAAGAAGATAACTTAGGTCCAGGCATACTCGACGATGAAATAGAAAGGGCATTAAAGGAGATGAAAGCAAATAAGGCCGTGGGGGTGGACAACATCCCTGTAGAATTGTTGAAATGTTTATTAAAATGTGGGAAGAAGACTCTATATGGACTGATTCGTAGTATCTATGAGGAAGGAATATGGCCGGAAGATTTTGAGAGATCGGTGTTAGTTCCTATTCCAAAAAAGGCAAAGGCTACATCATGTGAGGATTATAGAACAATAAGTTTGATATCCCACGCAGCTAAAGTTATTCTCAGGATCATCAACAAAAGGATAGAGAGTAAGGCAAATGATTACTTAGGGGATGATCAGTTTGGATTTAGGAAAGGAAGAGGTACGCGTGATGCCATTGCAGCAATGAGATCACTAGTCGAGAGGAATATAGAATACAATCAGGACGTTTTTGCCTGTTTTGTAGATTTCGAAAAAGCGTTTGATAGAGTGAATTGGGAAAAATTAATGCGTGTATTGCAGAGAATAGGAATGGATTGGAGGGACAGGAGACTGATCCGCAACTTGTACATGTCTCAGACTGCTCAGGTGCGAGTGGGGAACGGATAGTCCGGATGGGCAGTGTTAGGAAGAGGTGTAAGGCAGGGTTGCCCATTATCACCGGTACTGTTCAACGTATATGTAGAGGAAATGATTAAAGAGGCATGGGAAGAACTGGAGGTAGGAATGAAAGTCGGAGGGGAATTCGTAAAATCGGTTAGGTTTGCTGATGACCAAGCATTAGTTGCTCAGTCAGCCAAGGGGTTGCAACCATTGTTGAGTGAATTGGAGGTTCAGGGCGATAAATACGGGATGAGAATCATTATTAATAAAACAAATGTCATGCGATTTTCCAGAAAGGAAAGGCTAAGCTAAATATTAAAATAGGTGGGGAATAAATAGAGCAGGTAGAACAGTTTACATATCTTGGTAGTGTTTTGGAGCAATACGGTCAAAGTGGTAGGGACCTAAGGTAAAGAATTGCGCTAGACAAGGAGGCTTTCTCAAGGAGGAGGGAGGTGATGATGAGGGACGTTGTGTAAGGAGGTTAAGACAAGACTGCTAAAAACTCTGATATGGAGCGTAGCTATGTACGACGCGGAAACGTGGTCGCTGAAGCAGGAGGATAGATGTAGATTGGAGGCTTCTGAAATGTGGGCATGGAGAAGAATGGAGGTGAAATGGACCGAAAGGAAAACAAATGAGGAAGTACTGGAGATGGTGGGTGAGGAGAGAGGTTAGTTGAGAGAAATCCTATGGAGGCAGGAAAAATGGATGAAAGGCGTATTGAGCGGTAGTGGAATGTTGAAGAAGGTAATAGAGGGGAGGATGTTGGGCAAACGAGGGAAGGGCAGGAACAGGATAGGGATGTTGGATGGCTTGAAGGGAGGAAGTACACCGAGATGAAGAGGGACCTGATGTAGATTAGGTTGCTGGATTGGCTTTTGTTTGGAGTTACAAAATGTTTATTTGATAGTTGTGTCCATCAAAAAACCTACCCTAACCGGTAGATTACCTAATAATAATATAATATGTAAATTAGGTAGTAGTTAAGTTTCATACAAAGTTTCAAAGATAAAACGATTATGTGATTTCGCACTTATTTTATTGCCATATCATTTACTTAATAAAATTAAGTTTACGGTTATATGCACTAATTTCCATGAGCAGAATTTCAGGAATTCACAGGTACATCAAAATCACATAATACAATTTCTCATTTTAAAAATACCATTTTATGAAAGAAGGGAATTTCTATTTCTTATATTTTGTTAATTGCTTATAGTTGCGTAAGGTCATCAGTGTAAGTAAATAAGTGAATACGTATATTGCTTATCAGAGGTATCAAGGAAATGACTTCATTCAACTCTACACTTCATATTTAACTTACGCTTAATAATTTGTGAATGGATTGAGAGACCTCCTGCATTGTTTTCTGAAATATTCTCAGTTCATTGAATATATTTCAGATACAAAGGGTCACTTATTAGAGATCTACAAGCCCGGCGATGTGTGTTGCATAGAGGGAAGAGGGAGAAACACATCTGGAAGAAACATTTCCGAAGGGTCAAATTCAGGAATTCAGAAAGATTAGCAGGTTCATTTACCATGAAGTATTACGATTGCATGTGATTAGATTGTAAGTTTAAGTTAAAATATTGTATATCGCGTCTAATACAGAAAGGACAAGAGAGATCAAAATACCTGGTGATGGGTTGAGTCTCCTGAACCGAGGCTGAGACGAGGTTCCTGAGCTGTCACGATGGTCAAATATTAATCCATGCTATTTCTTTTAGTGTTTACAAGGCAAACATTTAAGTTGAATACCCTTAATTGGCAAGAGTATGCAAGAAACCTCCCTTTTGACTTATGTCGTAAGACTCCTCGATGCATCCAACCCAAAAATGAGCTTGCGCTGGACCGGTTATTCCATTCCCTTCCATTTTCTAAACCCTCATCAAAACCACAACGTTGACTAACGATGGGCTTCCGAACAATTGACCGCGTGTATTCTCACCCGTACTCAACCCTTATTGAAAGTCCTTTCCCCTTCGCTAACGTCATCACCTCACAGCCAGTTCAATTATTTCGAGAGTTTGCACAAATATTGCGCATTTGAGATGCCCAGGTCATCCAGAGATTTTAATGCTCGGTGTGCAAACAATCTTCCCGGCGGGACGGCTGTGCCCTTTCCCGGAAAGTACGTATAAGAGGCAGAATGAGAGATGAGGCAGGATTAAGCAACGATGCTCTGGATATCACGACCACACACACAGGGAGCGCCGTGATTTACCGTGAACAAATGGAACCGATTCGAAAAATACTCACCGGAGGAATCGAGGCTAACCCTCTACTCGCAGGAGACGCGCGACGGCACTCCGGAGAGCCGCAATGGATCGCCCCGTTCAAAAGCGGGAAGGAGAAGGGAAGCTGGGCAGTGCGCTCGATGTCTTTCTCTCCGCAGTGCCTTTGGAATCGAGAGAAGTTGCCCACATCTCGGCAGGGATCCCTTTTCTTCACCGTTTCCGACCGTTCCATACCGTCACGCCCGTTACCCTCGCGTTCTCCTATCCGCCCGGGACGTCGGCAACCACGCCTCGCCCACCACCCCGATTCGGGCGATGGGAAAGCAGGTGCGGGGAAAAAGGTCGAATCGCTTCACAAGCATTCACTCTCGAAGCAGCCGGGGAGACGGCGACGCCGACGGGAGATGTGGATTGGAGCACCCCAGGGGAGGAGAGCGCGTATTTCGTCATTTGGCGGCGAGGTCGAGAGCGGGCACGCGCGTTATGCCGTCCCGAGGTCCTGGGCGGGTGGGTGGGTCGGCTCCAAGGGGAGGGTAGTGGAAGGGGGAGGAAGATGCGCGAGGGCAGAGGTGAAAGTGTGGTGGTTCATTCGAAAGGGGAGAGGCGCCGGGTGTGGGGAGGGTGGCCTCCGGGGCTTGAGTGGGGGGTGGAGAGCGGAATTCGTGGAGGACTGGAATGACGACGGTTGGTATTTCCACTTGGATTATATCAAAGGAATCCATCTCTCACTCGATCTCCTCCCGCTCGCTTAATGGTAATGGGTTTATATTGCATTCAATTGCTGCAAAAAGCATAACACACAGTATTCTTCATATCGGGTATAACCTGTAACAGTGGAGGGGGATGCTATGGTCCGTGTGTGGTGTGGAGAGCACAAAAAAGTATACGTGGATTTTTGCCATTAAGGGTAGCTGTTTTAGCAATATTGACACACTTTTTTCGTATCAACGACCACGTGATAGCATTTTTTCACCAGATTCCACTTTTCCAGATTTCACGGTACTTCAGGTAACTGCTGAGATGTTGATGAGAATTCATATGTAGTACGTGAAAAATTGGTCGGTATTAAATGTTTAGCTTGAGGGAAAGAGATCATATGTAGTCATTAATAACACCACGTTACGCTGGAAAGGGCGCAATTTTTTTCTTTTAGATTTTACTAATTAGACAGTGATTTTACACAGGCGTTGACTGTAAAAATGAACCAATGGGAAGGTTTACTTTTCCGTGTCAATTTATTTTCCCCTAGAGTTTACTATTGATCTCGGTCGAGTTTGACATTTGGATGTACTACGGTCGTGGAGTGTGCAATTCTATTCGTTTCGACTTTATGAACTCATTGTTTTGGTAGGTAGGACTTTTACGGCTAATTACGGTTGGGCTCGATATTCAAATTCATTGTTGGTACATTCAATTGAACTAATATTTTAAAATGATGCAAACATTTAGAAAGCTGTTGCCTTTTCATTAATATTGGTGATAGTTTGATCACTAATTGTTTATGTTTCAGATGTTGGTTGATTTTTTATTTTACTAGAAAAAATGTATCAACAGTGATTCGATTTCTGTATGGATATTTATGAAGAGGGTCTTTTACAATGTGTAACTCAAATACATCTTAACAAAACGATCGTGCATTTGCGTCCCACTTCTGCCATGAATGTTTCATTGATTCAACTTAAAGACAAGCTAAAATAAGTATCACGGGTTTTCCACCTGAACACAAATGACACCAGGTAGACGGTGGATCCTGGACGTTTTCCGTAAAAGTACATTCACCCACGCGTCCCCTTAACAGAAGCTTCTTACTGATTGAATTTTCTATTTAAATTTCAATTTTGTGACTTTCTATAAAATTGTATCCTGTTCGTGAATTTTTTCCATTTATCTTTGGCTTCGAAGTTGAGGCTCCAAAGCAATACAATGTAATGCGATTGTCGTATTTCATGCACTTTCATGTCTTTAACAGTGTTTTTGGTTTCGAAAATTAGGCAAAAGATGGGTGTTTCAATAAATGGGTGTTTTGAAGAAACTGTTTAAATGAATTATTTTAGAATAAATTGAAAGAGAAAATCGATATATGAAAATGCAAATTAATTCCTCATAAAATGGTATATTTTAAATTTAATTATTGTTCAAGTTAAACATAGCATCTCAAGAGACACAAATTTAACAAATAATAGTTATTTGATAAAGTGGTTTTACATATTTATGACGAAGGTAAAAAATATCTCCAGCATTAAAAAACTCATTGAGACAATTTCATGCAAAGAATATTTTTAGCGTTCAGCCGTTTATTACATGATCGTCACGTTGAAGCTTTATTGACATGACAAGGGAAGATTAACCCGAAATGGTAATGCTGGTTGCGCAAAATAGTATCATGAGGAATGCCTACCAAAATTTTTCTCGGCATCTGGTAAGCATTACCTATCACAAAATTTTGATTTTTTTACTCCTCCAGAATAGATGAATAAGACAAAAAAGTAGTATATAAGATCTTTGAATTGTCGTTAAAATATACAAGTTTTATGTACACTTGTATAAATGTATTATAAGCAAACAAAACAATCATAAAATGCGCCTAATATTTCGCAAATATTAAGCACCTGATTTGAAAGATCAGACTGCATCTTTTTGCAAGTAAAAGTAACTTAACTATTGGAAAATCTTCCGATTTAAAAGTAACATTAACGGGGAGGAGGCACCTAATTGTTACAATGGAACAATTTCAGAGTGTAAAAATCATTCACCTTGACCGGGATTGGAACCTGGATTTATGAAATTTGGGATGTTTTAAAGGAACATTGTGACGATATACCGTACACAATGTCACAGACATTCGTATTCGTGCGCGAAGCGCCACCGGCCACGAAGTTTAAGCCAAATTTAAACACAATGGTGTCTTGCAAAGTTTAGAGTATCAGATGACGCCTCGGTAGCTAAGCTGGCTAAGCACTTGGCCTGTCATCGAGGGATCCGGGTTCCAATCCCGGTCAAGGCGAATGATTTTTACATTCTGAAATTGTTGCATTGTAATTCACACTCTGTGGATGACTCCGTTGGAAGTTACTGTCGCGGCATCTTCCACAGTTTCTTGGAATCTAAATTGTTAACTGATGTATTTGCGGCTTAATAATTTCTCCTCCACCGAGCGGGCTACTCTCATCTTTTTAGAAGCTGTAGCTAGAAGCTCGGTAGTGAACTACTTATCCCTCTCGAGATTCTACGCAGAAATGAATTATATTTGTTTCATTTGAAGTGACTGAGGTTTTATAAAGCATATAATTCTGCAGATATATGTTAAAGGAACTTAAAAATTAAAAAAAATTATTAGAGGTGTTATTTCGGTTCAGTTAGACCACAGGGTAAATGTGCTTCGAGTATTTAGGTCCAAAATCATTTCAATGTTATGCTGAAACAGAGAATATTGACTCGTTTACGACATTGGTAGGCGAGACCACAACCAAAGAATAAAGTAAATTGGCTCATACATACCAAAACGTGGAGTTCTGTTAACTTAAAACAATTTGCCCTAGACTATTTACCCTAATAGCTGGTAATCTAACGTCCGCTGTCCCAAGCCCTCGTGGTGGCTTGTAGGGTGAGTCTAAATACTCATCGTAGAACGAAAATAATTTAGAATAACCGAAGGATATCAGATTCTTACTGAGATTTAGAAGTTTTAATCAATCGGAGAAAACAATAATTCAAGCTATTTACTAATTTCGGCGCAGCTAAAACTCAAGCTCACGGAATTAAAATTGTAGTACGTAGAAGTGCTGAGTCCAAAAATTCGTTACTCTTCGAAATCAAAGAAGCACCTTTGCACAACTACCCCCTTTATCTTTTAATTATTTCCATATTTATTCTACATTTGATCCTGAACTTTTTTCCGCGCATATTCTGTTTAACAAGTTTTTCAAGCGTTTGACTTGCAAACAGGGTTACATTCCCTCAGGGGAGTCCTTGAAAAAAAAAGATATTTAACCATATCTCATTGAAAAAATAACTATCGCGTGGGACAAGGTCAATATTTCTCAAAATCTCCCAAGAAGACCACTTTATAAAGTATTCTGCTTTCAGTTGAAAATAAAATAGCGGATATTTTATAACCCTCACTTATCCAAAATTTTGCAATTGCATCCACTTTTATGCAGCAAACAACCGATACAATCGGAAGGGCCTCCTTGTCCTGGGAGGGGTTTTAGCCCAAGTCTGGTGGGGAAGATGGTATTTCCCACCACACATCCTGCACGAGAATGCTCTGGGTGACCTGCAAACGCATGCAAAGTAAACTGTCGAAAGTAAAGTATTTGAAGGGAGCATTTTTCACGAAAATTGCGGATATCATCCCTCAAATGCGTGAACAATTTCGCAAAGCCTCAAGAACACCTGACGCACGGAGGTCTTTCTCTCTCCCGTGCACCAATATATTTCCCGGCTGAGAGCGATTTCCGTTTCCCGAGGGGTCGGTGAAAATGGCAAGGACGGCTTTCTTGCGAGTGGTGAAGGCAGTGCTGAGGAAGTGGATCGGCGATAGGCTGGAACATGAGACACAAGCTTGAGCATCGTAAATAACTCGATTGTCGGGGCGTAAAAGTCTCCATTCTTCCAAAGTCGAAGCACTGAAATTACTCCCTCACGTATTCATGGGCAGAAGAACGATCATGAGAGAAGTTTCGTTGGAATATACCTGTGAATGTGAGTACTTATACGTATTTTCTAGCCATTTTATCAATCGACCGTAGGAGTGAAGCGCAGATTAGCCATTTTTCACCACCTATTTGAACTTCAGAGAAAAATAACGTACAAAGTACCCGGATAATAGATTGCAAGCGGCTTTTGAGAAACATCCGCCTTCTTTCGGCACTAATGGGGATATTTTTTTCAATGCTCTTTATATCACTTTATTCTTCAGGACGTAAGATTGCCAACAGGTATGACGAGCATTTGGTTTTATGTTATGTTTATATAAGGTTTAACTAGAGCAGTGGTCTACTGACTGAAGGGCCTGGGTTTGATTCCCGGGCAAGTCTCTCTGGGCACCTGCAGCTGCGCCAAAGCTATGTGATATTTTAGGGTACCAGATATTCCTGGTAAGCATTGGTGTCACAGGGAAAGAAACTGGACCCCTGCTCTGATGAGTGAATTTCAGATCCCGACGCCGTTTTGCTTTGTGTTTGGTTTGCTCTACCCTCACCTATCAAACCGACCTTGGTGGAGATAACTTTTGTGGATATTTGGCTAACTAGAGAAAATAAACGGCTTAAGACTTAGGCGCTCTTTCATATGAGTAACAAATTAAAATGGAGTTTTTATTCGGTTACAAAACGTTAACTCTTAATGACCAAACAACTAAGTCAAAACTCATAAATGATTTTCGGCATAATGGAAAGATGTACAGTAATCTTTCTTCTATTTTTTGTGGTGATTTGAAGAAAGGTACATCTACATAAATAACCTGTGAGCCACCAAAAAGGTGTGTGGCGTCGGACAAGGTACAGTAGTTCCATATGGAAGGTGATTATTTTACTCTCATTCCTTCTCCTGTGATTTTAAATTTGAATGGTTAATAATTACATTTTCGCAGCATAAAAGTGGGAGTTTCACGGGGACTGAATAAATCCACCTTGGACATACTTAAGTTGATGACTACGGAAATAATATCAACCGAAAACATTTGAATTGTAAATAAATTGATATACAATTGGAGTAGGCATTAAGCAGAAATTAATAGCTTTTAAGTATGACTCAGTGGCTGCTTTTTATAGCCAATAAAAATACAGATTTTGTTTTTTGAAATGCAGCGATGGAAAAAGAAAATTACCAGTGTAGTAGGCCATGAAATGGAGGAATTGAACCTGAAGAAAAATCTACTTTAGTCTGAAAGTAAGGAAATATTTCACTAAAACTTACGTCCTGACGATGGTTCTTACTAGGGGACGATTCCAGCAACAAATATTTAAATTTTCATGTAAATTTTGCGCTGCACGAGGATGATGAAGAAATATATACTATATAAAAAAATTAAATACCAACAAAGAGGCACTAGTAGGAGTGCAAAAAGAGAGAAATTCAAATGAGAAATCTAGAAAGATTAGGAATAACCTTGCCGAAAAATGGCTGAGACACGTTTGTCTGACGACGTCGGTCGCCTCCAGGGGGACATTTTACGGCATGAATTACAAGAAGGGATATGGGTTACCTGGAAAATATAACGTAATAAAAATTGAATGTGTAGACGTGAAGTGATTACCAAATGGAAGAATTGAGCAGGTAACTCCTCTAAAACCAAACCTAGAGTTGATAACGAGCAACAATAATGAAGATGAATGCTAAATGTTACCCATAAATATTCATTCATAAACAGATTTCCATAAATTTCTATGCTTTTTCCCGTTAAAAAAAAACTCAAAATGTAATATTATTTCATTCTAAATAGTGTTTCTCTTCTTTCTTACCTTTGCGCAGTTCCCTGAATAATAACAACCTAGATGTACCGTCCATCTCAATGTTTCTTTTTTTCGTACATAACATGTTCCTTTCATTAAAATAATAAATAATATGCCCTCCGACCCACATCTACCCTCGTACCTCTTATGTGCTGCCGAAGCGATGAACTAAGCAAAATATAATAGTGTGCCCCAAATGGACATCCGTAAAAAAACGCCAACTAATGAAATGCCGACTCTTCTGAAGTACTTTTAAGTGCTTCTCAAAGATTCTGATCACCGCGAAGTTCAAAGTTAAACATTAGCATGAAAATTAATTGGAGATGAAAGTATGTTTTTAGATATAATCTGACAGGATATATTAAGGAACCAGGTAAAAATCTTAATGCAATATCTTCATAAACTAATTGCGAGTTCCTCAACAAATGTTAAATATATACGCACGTGCTTTTCTCGCGAGCTTAATACGAATCGATAGTTACTCCAAACAGGATGTATAAAAAAAATACTTATCTTACTATAGATCTACCGGAAGACGTAAAGCTTGTGCCAATACTCCGTTAATCGTAATATCTTTCTACTACGGGCTTTTCCCTTGAAGCCATTGCAGTTTTTATAAAGGCTGCGTCAACCCAATTCAACTCATCATGCTAATGATGAGTTGAATTTTGAGTCGTCGGCCCATTGATTTTGCATAAAGCCTGGCGTGAGTCACTTTCCTTTGGATTGAAAATGGTTATGGGAACAATTTCTACGTAACAACTTAAATTCCCGACTGTTTTTTTTCCGTAAACTCAAAAGACCTGAAACCATGCCAATAGTTGAACCTGCCACTCATTGAACATGGCACCAGACACTCATTGAGTAAAGTGATTGAAGCAACATAAAGCCGGCATAAAAATTACTATACGAGACTTCACATGCCGAGTCGAGTCGGTGGGTAAACGCGGTCACTGGACAACAATGGTGCCTTGTGAAACTTTCGAGATCATTTGCGGGAAACGGTTCGCAAGAAGGAGGGAGAGGAGGATGGACGAGAGGACGCCACCATTGGGAAGGGGGCGACGACAACTCTCGGGCTCCGCGGCCAGCAGTTGACGTCGTCTCCTCCTCGTGGGCGTGTCGTCGACTCCCGACATGTTCCTCCGTCTCTCTTAAGACGTTACACGCGATGGAAAATATAAAAAGGGACGCGTTTGTTCGCCCGCCCATTTGCGAATCTGGGAGGACGAGCAGGGAAGGGAACAAGGCGAATCAAGAGGTTGGAGACGATTGGATGGAGGGGTAGGGGGCGTCCGGTAGGTTGGTCTCTGCGATGAAAGGTAGTCACTGGCACAAGCCCGCCGCAAACAGCATTCCCACGCACAAATGTGCCACGGACGTTTTTCCCAATCCCTCACGTTAGAGCGGTCGCACTCGTTGCCTCCCCCGCTGCGCCGTTCCCGCTCTCCTCCCGGGTAGGGTGAGGGGGAAGGCGTCGGGGAGGTGTCCGGAGATTATCCGTATTTGAGGAATCATGGGGGGTCCAAAATTTCATCCCGAAATTACGGCCTGGGTCAAGAGGTGAAGGCTCTCCTTTTAATGCGCGTCAAGACGGCGCGGCGGGTTGCCGCACGCGTCTATACGAAGGGTGAAATTGAAATTATTTCTCACATTACATTCCCTGTCCTGAAAACTTTAGGGAATATAGTTTGATTGGTGAAGAACCAAGGATACAGATTCCTTGAATTCGATACATGCCCGTGGATAAATCTCATGGTTAACGTTATGAAATTAGTACCTTGCAATAGATATGTAATTTTTCAGTCTTTAAAGCCTTTTTAAAATGTCCGGAAATATGTTCAATCCGATTTATTGTCAAAATTTATACGCCATCACCCAAATTTAACATTAAATTTGCTGGTTGTTATTTTCTTTGTTGTTCTTTACTGGTTACCGATCAATATTTTTATTTCTTGCAGAAGTACCAAGGCAATAAATATTTTTAAGGTAAGTTTTTTGATTGCAGTATCATTTGAATTCACGATCCAATCTATTGGAACGCCTTTACCTTTTATAAACTAAACAGAAAATTCAAATTTGGCGCAGCATTATTCTTGCTAAATTTATTAATTAATTTTTCTTTAATTACTTATAAATATAACATTTTGATCTCTATGAATTCTTGAAGATATTTTTGGTAATATAACTAGCATCTGGTTACTTAATCGGAGCAAGAAACAGAAATTACAATTACAACCGGTCGATATATGGAACAAAACAGAATCAGCGATGTCGGGACAAATAGCTAAACTAAAAAAAAACTATTCTAAATTTTTCAGTTGAATTTTCATAGCTCAAAATGTTTCGTGGTGTGTTTCAATGTCGCTTATGTTCTCAGCTCGCCGTTCTCTGAGTAGGATAATAGGTAATGAGTAGAAGGAGGTGATGTAGGTGCAAGAAGACCCGTAACGAATTGCTTCCCTGCCCACGCGCAATGCCTTCTCTTTTTTGCAGTGGCTGAATCGCAATGGAAATTCACCACGAACGTGTTCAGATTTAAATTTTGCAACCTCATCCTTCGAGTTAAAAGTCTCGCTATTGGTTGCGAAAATCCAGCTAGCGGGATAAATGAAACGCCTGCGGGAGCCGAACGTGAGATTTTCACCCTAACCACACTCTGAATTCCTCGTCATGTGCTCTTGAGTAAAATACTCGGAATGTGATATCTTTGCTTTTGAATTGGGTGGCCAAAATGAGCTATTAGATACCTCCCTTATCCGTTTATAGACTCCCCAAACGCCATGCTTCAGGGCTCCGAAACAATTATTTTTAATTTAATAAATCAGCACACTCCATCAATCGGCTTAAAGTGTCTAATATTCTAATCTGAGAACAAAGTAATTGTAATTGTAATTTATTCATTCACCATAAGCATAGAATTATGCATGGCTTTGTCAATACAAGTTTTACACTTCATTTCAGTAAAAAAACATTATGCAAAATCAAAACAAAGGGTTGATGTCAACATATAGTATTCTCTAAGTTATTTAATACATTTAAGTAGATAGGCACTAGAAACTTGCTTTGCGATTACCTCCATGAGCCATTCTCAGAGCTTCTTTAAGAATTGGATGAATCTTACTGGACTGAATTTATATCGAGAAAATGTTTACATTTCAGTCAACGTTACGCTGATTGACACTCTTTTCTGTGTTTAGGTGACTTCAGAGTGAGTTTCTGAGGCCTCTCCCGAGGTCTCCTTTTCCTTGGTCACACAGAAAACCTAAGATAATGATTCGATCGAGCACCGACAACTGCACTGAAATGGAAAATCTAACCTGGAGAACCTCGGAAGAACTCCGAAAAAATTATAACATTTTTTACTTCAATATTTTCTTGCTTTTCCGGAGGTTTTTAAATAATATTTTTACATACTGTCTTCACTGCTGAGAAAGGCGACGTAAATGTCTGACTTTTAAAATAATATTCTAAAAGATATCATAACTGCAATATCATTTTTATGTTTCTCTAATACAAGTCAATTTATTCCAAATGCAAGTGTTTATATTCCTTTCGCCAACATTGTCCACTTTCCCTGGTTAAAAACACTACCGCAACATGAATGCAGTATTTTCATATCATTATTTCCAGCCTTCGTTCGCGGAAAAACTTAGGGGAAGAATCGAGATTGGATGGTGTTCGAGAGATCAATCGGTCATTTCAACGAACTTGCCACGAGTTAGTCCCAAATGGAACCGCTTTTATCTTCCCCCGAGATTTGTCCTCGTGGAGACATGGGCGAGAAGGTACTTCGTGCGTGTCACGGCGTTAAATGAAGCTACGATGGGCTTGCTCGCCCTGTGTTTTTCAAACGCCCCCTTGACTTTTGAATCTGGTGTTTTACGCAACCGATGGAATTGAAGGTTAGAGGCGTTGAATGCACGACCGAGAGGCTTCATGAAGATCTTCCTCCCTAGCGCCAACCCAAGGAACTACGATCAGATCGTGCAATAAATGACGCACCAACATTCCCGAAGAATTCGGCAAATTACTATAGTTTACCATCGAGCCCTCATTTTAAAAAATACGAGACACGAACCTCATTTATCCCGTCGCGAAATCTTTTGTCAGACTTATAAGACTAATCGCGTAGGAATTTTACTTTCTTCACTTTAGTTGAATGATAGGAGCCCAAATGCCGCATAAATGAGTCCACAGCCTCCTCCTGTCCAACCGCGCGTTCCATCTCCTGGTCGATATACTTTTTGAAATCTTAAATGTTAACATTTCACGAGGTTACTTTGGGCTCTTTATTCCTGTTGCAATTTCCAGATCTTCCTTAAAACTAGTTGATGCACGCAGCTGTCCCCGTCTCTCAGTGGAATGGAATAAAATGGGGAAAATCCTAGATGCTACATTCTTGCCATATTGATGAATAGATACATAAACGGGTAGCCTTGGACTACTCTAGGAAGGTCGTGGCTTGTAATTCGGCAACCGCTTCACGCGTAATTAGGGGTCCGTGACTATGGTCTACTCCCTCACGGTCACGAAATTTAGTTTTCCGGAATATTGATGAGTGTTTTTTATTGCCTCTGACACGAAAAAAGTAAATAATTTAAACAGGATGACTCCTTAAAGACAAAAAATAATAACACAGTTGAATAAAAAACAAAGGAAATATTCTATATAAAATTTCACATAAAAATTACGGACTGTGATCCTAAGTCAATAGTTACCGCAACTTGGAGATTGCGTACGTAATATTTGTCTATAAACATCAGGACTGCGCACATTCCTGCGACATGTAAATCACCAGCGGCCCATTAAAACCTCACAACGTACCAATCCGATATTTTCGCATTAAGAGAGCCCATTTGTTCGAAGACTCTTCGGGAATAGGACCCAATAGAAGTAAGTCTCGTGTAAATTACAAGTATCCTTACTTCGATGTTCTTCTCTATCCTCTGTTGGCTAATCTCTTAGTGAAGGATATGAAATTATATGCATTATTAGTATTAACAAATTGAAAATACTAATGCTTGTTTGTGGTAACTTTTTGAAAAATTATTACTGATTATTTTATTGATGTAGCAACATTTTGAAATCTCATAGCCGCAACTACAGGATTAAAGTTGCATTTTGATACCTTTCAAAATAAGAAACACCTGGCGAACTTTCTTGATTGTAACAACAAAATCTGTTGAATTCGTTAATAAATGAGCCGGAAACGTTCATCCAAGACGAAATTTTGGACGCAGCCACAAAGTTGGGGCTGCGTCCAAAATTTCAACGTATTTTTAAGATTTGCATTCTTGGAAGGTAACAGGTTCGAGTTTCAATGATTTTTCCTGAAATCGTAAAAATTTTCATAAGTATTTTGAATAATCCGCCGAAATATCACCGTCAAATCAGTAATTGGTACTTAAAAAACTTGTAGCTCTTATTCATTGAGTTGCAAATAAAATTATTTCATTGTTGCTGCCATATGTTTTGAAATCTTTACTTTACAATGACATCCATTCCATAAATGGATAAAATAATTAAGTCATTTAATTCGCGAACATATGAAGTTAATTGCTCTACAGTCAAACATATTATATCTATCAATTCTTTCATTCTAAACTCGATGGTTTCAGGCTTCACTTTGTGGAAATCCATTCTAATAAATCAAAAGAGAGATGATATTTTTTCCACACTTTAAATAATAAAGTGTGGAAAAAAGTAC
This sequence comes from Hetaerina titia, assembly GCA_037158775.1. NCBI lineage: Eukaryota > Metazoa > Arthropoda > Insecta > Odonata > Calopterygidae > Hetaerina > Hetaerina titia. Next base: position 119,074,154 of record CM073772.1, read on the forward strand.
CATCTCTCTTTTGATTTAAAATTCTTTCATTCGTCTAAAAGAAATATGTCCAAAGGATTTTAAGATACATTCGAAGGTAATTAAAGCGGGGAGAAGTAATTGGGTGCAAACTCGGGTAATGCTGGACAGACCCCTGGATTTTCCCAGGCAACGCATCGAGTCCAGCGACGGACACTCCTTTCACCACCCCAGCGCCTTTGTCCCGACGAGACCTGAATGCTGCTCTCGCACGCCCTGTGCGCGTGTATGTGCGCGTGTATGTGCGCGAGTGGGTTGGAGAGGTTACGTTTGCCCTTTCGCCCTCTGTCCCTTCTCCCCCCTCCCTTTTTGAAGACAGGGGGGGTGGAGTCGAAAGGGCGTCGTCGCCATGTGGGGAAGGAAAGAAAGAAGGGTATGCATCCCCCTCCTTCTCCCAAGGTCACGTCAAGCGTGAAAAGGAGAGGGGGGAAAAACGTGCCCCCCTTCGTTCGCCTTCCCTCCCACCCCAAGGGTGATAACTCCAAATCGGGAGACGATCTTCTTCTTTTCAGTGACTGCGTGCGTGAGTGTGGAGAGGATCGTGGAGGGGATGTGGGTTTGGTCCGATCCGGAGGGACGTTAGTCACTCTTCGGCGTCGGAGCGCCGCTCCCCGTGGGCGGGAAGAGGGAGAAGGGGGAGGTCCTCCCACGCTCTGAGTCCCACTCGGGTCTATGTGCAGCAGCGATGAAAATAAGAGGAAGGGATGGGAGGAGGCGGCGGGTGAGGAAAGGAGGGCCAAATGGGCCTGGGAACCATTGTGCGAGGGCGCGGGTATGACGAGGGTTGAAATGGGAAGTGATGAAGATGGAGGTGATTGAAGAGGGTTGATAGCACCCTTTTTTACCCCCTCAAAGAGTAAATCTTACGAACCGAGAAAGTTAGCGCGCACTCGAGACCCATTGGGACGGAGGCCCGCGGAAGAAAGAGTTACCGGTCGATACTCATGCCTTCCGCGGACAATTGGGTTGAGTATGGATGACTCATTTGGGGCGAAAAACTGGATGGACGTCTTACCGGAGCGCTTGCAAATCGCATGCACTTCGAATCAGCCAGGGAAGGGGTGCAGAGACACTTTTTGTAAATCTCCGTCAAATAAATCGCTCTGGAAAACAAATGTCTTCACAGTGATGAGTCACAGTAATTAAATGGTTGTAGGGTAAAATAAACTGGATTGAAACAAACTTTGTAATCTGCCCGCCACTTCTAATGCTAACTACCAAGCATTCAAGTGAAGCCGAATTGTTACTCCACAAGACTTTTTACTTTTTCTCTTTCTACAGCAGCATAGTCAAATTTAGTGAACATACAAGGAGTTCCTAAAACTTTCAAAACATCTGAAGATTCTGCGGCATTGAAAAAAAGGTTCAAATGAATTTTATAATTAGTTTCGTAAAAAATTTTTAATATTTTTAAATATTCAATAAAACTTTGAAAAATTTAAACTGGGATTTGTAGGGGTTCCTCGACCCTACAAATACCCTCGACTACCCTACTACCCTCGACTCCTTGAAAGAACATAGCTTAATATTTGCGCTAAGTATATATCTATGACATATGTATCAATTCTTTTTCGCTCCCTTAAGTGGTGTGTTGAATTACCGAGCGAGCCACGTTTAACAACGAAAGTGAGATGATGACACCGCAACTGCTTGAATGTCTTCAGCAATAAAGATGTGCACCGCCAGATTCAGTCACGCGGGCCATTGGCATACGTGGCACGACTTTCCCATAAAATTCGTTTCATGTGCAGACTGCACTTTAAAGCCATTAAGAGATTAAATGTCGCGGACCATTCAAAATATTTTAATTCTTCTCTCGCTATTTTTCCGAGGTTGAAAATGCAAATAATGAAGCATCTATATGTGGGCAATACTGAGTTTCTTTTAATATGGGTCACTCAAAATCTCTTTAAAATTCATCGATGCCAATGATATTTGAGGCGGGTTAGTTGTCTTGTGGGTAGAATGAATTGGTTACCGACCGGAAGGTCCTGAGTTAAAATCCCACGTGATATCATAGGTCAATCCCATCTAAATACATATAAATATTTTATGAGCAGCGCAGCATCGTGGGAAAGAGAATGATTGTCGAAGGAAAGGAACTGGCCTCCCAATCATGGATTTGAAATTTCATGCCCATATAATTTCGTGAGCACATCCTCTATCACCAGGAAAATTTGATTCAAAACCTAACTCGAGCAATTGCTATAGTGTGGAAATGGATTGTAACTTGTAACGCGAGTGATGTTTTTACTCTTAATTATAGTAATAATCAATCACATGTGCCAACCAATATTCCTGATAAAAGTTCAAAGGCGTTTCCGTTTTAACCTCCCACGCTCGCAAATATTGCATTAACCTACATTAATTATAATTAAAGGATAATCGATTAATTGATATTTGAATTTTGCAGAAGGATAATTATCCTTCTGCAAAATTCAAATCAGGCGCCTGGTAACCATATAAAGGTCTCATCTTGTCTTGATTTTCGTGGGTATTTCCTTCTCCATGATTAAAACGGAAATTCAAATGAAAAAGACCAGCAGATGTAGAAATATTTTGCTCCGATATTAATTTCCGAGGTTATATTGCATAGAAATCAAACGAAATAAAATAAATTCCTTCTTACTCTTCGTGAACTTGATAATATATGACCATGAGTCACGATTAAATTCGAAATTCTCCATATTAGAGTGACATCTCAATAAGTTGCTGAGATACTGGTATTACGATGCGGTTTATTTTTCCCCGTCGATCCTGTCTTTTCCTCGAAATAACTTTCACTTCCTCCTGCATAAATCCGATTCTTCTCTCCCGCTACTTCCAGGATGTAACTTTTCCATCCCTTAGACAAATTTTAGAGAAACTGTAACAGTAACTTTAACGGAGTCACCCGCTATGTGTGCATTATAATGCAACCATTTCAGAGAGTAAAAATCAATGAGCCCCCAAAATTTCAGAGTTTGAGTAGCTTAATTGGTTAAAGCACTCGGCCGGATATCGAGGGATCCGGGTTCGAATCCCGGTCAAGGCGAATGATTTTTACTCTCTGAAATGGTTGCATTATTTTCCATCCCTCTTTCCTGCACATTTTGCGTGATTGTGCGGGCGGATCATGAGCATTAACCGAGCCCTTCCTCCCGTCCCGGGGAACTGCGAACTCGGCTGCTGAGGCACCCAACACAAGGACGGGAATTCGTAACCTTTTCCGGCACAAAGGGAGGAGTGTGTGAAAACATTGGCCAATCGTCTTTATCGATGAACGTTCGCCAATGACTCCGCACAGCCGTGATCCACCTTCCCCACCTTTTCCATCTCCGCCCAATATAATCACGAGCGTGCTAACTTTCGGAACTTTTTTGTTGCATCATTGTTTTCGGAGTGCGGTTCGCAACCCACATCCGGGTCGTAAGATGATTCAACGTCCATTCAGGTGCTGATATAGGTTAATTATGGCAGATTTTACTAATGGTAACGGTAGAAAACATATCGACCGACGCCATAATGAAGGTTTGGTAGCTAAAACAATGGTGACAATATCAAAATGGGACCAATTTATTATTAACCTCTACTTAAGCTCTGAAATTTTTAAACCTTATGCTGGGTATATTGGCCACCATGATATCTGGTAAAGAGATGCATATACTTATTTAATTATATTTATTTGTACACTTGACTTAATTTGATGGCATCCATTTATTTCTGTAATGCGAGGAATACTGCTTTCTTACCTCCATCGACAACAAAATTCTCCTACTAATCTGCTAATATTTGCAACATCATTTTAATGCTTATTTTCATTATTTTAATTTTTTAACCATCCATGTATCGCCTTTATTTTTTATTTACGTCCAACAATTGCACCAAAAGATGTATCGTTGGTTTTGCGACTTCATCTCTTTTCATTCCTCCGAGCAAATATAAATTACAAATCGACTTAATGTCGGAGTTGACTTAACGGAAATGCGGAAGGCTTCAGCGGAGTTTTTACATTTAATCATCTAGTCTAGTAACCTGGATATCGGGGATTTTAATTACGGAAAATGTTGAATGGCTGATCAAAGCTATATGTTTAATTATATGGAAGCAATTATATGAAAATAATGCTCAATTAACTACCGACAAATTTTTACTTTAAGCAACATTTTGATATTTGGAATAATATATTGTGTTTCATACATTACCTTTAAAATAGGTGATATACCTGATACAAATGCGAGTAGATCACTCTTATTTATTGAAAGGGTAGTAAGGATAACTATGGTTCAATCAGTTATAAATATTCGCAAACTACCATTAAACTATCATTCTGATGTAAAGCGCTCTCTCTGGGTAGTCAAGTGGTCGCGAGTTAAAATCCCGATTATATGAATACGCCATTTAAGGCTTGATGCGGTGGATGAAATTCATAATGAATTTAGAAATTACAGCATTTTCCCACTACATAAGTACACTTGTATTTCCCACTACACTTGTATTTCTTACATGACTAGCGTTTCGACTCACTGGGCTGCATCAGATTCAAACATTTATGTCCATGAAGAAGGCCCACCGAGTCGAAACGTCCGCCGTCCATTTATTTAATGGAAAAGTGCTATGATTTCTATCATCATTAATCCTAACAAGAGTTGTTTTCTGCAGTGATACTCGTATTACTTTCAAAGTGAAGTAACCACAGTATCGTGGACGCATGAAGAGTAGTCGCTACTATAATCGGCGGGAAATCGGTCAATTTTCTCTCAGTTCACAGGAACAATTTTACTCAAATGTTGGAAATATAAGAGTTAATTTACATCAGTTTTCCCCTTCTCGTGGCCAATTGCTGCGGTTATAGCCTTGGTCATACCTCATTGTATTACTCTAGCATAATCTATATCTCAAGTTGAAGTGAATAGTAACTCATGAATAAGCAGCCCAACAAAGTTCCACAAGGCGGACCTCAGCGTCCCTGTAGATGCTATTTTCACGTCGAAATCAGGCCAAATCAAATTCCACGAGAATGTGATCGTAACTGCAGAACAAATATAACATTTATTACGGAAAATGCTTCTTCTGTCAGATGGAATCCGGTTTAAGTTGTTGTCTCAATACCCCATCAACAATGGACTGATTTTTTAATCAAAAGTCACAAAGTAAGAAATTTGACAAAAATGAATGCCTTATGTTTAAAAAATTGAGATGAAAAAGTTTCATCATGTAATACTAGACGTCTAGAACATTATTTATGTGCCTTGCAAGAGTAGAAATCCATTGTTTTAATAATTCTCTGTTTGTCTAGATGGAACACCTAACTCTGAAATTATTAGAAACTTTCATCAGAAATAAGTATATTTTCACGCTGAGTTTCCCTCCGCACACTATCCTCTCCGTTATTTGTGCATTACCATATGCATCAAAGTACACGTAGGCCGGAGCCTGCACTGCAAAATATTTTCCCTTTCCCAGCATATTAGCAGATTATTTTATCATAACAGTCCAAATCGGGAATGACAGACGAAAAATGGTTTTCACAAAAAATAGAATTTATAAGAATTACAAACCCGGAGTTATCAAATCCCCCAAAAACATATAACCTTGTACCTGCATGCCCTCCTTCCCTAGAAAAGCATGGCACCACACCCGTTTTATCTCCCACGGTCGAGAGTGATATAAGGAGGACCCGCGTCTCGAGCCGAACAAAACGGTGGCGCCGCCGCCGCGGGATACCAATTTCATAACAATTGCGGGATGCGCAGTCATGCAACGAGCCGCCTCGACTGCTTCGAGTCCTACGAATTTGGCAATCGTCGCCGGCGTAAAAGGGTTTTCTTTTTATCTCTTTCCCTTCCTCCTCTTCTTCGGAGGGGAACGGAGAGTCCGGGAGTGGCGGCGACCTGAGCGACGCGACGGCTCTTGCAAGCTGTCCAACTGTTTGGCAATTCTCTCGCTCCCGGCTAGCGATCCAGTCTCGAGGACTCTGTTTGGTCGGCTAACTGGGCGACGCGGCGGAATCCGCTACGTCCCGTCCCGCGGCCAAAGAAGAAGGCTGGGAGAGCTATGACGCGGGAATGCCGGGCTGGGGCGCTCAGTATGCACGCTCCTTCCAGGAAGGGTGACTTTCGTTTTCGGGGGACTCGATGCTGGACGGTGGTGGTGAGATGGGAAGGGGGGATACTGTGGGAATACCGGGAGAGAAAAATTCGCTGCGAAGGTGTCATTTACGACGGCTTATCCTCACGATACATCTATCCATTACGCTAGGGATGCGGGGAAGGCATTTGCTGATAATCGCAGGAAATTGAACTTGGGAATAGGAGATTTCAAATTATCACCGTCGTTGATTGAAGCTACTCAACCCCGCGCTGCGATTTCCAGTCAAACACTTAGCTCTATACCGTAAACACACTTGAGGAAGTTTCATTAGAATGTTGTTTCAGATTTATCAATGAGTTATTTATCCGTGAATTTTATCGCGAATCAATATTAAAATGTACACATTTGCCCAACTCGTTTAGCAAATGTTTACGAGTACACATTTACTGGTGTTGGCAAAGTATGCTAATTAAATTTTCCGTGGAATTTAACTTAAAATTTTGATGGGAAACAGAATTGGCAAAATATTAAATATTTCAGACATAATATAATTTGAAAAATTTAATTACATGTAAAAGATATGTTTCTTAAGTAAAATGGCTTGCAAAGGTAGCCGAAGGAGCCAGCCAGTACGAAGAGTCTATGCGAAATGTCTACAATAAATTTGTACTAAATGCTGAAAAATGAATGCTAAGGCAATTAAGGCTAGAATTATTGTTTCTAAAAAAACGGCGTAGGAATTTTAATAGGATAATAAACCACAGGGCTCTTTCGCTAATGCCTCGGCGAAATTATTTAAAAAATAATTTTCAAATTACTTTCAAATCATTTGTATAGTTGCTCAATAATTATATTACACTGATATATACAATTCATTTTTATAACACCTGATATTGTACAACGTGCTAGAATCATCATCATTTTCTTAGTTATGATGGAGCAAGTTAAATAATTCAATACCATTATTCAAACCCACTGTTAACACAAATGTTTAATTTCAGGTGTAAATTTTGTGTCTCAAGAAAGCCTAAGAAATATATCCGTAAAAAGTAATACTTGGACAAATAACCCCATAAAAATGAAACGAACTACATGTATCTATGGAATAGAGAATACAAGCGTAATGCCTGCTGCCGAGAGGTTTGACTAATTTTCCGATTCATTTGTCTGTTAATTTCTTAGTACCAATTTTAATACTTCTGTAACGAAAAAACGATCACTTCCTCTAGCAGCAATGTAAGGTGAATCCATGAATATATGATATATATATATATATATATATATATATACACTTTTTTGGAAAACCCACAAACGTGTAATGTAAATTCACTGATAGTCATAACAAACACAGAAACCAAAACACACAAAAGAGGGACTCACTGGTTCTCGAATTTTCGGTGGTCCAACCACCTTTCTCAAGAGGAATTAGGAACAGAACTGTTCCTAATTCCTCTTGAGAAAGGTGGTAAATACTTAGTATTTTTCAAACTTTAATTATTCACTGAATAGTATCTTTTTGCACTGTAAAGGCCTGCATTGCTAAATAAAACGGGGAAGAAATACATTTAATGTTTTTTTACTAGAATAGACGTGTTCAATCGCGTATTTTAACAAATATCTCTCGTCAAGGATACCGATATTTCCCTAACGTCCATTGACCTTTCCATTTGATTTAGTCTTGAACCACTTTGCGAATCCAAAACATTTTCCATTCGACCCAACGGCTAAAAATGTTAGCCACAAATCTTGGGCCGTGGTCGAACAGTTTTTTGTATTATTTAGGCTGCCAGGATTTATTATTTATTTATTATTTACATACTTCGTTGCAATTAGGCAATTTTCCTGGTGGCAACGGTCCAGTGTGATCATTGGTCACTCTTACAATGCACATACATACACACACAAGAAGAACAGGTATGAGACAAAATGCTCGTACATTCAATGACACTTTTAAGATTACCGACCTCTCCTTTACTATCACACAAGGATCATTTCTTTCTTAAAAAATACAGTCAGTCACCATACAATATTATACGACATTAAGGCAAGGGTGGCAGGATTTTCATAGAACTTATCCGCGAATTGTAGTTTAGCAAGCTCATGCTATTACAAATGACTTTGACTGCTGGTCTATAACCTTACACTAGGCGTTTACGGCGCCAAGTATGTAATTACATACTTTTCTCTTCCTGAATGACCAAAATACTGATATTAGAAAAATTTTGCCCTATACCTTGAATAACACACATTGAACATTTGCTATTTGGATCATCAACATCCCTTTTCAGTTCAACCAGTAATTTATCATCCTCCACTACGAAGTAAAACAGTGTACACTCTCGATTTTGTAGACACTATTTTGTTTCCAATCGGTAAGAGAGGAGTTCCATCATATTAGTATCTATAATTAAAGCGTGTAGTTCTTTCACGGGATGATCAAATTGGTGATTCGATAATCCTTTCACACCGGAGATGATTTCGATTGAAATTGATTCGAGGATATCTTACCTCTGCATACTATCAAGTCTCATAGAATAACATATTTACACGCATTATTTTTCACGGGAATTTAACTCAAATTGAAAATATGTGGAAACACCGACGGAGTCACGATGCTGTTTTTAACATCTGCATGGGTACACCTGAGTCCAAACGCTTAGATGCACTTTGTCGGGAAAGCCGATGTTTTAAAATCATTTGTACTCTAAGAATGAATGACTAACGTAAGAAGTTAAACTGGGAATGCAATTAGAAAATGTATTGCGCAAACTTACGCTCTTGGGGTAAAATTTCGAAATAAAATCTCGTCAAACGCGGATTAATCGGAATATCAAGCTCATTAAATAACCCCTCAGCTCCATTTCCAAGCCATGAGTACGTGACAGTGACGCGTTCATTACAGTAAACCTCTAAAACGCCGCTTTTTCGTCTGGCACCGAGTACTCTTTTTTATTTTCCTGTCGGTCAGACACGCAATTTTTCTTCCCAACCTTCGGAGGGAAATATCGCGGACAGACATGGAAATTAGAGAATGAGGAAGGCCACCGGCAAAGAGTAAAGATGAGTCTCTCGTGAATTCCAGAGATTTTCTCCGCCCTTGACACTATCAGAATCAAATTGGAGGATCGTTCTCTTTGTCGCGCATCGAGTTTCTAAACGATTTCGTTTCCCAAGACTGCTCGAAGCTTCCTTTCCAGGAGGTGGTCAACATTTTGAAATGCGTCACTATTTTCTTGTTCACGAAGAAGGGAGAAAATATAAACTTGCTACTTGCAACCAAGGATAACACCCGTGCTTTTTCCAAGATTTCCAAATTGCCAAGGAAAATTATTTTCATACGGAGACATGGTATCCTAATGGCTAGAAGGACAACTGACCGGGGGTTCAAATTTCAAACCCAAGTGATGCCACTGGACACGCTCAGGAATTCCCAAGTACCATCTCCCCTTGCATAGACCTAAAACACCTATGTTACCTCTTTCCATCTCTCGCTTAATATTCTCTAATTTGCCTGTCCTCAACATTGTCCTGAAGTTCCATATTTTTATTATATATATATATATATATATATATATATATATATATATATATATATATATATATATATATTACATATATATATACATCTGTATTTCTCTTCAAACAATACAGATTATAGATTATGTATAAAATATCAAATATAAAATGGCCAGACTTTTATCAAACAGTTTAGCGTTAGAGTCGGTGGATTGTCCATTAGAAGCCCCTTTATTTTCACAATAAATGTTTACATGTCCGAAGAAGCTCTGTGGAAAAAGGCCCAAAAATTAATTACAAATCTTCAAGTGTCCATCTTGCCGTAGATCTGAGTGGAATGGTAAACTGTTGAACGTTTATGATCAAGGGAGTTATAATTTTACCGAATGATCAATTGGAACAAGATCGAATTACCATCTTCATCGACAATCAACAGCAATTCAGCCACGTGATGATGGTGATACTCATGATGGGAGGTCGCTTTCTAACAAAAGCTAGTGTTAACTTCTCATCCATTTATAGAGACGGCATAGAAATTGTGCTAAGGATTGATGTAAAAGCAGTTAAGGTAGAGCTTGAGCTATAATCACGGCCGGAGCCTGTGTGCGTTAATGGGTGTCTTTCGTGGATTTATCTCGGGCCCATTAAAGATCTCAACGATCAGGCGATGACAATAAAGGGCCGGGAAAGGGAATGAAAGGGAAAGAGAGGCCGCGAGTGCGGGGTGGATGCCGGCGTAAATCGAAACTCGGACTCGGAATGAAGTGGGAGGCGAGGAAAGTCAAGGAGATGGAAGGGGCGTGCCAAGCGTAAATCACTCGCTCGCCTATTCAGGGAATATGGCCCCTGGTCGAATCCACGTCGAGACAATGACAATGGGAGAGACCGAAGGAGAGAGGGCGGGGCCGGGGGCCAAGACGTCAAACGGCGAGCGTCTCAATCTCGGAGGGAAATTAAATAATTCGCTTTCCCCATTGTATGGGTCGCGTCGCATTCCAGAGCAGTACAATATGCAGGAACCCACCCCTCAGGGCCGTCCATTTCCCCTCTCGCATTGAAACAATGTTCCATGAGGAAAACTATTCCCCAGTCCCCCATTTCCCTCCCAAGTAATTCACAATTTTTCGCATCAGCCCTCTCCGCGTGGCGCAGTTAATCAGTGCAGTTCCGATCGCGAAAAAATAAGGCCGGGGGAATATAACGAAGGTTTCAACCCATCCACCTCACCGAGGGAAGGCCATAAAGCGCTCTGGGAACTTGAAGATGTCACGCAGAATGACGGAGTCGATATTCGAGACATTTGTCACCTGGGAAAATATTTCATGAGGCAAGCCTTAACGAACTTTTCAAGGGTGGAAAACTGTGACCCGAGGGGCCAGTTGTGACCCCTGAGATCATTTCGTGTGGCCCCAAGTTAACTCGAGAGGTGTTGTTCCACACAAAGGATTAAGGTCAGTACTAAAGTTCGTCTCACAGCTTTGGGACTCTCTTCGAATGGAAGTGGGGATCTTATTTCTAATAGTGTGTCGTGCGTAGTCATAAAAAATCTCTACGTCACAAATTAAAATTTGCAAATACTATATTATTTATTGATATTAATCTACAGGGTTAGTATAAGTTTAAATGGACCCTGGAACTGCACACTAAGATACCCGTAGCCCCTAGTTAATAAGACATTAAATATCCTCAAACCCCGTACTACCTATTACACTAACTCATCCTTTAGCTCTACAGACTTTTTACCGCCCTTAATTCTGCACAATTTTCTTGCTATTTCCTCCATTCATTTCGATTTCCCAACATTCTTCCCTCCTATCACTGATATATTTCCCAACATTCTTCCCTCCTATCACTGATATATTTCCCAACATTCTTCCCTCCTATCACTGAGTTACGGATCACTGAGATTTGTACGGCATGTGTTAAACATGCCCTTCTCATTTTTTTGACCCCCTTGCAGATTTTCATGGCAAGTTTAAAAATTAAAATCCAAGAACCGTTACTAATCTTTATTTTATTTTTATTTTTTTATTTATATATTGCCTGCAAGCCATTACTATGGTGTGTGGCAGGGGGTGAATACACACCAGAATAATTTTGACTTGAATATTTTTACTCCTATCGCGCTCGGAAAACGTTACCTCTTATCGTTCGTGCTAAAAATGTTATCTTTAATCTATCTGTTCTCTACTTAATCTATTTAATTTTATTAGCATGATCTCTCCTACCGCAGTGCGATGGGGGTTTTGATACATTTTCCACACCACTGCTAAAAAGACCTCCATTCAGATTCTGAAAAAGAGTTAATCTATAATTTAACCTTCGCTCCGTGAGTGATTCCCATCCTAGCTGCTCTAATATTTTGGATATGCTACTCAGTTTATCATACCAACGCTTTACAAATCCGGCTCCTCTACGCTGCACGCAATCCAATTCGGCAATGAATCCAACTTCGTGAGGAACCCATATACTATACTTGCAGAGATTCTAAATGACGTCTAACCAAAAACAGATAACATTTCTCTTTGCTCTTTTCATCACATTTACCCAGTGCTCTTCTAATAAATTTTAATTTTTTGCTTGCTTGCCCACATATTCCCCCTAGTATGTGTTTCACCCAGGAGAGGTCGTGAGTGAAGGTAACGTCTAGGTATTTAATTGAATCTACGCATTCCGTTTCGGTGTTCTCGATGCAGTAGGCGCTCTTTTTCCAAATATGTATGACTACGCACTTTTTCAAGTTTAATTCCAATTGCCAAGTGTCGCACCAGCGTTGTCAGACTCTCAGGTCAGTAGTCAGGCGCACTAAGGTCATCAGACAAAGCTGCTGTGTTCTCAGGATCACGGATATCACGGTAAACCACTGCATCATCGGTAAATAAACTTATCTTACTAGTGACTACGGATGCAATTTTGTTAACGTAAAGTAGGAATAAAGGAGGTCCGGTGACACTTTCCAGGGGAACACCAGAAGTAACATCCACTGCATTTGAGCTAACTCCAACCATCACTACTATTTGAACCCGACCGTGCAAAACGTCTTTAATCCAACTCCGGGTATGCTATACGAGGTATGCTTGTACTCGTATGCTTCTAGCTTGGCGAGTAGTTTACTATGAGATACTTTGTCGAAGGCTTTCTTAAATTCTGGAAATATCGCGTCCACTGGAACATTGCTCTCTGCCGAAATAGGAACATTATGAACAAAAAGCGCAAGTTGTGTCTCACAGGATCTACCTTTTTCGGAAACCGTGCGGATTTTTCATTGATAATTTCTGATTATCGAGGTGTCTCACGATCGATCTAGCATTATATGTTCCATAAAATTTAACGAAATGAATGTGGGGGAAATAGGCCTGTAATTACTCGGTTCCTCCTTGTCTCCGTTTTTAATGATCTACCAGCGACTTCTTAAATATTATTTTTTTTTAATATTATTTTTTAAAAATATTATTTCTATCTTTGTTTTAAACAATTTACTTGACTCAGCAATCATATTTTATTCGCTCTATTATTTTTCCCTTCATGTTCCCACCTCTCTCCACCATTTTAAGTCAAACAATAAACGTAGTACCTGCAAGCTGACTAGTTTTTTGCCAGGAATCTCCTCCAGCGGGCGTCAATTTTATGTTTTTTTACCAAGGAGAAACCTTAATAATCGTCTCCCAGTGTATTCAGGCTAATTTATTAATTAGATCTTCTCACTATTTAGAGAATATTTTGGGCCTAAAAACCTTATCCGACTGAAATTGTGTTAGTTCTAGTGGACGAAGCGCCACCCGGGAAAAAATCGAATGAGTAGCTTTGATTCTCTTGAAATAGAAGTGTGTATTAAATTTCGTATACTTTCCCATAAATTATGACTGACCTGCTAATGCAACTCTGGTTCAATCCAATCCTCCAATAACCTTTTGAAAGTCTTGATATCAGCAATCAATCAGTTTCATGTGCATTAGAGTAGATGCCTGAAATCCATTTCCTCTTCATGGACCAAACGCCGTATTGAATGACAAAGAGATCTTGCCCTATTCAAACACCATTCCCATGCAAACATACGACTGTCTATAGGCTTCATAAGTTTGTCAATAGTCATTATGATGATAAGAATTACGTAATTTAAAAAAATAAGTTTGACCAGTTGCCCGAAAGAAATGTTCCGTCCTTTCTGCCGCATGCTCTTCACGCATCGGCGGCGTTGGAAGACGTGCGGTAACCAATGGGATAATTTAAATTTATACTCACGTGACACACTTCGGCAATATGCCAAAAGACATTTACAACACCTTTTAAATTCTTCGGAGCAGCCATCAAGAGACAGCATCCGACCAAGGCGAGGTTCGCTGTCTCAGTTCTCACCCTCGTAGCTGTTTCTTAAACGTGAGACGTAGGTGGGCGCATTAAATTAATTTTGCAAAAGAATATTTTTGTTTTCGGCGGTCCCGAACATTTCTTGCCTACCTCTTTAAGGAGTGCGCTTCAGCAGAGGATAACCCAAAGGGTCAAAGTTCACGGGTCCGAGCCCAATAGCGATCATAAATGATGTGATGCCATGCAGAGATCTGTGGAAGGCATGCAACGGGAGGAAAACGTTGAATTTATAAGTGAGCGTGATCACAAGAAATATCTTCATTCATACATTTCATAACGTTACACCTCTCCGTATGTGATTAATGAAAACTATTCAGTCGCTTCCCGAACTACGAATGCTAATAACGTTCGGGGTTCATTTTTCATTTCCATTTGGAGGGGATTTACGATTTTTTCTGTATTATTGCCACTTTCCAGTTTTGTTTTAAATTAGAAATTAAAAATTACAATGACAACCCATCTTTTTTGAAACCATAAATGCATGGCTTTTTCTCGTAAAATTTAAGTGTTCCTCAAAAAATAAAACAAAATTAAATACAGGGTAAGAATTCTTATTGATTACTTAAGATGACCGCAGGTCAATTGGAAAATTTTTACAAGGCTGAATCCCTACAGCGCCCCTGTTCAATGTCCAGTGTACCACCAAGAGAAGTCCAGTGTACCACCTGCACTCTCGATGCGAAATGTCGTCTTCGCACTCCCCCCCTTCCGCCCTGCGACCTGGAGACAAGCAAAGAACCGAATACTACCGCAGCTACTCCTTTAGCGAGTTTGAAAACTTTGGCTGAGTTGGAAAGTTGGCACGTAAACCTCTTCACTCTTTGAGTTATGTCGTATTGACCCGACCGAAGATGCCACTCGTTTTTCGTCTACCGGCGACCTCACCCTCCCCACGGTCCTCCGCGTGTGTGTGTGTGTGTGTGTGCGACTTTGTATTTTCGCTGATTCATTCCCTCCCTATTAAGAGGGCTACTCCCTTCTCCTGCGAGGAGAGACGACGAGGCTCGGAGGCCGAGGCGACGGACGGCGGATGCCGGCGACGGAGAGGCCGTCCAAACGGAGACGAGCGCCGTTTCGCAATGTCGCCGAGCACCCCACTGCGCGAGATCCCCCCGCCGCGCCACCAAACCGAACCCGCGACCTCCTTTGTCGAGGGCCTTTCTTCCACCCTACCACCACCACCCCTTCCTCCCTCCCCGCGCCTCCTTCCCTCACCGGATCGCACGTTCCCAAGGACTCCTGGTTTACAGCGAGAGGTGTTGGCCCACGGGAGGCGAGAGCGCACGAACACGTCGTTAAGAAATCCATGTCATCTTTCAGTGATTCGGAGTAAAAGCTTCGGCAGAAAATGGTTAAGGTTCTCGTTGCGACTAGCAAGTAGTTGTAGTTATTAGGAGAAAGTGACCGACAGCCAAGGTCATTTGCGCCATTAGGGTTTTGTTGGTAACTCGTAAGGGGTAGGATATTCAAGACCCGGAGGAAGGGTGGATAGAAACCCGGCGTCGGAATTACCGACGAACAAAAGGCGCCAAAGGGGTCGCACAGTTTATCGCTCCATTCGACGAACGGCATACGACGCTTGTAGTGCTCTCCATTGTGCACCCCAAAGTAGGAATCGGGAAACCACTGAAAAATCCTGTCAACTCTGGGATTATTCTAACCCGGGCCCTCGAGGAGGGAAGCCAGTAAACTAGTCACGGCATCTTCCCGTTCCCCTACTAGCAAGTGAAATTCCATGCAACCTACCAATTTTTTCCCTTCCGGGTCATTTCTGGTGCCTCCTGTTCCCATAGGATCCCGATAGACCACAAGGCTGATCGCCAGGTTTTCCCTAGGCCAATATACGAGTATGCCCTAACAAATGGACACTTTAGCAATAACACTAGCCTTGTAAAGCGAAAAATAAATGGCCGATTGATCAACTTAATGGCTAACAGAATGTACAATTGAATAATTACTCCAAAATAGTTTTAAAGACTAGCCAATTCATTGTTCGAACTATTACTCATCTATTTCCTATTATACTGATTCCAATATAGCCATGGTAGAAAATGGCCATCTCAATCTTCTTTTGAGCAGTTTAAAAATCTTATATTTTATCAAGACATTTTCGTGTGTCATTGACATTATGAACTTTCTTTAGTTAACTGTATTACTAATCACTAGTCACCTCTGCCATTCATTCCTTCGCAGTTTCATAGACGTATTCTTAGGATGAACTTTATAAATTGATGGCGAATTTATGTTAGATTTACATGTATCATTGTAAGAAATGAAATAATGAGATATTAAGTGTTGATTATTGCATTGGAAACCAAGAAAAACTGTGATGTAAAAAAGAATAAGTGTAATACTGTGATTGCGTTTTTCTAGCCATTGAACCTCCCCTATGAATCGAAAGGTGCCCAGGAGATGGTCATCTGGTGACACAAGGAAATCCAAATCTTTATACGCTATAACCTAAAAACTCCAAACAAATTAAGACATACCCCTTACGTCCCTTGGCAAACCTACAGGATTGATTCTCCAAATGTCCGATTCCTTTGCATTAATGTAACTATTTTGCTCCGGTGAATCCAATTCCTGCTTTTTTTTAACTTTTTAATTACGCCTATAAAGTATTGTTAACTTTGCTTATAGTACACGCGTATGACTTCTTCAAGGTTTAAAGATCACTCTGCTTTCTTAATTACCCATAAATTTTCCCATCTCGTTTTATAGTTCATGCTTACTTCGTCTCATGAATCATTTTAAGGAACATGGAAATGTTTTTATATTGAGGAAGAGGGCCAATAACATGTTTTGATAACCCCTGATGCCTCATAACACCTCACATAAAATATTTATCGCGTGGCCAGGATGGCATGACCGAATTGTGTCGATGACATCCAGCACCTAGTCTTCCTCAAATTTTTTAACAACCCATTTTTTTCTTATTTAATCGCAGTAGTTTCTCGCCCCAAAGTAATACTTGAAAGAAAATAAGTAAATAAAATTTTGAAAATCCAGATTTAAGAAAGATTACCTTAACGCACGGGATTCTACCTCCAATTTTTAAGTCGAATTGGATTGTCTGAATTTTAATGACAAAATACCCTAGATCCACCATCAAACGAACATTATATGATAAAAAGCCAAGTATATAAAAAGAAAAATATTTATTTATTTGATAGTTGTGTCCATCCAAAAAGATTACCTGATAATAATATTAAAAGCTGAAAAACTCTCAGCTAAATATGAAAGCGTTCGTTTGAGGTTCTGCTCTCAGCTAAATATATTTTAAGCGATTGTATCTGAAAAAATGTTGGATGTTGTGGGTTTAGGCCAAAAGTTAATAATTGCTAGTTAGAGTTTTGAAACATTAGCAGAAGATAAGCCGTTTAAAGCACTTACAACGGTTAAGGAAAAATGTAAGGGCACAACATCATCGTTTAACTAATCGGAGAAGTAATTCTCTCCATTCATTTGGAAAATTAAAAACATAATTATTTTTATTAGTTGTGCGTACATCAAGCTGCATATTAACTATATACCTCGGTTCATTTGATTTGATTGAATGAAAAATTGACGTGATTTTACCCTCATGGTGACATTCAGTAACAATACTGATAAACGCCCGATAGTAGCCATTCAATTCGTCCGTACTTTGGAAAGCACCTCCTCATTTTTAATTTGTTTGGGTGTAATCCACTGTTTTATTGGTTTTTCATTATTTTTAATTTGATATTCGCTGTGATTAACATCCTCTGCCACAATGGTCGACGAATATAAAATTTATTATCCTTTTTATTAAGGAATGAGCTCCTGAAGTTGAAGCATAAAAGTCCCCGCGATGTTTCTTAGGTGGGGGTGGGAGTGGAGAGCGGGGGGAGACTTAATGACAGTTATTCTTCGCTCCCCGGGACGCATTCCCGGAGAGCGTGTGACAGATATTTCCCGTCGGAATGCGGCGCTCAGCGGCGAAGCGGGTGTCAAGGTGCCAGTCGGCCGTGAGGCGGGGAGGAGGGCGCGTGCTCTCTCCGGCGGGGGAATGGAGGGCGGGCGGGAGGCGGCCGAGGGAGGAGACGGGCTCGGGGGAGAGGCGGCAGTTAGGGGGTGGGAAGGTGATACATTGAGACGACGGGGGGAGGAATTACGTTAAGTGAAGTGGAGGAAAGCGATGGGAGAGGGTAACGCCGCCCCGTGAGTACCGTGATCTCTTAGTAGAAGTGAACCCGCTTCAGAAGGATCGCACGACAGTGACGACCTTAAGGCTACTTCTCATAGGTGAGAGCTGAACTTCCCCCAAACTAAAAGCCCTTATAGGCGATGCATATTTCAGTACTGAAAACAGGATGCTTAAAATGGTTTCCCGTAAAAGGGGGAATCGCATTCCATAAATCTGTTTACTTCGATTTTCGACTGAAAATGGAGATAAGTACGATTCTCATTTTCTATCAGAATTCTGAATCAAATTCCAATCACAGATGACCAGGGGTGTTTTAAGAGAATCTCTTTTGTAGCGCTGGAATATTAAATGTTTTCGTGGCTGGAATCAATTTTTCTCGATTTCACGGGGAAAAGATATGCCCGTGGACTTAAGAGAAACCTCAAGAAGATCAGTAGAGGAGTATGAGATCCGGGGTTTCTTTATAATACCAAAGAAAAACTTTCATACTATATATGTCAATATCTTCACTGGGCACTTTATTGCGCAGCGTTGCCAAAACTCCAGTCCCTCTCCCTAACGTTCTCCCGTGAATTCAATCCCTTGCACAAATTTTTCCTTTTCGTTTGAGGGATTGTAAGCTCTTGACAATTGACATTGACCCTATTCGACAAATTTTTCCTTCCCAGAACTAAGGACGGAATCTGACATGGATGCTAACTATGAATGCTTATTTAACTTCAAACATAAACCCTGCCGTCGACGAGAAATTAACAAAGTGATCGCGCATACGTAAAAATCTCAAATTAAAAGGAGAGATGAAAGCAGAAAGAAGGAAAAGATGAAAGAGAGAAATGAAGAGGTGCTTCTCCACATAGATAGTTCTATGAGGAAAATCAAAGAGTCTTCTTTCATCATGAAGGATTTCCACCATGTTACGCCTGAAACTGTGTCATTTAGAAGGAGAGTTTGAGAGTGCGAAAGGGTCCATCCTAACCTACACTTAGTGCCAAGTTCGTATCCAATATTGAACATCCCGATTTCAGTGAGTATAAATATTGCCTTGAGCCTAAGAAGAATGATTCACGCATTTACGTACATATAAGGGGTCAGTCCTTTCTCCGTCACACTTGTCGGTTGCACACAGAGTGACGGCATCCATCAGGGTCACATCATTTGGATTTTTATGCTTGTTGTCCAAAGGCATCGACCGGGAATCTAACCCAGAAACCTCTCCTATGTGTGGCTAAACGCTGTACCCACTATGGTTACGGACAGGTAAATATATTGACGAAGTTCCGATGCCAGCGTAACCGCTCAATTGGGAGTGGGGCCTAGAGAGAGAGACTGTACGAAGATGAATCCGACGGCCCACTGCTAGAGCTCCTCCCCCCCCCCTTTCCCTCTCTTGGCGAACCCTCGATGGGATGAAGTCAATAAGGAAGTCAACACTCTCAGTAGTTGAAAGAAATGAAATTACTGAGTTCATTGAAGTTTTTGATGAACGAGTTTTTATCCAAAATGAAAAGGAACAGACTAACACGTGAGCACGCCGCTTTGTTGTGGAACGCCTCTATACAACAAAAATGCGGAAATCCTCAAGACCCCTTTTCGTTATTCGTGGAAGTTGTACCTTTATTTGGTTTGTCCTCAAATGCCACGTATTTCTTTATAACTTCGAAGCTCTACCAAAAAACTATAACGATGCCGTTTTCTTCTTACCGGTACTTCTCGACGATCAAAAATTTTATTCACGCAATAATCAGAGTTTTCTTTCCTATGAATGCCCTGTCAAACAACTAATGGCAGCTACTTTTTTATCATATACTCTTAAATACCAAATCCCTCCAACGGACTTCGGACAACGGAACTCTGTAAAAGGTGGAATCTCAAGGGAAAGTCTTTATATTTTGATATTTCTGGAACAATTTCCATTTTAGACAAAGTGAAACTTAAAAATTAACACAAATGTCTATTTTTCATGTACATCACATACATACTATTCTCATTATAAATATATAATGCTGCGTGTATAATTACCACTGAATAAAAATATTAGCTATTTTTTAAGAAAAGTGGTTCAGGACAGCAAGATGTTATGAAATGTTTAATGGCTCCAAACGGTCCAGGGTTACCTAAAATAATATGCGATAATTTACTTCAACCTCTCACAGATCAAGTGTCAATTGTCGTAATTGAATACAAGCGTGATATTCAACGCAAAATGTTGTCCCTCCGCCGCTTTTAGGTTCCTTCTAAGACAGGGGTTTATTCAAGAATTACGAGATCGTTGCGATCGGTTTCGGCATACGGAAGAGTTTCCTGCCTAAATACAGATTTTGACTGAAGAGTTTTAGTTATTATGAGCGAGTTCTTATTAGGAAGGCGACCGATAGCCGAGGATAGTTCCGCAATTATATTCAATGGGAGGTTTAAATGGCATTGAATCATCTGCAACTACACCCTACTCCGTAAGCTGCCGCAAGGGTGTGTAGCTAGGGGAGCCTCTGATCTCAACGGTCACCAATGAGTCAATGATCACCGCATACCCTTTCATTTACATCGCGCTCGTTGGGTCAGATAGACAACCGTTACGCCAACATTTCCAGCCAGCATCCTCCGATCGGAGGTAAACTTCTAACTCAGGTTATGAATCTAAAAGGTACCATGAAAATGAGAACTTGATGAAGATATTGGCCACAGAAACGTCGCGAAAACCATAGCATGGAGCATTTTTTCTCTCCAGGGGATAAACTTAATGTTTTCCTCCGATAAACCATTTGCCTCAGAGCTCGTTCCCAATTCATGAAGATAAAAGGGCGCTGAGTTATGCCAATGGAAATCATGCCGTCTCTCCCTGCCTCCCCAACACTCTCAAACCGGCTCTTGACTTGACAATACGAAGAAATATGTCACAGCATTAAAGTGACTGGGATGGGCTCCTTAGTGTCCTATCTCCAAGAGATAGGTACGTACGCTTTTCGTGGCAGGTCAGTGCTTGCGAAGCGAGCGTCGTAAAAAGGTCGATATGATTGTGCAATTTGACTGCATCACATTTCATGTCGTACGTCGCATTTTTATTGGGGCCGGCCGTGAGTTGGTCCCTTGAAGATGAAATCACCACTATCGTCTCCTGACGTGCAACCATTGACAACAAATTCATGAGTTATATTGATCGATACACACGCAATAGATCATAATCCCGTCCGGTATTTTAGAGAATTTTCAAGTAATATCTCATCTACAATCATTTATTCGGTGTTAGCCGCAGGTAAAGAATTAAATGAAAACCAGAGGTTGAAACAACAATTTTAGTGAGCATTTGATAACAAAGTTTTTTTTTTGCTAAGGTCCTCCTCAATTTGGCAACATTCTTCGGGAAATAATAATAATGTTCGATGAGAGGATGTGATTGAATAGGAGCCGCGAAGGTGAAGCCACACGCAGATGAGGTAACATTAGCATTACAGCAACGTGAAAATACGCGCATAACGATAGGAATTTCTTTCCGCTCCTTTTTATTAGCTTCTCCCAAATTGTGAATGAAGGACTACAATTACAGGTGTCAAAACGGCTTTTGTATTCTAAGAAAAGGTACAATACAAAATTCCAAGAAGAGGGATATTTGTTAAAAAAATGAGGATTGTATATATTATAGGAGCAGCACAGACAAGCAGCAAAGACAACCTCCGACTTATAGCGCCCTTGAATTCGATTCACAGGCACCTTTGTGACGCAACAGATGGCTTTAAAAAAATGGCCATCAATCCGTTGCACGATAGGTCCCGCAGCACTTGAAATGCCGGTTTAGGCCCACTATTGGTAAACCCACGCAGTGCTGACGGGGTCAAACGACACGGCAAGTGACCCCTGCGAACTTTCATCTACATAATGCTCAACGAGCCGCCGCAAAATGTGGGGAGGACTTTTGGAAATCACAAAGAAATGGTATTGCTATACAGCCATAAGATCTGTGTTATAGATTACTGATGCTTTTAAAAAAAGTAAAAATGAATAATTACTGCTAAAGAAATTACTTTTAAAATAACTAATGCTTTAATATTTTTAATCACTGGTATTCTACTGGTTAAGGTAATAGACAATTGCCAGAGCATTAAGTTTCATACATACAAGGATGGGTTGAAAAGTTTGTGTCCTAACAAAGATACACGACATTTTTTTTGAAATTTTCTGAGTCGGAAACTTTTCATACCACCCACGTACTACCTTGAACAAAAAGTTCCCGGAATAACCACCGTGTGGCGCTCCCATCGTTCCGATTTGAGTTCTGTTTTTTTTGTTAAATTGGTACATCTGTTGTTGATATTCCCTTTAAATCTTAGTGTCATAACTTGACATTTGCAAAAGTTACGTAGCCAAGAGCACATCTATCTCTGTGTGTGTTGGCGATTTTTTACAATTGCAGAAATGGATTTAAATTTGCAACAACGAACTTGTATTAAATTTTGCGTAAAAAACGGATTTAGTGGCGCACGGACGTTGGAAATGTTGGAAAAGTGTTCCGGCAACGATTCTCTAAAAAAAACGGTCGTTTACCAGTGGCACGAGCGGTTCAGAAGTGGTCGTGAGTCAATCGAAGATGATGAACGCAGTGGCAGACCATCGACATCGAAAGTCGGTGAAAAAATTGATAAAGTAAAAGAAATGTTGGTCAATAACCGCAAATTAACCATCAGAGAAATAGCGGAGGACTTGAACATTGCCTATGGATCCGCCCAAGACATTGTGGTTAATGATTTGGGTTTCCGTCGTGTAGCAGCAAACTTGGTGCCAAAAGACCTCAATTTCATGCAAAAAAGAGACCGTGTTGACGTCGCAAAAGACATGATTTGCGAGGCTGAATCCGATCCCATATTCATCAAAAGGATCATTACTGGAGACGAGACGTGGGTTTATGAGTACGACACGCAATCCAGACATCAGGCAAGTGAATGGCGTTCACCAAATGAGCCGAGACCAAAAAAACCACGTCGTTTTCAGTCAAAAAAGAAGGCAATGCTGACGGTTTTCATGGATTATTCGTAATTTTTTGACGAAAAATGCAACAAATACCATCCAACAGCCACCGAATTCACCTGATTTGGCTCCCTGTGACTTCTTTCTGTTCAATCGAGTTAAAAAACCATTACGGGGAACGCGTTTTAGCAGCCGAGAGGAAGTAATGGAAAAATTGCAGGAAGCACTGATGGACATACCGAAAACCGAATATAAAAAATGTTTCGAGGATTAGATCAAGCGCTGGCATAAGTGTGTTGCAGTCGATGGGGATTACTTTGAAGGGGACAATATAGATTTAGATGAATAAACTTGTATTTTTAATTTTCTGAATAAATTCCGGGAACTTTTTGATCAAGGTAGTATTTATACATAAATTTCAAGCAAATAAAAAATCTATGAAAACAATTATCGCATTATTTCATTTTAGCTATCTTAATTTAAAATACACGGTATCAAAAACCAGAAACACATTATTCAACCCGAAGGTCGGTTTGGTTGGTGATGATAGAGTTCACCCAGTACTATTTCTGGAAAAATCAGGAGAATGTCGTCTGTGAGGAAAAAAGCAAAAGCAATTTCGACAAAAAATGACTATTCAAATATGCACCCTGTGCAATAAATCCCTATGCACGTTATGGCGGTTGATGTTATGGGCTACAAAGTGAACTTAAGGACAAGGGAGCGAGCGTGGTGGAGAGCATATAAGAAGGATATGGAAGAGAACGAGGTAAAGAAATGAAGAGATTGAGTGTGGCGAAGGGATTTGATTGAGTAATCCGATAAAGGATTCCACATGAAGGATGACTGATTTCATTCTGCGTGACGGCGTTGTACAACGTCGACCTTTTTCATGTTCTTGCTTTCTAATATTTCGTGCCTACCATATATCACCAATTACGCGACACCTCGAACATACCGTATTCGCAAATGTCTAAGCAGTAGGTAAACTTTTTATCTGTTGACGAACTGATGACCGAGGCTCGATAATCTAGGGATGGAATTGGAAAGCCCGACCCGTCACATTGCTTGGTACGACCAGAGGTTTAATACTCCAGGGAAGTCGGCTCAGTCACAAAACTGGAAATATCATAGTCGTTAAATCGAATTATAAATCATGATGGCTGTTATAAATCAGTGAGTGACTGAGTCTTTATCCGCCTGAGTTGGTGTGGTTTACACATAAGAAATGTTATATATAACAAATACCTCAACAACCTTCACCATTCCCTCCTCCAACTGGGATACCTAGATTCTCTCCTTCACAAAAAAATCCTAAAACAATCTTACACCCCCAATCCTCCCTCAACCACAGACTCCCACCCTCTCTCAATATGCACCACCTACTTCCTGGCATCCAGTCCCTTAAATTTATCCTCAAAGACCTGAACCCCATCCTCAAAAATCACAACGTTTCGTCCAACCTTCTTCCTAAATGCCCTTCTGTTACCTTCAAACGGCCCGCCAACCTATCAGGTCTCCTCTATTCCACCAAGCCTCTTTCCAAATCCCCTCCCACCCCCAGAATCACACCCACTCCGTGCTTGCGGGCAAGATGCAAAACCTGTCCTATTTTCACCACTCCACCCCTCTCCATCCCACCTTTTAACTCTCTCCCGCCCTTTCCCCACTCCTCATGTACATCTCAGAATGTAATCTATCTTCTGACTTGCAAACTTTGCCCGGCTTTCATATAGGCCAGTACTCTACACCCCTGAATCTCAGGGTGAACAATCATCGCGCCTCATGTAATCCCTCTTCACCGTCCGCGGGTCTTCCCATCCCAAAACATGCCTCCCACCACAACACACCTTCAACCACTCTTACAGTGTTTCCGTTCTAGCATCCCTTCCCCCATCCGGTAACCCTATATAATTAAAAACAACGGAAATGGCATTTATATGGCTGTGTAATGACTATCAGCATCCGGGTTTTAATGTCGTTCACTAAATGGGTGGGGGGGCTGAGGTGGACGGGTGTTGATTTGTTTCTTGCGAGATGGTGGGACATTTTATTCATCGACATACATTTTGTCATCCTTGGCCTGGGTTTTGACTTGTCGAGCCCTTATGATGACTTTGTGAGTAGACGCCTGGGTCATGGGTGTTGTGGTATCTGTGGATGAATTAATAGTTTTCTGTGTCGTTTGTACTATTTCCGCATCCTCCCTATTCCATCTCCGCTCCCCTCTGGTCTCCCTTTCCCCCTCCATAACCCCCTTCTTTTCCCTCCCCCATCACTTGCCTCCCCTCCGCTTTCTCTCCCTCCACATACCCCTCCTTTACCCCTCCCCCACTACCTGTTTTCCCCCCTCCCTCGTTCCCTTCTCTCTCTACACCACATACCCATATATTTTGGTCTTAACTTATCATCCGAAGAAGACGGAGTTCAAGTCCGTCGAAATTATCAAGATATTACGTGTGAGTGTTCCTTTTATGTGTTCTCGTGCTGTATGTAGCTGTCTAAGTTATATATATATATATATATATATATATATATATATATATATATATATATATATATATATAACCATAAACATAGTAATCAACCCGAAGGTCGGTTTAGTAGGTGATGGTAGAGCTCACCCATGCACCAAGCCCGACGGCGTGTGAATATTCACACATTAGAGTAGGGGGGCCAGTTCCTTTCCCTGATATATATATATATATATATTAGGTAATCTACCGGTTAAGGTAGGTTTTTGGATGGACACAACTATCAAATAAACATTTTGTGACTCCCCACCTAGCAAACTAATCTATATCAGGTCCCTCTTCATCTCGGTGTACTTCTTTCCTCCCTTCATCCCGTCCAACATCCCTATCCTGTTCCTACCCTTACCTCGCTTGCCCAACATTCTCCCCTCTATTACCCTCTTCAACATTCCACTACCGCTCAATACGCCTTTCATCCATTTTTCCTGCCTCCATAGGATTTCTCCAGTACTTCCTCATTTGTTTTCCTTTCGGTCCATTTCACCTTCTCCATTCTTCTCCACACCCACATTTCAAAAGCCTCCAATCTACGTCTATCCTCCTGCTTCAGCGACCACGTTTCCGTGCCGTACATAGCTACGCTCCATATCAGAGTTTTTATGAGTCTTGTCTTAACATCCCTACTCAACGTCCCCGTCATAAACTCCCTCCTCCTTGAGAAAGCCTCCTTGCCTAGCGCAATTCTTCTCCTTACGTCCGTCCCTACTACTTTGACCGTATTGGTCCAAAACAGTTCCGAGATACGTAAACTGTTCTTCCTGCTCTATTTTTTCCCCGCCTATTTTAATATTTAGCTTAGCCTGTTTCTTTCTGGAAAATCGCATAACCTTTGTTTTATTAATATTGATTCTCATCCCATATTTATCGCACTGAACCTCCAATTCACTCAGCAATGCTTGCAACCCCTTGACTGACTGAGCAACTAATGCTTGGTCATCAGCAAACCTAACCGATTTTACGAATTCCCCTCCGACTTTCATTCCTACCTCCAGTTCTTCCCATGCCTCTTTAATCATTTCCTCTACATATACGTTGAACAGTACCGGTGACAATGGGCAACCCTGCCTTACACCTCTTCCTAACACTGCCCATCCGGACTCTCCGTTCCCCACTCGCACCTGAGCAGTCTGAGACATGTACAGGTTGCGGATCAGTCTCCTGTCCCTCCAATCCATTCCTATTATCTGCAATACACGCATTAATTTTTCCCAATTCACTCTATCAAACGCTTTTTCGAAATCTACAAAACAGGCACAAACGTCCTGATTGTATTCTATATTCCTCTCGACTAGTGATCTCATTACTGCAATGACATCACGCGTACCTCTTCCTTTCCTGAACCCAAACTGATCATCATATGTATATATATATATATATATATATATATATATATATATATATATATATATATATATATATATGTATGTATGTATGTATGTGTGTGTGTGTCCGGAAAATAAGTTTATGATGCTCATTGTCTTTTTTGACAAAAGGGGAGCCGTCCACTACGAATTTGTGCCTCAACGACAAACTGCAAATACTGCATTTTACGTCCAAGTGCTCGACAGGCTTCGAAAACAAGTCGCCCGCGTCCGGCCAGCGATCAACCTTATGACTGACAACCTGAGCGACAATGCGCAGTCTCACACCGCGCTTGTTGTGTCGGACTTCTTGGCCAAGCACGGCGTGGCAACGCTGCCGCACCCACCCTACAGCCCGGACTTGGCACCACCGGACTTCTTTCTGTTCCCGAAGATAAAGAGGAGTTTGAAAGGAACGCGATACGGGACTTCGGATGCCGTCAAAGAGACCGTGACGACGTGTCTTCGAGTTATTCCCGATGATGCCTTCGCGGGAGCGTTCCAGGAATGGGAACGCCGCTGGAACAAGTGTATCGATTCCCAAGGGTCCTATTTTGAGGAATATTAGCTTAAGATATGTAAAAGTGTAATAATTTTTTTTTCCTGAGTTCAGTACACTTTTTTTCCGGAATATCCCTGTATGTATATAAATATATAAATAAATATATATATATATATATATATATATATATATATATAACCACCTCAATTATGATTCCCAAGAATATTATGATGGGCACTATAGATAATATGAGTCCTGGCAACTACGGGACTCGGCCCAAGAGGCAGTGTGTCGTGCCCGGCAGCGGGAAAGGCAAGGCTTCCGCGGTCGTCATCCCACGAAACCCTTGCGGGGGAGAAATAACAGCAGCAGGACAGAAGACGCAGAAGATGGGCCGAAGAAGGGGTCGCCGAAGCCCCTGACCTACCCATCCACCCTCTCTTCCTGAATACTCCGACTGGTTCCTGGACGACTCGATTATCTCGAAATTCGATTGTTGCCTCGATGCATTTCCTGAGTTTTTCGAAACTCCAAATTCAATTACGATTTGTCATAACCGGATTCACATTTTTCAATGGGCAGAAGAGACAGGCCTCGCTCCAAATAGATCCGATTCGAGTCCAGTCGAGACACTCATCTTCGATTTATAACCGCCAAGGGCCCTCGACCGCAGAGAAAGCAAGCCTCTTGCCCTCACGTCCCTTCCCCGCCGCCGCCTCCTCCACCCGTTCGGGTGCGTCTTCCTTCCATCTCCACTCCTATTTTCCTTCGCCCTTCAACCTCGATCCTTTAGCTCTTATTTGGATTCCGATTTTCCGGCGAATGTTAATATTTTTAATGCCATCATAAGATTTGAATCGATTCACTCATCATTGTTAAAGCATTTAGATTTATCGTGTGAAGGGATTCAGAATGTCTGAGAAGAACTGATTCCTTCCTATCCTGAAATCACCCACAACACTGATAGCAATCCCCGCTACACTGTCAAAATACGTCTGCTGCTGAAATGACACCCTTCTTAACTATTAAATGTCGTCTCTTCAAAATACTTTACTTTTTGTTATTCCCAAAAGGTGTCACGGTGATTCACAACATTTTTTGATGAATGAAGAGTCAGAAGTATAATCAACATCGAAACATTATGTAAGGATGTTTTATTTTGTTCGCGTGAGCGTAAGAATCAAGGCAATAAAATTTTATTCTCAAATATTATTTTAATACATTTAATATGAAGAGTCTTACCGACCGAGAAATAATCATTTCTTTTCAACTACTATTATTTTTAACTTTCTTCACACATTCCTGCGTTCAATTAGCGGGAGCAAATGTACAAAATTCTCAGAGATTTTCGACAGTCCAATAACCCCTTACTGTAATTTTTGTCTATGTCAAAATTTAACTATATCTCTTTCTCGAAGTAAATGGCAGGCGTATCCCAATTCATCGAAGTTCTTATTTGCAAAGAAATATGGAGATCATTAATTTTAAATTAAATTAATTATAACTTTCAAAAGTTGCTTCTCATGGTAACCTACAAATAGAATTTCTCTAGTGACTTAATCAAAAAACTAAACGCCATTATTCTTTAGGTGAATGTTAATATCGCTTTTGTCTTACTTTTCCCAGTGTCGAAACCAAGTAAAATTTTTCACACCCGAAAATGGTGGATTCACACCTTTTTTTATCTGATTCCGAAGACTCGTTCCAAAAATAAAATTTACAAGCATTTCTCGGTTCATAGTATGGATCATGTCCCAGATCGCTCCGAAATAACAATGGCTCGTTTCAATCGTCCCCGAGTCTTCGGAGATGATTTCTTTTCAGCCGTTGCGCAAAGATGCAAGCGAGACGTGTGATATGGCACGAGGCACGACCATGGAGTTTTATATAGTTTTTATTTTATTTCCCCCAAAACCACTTCTCCCTTTCCTATTCTCTCGAGAAACGTATCTGCAAAATACGTCCGACAACTCACTGTCGAGACTTGCTTCCGTGGGATGTCCATCAAAAAGAGAGAGAGCGGCTTTTTCTGTGCTGCTCTTGGCACTGGTTGTCGAAGACGCTCACGCCTACCTCTCACCTTTGGAATTGGATTGAATTTAAAGAGCGAGTCAGTTGCCGTCGATCCTGTCCGTCATCCCTGAAAAGGGAATTTGAAGAATCATCCATTATCCCAGCCTCCTCACGCTATA
Source organism: Hetaerina titia (assembly GCA_037158775.1). NCBI lineage: Eukaryota > Metazoa > Arthropoda > Insecta > Odonata > Calopterygidae > Hetaerina > Hetaerina titia. The sequence goes on from CM073772.1 coordinate 119,103,841, forward strand.
AAATGAACGACCGACGTGATTGGTTTACGTAACCGTGTCCTAGTTTGATCCATCGACGCACGGGTATGACACGCACACGCCGGTGGGGTTCAAACAAGTATATGCTTCAAACAGGCGCAATATCTCCTCGGCGAAGGAATTAAGCAATCAGGAGGAACATTTGACACTCCGGGGCAGCTACTGTAATCATTGGAAAAAATAAGATTAAGAATATATTGGAATAAACTATTCACGAAAAGAGCTGAAGAGTTAAAAGTTTTGGTGGCTGATGGGTTGTGTAAAAAGTATCGGTAGCAATTTTTTCCTAACTTGTGCGTGAAGTACTAAATTAAGACCATGGGTTAAGTGTGCGCATGAACGTAGATCGTATTGGCACTGAAAGGTGGCAGTGTACACCACTACCGCTGAACATTTGGCGTCGCGACGATTCCCCAACCCTCTTACATTTCCAACTTGCCACCAACTATTTCCTAAGTGATATCAAAGAAGCATGCACGCGTACCCTCAGGACCATCAATAATCCGCTACCAGGGAGCCTTCGAGTCGTGGAAAAGCCTCTGGCAAAAAAGTGTGTCGACGTTCAAGGGATGTACTTGTACTTTGAAGAAGTTTAAGGCATTGTAGCAATATCTCGATTAGTGATCTCATTACTGCAACGGCATCACGCGTACCTGTTCCTTTCCTAAACCCAAACTGATCATCCCCTAAGTAATCATTAGTCTTACTCTCTATCCTTTTGTTGATGATCTTGAGAATAACTTTAGCTGCGAGGGATATCAAACTTATGGTTCTGTAATCCTCACATGATGTAGCCTATGCCTTTTTTGGAATAGGAACTAACACTGATCTCACAAAATCTTCCGGCCAGAGTTTAACTCTTTCTACTTCATTTTGCCTAACTCTGTGTTTACATTTTTCCATCTTCTTCTCTCATCCATCTTTGCAATCATGTCATCCGTTACCCATGGTTTCTTTTCCTTTTTCCGTTAACGGTTTCTATAGTGTATTTTGCGGCTTCCGATATCTTTTGCTTGATACATTCCCATTTTTCTTCGATAGTACTCAGTTCTTTACCGTCATCCATTATTTTCTCTACAGCCTGCTGATACTCCTTCCTCGTTAATCTATTTAATGCTTCTAAATTCAATTTCCTAACCCGTCGCCCTCGTCTTATCTTCTTGAAACGGCGGTTACATTTTATAACAACTAAATTGTGGTCAGAGTCCGCATCCGCTCCTGGGAAACTGTGCGAATGTATCACACTGTTCCTAAACCTGTATCTAACCATAATATAATCTAACTGATACCTTTCCGAGTCACCTGGCATTTTCCATGTATACCTACGCCTTTTGTGGTGCCTAAACGATATGTTGGTGATGACTAACCCCTGTCTCCTTCAGAATTCAATAGCTTTCTCCCCGCGATCATTCCTCGTGCCTAACCCATAGTCTCCCACCTCACCACCATCTCTTCCTTCGCCTACCGTCGCATTCCAATCGCCCAACACTATCAAATTTTTCACTGCAGGAACACACGCGATTATATCCTCTATCTCATCGTACATCCTATCGACTTCTTCCTCCTTGCGGTTGCTCGGTGGCATGTATACCTGAACAATGACTAAATTCGTCGGCTCTGCTTTAATCTCTACGAGTAATATTCTATCTGTTACTTGCTTTATGTTGACTACGCTTCTACCTACTCTTTTGTTTAATACTACGAGAACCTCTCGTTGGCTCTCGTCCCCGCCGCTGTGTATCACTCTATAATTGTCACTCCAGTAATCCCCGCTTCCATCTCACCTTGCAGAGACCTAAAACATCTATATTACCTCTTTCCATCTCTCGCTTAATATTCTCTAATTTCCCTGTCCTCAACATTGTCCTGACGTTCCAGGTTCCTATTTTAACTACTTTCGTCTTCTTCTGCGTCTTCTGTCCTGCTGCTGTTATTTCTCCCCCGCAAGGGTTTCGTGGGATGACGACCGCGGAAGCCTTGCCTTTCCCGCTGCCGGGCACGACACACTGCCTCTTGGGCCGAGTCCCGTAGTTGCTAGGACTCATATTATCTATAATGCCCGTCATTATATTCTTGGGAATCATAATTGAGGTGGTTATATATATATATATATATATATATATATATATATATATATATATATATATTTATATACATACAGGGATATTCCGGAAAAAAAGTGTACTGAACTCAGGAAAAAAAAATTATTACACTTTTACATATCTTAAGCTAATATTCCTCAAAATAGGACCCTTGGGAATCGATACACTTGTTCCAGCGGCGTTCCCATTCCTGGAACGCTCCCGCGAAGGCATCATCGGGAATAACTCGAAGACACGTCGTCACGGTCTCTTTGACGGCATCCGAAGTCCCGTATCGCGTTCCTTTCAAACTCCTCTTTATCTTCGGGAACAGAAAGAAGTCCGGTGGTGCCAAGTCCGGGCTGTAGGGTGGGTGCGGCAGCGTTGCCACGCCGTGCTTGGCCAAGAAGTCCGACACAACAAGCGCGGTGTGAGACTGCGCATTGTCGCTCAGGTTGTCAGTCATAAGGTTGATCGCTGGCCGGACGCGGGCGACTTGTTTTCGAAGCCTGTCGAGCACTTGGACGTAAAATGCAGTATTTGCAGTTTGTCGTTGAGGCACAAATTCGTAGTGGACGGCTCCCCTTTTGTCAAAAAAGACAATGAGCATCATAAACTTATTTTCCGGACACACACACACATACATACATACATACATATATATATATATATATATATATATATATATATATATATATATATATATATATACATATGATGATCAGTTTGGGTTCAGGAAAGGAAGAGGTACGCGTGATGTCATTGCAGTAATGAGATCACTAGTCGAGAGGAATATAGAATACAATCAGGACGTTTGTGCCTGTTTTGTAGATTTCGAAAAAGCGTTTGATAGAGTGAATTGGGAAAAATTAATGCGTGTATTGCAGATAATAGGAATGGATTGGAGGGACAGGAGACTGATCCGCAACCTGTACATGTCTCAGACTGCTCAGGTGCGAGTGGGGAACGGAGAGTCCGGATGGGCAGTGTTAGGAAGAGGTGTAAGGCAGGGTTGCCCATTGTCACCGGTACTGTTCAACGTATATGTAGAGGAAATGATTAAAGAGGCATGGGAAGAACTGGAGGTAGGAATGAAAGTCGGAGGGGAATTCGTAAAATCGGTTAGGTTTGCTGATGACCAAGCATTAGTTGCTCAGTCAGTCAAGGGGTTGCAAGCATTGCTGAGTGAATTGGAGGTTCAGTGCGATAAATATGGGATGAGAATCAATATTAATAAAACAAAGGTTATGCGATTTTCCAGAAAGAAACAGGCTAAGCTAAATATTAAAATAGGCGGGGAAAAAATAGAGCAGGAAGAACAGTTTACGTATCTCGGAACTGTTTTGGACCAATACGGTCAAAGTAGTAGGGACGGACGTAAGGAGAAGAATTGCGCTAGGCAAGGAGGCTTTCTCAAGGAGGAGGGAGTTTATGACGGGGACGTTGAGTAGGGATGTTAAGACAAGACTCATAAAAACTCTGATATGGAGCGTAGCTATGTACGGCACGGAAACGTGGTCGCTGAAGCAGGAGGATAGACGTAGATTGGAGGCTTTTGAAATGTGGGTGTGGAGAAGAATGGAGAAGGTGAAATGGACCGAAAGGAAAACAAATGAGGAAGTACTGGAGAAATCCTATGGAGGCAGGAAAAATGGATGAAAGGCGTATTGAGCGGTAGTGGAATGTTGAAGAGGGTAATAGAGGGGAGAATGTTGGGCAAGCGAGGTAAGGGTAGGAACAGGATAGGGATGTTGGACGGGATGAAGGGAGGAAAGAAGTACACCGAGATGAAGAGGGACCTGATATAGATTAGTTTGCTAGGTGGGGAGTCACAAAATGTTTATTTGATAGTTGTGTCCATCCAAAAACCTACCTTAACCGGTAGATTACCTAATATATATATATATATATATATATATATATCAGGGAAAGGAACTGGCCCCCCTACTCTAATGTGTGAATATTCACACGCCGTCGGGCTTGGTGCATGGGTGAGCTCTACCATCACCTACTAAACCGACCTTCGGGTTGATTACTATGTTTATGGTTATATATATATATATATATATATATATATATATATATATATATATATATAACTTAGACAGCTACATACAGCACGAGAACACATAAAAGGAACACTCACACGTAATATCTTGATAATTTCGACGGACTTGAACTCCGTCTTCTTCGGATGATAAGTTAAGACCAAAATATATGGGTATGTGGTGTAGAGAGAGAAGGGAACGAGGGAGGGGGGAAAACAGGTAGTGGGGGAGGGGTAAAGGAGGGGTATGTGGAGGGAGAGAAAGCGGAGGGGAGACAAGTGATGGGGGAGGGAAAAGAAGGGGGTTATGGAGGGGGAAAGGGAGACCAGAGGGGAGCGGAGATGGAATAGGGAGGATGCGGAAATAGTACAAACGACACAGAAAACTATTAATTCATCCACAGATACCACAACACCCATGACCCAGGCGTCTACTCACAAAGTCATCATAAGGGCTCGACAAGTCAAAACCCAGGCCAAGGATGACAAAATGTATGTCGATGAATAAAATGTCCCACCATCTCGCAAGAAACAAATCAACACCCGTCCACCTCAGCCCCCCCACCCATTTAGTGAACGACATTAAAACCCGGATGCTGATAGTCATTACACAGCCATATAAATGCCATTTCCGTTGTTTTTAATTATATATAGATGGGAAGATGAGTGTCTCGACTGGACTCGAATCGGATCTATTTGGAGCGAGGCCTGTCTCTTCTGCCCATTGAAAAATGTGAATCCGGTTATGACAAATCGTAATTGAATTTGGAGTTTCGAAAAACTCAGGAAATGCATCGAGGCAACAATCGAATTTCGAGATAATCGAGTCGTCCAGGAACCAGTCGGAGTATTCAGGAAGAGAGGGTGGATGGGTAGGTCAGGGGCTTCGGCGACCCCTCACCAGAGGCCATCACCCCGAGGACGCACGATCGATTGGGGCGTTTTGGGAGTGGTGGGCGGAGAAGGGTGGCTTGGGGGAGTGTTTCAGGGGAGGGGGCGATGCTGGAATCCGCCGCCGATGTAAGCGGCAATCGAGGCAATGGAAAGTGTTCCGCTCTCAAATGATGGGCTTGGGGGATCACGAGCGTTTGATTGACCCGTGACGCCACTCATTTTCTCTTGGGAGGAAAATCCTCTCCATTTCACCCGTGCCTCCTCATTTTCTTTGCTTTTTACCTCGATGAGATGAAGGGGCGTGTTATGAAAGGACTCGTTTGGGTTTATTTAATTCTCGCTCCTCCGGGGAATACCGTGGAGTACTATATGTTGTGCGCCAAAAAACAAACACTCGAATAAATCGAGAAAATCTGGATATTTCACGAGCTCATTTTCCATTCCTCCCGCAATCAAAGATCCAAGTGAATAAATAAAGTCTTTGATGCAAAAAATGAGCTTAAAAAATAGACGGTCATTGAGGAAATAAAAACTGACATGTGGAGAAAGTTCCGAGAAGTAATTATTTGCAGCAAGAAAAAAATGTGAGCATAAAATTAGGCGAATATTTGAGGTGCTAAAATAAGGCCTATTGCGTCAAGTTTATTCTATTATCGAAAGAATCATTCGTAAAATGTGTGATAATTTGCAATACGAATGACAAATTGTTATTCCGTATATCAATCGCGTAAAATCATCATTAGATTTTAAATCGGTTTTACTACAGCCCTCATTTTCTCCTGCGTACAGTAGTGAATCCCACACCGCCAAAAGGTTTTTCTAATTTTCGTCCTTATAGATTTGCACGATGCACTTGTCTCTTTATCTCCCTCGAGGGATTATTCCTTCACAGTTCCCATCTATTCTGTTTCTAGCTACTCCACTGTGTCTCAAGGTGTGTCCAATCCATTCAGGTCTTCCTTTCCGTCGACTTCTCCACATGATCCTTTCCTCTTCTGCTTTTCTATACTTATACTTCCTCCTAATTTGTCAATTTAATCTTCAGCACTTAATTACGTTGGAATGCGTTCATCAACAACATTCCGTGTCATCCTTAGCGATGATTAATTAAAACTTGTAACATTCTTTATAATGACGTCGAAACAGCCTATATTCCCACGGATAAACGGGCTGTGGATTGAAAACGGGCCGTGGATTTTAAAGCGTAATTTTCAAGGTGCATAAAGAGTTTCTCTGTCTCATCATAATCATCATGTTTCATCAATCTGAGCATTGGTTCATAGCAGTCCACCAAGCTACTATGATGACTGCCTATCTTCGTAGTCTCTTCCACTAGCGTATTCCATTATCTCATTTTCGTCATTTATTCCTGGTCTTCCTATGTAATTCCTTCCCTCTAACCTTTCTTCAATTGTAGTCCTCAGCTAACTACCCTGTCACAGGGCGTTCCTCTTTAGTTTCCCTCGTCCGTTCTAACGCAGGCATCCTTTCTCGCCCACTCTTCAAAGTATTTTTCCACTTGGACATCATTTGCGAAGGTGGTCCCAGGAGCACCCGGCCTGACCTAAGATGGCGGTAGTTGTTTGATAAGTATCACTGTATTAGAAAGTACAGAATCTATAAAGCACATGTTTCAAGTTTGATGACGCTACGTTGTTTAGTATTTGTTTGGCAGCCATCAATAGGGAACGTTTTCAGTGAATTTCTGAAAATGGAGAAAATTGTTCATCGTTAAGTGATACTATTATACTTATATTTGAAAGGCCTCAGTCCGACCAATATAAAATTTAAACTGGATTCTACTCTGGGTGAGTCTGATCCTTCATTCACGACAATAAAATATTTTCCTATTTTCTCCAATATACTCATCATTTTTTCACAATTCACTCTATCAAACGTTTTTACGAAATCTACAAAACAGGCAAATACGTCCTGATTGAATTCTTCTCGTATATTTATCTCGATTAGTGATCACATTACTGCAATGGCATTACGTGTACCTCTCCCCTTCCTAAATCCAAACTGATCATCCCGTAAGTAATCATTTGCCTTACTCTCTATCCTTTTGTTGATGATCCTGAGAATAACTTTAGCTGCGTGGGATATCTAACTTATTGTTCTGTAGTCCTCACACGACATAGGCGATACCTTTTTCGGCATAGGAACTAACACTGATCTCACAAAATCTTTCGGTCAGATTCCTTCCTCATAGATACTACGAATAAGTCCATACAGAGTCTTCCTTCCACGTATTCCTAAACATTTCAATCGTTCCGCAAGAATTTTGTCTACCCCAACGGCCTTACTTGGTTTCATCTCCCTTCATGCCTTTTCTATCTCATCGTCGAGTATCCCTGGACCTAAGCTATCTTCCTCTACGTCATCTTCCTTTTCTATGTCTAACCTTGTTGCCCTAAGTTCTTTACCATACAGAGTTGCTATATATTCCTTCCATTTCTCCAGGATCTTTTCTGTGTCAACTATTATTTTAACCCGTTTATCTTTAACTGTTACCACAGATCTTCCCTTATTACTTTTCGATTATAACATAACCTTTCTGTAGAGAGGACCAATTTCACACTTCTTCTGTAGACTTTCCATATCCTCGCATTGCGTTTTCCACCATGCTTCTTTCGCTTTATTAGTGGCCCGTCTCACCTTATTGTTTAAAAAAAAAATATATATATATATTATTTAATATGATACGTGTATGCATATATGTATATATAATTGCATACATACACACACATATACATCAAAATATGTGTGCATACATACGTTATATATATATATATACATATATATATATATAGTCATAACAAACACAGAAACCAAAACACACAAAAGAGGGACTCACTGGTTCTCGAATTTTCGGTGGTCCAACCACCTTTCTCAAGAGGAATTAGGAACAGAGTTCTGAGTTTTTGAGTTCTGTTCCTAATTCCTCTTGAGAAAGGTGGTTGGACCACCGAAAATTCGAGAACCAGTGAGTCTCTCTTTTGTGTGTTTTGGTTTCTGTGTTTGTTATGACTATCAGTGAATTTACATTACACGTTTGTGGGTTTTCCAAAAAAGTGTGTATATATATACATATATATATATATATATATACACACACTTTTTTGGAAAACCCACAAACGTGTAATGTAAATTCACTAAATAGTCATAGCAAACACAGAAACCAAAACACACAAAAGAGAGACTCACTAGTTCTCGAGTTTTCGGTGGTGCAACCACCTTTCTCAATAGGAATTAGGAACAGAACTATTTAGTGAATTTACATTATGTACATACTATATATATGTATATAAATTATTATTAAGTTAGCAATTGGTTAAGGTAGGTTTCTCTGCTGTTCTACGTTTTCAACTTCCTTAGATATCGTGCATTTCTTTTCAATTTACGAGTTGTTTTAAAAAAATGAGAATTTTGCTTTTTCGGACAATAATATTTATTCTTATACATTGATGTTGTCACCTTCAAAGTATTCCCCATTGGAGATTATGCACTTGTGCCAGCGCTTCTTCCAATCCCCGAAACACTTCTCAAACTTGATCTTTGAGATAGCCTTTTGTTCTTTCAGCGATATGCTTTTAATGTCATATACAGCTGTAAAACGACGGCCTTTTAAGGTTCTCTTAATTTTTGGAAATAGGAAAAAGTCACACGGAGCCATATCCGGCGAATATGGAGGCTGGAGCATCGTTACACTATTGTTTTTGGCCAAAAATTCACGAACGAGCAATGAAGTGTGAGCTGGTGTATTCATCATCTGCAGCTCTACAGCCCGGTGTGGGCCTTGGCTTCCTCGAAGATATGCCTCCATTCAGTTCTTATTCTTGCTTTTGCCTTCCATCTTGTAACTCCCATTGCCTTCAAATCGTCCTCCACATCCTGTAGCCATCTCTTCCTTGGTCTACCTCTTCTTCTGACTCCTTTCATCTTGCTATTAAGTATCAGTTTGGGCATTCTGTCATTTTCCATCCTTTCTACATGCCCCAACCAAGCCAGCCGCAGTGACTTGGCAAATCTAACTATGTCCTTCCCTTCTAGTAATTCATTTACCTCCATGCCCATTCTAATTCTCCATCTCTCTCCTTCTCTAATTGGGCCATAGATTCTCCTTAAAATTTTTCTTTCGAATTTTCCAAGTGTTTCCTCATCCTGACTTGTTAATGCCCATGTTTCAGCTCCATAAGTTACCACGGGTCTAATAAGCGTTTTATAGATCTTCATTTATGTGATCCTTGATAGTAACATTAATTTGAGGATTGTTACATTTGCAAAATATGCCCCCCCTTCCATTACCCTTTGGTTGATCTTAGTGGATATCTTATTTTCATTGTTAAGTCTGACTCCATGATAGGTCAACTCCTTGACACCCTCAAACTCATAATTCCCAATTATTATGTTTTGTAGGTGCCGCTTGTTCTGATGAGCTGACATTTTCAAGTATTTGGTCTTCTCTTCACTAACCTTCAGCCCCACTTCTTTACCAATGTTTTCTAAAATGTTAAACATTTCTTTTAGGTCATTCACATTTCGTGCAATTAGTGCTATATCATCTGCATATGCGAATACTTGCTGGGATTTATGCACTATGGTCCCTCTTAGTTTCAATTCTTTCATTGCATTATGAAGGGCCAGGTTGAATAACGTGGCTGAGAGAGCATCTCCTTGTCTTACTCCCGAGGTCATCTTAAATGCTCTACTTGCTCTACTCCTAATAAAGGCTTTACATTGTGATTCATGCAAAGTCAATTGAACCAGTTGAGCTGGTGTATTATCGTGGTGCAAAAGCCATTAATTGTTTTTCTACAGATCCGGGCGTTTTTTTCGGATTTCTTCACGCAAACGGCGTTGAACTTGTAGGTAGTACTTTTTATTGACCGTTTGACCTGGCGGTAGGAGTTCATGATGGACTATGCCATTAAAATCGAAGAACACAGTGTGCATAACCTTCACGTTCGACCGCACTTGTCGAGCCTTTTCGGTCTTGGCGAGCCGGAATGCCTCCACTGGGATGATTGAGCCTTAGTTTCAACGTCATATCCATTAACCCATGTTTCGTCACCTGTTCGTATAATACGTTTCAGTGATTCTGCATCGTCGTTTACTTCATTTAATGACTCCTGAGCAACTTCCATTCGCCGTTGTTTTTTGCTCAAAATTCAACCATTTTGGAACGAATTTTGCTGCCACGCGTTTCATGCCCAAAAATTGGAAAAAATGTCATGACATGAGCCAATCGATATGCCAATATATTCAGCGACCTCTCTAATTGTGATTCGGCCATCGTTCATAACCATTTCTTTCACTTTTTCCACGTTTTCATGGATTGTTGATGTGCTGGGGCGTCCAGGGCGTTCGTCATCTTCAAGGTCTTCACGGCCTTCTTGGAAACACTTATACCACTCGTAAACTCTTAATTTACTAATAGCAGGCTCACCATAGGACTTTGTTAATATTTCACACACTTTGTTACACTTTATTTCATTTTTTACGCAAAAGTTGATACAAATTCTTTGATCCATTTCCTTTAACAAACGAAAATCGCCAAGCACATAAAACACGCCTAACCTTAGTGGCTGTCACAAGGTCCACAATGAAAAGAGCTGAAAGTTTTATCATAATTCTGGGGCATGTGTACCAGCATAACAAAAAAAAGTTTGACAATTGGACTCTCCAAGCCCGCGAAATGAAAAAATCTCGTTATGTTTTGAACACATCTCGTACATGTATCGGAGTTTACTAAAAAGAAGAATGAAATCAAATGGTCATAAAATGGCGCTAGAACTGTAATGAACAGAATATTTTTTGTGACTTATAGAGCAGTTTCTAAATGAAATCAACGGTACCAGCATCCACCGGTCATTAATTTTCTTATTCGAATCCGCGATACGCTCAGTGCTAATGTAGTAAACCGCAAATGTTAGATACACTATGAAAACACGAGAAAGATAAAAATGAATCCATAACCTTTTTGTGGTTTTCTAATAAAAAAGATAGTTCGTTAGAAGACAATTTCTCGAAAATAGAGATGTGGTAATGGCTTTTCTCTTTCCTATTTATATTCCTTTCATATAAGTATGGTGGTAACTTTTATTCACCACGACGTACAACTTTGTCCATAGAAAATAAACTTTAATAAAAATGCAGTGGAAGAATAGATACTTATAACTGTTCACCTGGGAGATAAAAGAACGAGTATTAAGTAGGGTACTCAATAAAATTTAAATATTGAAGTTTCAAGCTTACCCTTAAAATATATTGTAAGATTTTTCAAGGCAATTATTTGTTAAGAAGATATCAAACTGTACATTCTAGGCAATTAAAATTCGTGTGTTTTAATGATGATTAATAGCAAGAGAAAATCACACCAGCGGGATAAATATGATGTAATCAATGCTCTATTAAAGAATTTATGTTCACATATAATGAATTTCCATAGAAATCGACATTTGCGAATAGAGGCCAGGATCTCTGAAACTCAATGCTTGCGAACCTACTGCCATTACCTAACTTGCCAAAACCAAGGTTGCACGAAGCAAGGATTTCGAACAAAATGCCTAGTGCATAATGGATGGGTCATTTACCATCAACTATTCACGCTACCTTTAGCTTTCGCTTGAGCAAAGAAAAGTCCGCTTTTATGGCGTGAACACTTTTGAGGGACTGTTTCGCGAAAGAATAAACGCAGATGAACTTCGGCATGCATTGTGTAATGTGCTCTTTCACGGACTCGCTCTCCTTAAAAGTTGTGCGTCGTCATCGTTACGGCAAGATTTCCCTGGTAGCACATAAGCAACGAGAGACTACAAGCACTCTCTCACCCTTGCTTAAACTTTCCCTCAACATGGTAGTGCATGGGTGTCAAGCTAAGTTATCAATCTTCCTCAAATAAAAAACCTGTTTCTCCCATCAAATCAATTATCACTATCAATTATAAATCGACTTATTTTATAAAGCTCGATAAAAATGTATACTTTTTTCATTCGTTTATAACTTTAGGTACCACTACACACCTCATTCCTTGGTAAGGGGTGTGGAAGAGGACTAGGCGCCATAATTGTTGCCTTTCAGCATAACTCCGACGGTGGTTTGCACTACTTTGTATCCCATTGGTCTTCTGTCATTTGTCTAAATAAAACATAAAATTGAAATAAATAACTATGAAAAATGAAATTAACATGGATTTCGGTCGTCTTTGACAACAGTTACCTGTCTAGAGAATACTAAAGCGCACCACTACCCTAAGAGTAACACCCTAATGCCATGAACATCTCTCCTGTACTCCTGGATGAAGTAAAAGCGGAGAGATTCGAATTTCCAGAAACTGCGAGAGATGCCGCAACAGTAACTTTTAACGGAGTCATCTGCTAACTTGCATTATAATGCAACTATTTCAGCGAGTAAAAATTATTCGCCTTGACCGGGATTCGAACCAGGATCCCTCGAAATCCAGCCGAGTGCTTTAGCCAGTTAAGCTATGATTCAGTTAATTTTTATTCGATCCAGTTCATACGTTACACAGTTAGTGTTTACATTGTACATAATATCAGCTTATATCGTAGATTTTGATTACAGAATATTTTTCCCATATAAATATATGTATAAATATATTCATACACATTCACACGCATTGACATATAAAAACATATACACACATACAACATAGACATACATTCATATATCTTCATATACAATTTTGACCATATGCAATACTGTTGAAGAAAATAATGCGGCAAGGTTCATAAGATATACATTATTGGTGAGGGTTATCGCGGCGTCTTATTAAGCTCTGAAATTTTTGGGCTTTTAAAGGAACAAGATGTTGTGCCTGTGACATTGTATGTACGGTATTTCGTCACAACATGTTGTTCCTTTAAAACCCCAAAAATTTCAGATTTTAAGAGGACGCCGCGATAGCTTGTGTATATATGTGTATGAAGATATTTATACATATTTTTACATGGGAAAAAATATTCTGTAACCAAAATCTATAAGCTGATATTATGTACAATGTAAACACTTGCTGTGTAACGTATGAACTGGACCGGATAAAAATGAATTGAATCATAACTTAACTGGCTAAAGCACTCGCCCGGATATCGAGGGATCCGGGTTCGAATCCCGGTCAAGAAGAATGATTTTTATTTACTCTCTGAAATTGTTGCAACGGAGAGATTCGTCCAACAGTATTGACAATCAATTTGTTAAAAACTCCCCCTAAAATATTGTAGCTGCGGAACACGGCAGGGAAACAAACGAAGTATATTTAAAACAGTACCCAACGGAAAACGGAGACTCGGAAGGCCAGCGGGTAGATTGCTCGGCTAGCTGGCCTGAGGGTCTAGGTTCGGTTCCGGGTGACACTTCTGGACGACCTCACTTTCGCCAAAGCCGGGATTTAATCGGGAATCAGGTCTTTCAGGAAAACCGCAGGAGGCAAAAAGGATCCCCCTCCCACGATACACCGAATGGGTGAATTTCACACGCCAGCCGTGGGGCTTAGCAAAAGGTAATAACCCAACCTTCAGGTCGATTGCTGTGCGCCAACCGCTTAGGTTTAGAATCTTTTCAAGGAAACGAACGTAAAATGAGGGAAATGGTATGGCACTCCTTTGGGAATGAAATGATACACTGTTGGCGGTAGAGCTGTGAAGGAAAATAACGAATTAAAATTAAGATAACGGGCTTCACGAGCAACGCAACAAAATGCACTTTCAACAGATGCCCTTCCTTCGTCATTTGCAACAGTTGATTTTCGAAGTAATTCACGAGATTGATTCATCCGATTGGTATAGGGAGAGGATGTGAGCGGAGATAGAAGCAGAATTGAGTGGTGGGAAAGGAAGGATTGTGGTTCGGTGCGGGCAAGTAAAATGACAAGGAAAGTAGGGCGAACGAGACGTAATTAGTGCTAAATTAATGGTCTTACAGCATCCATTTTTTCGAATAAAATATTGTACTCATTCGTCGCTTCCAGGCATCTAATTTTCTGGGTGTGCCATGAGAACTTCTAAACTGTGTGGTGCCGCGAATAGATGGAAAATCGTCTTTTTGTAAAAAAAATGACTGGGGAAATATTTCAAGCCAATTTGGGCCGTTCAGAGTCGAATCAAGCTCTAAATAGAAAAATGTATTTTTGATCCCTTCAGGAGAATTATGGCTGATCGTGAGAGTAATAATCGAGTCCCAGTATTCGAGACCATTTCTTATCCTCCGAAACCTCTCTGACCCTGTTGCCAACGAATACTTCATCCACCCTTCATAACAAACACCAATAAATGGGGGTCAATCCTGCCGTTCCCCCAATTTTCTCGAAGGTCAGAACTCGATAATTTGAAAGTTTAAGCTGCAGAATCCCAGAAAAGAAAGACGAAATTCGTTCCGATTCCGGCCTTCGGTCGCTACCGGCTCCACCTCATCCCTCCTTTGCTCGTTACACGCTTCGCTCGCGTGAGAGAAACATCCCGCATTGCAAAACGGAAGGGTTTGCCCTCCGGAACTGTTACCTTATGCGCGGCCGATGGAAGGGGCTAAGGGGAATGCCGTTAGCCTCCGAAACAATTATTTCGGAACGAAAATAATGGGTGCCTGAATAGAGAAGTAGAAAAAATGAGAAACCCCGTGGGTAGTTGAGAGAAAAAATAAAATAAGAGGGTGGGAAACAATTGCCGAGTGTTTTCAGGTCAGGTGGGCCCATGGCTCAGTGCCCTCCCACATCGTGACGCACTTTCGATTCCAACCTCCGAAGAGGGAGAAAGAAATGGAGCCGAGGTGGGATGAGAAGAGGAAGGGAAGGGCGGCGAGGAGGAGACAATGAATGGGCCAATGAAATTGTCCCGTCGAGCGAGCCGCCTCCGCCGCAGGGCCCCCGACCGCCCTCAAAGGACGCACCCATGAATCGAACCAAACGCTCGACAGATGCACGCCGTGTTGTCGTGTACGCTGTGAAAGGAGAGACCAATCGGTGTAAGGAATGTTCACTGCGTGTATCATCCCTCAACCCTGTTCCTATTGACCACCGATTGGCCGAGCGGTCTTCCGATGTGACGTCGGCGGGCGTGAGTACAGAATTTAAATGGAAACCGACCGTGAGGTGTCCGATAAGCATCTCCGTCACCGATGCGATCAGCTGTGCCCGTGGAGGTCGAATTCTGGCATTTCCAGAACCACGACCTCTTCATTTCCCTTTCCATCCGTGACATACGCGCTTTCCATTACCCTCGAGACGATGTGATCGAGCTGATGGACATCAATAATTCTCGGAAATACTGTCCTTTACTTATGTATGCGATGTATTATCTGTTGATACCGCCATCGTTGTCTGATATCGAGAACACGTGATATCAACAGATTCGGCCGAGCGACATGATGGCCCACTCATGGCGAAAGACTCCGAGGGCTAAAAGTTTGAACGTTCCATGTAGTCCTCCCTCCCTAAAATTCTCACCCGTGCACGGATGCATCTGAGGAAGGCTCGCCGGGACCCATACTCGAGATCTAGTGCTTGGAAATCGGTGCAAAACTCGGCCGATCAAAACGAACATCTTCTTAAGATGGATTAAATATGAATTCAGAAAATTGTTAGTCCGCCCTAGCCTACCACGGCTTCCCTCTCTCTCTCGATATTCCTTTCACCCTTTTGTCTATTTTGTCCTGCAACATCCTCTCTCCTCCCACCATTTTCAAAACTTCGCTATTAGTTTTCCTCTCAGTCAAACTAATTTTCGCCCTTCTCCTCCATACCCACAGCGCAAAAACCTCTAAAACACTCTCATCTCCTGACAACAAACTCGTTTTCAGATGCAGAGAGGACCACGTTCCATATCAAAGCGTCTACTTAAGTGTCTTACTTGTCCATGTTACAATGGCAGGCGTGAGTTTTGTTGGATTTAAACGGAAACCAATCGTGTGGTGTCCGAAAGGCGCCTTTACTTAGCGAATCTACAATTGATTCACTTAACTTTGCAAATACTTGTTTCACTAAAGTTATTACTCCCGGACCTCTCTTTTTCCAATGCCTAACACCGACCATCTCAGTTCTCTCTTGGTCACCCTTGATTGTTACCTCTTATTCATACACAATTCTGAAATTCTTAGCTCCCTTTAGCCTACGCCTACGCATTCAACACTCTATCTACGTCTATTTTCAACACTGCATCTATAATTTCTTCCAATCTAATCGGTCGAAAGTCTTTTCAAAATCCACAAATCACACGTAGATATGCTGATTTTATTTTATAATCATTTCTGTTAATGTTCTCCAATTCTATTGATTACAATGGCGTCATATATTCCACATATCCAAATTTAAATGCTTATTATTCCATGCATGCACATTTATTTGATCTATTGCTCACTATTTTCAAGATGGCAGCCTGACATCACCGATCATTCTCTCGCTCACTTAATTTGATCTACCACTTTCAAGATTCCACAGACACGAAAACATGTATTCCTATAGATGTTGCCGCACATTACATATTCTTTTTAGTGGTAGGTGTAATTATTCTCTAACCCCTTTTTAAAAAAGAAATGGTTATTTCTATGATACATTGCAACGGTAATTTCGGGATTACATGTCGATAGCATAGGATATTTGCTATTTTATTTGCTGCCCAATATACGAACTTTTCTTGTTGAAGTTGAGTGTGGACAGTACCAATTGTACTTCCCATTACATTTCACCTTCTTCTCCTTAATCATTCAATTCACGATCTCGCCCTTTTCCCACACTCCAAACTTGTCTTCCAGCAGACAAGGGCCTTGCCTCCCGAGCGGCAAGGGAAGAAGATCCAGGGATGAGATTGCGGCTCTGACAATGAGTTATGTAAATGATGAGCCATCCTTGAGCGATTTGTGAACACAGGTGGCCACTTGAATATATCCACCAATTAATCCACCGAGAGAGAAGGCACCGGAAAACTCCTTATCTCTTGGCGGCTCCTAAACACTACGAATTTCAAAAAACGTGCATGAATTATTCGACTTGTGCTAATCTTAATAATTACTCAGTTGAAAATAGACAAGGTTTGTTAAGCGACTCATTGGATTCAAAACTTTCAGATTCGATTACATAAATTTTTGTTTCCCTTTAAATTGACCATTCACTGCTTGAATAACGATCTCGCATAGTCGGTACATTATTTTTCCATCTATTGCATTATACCGATAATGTAAACTAGCATCAGCCTTTAAAGTTATAAAATAGTAGTTTATGAGAACTTTTCTCAATCGAACTGACCTTCCTCTACCCGAATAGAAATTCAATGTCATTCATTGAAGCACATCACTTTCTCCAATTATGTCGAATCTCTATTTTTTTATACTTGACCAATCGTTTGCCAAGTTGCATCCATGTTTCGACACTCGCCAAATTTTGAATATCATGAATAATGATGCCTTGCAACTGATTCTGGTACTCCGGCTTTCTAGAATTGCAATTCGAAAATCAAAATTTTCAATTATAAAGTATAAATTACACATAAGATATTATTGGGATTGGCCAGAGAAAGACGACTATGTCTAGTATTCTAGTGATGACATCATACGGGAGATCAGTCGTCTTAAAACTATTCATGCTATAGCATTTTCAAAGTGTTTGAACTGTGAATGTATGATTAGTAATAATAAGGTTGACTTCTTTTTTTGCATCGAGCTGAAATTGATATGTTATATATATTTCCGTCTTAAACTGGCAGTGGTATTATTTTAAGAAAAAACTACAATAAAGCATCGCCAATTTTTTCTTTTTGTTTTTCAAAATGGATTTAATATCTACGATGATTGCAGACTGATTATCTTGCAGTTCAGTAAAACAAACTTATAATGCTACCTTGCATTTCATTTTTCAAAAATGTATTCGATAAACATACATCTACGTAAACGTTGAAACTGCTGCGAGTGATGCCACCTGTAAGTACAAGTAATGTCTGTGAGCTAACTTTATGGCAGTTTTAAGAGTTATTATTAAAATACTTGTTGGTTCAACTAAATACATTTCTGGCTGGGTAATTAGAGGAAGAATAACATTTTATTTGCTATATGTTCTTGTATTAGCTTTGATATATGCATTAATTATCGTTATTTTAACCAAAAAATTCATTTTCTCTCCTGCGTTGGAGAAAGTCCCACGTTACGCTTTGCGTTACTTAATCTGTTTCAAATATTTCGCTGCTCACTGTCTAATTATGATTTTCAATTTTTTTATTTAATTGTTTTGATTCTAATAGAACGTTATCGATAGTGGCAAAAATTAGACCGTAAGGATGATTTAAATACATTTTTATAAGCTTCGGTTTTTTATTCTGAGAATAAAATGTCGAGTGCCATTTCTCAACTTCAATGTGTCTGCTAATATCCCAATCATGCATTATTCTTCGTAATTCTTCACCTTCTCTTAAGAGTTTTACTAGTCATATTACACCATGATAGGACACTAAAGGATACCGATGTGAATATCATTTGATTGACTCGTCAATGCCCTAACTGCGTGTTTGGTGAAGCATTTGAAAATGGTTCAAGGAGTAAATTTGAAACATAATATGTTTGAATTAAATTTTGACGTGATCATCGTTTTTCTCTTCCAAATGAATACTCATATTCATGTTTATTAATATATAATTTATTCCATAAGTACCTCACTTCGATAAATTGAAAGGCATCGTGAGATAGAGGGGCAGGGCTATGGGTTTGATAATGGAGGACAACCTTTCTTTCCCTCAACGCAGCATCCCTATTGATGGCCTCTAAAATCCTAAATATTTCAAATCCAGAGATAACTAAGATAAAAATTAAACGGTCTACAGTTAAATTACGTATTATCACAGAATATTATATAGGTTCTACTCTAACCTGTAAACATTCTGCATATTTACTACATGGAAATAGGCACTTTACATCTTTTCACCGACATACTTGTCAACGACGCGATAACAAATGACAGCGTTAAATAAAACCAAGGATGAACATGAATAGATGAGTATGCGCAAATTATCCCGCCAATGATATCATGATGTATTTATTTTTGAAGCACTGTTTTTCAAATCTCACTAAAATCAGTGCAAAACAGCCTGGCTGCCTATACATCTTAAATTAATTATGCTACTTCAACAGAAATTGCTAAACGTTTCCAATGGAACACTAATTCACATATATTTATTATATTTACATTTTTAATATGCATAAACATATATATATATATATATATATATATATATATATATATATATATATAATACATATATGTAAACACACATACCATGCATGCCGTTTTTGTCACTATAAACTAGCAGTAGCAATTATGAATGTGGATTTTTTCTAAATAAATAATGTTACAAGGTCTATAAAAATGAAATACGACCAATTAAACTATCTCATTAGAACTATATCTCCAAAATTGTTACAAAAAAGTAAAAGCGGATCAAAAAGTGGGAAAAATATAGTCCCTCGTACTTTTGTTTCCCTCTCCACGTTCGTGTTTGAATAGCTCTAGGAGATTATAGAAAATTGATATTTTTTTGAGTAGGTAACGGTTTCTGCAACTTCATCATTAATGGCATCATGTATGCCACAGACGTGATCCATTCCTTGATCATCTTGACTCAGGATTCCGCAAACTCATTAGTTGTGTTTTAGTATTCTGAACTAGTTGGTATCGGTTTCCCTGGCGGAAGTGAGTTTTTTGAGTGAGGAGGCCACCCGCAATGAGCCCAGACCTTTCTCAACTGTGCATCCACGATTCGATTCCTCAAGAATATAGGGGGGGGGGGGCATCTCAACATGTCAAATCAGATAATGGCGAAATTATGCGATTAAGGCTGTCGACATAAACCTTCTCCCCGATGCGTTTTTCACGCCGGTGCCTCTTGCGAAGCGTGGGAGAAATGGAAGAAATGAAGGAGCGCGGGTTATGCTATGTGGTTTCTAATTTGCCTGGAACATGCATTAAATAATTAAAGTCGTAAACGAGAGACTTCCTCGGGATTATTTCTAATTTAACAACTGTGAGAATGGTGTAGTGCTTTATTTTATAAGATTATTCAATAAACCTACCTACCTAACTGGTAGATTACTTTATAATAATAACAATAATAATTCACTAAAATATGAAACAAAAAACTAGGATAACGAAGAACTGATTGAAGAGGCATGACTTCACACTGATTGAGGAATTCTGGGTACCGCGCAAAATGTCTTGTCATCCGTTGCCCGCTACTTAATCGCGAAATGGGGTCCAAGAAATCCATAGCCCAAGGTCACCGAAATTTATCATGATCACAGTTGGAACATTCAGTGGCAGCGGTTCACATCAAAATTGTCCTCGATGAGTGGTAATGCCCTGATCTAATTGATGATGAATTGTAATGCCGAGTTTCAGGAGGTCAATATTTGCGGTGATGTCTTCGTTTTTTAAATAAAAATGCTCACTGATAAGTAATAAATTACCGACAGACAAAATTTGGAATTTTATCGCTTGTAATAGGAAAAAGTCAGTGCAGATATGACATCTGTGCTGATTTTATTTATATTTAACACTGATCGATTAATAAAAAATAACAGAAAAGTGGCAGCGGCAGATGTAATATGTACCATGATTTTGAAAATATTTCATTGAGCAAAAGTTGGTGAGACGTTTGAAAAATGTTTTTGCGCACGTCATACCGTTTCCATATCCTTAATTCCTATCTTCCTGATCATCTCACGCACACATAATTTTAATCACTTTGCCAAACAACTGCAATATTACGTAATCTTCCCTCAGTTGTTCCAACTCTCTAAGTTATAATGAATAATTTCAGGCGTAACTTTGAGGTATTACCCCATAATGAAATCTGAAAGTTATCAATAAAGTGGTTATGATAATAAACTAGAAGGATTTTTTGTGAAGTTATCTCTGCTTATACTGGTTTATCAAAATGTATGCCCAAATTCGGTTGTCAACATTTATTAGATTTTTGACTCGCTGCGGTCCTATTTGGTGTCGTATGAACAGCACCTCAGCGTCCGGCACACCAGATTACGTCGGATGAGACACCAGGGAGATCCGCTTTTGGTTTAGAATCGGACGCTACGGACGCTTCATTTCTACTGTGTCCACCCGTTTTTAAATCCTTCCGGAAACAGTCGCCGGTCGTGTGCACTCCGGAACCCAATAACCCTTTGATTTTAATCATGTTTCCCCCGGACACAATCATCCCAAATGGCAAAATTAGCCTCGCCATGGCGGGGCTAGCATTGCCCTCCAAGGCAGCACGGTCGACCGCATATTTTCTATAAAACTATCTTCCCGCGAATAACTCATCACGTAATCGTTGGTGAAAATTATTTCCGCACATTTGAGACAGAGGCAACAAATATTGCCGGGCATAAGTTCTTAAACAGCTTTGTAAGTATACGCAGCAAATTATTTACTCTTTAAAGAGACTTGCGATGCCTTCTTGGGTATTCGAAAGATGACATTTTTCAAAGTTTTCATTAATGAACACATACTGCTTATCAAAAATATAATATCGGATTCTGACTTTTCCCGGGAACTATTAGAATGCCGCGGATGAAACAAATACCGACATTAAAAGTTGCTTGTAGTGTCTCATTAGGAAATGTTGTATCTACGGCCGTCCATCATTTGCTACTCCATTCAAAATTTCTCATAAAATAAGGCTCGTAAATTTCCACAGTACACTACTGGGATATACAAATATCAAATCTCAGTTTACTGACTTTATGGCATGTCTCTGCAATAAGAAAAACGGGTATATCTACATTTTACGACTCAGAATCCAGCTCGTGGTTCTCAACGCGAATTTATTAAATTATACATGTGCACTTAGCATGTGATGTGGGCCGTGGATTTAGAGTCCCCTTAGGCCTATACTTCACCTGGGAGACCGACTTCTCTGTGGTGTTTGGAAGTGGCCGCGCCGGTTCATGTTCATCAACAACGGCTTAGCTTAAATGAGACATGCGCGGAAATAAAGTGTAATGGTATGAAACTCAGAAAGCTATATCCATCAACGACATATTTGCATGACGTGATGATGTAAAGTTCTAATTTCATTTGAAGTTTAAAGAAATGTAATTTCCCAATGTTCAACTAGAGCAATGGTCCTGAATTTTTCAATCAAAATGCAATTGAATCATAATCATGTATCGGCGCCTCACTGATGACTTGATAGTATACATCTTATGTTCTTACATACATAAGGATGATTACTTAGTAGAAAATCAGTTTCAATACAGAAAGGGGAGAGGCACGCGTGATTCCATAGTTTCAAAGAAACGAAGCGCTGTGCATGGCGGGGAAGATGGTGTTGTAGCAGAAATTCGTAGGAGGCAGGAAAGTTGGATGCCGAGAATTTTGATTGGCGATGGAATACTGAAGACTGTGATGGAGATTAGAACGTCGGGCAATCGAGTGAGGAATAGGATGAAGGGATGCTAGACGGGTGAAAAGGAATCATGCGGGAGAGGAGCTCCTTGCGGTGTCGGATGTCAGGTTGTTTGCTTAGAAGAGGCAATAAAACGTATCGTTGTATAATCTACATCTACATAAATACCCTGCGAGCCACCAAAAAAGGTGTGTGGAACGGGGTGTAGCACTAGGAGGAAAGGGTAGGGGAATGGGGGGGTTGGGGTTTATTCAAATAGGTGGGGGGAACCTGTAAGAAAATATATTTATATATATATATATATATATATCCACGCACAGTCCCTAACCTGTACGTTAATACTTATTGTCATGAACTGACTTCTGAGAAATTTCGGCTACAAGCATTCTGGTCCCTTATCGTTCTTGGAAAAAATGACATTTTAAACCTGTCAGTCTTGCAGTCTATCTCTCTAGTCTTATATTCGTGATCCCTTCGACCGTAATACATTGGGGTTCGTATTATATCCTTGATGTCATCGGAAAAGGGCCCATCTTTAAATGTTTTTAATAAGTTTAATCTATATTGGAAACGCCGCTGTGTAAGAGAATCCCAACCTAAATTGTCTAGCGAAGTGGATACGCTGTTGCGTTGGTCATAACAATGTTTGACAAATCTAGCCCCCCTCCGCTGAACTCGATCCGATTCCGAAATCAAATATATTATGTGGATCCCATATACTGGCAGCATACTCTAGGTGGGGCCTGACCAAGGTAAGGAAACATCGTTCCTTCACTTTTCGTCGCGTTTACCTAGCACTTTTTTCACAAATCCCAATTTTTTATTAGCCCGACCGCATATTTCTCGTATGTGTTTTCCCCAGGACAGATCGTGAGTAATTGTTACATCCAAGTATTTAAAGTGATCTACCCTCGCGACTTTGGTTTGTTTCACTTTGTAACTTTTAGGGAGGAAATTACTCTTTTCCCAAAAATGTATTACTACGCATTTAAAAAAAAATTAATTCCAATTGCCATGTATCGCACCAATTTTGAATTGCATCTAGGTCGTTGGCTAACACGACTCCATCTTCGTGACTTCGAATGTCCCCATAAATTAATCCATCATCAGCGAAAAGACGGAGCTTGCTATTAACTACGGTACTGAGGTCATTAATCTGCGTCCATCGTCCATCCCTAACCTGTAGAATATTATTATAGTTATAGACTGTCAAAAAAATAAAATCATATCCGAATATCAAATGTTCCACAACCAGTTCCCTTAATAATTGCACTAATTTTACTAAGAGGCTTGGTACACTAGATAGCGGTAGACAAACATTCGGCCGTGGATCAAAAGGTTACATTTGGTTCACGCGCTCACAGTCAAGGCACTCTCTACTAAGCTAATTCTCTGGGCACTAGAATTCAATGAAAAACTCCGGTCAGTACGTGGAAAGGTGCTGCCCCACTCCGGGATGTCTCAACTTGATGTACAGGGTGCGGCAGAATAACTTGCTCATTTACATTTGTCATTAAAAATCAGCAATACATGCTGTACCGCACCTTGTATTGACAAAGCTGTCATTTTTATAGTAAAAAAAAATTTCCCACCTCATTAATCTTATATTTAATATTAATACTTTCTAAAATCGACATTTTGTGTACTTCAAAATTGGAACTTATCGGAACTTCGAGCCGATAGATTTAACGCTGCCGCCGCCTCAAAATATCAATGAGTGTTTCCGAGATGAAATTGTTTTCTAAAGTATCCGGATTGATATATTTATATACTCCAGACCATTTTCTAGAAAGGACAATATAAGAGAGCTGAATTGCAGTTTGCTTCCAAATTCAATTCAATATTACATTGGCCCATTGCCACCGAGCCCGTATCGGGCGTGAGGTTCTCCAGCCCGGTGCCTGCTCTTACTATTTGGCAATTTGGCACTGATGCCTTCTTTTTCCGGATTCATATCGTTTCTCCAGCTCTCTCAGTTCCTATTTTCCCTCCGCAGAGTTCACCAAAGTCCAGCAGAACTTGTTCCAACATATATGCGAAATTTCATTGGTCTTCCACGGTGTCATCTCTTCGCCCACCCTTCGCAGCCACAACTTGTTTTGTCATTCAATGCATATCCTGGCGCTTTGCTAGAGGTTCTAAAATGGCCAAAAGCGGAACCGCTCCAGAGGGAGGGAAGGGGTGATGCAAGCAAGCGAGCGAGGAAGACGCGACGCGGCGGCGGCCGTCGCGTCGGTCGATGAGGGGGCGTGGGCGACACGCGGGCGGGTGGGCGAGTGCTGGGAGAGGGAGTCTGATCATCGCGCGCGGATGGCAGACAGAATTCGAGGGAGGGAGTTGCCGCCTCTGTACGACGGCTCCGAGCGTGAAATTCACGGGTGGGAGGTGAAGTCGGATTCATCCCATGATGCCCCCGCGGCCCCGACCTCGCGCACACACAATGTCCGCGCCCGGCCGCCCACTCTCCAACTCGTATCAGTTGACATAAACAACACAAAAGGTGAACATTCAGGCCCTTGATGGATGAAGACCGAACGGAAAGGACCGGAGCCCAGCGAGGCGAGTGGCGTAACCAAATGCAGCCGATATAAATCAACCAGCATGAAAAAAATGAGTTTGACTTCGAAACAACGGCTTCTTAAATGTCGTTTGGGGCGTTATCTCGCACGCGAGAGGGTACCATGGATTTAGAAGGCCGAAATTAGTTTACCCTCAAATTTACATGAGATCGGAAACGATCTTAAAACTCCGATTCGCGTTTGTAAGCTACTGACGCACCATCGTCGATGCTCCGTTTGAGAGGACTTGCCAGGTTGATCATATCGATCGTATAATACGGGAAGTGTGCAAGAGAAAGTTTTCCGTGCCAAAGATATTTTTCCGGAGAAATGGTATTCAATTTGTTAAATGTCGTAAAAAAGCATGTCTTTCATGTTCATGGAAACTTTTGGTCTGTTTTCGGAACGCGTGAATTAATCACAAAATAATTATTCTGAAAAAAATGCAATGTGCATTACCCTACAATTTATTTTCCTCCTCCAGGCTTTCTCCCATCTACTTTACTTCGTACTGAGAATATTTCATTATCTGACATCAACGTCCAATTTCGTCGAAAGTTAAGCTTTTCCCGCCAAATTATTATCCGTAATAACATCATTGCTCCTTCGCCTTCGCTTAAGAGGCTATTTCCAAAATCAATATTTCTATTTTTTCCTAGTAATATAACGAATCCTTTTGCCAATTTGGCAGATAGTTTACCTTAAGGGAATATTGCCTGCTGAAGACACCATTCACGAGCTTACGGCGAAAATTTTATTCATTTCGTGTTCGAGTTGGAACGATTCTTCTGGCGGGTCTCGGGAAAATGTTGGCACAGGAAAAAAGGTCGCAAAAAATATTTGGGAAACGTTCACATTTTGGTACCGTTAATAAAAAACGAGATCCAAGATCCTGATACAACGGGTTACTCGTTAATTAGTAAAAATATATTTTACCAAATGGATGAGTGCAAATATTGTAAGCAAGACAATCGTCGATAATCTGAATAACCCATCAAAACTTTTATATTTAATAAATTACTTTATTCTGTATTTTATATATCCTATCCTCAACATATTGCTAGTAACTGAAACTTACTCGTAGAGATTGTAGCAGAGCCGAGGAACTTGGTCATTGTACAGGTATATATACCACCGAGCAACCACAAGGAGGAAGAAGTCGATAGGATGCACGTTGAGTTAGAGGATATAATCGCGTGTGTTCCTACAGGGAAACATTTGATAGTAACGGGGGATTGGAATGCGACGGTAGGCGAAGGAAAAGATGGTGATGAGGTGGGAGACTATGGGTTAGGTAAGAGGATGGAACGCGGGGAGAAAGCAATTGAATTCTGCAGGAGACATGGGTTAGTAATCACCAACACTTGGTTTAGACAGCACAAAAGGCGTAGGTATGCATGGAAAATGCCATGTGACTCTGAAAGTTATCAGTTAGATTACATTGTGGTTAGGCACAGGTTTAGGAACAGTGTGATAAATTCACACAGTTTCCCAGGAGCGGGTGCGAACTCTGACCGCAATTTAGTAATTATGAAATGTAACGTCCGTTTCAAGAAGATAAGGCAAGGGCGGCGGGTTAGGAAATGGAATGAAGAAGCATTAAATGCATTAACAAGGAAGGAGTATCAGCAAGCTGTAGAGAAAATGATGGATGATGGTAAAGAGACGACTGCTATCGAAGAAAAATGGGAATGTATCAAGACAGTAATTTCGAAAGCCGCAAAAGAAACTCTAGGAACCATTAACGGGAAAAGGATAATGAAACCATGGGTAACGAAAGAGATGATTGCAAAGATGGAAAAGAGAAGAAGATGGAAGAATGTAAGCACAGAGTTAGGCAAAATGAAGTACAGGGAGTTAAACAATAAATTGAAAAGAGCCACAAATAAAGCGAAGGAGAATGGTGGAAAACGCAATGCGAGGATATGGAAAGTTTACAGAGGACGGGTGAAATTGGTGCTCTATACAGCAAGGTTAAGTTATTATCGGGAAATAAGAAGGCAAGATCTGTGCTAACAGTTAAATATAAGTGGGGTAAAATAATATTTGAACAGAAAAAACACAAGAGAGATGGAAGGAATATATAGAAACACTGTGTAGTAGAGAACTTAGACCGACAGGTTCGGCCTTGTCGGCCTAAGGACGACATTTTGTGAGATCAGTGTAAGTTCCTATTCCGAAAAAGGTAAAGGTTACATCATGTGAGAATTACGGTAAAATACGTTTGATATCCCACGCAGCTAAAGTTATTCTCAGGATCACAAAAGGATAGAGAGTAAGGCAAATGATTACTTAGGGGATGATCAGTTTGGGTTTAGGAAAGGAAGAGGTACGCGTGATGCCATTGCAGTTATGAGATCACTAATCGAGAGGAATATAGAATACAATCTAGACGTATCTGCGTGTTTCGCAGATTTCGAAAAAGCGTTTGATAGAGTGAATTGGGAAAAAAATGCGTGTATTGCAGAGAATAGGAATGGGTTGGAGGGACAGAAAACTGATCCGCAACCTGTACATGTCTCAGACTGCTCAGGTGCGAGTGGGGGACGGAGAGTCCGGATGGACAGTGTTAGGAAGAGGGGTAAGGCATGGTTGCCCATTGTCACCGGTGCTGTTCAAGGAAATGATTAAAGAAGCATGGGAAGAACTGGAGGTAGGAAAGAAAGTCGTAGGGGAAGTCGTAAAATCGGTTAGGTTTGCTGATGACCAAGCAGTAGTTGCTCAGTCAGCCAAGGGGTTGCAAGCATTGCTGAGTGAATTGGAGGTTCAGTGCGATAAATGTGGGATGAGAATCAATATTAATACAACAAACGTTATGCAATTTTCCAGAAAGAAAAAGGCTAAGCTAAATTTCAAAATACAGGGTTCGTCCGGAAAATAAGTGTAATAAGCTCATTGTCTTTTTTGACAAAAGGGGAGTCGTCCACTACGAATTTGTACCTGAACGACAAACTGTAAATGCTGCATTTTACGTCCAAGTGCTCGACAGGCTTCGAAAACGAGTCGCCCGCGTCCGGCCAGCGATCAAAAACATCTGGCGGCTGCATCACAACAATGCGCCGTCACACACCGCGCTTGTCGTGTCGGACTTCTTGGCCAAGCACGGCGTGGCAACGCTGCCGCACCCGCCCTACAGCCTGGACTTGGCACAACCGGACTTCTTTCTGTTCCCGAAGATAAAGAGCAGTTTGAAAGGAACGCGATACGGGACTTTGGACGCCGTCAAAGAGGCCGTAACGACGTGTCTTCGAGAGGCTCCCGATGATGCCTTCGCGGGAGCGTTCCAGGAAGGTTAAGACAAGACTCGTAAAAACTCTGATATGGAGCGTAGCTATGTACGGCGCGGAAACGTAGTCGTTGAAGCAGGAGGATAGACGTAGATTGGAGGCTTTTGAAATGTGGGTGTGGAGAAGAATGGAGAAGGTGAAATGGACCGAAAGGAAAACAAATGAGGAAGTACTAGAGATGGTGGGTGAGGAAAGGGGATTGTTGAGAGAAATCCTATGGAGGCAGGAAAAATGGATGAAAGGCGTATTGAGCGGTAGTGGAATGTTGAAGAAGGTAATAGAGGGGAGGATGTTGGGCAAACGAGGAAAGGGCAGGAACAGGATAGGGATATTGGACGGGATTAAGGGAGGAAAGAAGTACACAGAGATGAAGAGGGACCTGATGTAGAGTAGGTTTTCTTAGGAGTCACAGAATATTTATTTGACAGTTGTGTCCATCCGAAAACCTTCCTTAACCGGTAGAATACCTAATAATAATATCCTATCCATCTGTAAAATATTATTGCAATTTAAATAATGGAGGGGAACCTAAAGCGAAAGTAGGAATTTCATTATAAAATGAACCATTTGTAACTGTTGCAACGAGAACTAAACGAGGAAGGTTTGGAAGGAGGAGGAAATGCCTCCTTTCGAGCTCTTCCTTTTTTCAGCTCGGACCGAAAGCAACTCAACATCCAATAGGAATTCGATACATAGTTTAACGATTCGTAGCGTCGATGAAACGAACCGTAGAGCCGTTCATCGACTCCCCCGGAATATTGAGGAAGTGACTGCCCAACAGGTTTTCGGAAAAATTTCAGAACAAATCATCAATATTAGTTACAACTCCACCGCAGACAGTTTCGCCATTTACAACCTTCTCCGGCGCTTTAAATAACGTATGATTCGATCCATTGCTAAATGAGTTTTTGGGGACTTAATTTTTCTTGAATTAATGGAGAGGGATTTGTAATCGGCGGCGCGTCTCCCGTCATGCTTTCAAAACCGGATAAAAGTATAAATGGAAGTTGAAGCAGCAGCAGACGCTGTTGCCCTCCCGCTTCGCCTTTCTCCCACGCCCGGCGAAGTACACCCACCCTTCCCACACCTCCCGTACCCAACCTATCACTTCCGCCACATCCCATTTCCACAAGCCCCCTTTTTTCCGACGCCCCCCCCCCCCGCGTCCCGTGGATCCCTTTCGCTCCCCAATCCGTCCCTACCACTCTCCCTGCCCATCACCTATCCCCATCCCGCGTTCCAGGCGGCGTGCCAGCTCTCCTCGGCCTGCGTCGGATGAGATGACTCTTCCCTGCCTTCGGCCTTCCCGCTCCCAAGATGAATCCTGCTCCGGAGCCGCTGCCATCGAGGGTGGCACGCTGAAGGTCGGGTTATGGATGCGTTCATCATTCCTGGCAGAGGTGCCAGGAATGGCTCCTTATGGAAGGGAGTTCCCGAGTAGTTAAAATGGGTAAAGCGATGGCTCGAGTGTGCAAATCTCTTTCTCTAACGAAGATGTTCTCTGGCAAGTATCGCTTCGTCTTGTTGTGGGAAATATTAGTCTGTTGACTCGAACCAATTTTACGCGTGAAATATATTTTCGCGAGAAAGTATTCTCTTCCGAAAGTTTTACTTGCTCAGGTGTAGGCTAGGGTTAAGTGTTAGTCTATTGACTTGGACTAAATTTGTTCTTGATACATGATATTTTTAAATATTCCATAAAGCTGTTAAAAATTCTGTAAAGTTGTTTTGGCACGCATCTTAATGTCCCCAAACCGGTGGATTTAGCTAGGATGAGAACCACCGAGGCAAGAATGGTAATCTGGGATGAAAATCGGGGATTTTTCTGGTTGGTAAGCCCCGTTGGACATCTGCCACTACTTCCCACTTTCCATTACTTTTCCCAACTCCTTGCACATCTCAGTTCCATTTACTTTGCAACTACCCGTCTAAGATACTATTAGTTAGCCCAGCAATCGACTGAAACATGCGCCGGATACAATAAAAAAATTTTATTTGAATGAGACCATTATATTTCTAACGTGTCTTGATACGTGTCAATGTTATTGCAGAGTAGTAGTAACACTGGCTAGCTCACCCGCACCACTTTGTTGGTGAGAATTCATCAATTCAAATGTTATTGAACAATAACTATTCCATACTACATGCTACATGAAATTACTTAATTTTCCTGGATACTGAAGATATCACGTAGTATTGGAGATTCGTAAGCTGAAAAACGCCATCGCACATTAACCAGATGTCAGGCCAATGCCTTAGATAAAAATCAAATTATTATAAATATTCTAAACATAGCCCCAATTTTTATAACTAAAAGTAAGTTCAATTTCTCTAAAAACCATAAGCAATTCATAAAACAACTTCAATTAAGGATACGTAACAAATACGGGAGTGGTTTTTAAAAAAATGTATTGGCATTAAATGGCTCTGAATACTGCCCTAGTTAAAAATGTAGAACGCATAGTGTTTCTGACACATATTTCTGTAAAAATAACAGATTTCAGGTATTTTAATAGATTTAATTTACGATGGTGATGAGAGACTCCCCGTTTTACGACCATCTAATAGGATGCATGAATGGTGGAGAAGGCAGCATGGTCCCAATCCCATTTTCATTTGCTAGTTTTTGTTTATTTCATATACTTAATGGCAGAATGCACTTTTTACCATACCGGGGAGTATTTATTATCAAATCAGAAATCTTTCCCAACTTTATTGCTCCAATAACAATTTCCGAGTCACGCTTGCTTAGCTTAAAGCGCCGACCTAGCCGCACTGAGTCGAATGGGTGTTATGAAATGGATAGGGAATCGACCAATTAGACCATTTAGGCCACCAAGGTGAGATTAACAATTTGGATGTCAGGTAACATTTCAGAAAGTTTACAGAGGGTGTCCGGCGTCGCCAAAAGCCTACTTTGGGCGATAGGCTCCAAGGGTTCCATGGCTTAACGCTCCAGCTGAAAAACTGACGTCTACAAACATTTAGCACGGATTGTTAAATATGTGTAGACGGCACGACAAGGGTGAATCCCACTTGGGGACATATCGTGTGAGGGTTTTAGAGGGTCGTGGATTGAATCCATTATTCAGCAATGCCTGATGTCCTGTAAATTATTTTCCCTCTGTCAAACTGTAGTTCGTTTTATTCCAAGTCAAATAAAAATGTATGAATTCCACAGATTGAAATCGATTTTCAAGGTTTTTATAAAAAGTAATGGGAAATGTTTCGGAAAAATAGATTTATTTCAGATATTGCTCGTTTAATGCCTCAAAAGTCTTCAATCAGTACATACCTCCTTGAGCGTCGACACACTTTTGCCAGCGGCGTTTCCGCGACTCAAAGCCTCTCTGGTGTGCAGATTCCATAAGTCTGCTAGTACCATTTCGGGACTGTAAGGGGGTTGAGAAATCGTCGCGAAGATGATTTTTGTCAGGGAGTTAGTTACCTTGGAGCAGAAACGGCTGGGTGTCTTCTCGACGAATTTAGCGCAGATCTTTCGCATCGCCAAATTTTCAGTGATAACTGTATCTACTGTCGTCATCTTAACAACGCCGATTCGATCTGCGATCATGCGAACACTTAAACGAGGGTCTGAATTCAGCACTTCACGCACACGTGACACTTTGTCGTCGGTTCTCAACGAAGACGGTCGTCCAGCTCGTGGCTCGTCCTCGACACACTCTCGGCCATCTTTAAAGAGCTTTTGCCTCTTAAAAACTGCATTTTGTGACATTTTTCTGGGCACTTGACAAATCATGTCCAACGTCTCGATATTCCCCAGTCCAACATAAATTTGACGGTGTACCGAAGCACTGTTCAATCGTTCGCTGCATTTTGAGCTTGCACCGAGTCACCCGACAGGGGTTCACAAAAACGCGATCCAGTCTGAACGAACGCTCGCAGGCGATTGGCGCATGTTAAAGGTTAGATCCCCCACCACCGGGCCTGCGCGATGAGACGTACAGTCAAATCAGGAAAAAATGTTTCCGATACTTTTTATACAAACCTTGTATGAATATTATTTGAAATGCACCTTTTTGGATAGACTACGTCTCTTAGCAAGGAGCAAATGATATTCTGAGCTATGGTAAGGGTGTGATTAGAGGAAATTGCCGAAGAACCACTGATCTAGTGCTTCCCATACGATACCCAAAGAGGGATCCCACCAAAATTGAACGAATCCCTTGACGCCGGGATTCAAATGCGGAACTACAGAGTGGGGAGCCATCAAACTACCACCGCACCAACAAATTCGATCCATTCCCCACTCCTTTAATACGGTTCTCCGTCCAAAACATCCACAATATTATGGCCTCCCTCGTTTTTTTGTGCCGGGTGGTCTTCTCGCCCTCCCCCGCCGCTCTCGCGCCCCCTTCCCAATCCTCTTCGCCTCCTCTCGTGCATTCAAAGCGTTCGCAGTGAAAGTCTCTCACGTCGCACCCCCTTGATCCTTTCGTCCCCCCCCCCGTTATCCGGCGGCATGGGCGGGAGGGCCAATGGTGAGTCGACTCATGAGCCGCCACGCTCAACTCACGCCGTGAGTGCTCTCTTAACTCTTTTCATCCCTCCCCCCGCCCGTCCGTCCGTCCGTCGCTGCGGATTCCTCGCCCGCCTCCGCGCCCTGCCCTCATCTGCCAATGGCCCCGGCCGAAGGAACTGTTACAGCAGCACATCAGCAGCCACCCGTGACACTGAAGGAAGGGCTCGGCGAAGAGGAAGAGAGTAACGAGAGTTGGCGTGGACGAGAAGGATGTTTCCAACGCCGTTGATGAGGAGTACAACTGGTCACCGCGGCAAATAACTCGACCACCGTGATACGTGGGAGATTACCTTTTAACAGGCTTTCTATAGCAACCAATAGTCATGTGGCCGCAAATTTTTCCAATCTTTCATATCTCTCCTTGAAGTTTATTTTCCGACAAACACATAAAAGGTGCTAATTGAATAAATGTATCACAATGGATTTGGTATTAGTTTTATTTCTATGAAAAAATTAATTAAATGCTTATGAAATCCATCACAAATAATGCCTTACATTTGCCGACTGTGTATTTTTTATTATATTTTCCAACATTCCACAGCACATCCATGCTAATAGCATTCACTGAAATTTCCCATAACATTTTAAATAACCCCGAAACGCATTTTGCTTACATAAAAGTTGTACTAACAATTAATTTATACTACGTAATTGCAATCATGTTACTTGATAGCAAAATTGTAATTGTTTTATAGCCAGCTTTCTTACTTGAATTCCCGAGGATCGCAGCAAGGGTAAAGTCGTCGAGATATTAAAACAACACGATTAACTGAAACATTTACATACATCGTCATAATCAATACTCTCCCATAGACTTCTAATGGCAATAATTTCACTTCGACTTAGTAATTTCGTTTCGCTATGTAATCTAATATTTCATATTTATTTTTTATTTTTCAGAGTAGCTCGTGTAGAGTCAGAATTGAAAACTTCAACATATTCAAAAATGTATGTCCTAATGAAAGTGACTTTATTGCGATGTCCATCCTAAATATACTTCAATTTTTTGCTTATTAAAAACTAACAGCAACTTTCAACTTCACATGCATCTTAATAATTCAGGGTAAATCATGATCAAAGTGCCTTTGCATGACTATTCTTGCACTCTATTGTCCACATCCTTCACAACAGTTCACAACACCCTCACAGATTTCCTTTCTGACATAGTAGATCATTGGTTAATTAATTGCACTTCCTTTCGCAATGTGGAGAAACATACATTTTTTCAGAAGACCTTTCAAATTAGCCTAGCTAAGCCATCTTTAAATATTTAGATAAGTCCCATGAGATAGGATAATAGGTAGATATATCTGTTCCGTTTGTGCATTTTCAACTCATCCTGTAATTAACCTTCTAAGCAAGCCCATGTTTTAGCTACATATGCGAAATAACTTTCATTGTATTTAATGAATAAAATGCGTCGCAATGAAGCTAAATATAAACGTTAACCAAAACACTGCGTAAAAATAATTTACATCATATACATGAATGCTCTGCTTTCGCGGTAGTTCTTCTATTAGTAGCAGTCATTTGTTCCTCTTAGGTGCCCAATCCTTCGAGTTTCTTTCATACAAAAGTGCTTTCAGTTATCATATGACGAATGCGGCAAATCAGTAACCTTTGAAGTAATCATAATTAAAATGCACTAATTGGTTTTAAACAATGTATCGCATCTCCGTCCAAATAAAACTCACTCTTCATGTTGTACTTTTCATCTTCTGCTGTTGGCACATTGGCACAAAACGAACATTGCCACCCCATCTAACAATTTTAACTAATTAAAATCATCTTCAAAATTATGTGGCATTAATTGACTCTTCAAAAGTAAAA
This sequence comes from Hetaerina titia, assembly GCA_037158775.1. NCBI lineage: Eukaryota > Metazoa > Arthropoda > Insecta > Odonata > Calopterygidae > Hetaerina > Hetaerina titia. Next base: position 119,138,498 of record CM073772.1, read on the forward strand.
CATGAATAATCTATAAATGCTTACTGGGTACCTTATGTTCAACGCACCAGTAAGTTTCACAGCCTTTATTCAGTTTATCAAAAAACTTAAAATTAACTAAATTTAATCATAATATTGAAATCACTACAGGGCATGTCTAATAAACAAACCGACAACATTCCTGAGCAGTGGCCTGTGCATAGCGCAGTCCGTGGAGACCAGGGTGGAGATGAATGAATGTGAATCTAAAGGACGACTGCCTTGGCGACGGGCAGCCGTCTCTGGCCCTACTCCTTCCTTCTTCGCCTTACCCACACTCATCGGACATCGTTGAAAAAGTCGCAATAAATGGAAGCGGTCGAGTACGACAAACGAAGGACTCCAGTCATGCAAAGTCGGGCCATTTGATCTCAATTTTGTTCCCGTGCCCGCCTGTGCATCACACCTCCTCTTCCTCCTACCTCCCCCATTCCTCCAGGTTGCCTTCTATCCTTTCCCACGGTATGACCGACTACCCTTCCAGTCTAGTGCGCTTTCCGACTTGAGTTAATTTTCCACTCATACCTCGAGCCGAAAGCAGAACGCTCGATCGGTAATTCGCCCGAGGTTAGTAAGTTCGTAAGGAATTCAAAACCCTCTCTTGCGATAAGCGAAATAGTAGGGAGGGTACAAGGAATAGGTGCTCATCCCACACAACAATGTTAAATCTCAGGCATTCCACAAGATATATACGTAGTTTGTAGTTATATCATACAAATTAACGCCACAAGTCATTTTTGCGGTGTTTGACCTCAAACCCGAAATTAGTTATTTCCACACCAGAGAGGGGTCTTTGGTCTTCTTATCATTGGCGAATGAATGTATTTGAGTCTCATCTGGATGGCCTCAAAGCAAAAACAAATTAATTCATATGGTAATGCGAGTGTATGCTCGGCTTAGGAAGTGTCAAATCAGCGGAAGGAACCAAAGGAGCATTCGGAGGAACGTCGACGATCGCCGGAGGTGCTAACTTTCCCACAATGTTCATAATAATGGGATATTTCCTTGGCACAGCACAACCACTGATCAGTGTATTTGCATGTTAACGCCGAGTTGTGGAATTCAAATATGATATATCACTCCTCTTCTAGCATTGACATCGTTAAATCAGAATGTCTGTCCTATGTATATTATAGCCTCGTGCATCTACGAGGGTGATCCCAGGAGTTCCCGGCCTCACCTAAGATGGCGGTAGTTGTTTGATAAGTATCACTGTAATAGAAAGTACACAATCTATAAAGCACAGGTTTCAAGTTTGATGACGCTGTGTTGTTTAGTATTTGTTTGGCAGCCATCAAAAGTGAACGTTTTCAGTGAATTTGTAAAAATGGAGAAAATTGTTCATCGTTGAGCGATACTATTATACTTATATTTGAAAGGCCTCAGTCCAACCAATATAAAATTTGAACTGGATTCTACTCTGGGTGAGTCTGATCCTTCATTCACGACAGTAAAATATTGGGTGGCAAATTTGAAACGAGCTGTCAAGATGAGCATCGCATTGGTCGACCAAATAAGATGATGCCTCCAGAAACGAAAAATAAAATCCACGAAGTGATACTGGATGACCGTCGACTGAAAGTGCGCGAGCTAGAGGGCATAGTAGGTATTTTTAAAAGTGCTGTAATTCGCATGTTAACTGAATATTTGGACATGAGAAAGCTGTGTGCAAGATGGGTGTCGCATTTGCTCACACTCGAGCAAAATGAGTGTCGTGAAGAGGTTTCGATTGAGTGTTTAACAAAGTTTCACAGCAAAAAAGCAGATTTTTTGCGCCGGTTCATGATAACTCACACCCGAGACAAAAGAACAATCAAAATAATGGATGCAAAAGGGAGAACCGGCTCCAAAGAATGCGCACATCGTTTCATCTGCAGGCAAGGTCATGGCGTTGGTTTTTTGGGATGTGCGTGGGATAATTTTCATTGGCTATCTTGAAAAGGAAAAAACTTCAAGCGGCGAGTATTATGTGAACATATTGCAATGTTTGAACAAAGAACTCAAGCAAAAGTATCCGCGTTTGGCCAAGAAGAAAGTGTTGTTTCATCAAGACAATGCTCACAAATCCGTTATTGCAATGGCCAAAATTCATGTATTTATGTTTGAATTGCTACCTCATGCACCATATTTGCCAGATTCAGCCCCCTCGGATTATTTTCTGTTCGCAAACTTGAAAAAATGGCTCGGTGGTCACAGATTTTCCAACCGTGAAGAAGTTATGTCGGCAGTTAATGGCTATTTTGAGGAGCAAGAGAGTTCTTATTATAAAAAGGGTATTGAAATTATTGAACTTCGCTTGGAAAAGTGTATAGAGCTGAAAAAAGATTATGTTGACAAATAAATACATTTTTTTCCAAAATTTTTTTGTTATCTTTGTTGGGTCGGGTACTTCTAGGATTACTCTCGTAATCCATCTTTAGCACTTAGTTAATTTTGTGTCGCCAATTTGAATTTCTTCTTAATTTAGTACTCTGTGTAAAGCCCATGTAGATTAATATCTGAAACTTTTCACATTTTTCGGTTTGTCTCAATTTCCATACTTCGCACTGTGACTTTACCCTTTTTCGGACTGGAGCTTTTCACCACTAAAGTTAAATCTAATAATAGCTTATATGGCCTACTACATAATTTTACTATACAGGTCAAATTTGACATTTTTATTCCAAATCACAGTAGTTCGTCAGCAAGGAAAATAATATACGTGCCTAGCAGGAATCCAAAGAGAGGGACATTTGCGGCAACCGACCTCGGGTGTGAAGCCGTTGAAGAAAGATATTACTTTGCATATAATATTTATCATTTTTCTAGAAATTAATGTTTTAACGATGGTCGATGTCGATCATCGATTAATCGGTAACTGTTATCGAAAACATAAGGCTGTGTCGTATGTATTTTGGCCAGTTTTAGGTGTTTAAAACAATCTTTGGTTCTTTATTCAGACTCACAATATGTACTTATATGTACATTGAAGCAGCGAAATAAATTTCAGCTTCCTCATAAATCTAAAGTTTGACTAGTTTGACCTCCGAGTTGAAAAGTACAGCATAATAATATTTTTAAAGACTACACGTCTTGCGGTCGTGATCAAGCCAAAGTACTCTGATACGTATATTATTGCACATAATACAAAGATCTACTAAAAATCTGAACGACTTCATCTTGAAAGTATTCCCAGAGATATGAGTAAACTGAACCCAAAACGTTATTTCGTGACATTTTTTCTGTCGACATTTTCTTTTTATGACACTTCATAAGTTCACTTTGCGACCCAAGAATGTACACAGACATTCGAAGAAAAATGTGTCAGAATACTGAAGAGTGTCTTCGTATTTTTGCAGTGTCTCAAGTGCTTTCTAGAAGAAAGTGAAGTGTGCTCTCTCAGTACTTGTTTCTTGACTCAAATAGTGTCCAAACTACGCGTATTTTTTTGCTATTCTCTTGCCCTTAGTTTTCGAAATACAAGCGGCGAAACATAAAAGCGCTGGGTGCTTTCACATAAAGGAGCGGACTTTTTCCTTTACGCAATGTCTCTCTCTCACCATATCAACAAAGGCGGTGGGTCAATCTTTCGCTGTCAACCCCAGAGCCCAAAAGGCGAACTGTTCAATCTCCCTTATGCCGGTGAGTCTCATGAAATATGAAAGCACTGTCTTTTTACTAGTGAATACATTAAATTTTTGACTTCAGGGACATTGTAATGCTGGAAATGGATTCAATTAAGACGTCCTTTGAAATGTGTAAACGTTGTATTTTTTGTTTACAAAGCTATTCAAAGTATTATATTGATCTTTCCGTCAGTTTTTATAGTTCTCTCCCCACTATTTTTCTTACGTTAGCTTGCAGAATAAGGTTCCTATTAGATTTTATGCCGTTAATAGCCACTTAATTTTTTTTAATTTTCATTATCCGTTTCGTGCACTTAGCAACAAGAATTCGGTGCCGGTCGATTCTTTAACGTTGTCATTAAAGAAGATTAAAAGCATCTCATTCCTCCTTCTCTTGGTTGTAGATCTTGTATTCAATGAACTTTTCTTCATTTTTAAAAAATTAGATTGGCACTGAATCGTCTCTTTTTTCCATTTTATGCATATTATAATTTTTTGGACGATATTCACTTAATTTAGTCCTTCTTTTTGAAGAAAGCGAAACAGTTGCATTAGGTATCGGCTACACTCATTATTTTATTTGAGGCCATTTCATTCAACAATGTGAAGCAATGAAACTTAGACGGCGATGATGCATTAAATAAAATTGTTTTCTCCGAGCTAAAGATCGAAGAAGGCCATTGAAGATGGCTTCAAGCTGTAGGAAAAATATGTTTTCGATGGCAATAAGTGTGTGAGTTTGCGAATTTCTGAATTAGTTCCTTCCATTCTATGCCTCTTTCAATCACTTTTAGCAGCATTCGAAAGGCCAGTTCGCCTTAGGTCACCGCTCTGTTCGTGCCTGGTAACACACTAGCGACTGTGATTGCTTCATTCAATGAACGATTCGCATTGAATCGAACAGTTGAGCGAACCGCTCATGATGCAATAGTCAATCCCAAGTGGGCGGCAACGTTTCGACCTTTTCATTTTGTTTTTTAATTAAACTTATTTGGACTCTCTTTGCCTTTTTGGCGTCCACCTGCCGAATTAGTGAATGGCATTGAGTCTGCGTGTCGGAGTGCCCCTTCGGTACTATAAATGTTTTCGTGAAAGTGCTAATAACCGACATGAAAATCTTTGAATTGGCAATGGAAAGGCGCCAATTCTTCGCCCGTGCCAAAAGATGTTTATCTTGAATGTACTGAACTCGGATGTATTCCAACGATATTTCTTCGCAAAATCGCAGTCGTAATTTTGGCAATTGGCATCAATTCTGAACGTCAATTTACTCTTGAAGGCCTGTTACTCCCAGGATAAAAATATTGAGTGGAAATTCGAGAAAGATCAACGTCTTCGTGACGCTCTTCAGGAGGTCAAAAAGGTGATTGTGGTACGATCGGGGTCACGCGAATTTGTTGAGGTTTTGCAGTTTCAGTACTGATGCGTGTTACATCAAGCTTTTATTTGTAGTCTATCGCTCAAATTATTGCATGCCCGTTCGATAGCTTAGAAGAGAATGTGGGTCCCAAATTAAAGAAACGTATTGATTATCTGAATGCCATGAAAATGTTTAGAAGGACAGTGATGACAAAGTTACAAAGAGGTCTACAAAATTAGATTTAGGTGAATGTAATAAGCCCGAAAATATTTTTGTAGGGATTAATATGGCGGCTTTAATGAATGACAATATCCATCTAATCTATATCTTAATGCACAACATTTTTGTCAGTTTGATAATTAGTGGTATTTAGAAAAAAACAGTATTCTATGGATCAGATTACTTACCGTCACTACGAAAACAATCGGAAACGACCATTCTGTGCGATTCACTGGGTAACATATTCACTCAAGGAATCACTGCTTACATGGTGCTAGTTGCTGACCTCATACTGAGAACTAGTACATCCACACGATATAGAGTGATACACCTTAGTTTAGTAAATAACGCATCTTGTTTCGAGGATGTCTTTGCAATGCATCATTTTCTCACTAAAAATTGCAGCATTATCCTAATGTTAAGTTAATTTGAAACAAATGACCGTACAATCGCACGCAATGAATCCCTGCTGGCAAGACGTTCAGTCACTGAACATCCGACATCAGCAATTTAAGGTCCTGACCGTCTGCACAATAGGAAGTGTCTGTAACACGTTTTACGAGAGCTTAAAAGTGATCGGGTATTTTACATTTATTCATCTTCCATCTCCCTTTTTTTACAGTGAAGGAAAGTTTCGTTCCATAACTTTGTGTTATGAAAGCTTTGTTATAAAACATTTGTCTCAAAACAGCTTACCTATCAAACAAATGAAATTAAAACTCTTAGCACTGATGAATGACCGACTAAATGATTCTGCAGATTTAAATAGCACTTCGAATGGACGAGCATACTGTGTCATCACGAATGGAGACTTTTTGGTGCACACGGTGCGATAAATCAGCTGTTCCAACTAATTAAAATATGAGATAAATATTACTCCGTCATTAACCTTGGTTATAATCTTTATGAAAATATATTTTTTGTTTTACTTGCTTCACACAAGTCATGCGGGCAGTAAATACTTTCCAATTATGTATTCGATTGTTTCTGGCTCAAATTTGTGGAAGTTTATGTTCATTAAATTTTAATTAAATGAAGAACACAAAGTATCCATCCGCTGTTCTTAGAAAGAACGGCAGAAAAAATCTCATTGTGTTCTTCATTTAATTAGGGGGGTGTTTGTCTGCAATGGTTTGACTTTCACTAAGGGATTGGCCATCACTGCGTTGGTGGGGGTGGGGTTGTGATGAGGATGACGATGTTGGAGTCTTTTAGGAATTTTTGGAGGGGGGAACGGGAGAGTCAAATCTGCCAGACTGTTAGTTGAGTACTGGTGTAGCAGAAGTATTAAATCTTTAAGTGGGAGTATTAAATATTTATGTAGAAGTGTTAAAAAGAAGTATTAAATCTTTATGTTATTTTCCTTTCGGAAGTGCAAAGTTTCTTTTTTTTACCCTCGTCACCTTCGAGGTGATTTTAATTCACGGTTAATTTAATAGTGCTGATAAAATTCAGACCTTGACATTTTTCGTTACAGGGTTTGGCCCATAGAAGAATCCTGTAATAATATGAGCACGAAGAAACTCAGGTTATCACTGTAAAATTAGTCTGTTTTCAAAAGAATACCTCACATTAAAATTATCCTTTGGTGATTGTTGAATTTACATTAAGAGACTCTTTATGGACTGCTTAATAAACTTGTCATTTACTCACCTGTGAAATTATTCGATAACACATCTATACACATTTGAGCCTGAAAAAAATTCTTTTGAGATAAAATGTAGCAACTGGGTCTAATGCATTACTACATGTTCCCTTCTGAACACTCATTTTATTTCCTATCTCATTAGCCTTAGCCTCCATTATACTATTGATTTACACTTAATTCCCTTCGATGATTAATTTGCGGATTTATTATAAACATTCTATTGTTTTATTCTTTACTCATAAAGTTCCCGCGCCCGCTAATATGATGTCCGAAATCCCTCACGCCCTATGCAACTTCACACGTCACGTGCAAGTACAAGAAATTTGCGCGGCGTCTAAATCGAAAAGGCGAAAATAATAATTGAAGCACGAAAGCCGCTGACAACCCTCAACACAGCCTCGGAAAATAACACGAATCTCTCTCTCTCTCTCCCTACACAAACTCATTAGTTTGGATGAAACCTTAAGTTGACTTCCATTATATGCGCACGCTCACGAAGGGATTAAATGGCGAAGGGGAGAATTGCTCAGCTTTGCGCCGTCAAAGGATGTCCCGCTCGCCACGAACGCAACGGAGGTTCGGGCGGAATGCCTCCCTCGCGCGACGAGGGCTTATTCACCTCGCCAGGGACACGACGAAAGGTAAATAGTCCCCGGAAGGGGGGAAAGGGAGGGGAAGGAAGCTGTTCTGAGTATCAGTCTGCAAGGTAAATCGGCTAGCACCCCAGCGGACCCCACGACGCCCCCTCGCCGGGGAAAGCGGACTCCGGGATACGGACGGGGCAATTTCTTCCCCACCATCTTCCCTCCTGGAACCACGCGCCCCATATGTCTCCTTCTCGGAGAGGGAGGGATTTCGACCGCCCCTCCATTGCGGGCGAGAGGGAGTGGGCATATGGGGTTGGGTGGTTTGGCGGTGGGAGGAGAGGAAGTAAGGGGGTGGGGAGAGCAATATAATCGCCGAAAGGCTTCGATCTGAGTCCCGCGTCGCGAGTGCGTAGGAGATTTACGATTTTATTTGTTCCACGGACAGTAGAGATGAGAATAACTGTATACGGCTTCTAAGCAACCTAGTATGTTTTCATTATCTCATCTAATTTGTATTTAGTCGTTCTTGTCACAAGCAGCTCATCTCGCACAAAGAGAGAAGTAGTTTATCCTTATATGCCGTAGAACATTTATCTGTATTTCACATTATCTCCATTATTTGAATATTTTGCATAATTATTGGCAACTATTCATTAAGAGAAACTCAATTTTTTTAAGGTGCATGTCAGACACCCTATCACCTCTGCCATACACCCTATCAGCGACTTGCCGGGTATTATGCTGAATGAGAAGTAGAATGAAGGCGGGGTTACCTGTATAAAGACCCTCATTTCAGCCATGGCAGATAAGTGTGACTTGTAATTCATTTACGCAGAACATTGATTAAACAGTGCACTTTTCATTTTCATAATTTAATGCCGAAGACTAGAGAGAGCACTGAAGACATTAGTGGCATTAGCTTCAGCTTGAAACACGTCAAGATTGCAAAAGGGACTGGTGTATATTCACATTGAAGAAGTTGAAAGTTGGTGAAAAATATGACATTGGGGAATACAGATCGTTTACGGGAAAAAAACGTTCAAAATAACAAAAGGATAGCATCTAGGGAATCGATATAAATTAGATTTGCGAGAACCCGGCTACCTACGTTCACCGCCTTACCTTAACTTGGCTATGATGGGGTCCGAACCTGAGGTCATCACGCTACCAGGCGGGTGCAGTGCCCGTCGGGCCAATCCAGCCCAGTCTTCACCGCCAATGCAAATTTCATTAAGTTTTTCCGGGACGACTTAGGGATATGGAACACCATAGCAAAATACCACTCGCAGCCAAGCACCCAGAAAATTGAAAAACGTTCCCAGAATTATGACGAAAAATTAGAAAGTCATTTGACGATTTCTGATCCATTATAACAAATGGTAACTCCAGAAATAAATATATTTGAAACTCCAACTTTCAGGAATGCTTGCCTGCAACCAATTGTCACTTCGCGCTGTCTCATTTGGAGGAAATGAATGAGACTAAAATAAATGCGGCAATTACTGTTGTCTATTGTTGTTGCGGTGTGTGGACGCACAAGGGTGCCGCTTCGAAGACGACTGATGCTAGAGTGAATGCATCGATTCTGGAAATACATTTTCATATAATCGACTCAGTCCTACTGCTTTTGGGACAGACCTTGTGGGCCTTGCAACTTGCAACCATGAAGGAGTGGCGAGGGGTAGGAAGTATTTTTAATGATATTGCTGTGAAGTAGAAGTAGACACCTCTGAAGACACTCGAGGCACTCTCTCGTCCCATTGAATGGCGCTGATGAAAACTTGGTAAAAAAGTGAACCAAAAAGCCCGGTGCTGCGGCCAAGAGATTCAAATTATTATTCGTTCATTATCCTCTCCCGAAAATGTTGGCACTTGAGTGCATTTAGTATTTGTTGTCTTCTTACGAGTGAGAAGCATGCAAACATTTTACGGACCCTGCAACCCCTGCCTCAAGTATCGACCAAATTTTCATTTCAGAGGCCAAGGCAAGCGTTTGCTGCTAACTTATAAGTGGAGGATGTTGGGAAAAAAACGTGACATCATTTTTAGACACGTTACGGAGTGCGACATTGGGTAAACTTTGAATTTAAAATGGCCAAAAGCAGCATAACACCATTAAGGGACGGTGTCTAATCGGTGACCTTAAAAGAATATGGGCCGGCATATAATTCCGTGTCCCAAAAAGATCAATTAAAATTTTACATTCGAATGTCTAAACTTAAATATTTTTACAAGTTCTGTTTCTACAGGATTACTACAGTAATTTAAATTATTCTTCTCATTTATTACGTTTCCGCAGTTTACAAAATGAACTCTTAAATCTCATTTTGCTTAACTTTTCAAAATGTTTATTAGTACCAGTATCTTCAGCGTGCTCAATAAGGAAAGGTCTCTTGTCCACCGTAATATACTCTGATTTGCACATGCTGAAAAGTAGGTGAATTTAAAATATATTAAAGAAGCAGTCGGAAATGAGTCATTGAGTTAATTCTGGCAAAGAAAATTCATTGTAAACCTCATTTCGATGAAAGTGATTCAAACAACTACGTAGTCTGGCGGATCGCCCGCCGGCCTATTAGCGCACCCATCTACGAAAATGAGTGTTACGATGGTTGAGATTAATGGCAAATGAAGTGAATGATACAATTAGCAAAGATATATTTGGATCCCATAGGGACTCCAGACATCAGAAGAGCTGTGATATACCACATAACAAAATAAATCCCATAGACCACTGGGCCGACATTATTTCGAAAATTGGAAAAATATAGTATTCAAATCTCTGTTATCATTTAATTCGGAAATTAGTGCCAACCAATTTTCCCCCAATGCAATCCTATTTTTTCTCGTTATACCTTCCTCTCCTATTGTTTAATATGACTTTATAGTCGGTAGAAACATACTCATGTGATGATTACATGACTTTTTCAGCAAAATTTTTCTTAATTCAAGGTCCAGTCGAATACGACCTTCGCTTTTAAGCAATTGTCGAGGCTTACAATGAAATAATCTTAGAGTGTAAAAATCATTATATTCGACCGGGATTCGAACCCGGATCCCTCGATATCCGGCCGAGTTAAGCCATCGAGGCGTCCTCTTACAATGGGAATTTTTTTATTGGAGAAGGAACACTAAAGACTTTTTTCTTCAATTTTTTTAGATCATTTCCAGGAATGCACACGAAAATGATTTCCCCAAAACGTCTGCTTCTAATAATATCTTCCTCCATATCTGACGATATTCCACAATTTTTTCAAAATAATTTCCATACGAGTGACATTGCGACGGGCTATCGAACCACAAACTAAAGATAGGGGAGATGGATACCAGTACAGATAGATACTCGTTCTTTCCCCGGACAATCAGGAATCATAATAATAAGAACCCAAAGACAATATGGAAATATTGAATACATTTGATTCCCAAGTCAGGACAAGATCAAACGTTGCGTTGACATAAGGTATATTCGTAGGTGAATGTGTTTTTTAGTTTATAGTTTATGTATCTGCATGTTTGTGAGTTGTCAAGGTTTTTGTATGAATATATACGACTTTGAATATGTAGATTGGTATGAAGTTTTTGGGTTTTGCATGCGGTTTCATTCTTAATTACGGGTGGTTACGTAACACCCCCCCTACACGCTCTTTCGGCGGCTTGCGGGTTACTATGTAGATGTAACAGTTACCATCCCTGTCATACAAGATGATCAAATTTTTAATAAATCACAAGGTTGTAGTTTTAAAAAAATAATTTTTTAACCTTTCACTTCCTATGTACATGATGATACATTATATTAAAATAAATAAGATCGTAGCGTTACACATGGTCCCAGGACTCATTCTGCCACTGTCGGGTGGAAAAATGCAATCTTCTTTATATGATGTGAAGTACCACATTACGCCTGTGTCATTAGTGTATGGAAATTTGCATAAATCATAAATGGGCAGTCTTCGTCTCATTTACGCACCTCCAGCTTCAACACTTCTTCCATATTTAGCGCTGGTCGTTAACATGAATTTCGTGGCTGCGTCAACTTTTTTTCTTTCCTACGAATTAATGTTCTCAAATCGAGCATATCCCATGCATAACTTTTTCCTCGCGCAATTTTGCCAGAGAATGTATGAATGTAGCGTGATGAAACGACAATTCACAGGTTACCGGAGGCTGCACAACTTTCTCACCTTTTCTCTCACCCTAATTTGGCTACTATTTTTTTTTTGCGCCCAGGCAACGAATGTTTTTTCTCATAAAATATCCGCATCACGCGTGAAAATCTTGCAGATAAGCTCAAGACTCATCTTTCTCACCCTTGCGCTTACCATTACAAACCAGTATACGAGATCATTTTGCACGTGAGCAGGTCAGCTTACGAGCTGTATGTAAATGTCAATCCCAGAGTGGGAAATCATATCGTACCTACCGTGAAATGGGGAGACGCTCCGTAGAAAGTCGATCTAAATGTTATCTTGATGCCTTTGAAAGCAATTTGTGCGTGTATCCAGGAAGCGTCCTTCACGATAAATTGGCCCAAACGAACTAACGCGTCTAAAGAACGTGAATACGATCACAAGCAATTCACGTGTGAAATTGAACTGGAACTCTCTTGAGTTCGATGAACGGACCAGGTGTACAAGTAAACTGAGAAGCGAGGAAGTTCATCAACGAGTATATGTAAAGATACATGAATGAATCTACTGAATAAATCTGGACCTGGCCGAAAAAAATCCAAACAAAGGCAAAGAGGGTTAGAACAGTTCCTCTCTTTGACGACTGGATTGCAGAATTAAACACGGTGGAGACGAAATGTAATTTCATTGGGATGTAACGCATTTCACATTTTCACTGTTCAAAGAACACATATGAACCCTTCTAACTAGCTATAAAACGCATTATATCTTCGAAACTATCCACAGCCTTCAAACGTTGGTCTCTTTCGAAACATGAAGAGGCGGGCTCACATGACATCATGTGGATTTGAACCCAGCACACCACGATGACTAGTTGGAGTCCTCATTCTGCCCATTGCTTTATCTTCGATCATTAAAACGACTACGATGGGAGAGAAAAGTATGGCATGGGACCGGAAACACTTATATTTCAACCGTATTGAAGATAATAGTGAAAAGGGGAGGCGAAGAGTATCTAAGAATTAATTAGCCTGAGAATAAGAATAGTATTTGTTCAGAATTCTCTTCTTGATAGGTAATCGACAAGAACCAGTGGACTCTACCCGTCTGAAAAGTTTTTTGGCTACACCAATTGGTCAACTTATAGAAGAAACCTAATAATAAATTAATGCTGATTTTAGATACTTACTTTTCGAGATGATGACGTCCGTCACGTGGGATCCTCTTCCACGCCAATGACATGGCATGACGTAGATAACATCCTCGTCGCCAAGTGCAACGGCCACCAATAACGGTTTTCTATTCTATTGAAAGTTATTATGCGATACTCTTGTATGCAGTCGAGATCTAGGGTGTGTCTTTGCGCCAACCTTGAAGATTCCAACGGTTCTTCTTTCTGAATACCTTCCGCAATGTAAAGCACACTGCAGTTATGACCAAATGCACTCCGTAAGTATTTGTTTTTGGCTATTATTCCTCGTAACTGTAAGACATGGATGGAAACGCACTGTGGTTTAGAAGAACCCTGACTGAGATCTCGATGCCATATCCATAACATGAGGAAGAGATAGTGGGAGGACGAGACGAAGTATTGCTCACATCGTGGGCGTCATCTTGTGAATCGCGTTACTAGACAACGAGAGTTTGTGAATCAATTCAGGAGTGATTGGAAAGATTTGTTGGTTTCCACGTTGTTAGATAAGAAAAGATTGTATTTTCGGTCTTCTTCTTTCAACTATTATGGATCTAGAGGAATTTAACAAATAGAAAAGCCTTATCGTGGTGGCTGATGTCCAGACATAGCAGGTTATTCTGAAGAGCTTAATGTTCGCTTCTCACGTCTTAGAGGGGCTCTCGAACTCAGAAATTCGTCACAAGTCGATCAAACTATAATTTAAATTCATCAGGCATTTTATAGTTGTATTAATATTTTTTCAAATCCATCATCAAAGAGGAATAGGATCAGTCATATAAAGAAGTAATTTGTATTAATTTTCATATACGAGCATTACGTAAGGACAAAAATAATTGCATAACCTTTTTTATAAGCACAAAGCTAAAAATCAGTTAAATTTAAAACAATTTTAACAAGTTCAGGGATCAAAACGCACCCTGAAATAGATCATTTTATGTTCAAGAAGCAAAGCTTTTCAAAAGTACTATTGTTTAGAAAAGTAATGTTAATTTAAAATTTTATTTAAGCCGAGGGAGGTGTAATGACTTCCATGTCCACTCCTTAGATCTGTCACTGCACACGTATACTTCATTATTTTAGCCTACAGCCCTGAATCACAGCAAGCCGTCCTTTGGCCAATGAGTCGGAGCACTTGGGCGCTTAAACTTAAAAACATCGTAGGTCTCAGTGTAAATTAGGTTTCCTTAGTGGCGTAATTGGTAGCGTATCCGTCCAGCAAGTGCAAGGTCCGATGTTCAAATCCCGGTTAAGGAAATATTTTTACAATTGTGATCTGCTCAAAAACCGCCTTCCCCACATGGCCTGTGTTCGCCTTTTATGTTTTTTCCTACCCTTATACCTATTTCTATGTTTGAATGAAAATAGAAAAACGTATATACCTGGAATCAAACGTCTACGCCTATATCGTCAATAATCAAGAGATTTGCGTAAATAACTTTCAAGCCTTAAATTCTTCGTACGTGTAAAGGAACGCGCGTGCATGTCACCCTATGCGGCCGAACCTAGAGTAAAATGGGTTGAGTTCGGCTGGCAGACCGAAAAGTCCCAGTTTCAAATCCTAGTTGAGATCTTAAGACAATCTGATCGATGCAATTCCCCCCGTGGTGCGTCGATGAATATGTTCACCTCCGAATCTGCGGCGACGGGTCGTTTCCCTCGAGGGTCGCGCAGGGGCATGCCTCGAGCCGAGAACGAGGCGCTGCATTTTGATGGGTGAAGGGAATGGACTTCGAACCCTAACCGTGCGAATGGGTTTTAATGGGAAAGGAAAAAGAGGATATTTCTCTTCAGCCCGACTCCCTTCCCCCGGTCGGTGACCGGCGTCTGCGTAGATCGTGCGCCGTCCCAAACTGCGGGGGACGGAACGAGGGTGGACCGAAAGGGTGGGAGGTGAGGGGCTCGGGGTAGAAGGTCACCGAAGCGAGGCCCGGGTGGGAAAGGTCACCTCGGTCCGATCCGAACGGAGCGGTTTGATTTACCTCCGCGCTGGGTTGAGCGCTCACCGGCCGGGGCGCCACCGACGCGACGAGCCCGCCGCGGTGAATGCAACCTTTAAGGCGGAAGTCGGCCCCCTTCGCGTTTCCATGCTAATTTAAGCGAATTAATTCGCTGAAATGGCTCCTGACTAATTTTTAGACGTTGGTCCCGGAGAAAAAACTAAGACCACAGGCACCGTAGGCCATAATTATTTTGCGCGCGATTTTTTCCACCAGAGATCCGGGTCCGTGGATGAGGGGTCCCGTGTACCTGTGATGGTATAATAGAAAATTGTGAGACTGATGTACTTAAGAAAGTTCAGAGTGCATACCAATACTCATAAAGAAGGAAGAGGGTTTTTAGACGGAATGAGTGCTAGTAGAAGATACGAAAAATTGATGAAAGAAATAATGTAGGACAAACGATTCTCTTGCGTTTATTCTATACAGGTAGTTAAGGACTGTCCTAAAGTCTACCTTAAATGTGTTGAATACCTCGATATGTTATGAATGTCTTAATGTCATCAATGAGTAACGACAGATAGTATCATCAATAGAATAACAATTTTCCTCTCTTTATTACGTGATTATGATGAAATGAAATTAGTGTGACGTAAATTTGGACTAATATCTCTTTAATCAGGATCACTTTCATTGAACAGACCCATATTTTTAACAGTTCTACAGCATGATTTGAATGTATGAATCCTGTTATTGAATATTGTTGCAGGTAATTGCTTTCTTTTGTGTGATTAAGGTTTCTCAAGTGTAGGAACAAACTAATATTTAATTGATGGTTTCCGGCGTAACTTTATGGAATCGATTCATATTGGAAATGAAAGAATAGTAACTTTCTGATTCCGCAGAAATTTTGTTTATTTCGAAACCCGGGTCGTATCGAAATAAACAAAATTTCTGTGGAATCACAAAGTTACTATTCTTTCATTTCCAACTAATATTTGTGTAGGAGTGACATGATTTGGTTTTGCACGTGCTTTTATTTTAGTTCACGGGTGGTGCCCCAACACCCCCATCACACACCCTTGCGGTGGCTTGAGGGGTATTGCGTAGACGTAGATGTCTAAGGCCAATTGTGTCATAAAACATATTATAATAGACCGTCTCCCCACATGAAATCCAATCAAAATTGAATCTTCTGCATCATTAAATAAACAGTTCAATTTTGGAATAGATCCTACATGCATCAATAAGTACATTGCAGAATGCAGTCAAAAGCTCTCAGAGAAGTGGACGGTGGCCAATGATAAATGCGAATTTACGCGACCGATGAGCGCTCCTTTAATTTACTTCGCCAACAAATTCAGTAAAGAAATTATTACTTCATATGGCTCCAAAAATTTTGACACGACAGCGCGACCCTCTTACTTCCGTTTTCTTATGCTTTAAGGGTTTAAATATTGATACTTACAAACACTAAAACATTTTTATTAAAAATCGATCAACAAAGAGGAAAAATAACCAGATATAAAAGACCTTCGAGGCATATTCGCACCCGTGTATCAAATTTTAGAATCCTTCATAACAGCATCTCGCTTAAGTAACTGTTAAAGAAGGGATCGTACGCAGAAGTGGTATACCCGCACAAAAATGTACTTAGGAGATAGACTTTTACGTGCATCGCATTAGTTTCTCTATCTGTTTACTACAGATAACTGGATTCGATCAGAATTGGCATGATACTGTGGTTAGGTAACAGGCTGCTAACCCCGGGGCCTGATTTCAATCTGTTAAAAAGATCTGTCGTTAAATTCTGGGTCCTTTGATACTTTTCGTCACGAGTAGGCCAATACCGACACTATGTTTCTCTTAATCAGTCCATTTTCTGAGCGTCCTTCCCCTATGATAATGGTACATCTACGTAGGGCACATTATTTTGACCAATTCCTTAAGAATATTACAAAGATTATAAATTGCGTACAGTATTAGTTTATTTAATTTTCAACTGACGATTGACCTTATTTTAGGGTCACTACAGCTGTAACTTTGTTGGACAAATTTGAGATTGCAATTGGTCTTCGATGGAATTGGGCTTGTTATTAATTTATTTGAAATTCAAACCCCGTTTTGAGTCGCCAAATACAGGTAGATAGCTCTGCCGATTCATAAAAGTATTTCAATTGATTTCAAACCAATGCTCCCTGAGAACATCCCTATGCTAATTTTTGTAAGTATTTTACCGTTTGAGGTAAGTTCCGTAGAGGCACATAATTCAATTGTACAACGATATTTTTCTCGGTCTCTCATTACAAATCACAATTTGACATATGACGCTACTTAAAGTCCCCCTTCAATCAGCATCCCGCCGTGCGACATGCCTATTCTATTCCTTTCCCGTTCTCGTTGCTGAAATTTCCCCCTCTATCACATTCTTCAACCCCCATTACCAATCAAAACGCTCTGCGTCCATTTTTCCTGCCTCCTCTGTATTTCTCCCAACGACCCCCTCTCCTCCCCACCACGCCTAGCTCTTTCTCGTGTATTTCCCTGTCTGTTCATTTCACCTTCTCCATCCTTCTTCACACCGACATTTCAAATGAACCCAACCTGACCCCATAATCTTACTTAAACGATTCAATTTCAGCGCCGTACAAAACAGGCTATATATCTAAGTTTTGTCGAGTCTTTTCTTAACATCTTTACTCAAATCATCATATCCCTTTTATAAATTTCCTCCTCTTTTTGGAAGATTTTTACCTAACGGAATCCTTCTTCATATGCTCCTCCTACTTTGACCATCATGGTCCAAAACACTTCAGAGATAGGTAAACTGTTTCACCTGCTCTAGTTTATGACCTATTTTAATATTTGGCTTATATTTCCTTTTTCTCGAAACCAATCCACATGATGGCCCACTACTCATATACCTTCGGCGCCTTCCGTTTCCCAATTTAGAAACCCCATCGTCTATTTACATAGTAATCCACCATTTTCCAAAGTTTCTAGCACACTTATACAATGACATCTTTGTCTCACCTGTTGTCATATGCTAATGGTTGTTGCTCCTATGAAATCTTACTTGGCTTTGAGTGAAAGCAGAATTCTCTACATTTCCAATAAAACTGATTTCGCCTTAATTTTCTCTATAGTCTACCCTGAGAGTTACAGATTAGGCCTTTTCTTCTAAGAGTGTGTTCTTTAGATTTTTTAGTCCAGGCTTCAAGTCAGAATATATTTTATATGATATATATATTTCTTTTTCTTTTCATCAGCCATTAAATTTTCCACCCATTACCTTGAAGGACATGGGCAAATTTAATAAAATAAGTGAGCCAGAGCCATTAGTATATAATCTATAGTATGCCCACCAAACCTTCTTGAAACATTATTCTCAGCAGTATTATAATGATTATGTTCGACAGCGCAATAGGATTCCATTCCATGTCATACTATGCAATTACTTTGTGTACCCCCTGATTTCATAGGATCCCCTTCTCCTTCCATATTGTATTTTCCCCCCTCCAAGGAGTTCTACGTCCCTCAAAAAGCACTTTCTTCTCTTCACCCCTCCAATTTCTCAGCACTTACCCCACATCTCCTCCATTATCTGATTTTTACCAGAGAGATTGGCAACCAGTTGCCATCCCCAGGCAAATATGTGGTATAAATAAGGCCCGCAAAGCGTGTTTGAGTATTACACTCCCCTTTGAAATGTGGGACTTCACCGTGTAGATAACATCGAAGGTGAATGCCTACCTATTTGACTGCTTGCAACTCAAATAATAGCCAGGGCGTTAGACAGGGAGATAATCCCCTTTCACCTAAAGACAAGTTTTACGCCATCTCACCGGAGGATTCAGAGCGGCCAACAGATAATATTCGAATGTACAATTGAAAGCTTTTATCCCGTTGATATAAATTCAAATGATGAATTTGATTATATATTCTTGTAGAAACTCTTTCAAGGCATCTCAAGACTTGCATCTTCGAAAAGTTAATCTTGTCCCAAATGCCACGTGAGCAACCACCATGCTTGAACCACAATCGCAAGCTCATATTATTTTCCTCAGGTGAAAGTGTGCTTGGCTGAATCATATTCTATAGCTTTTATTCATCTGCATCAAACTTCATCCAAACAATAACTGCGACTACTCAGAATGAATGCTCTTTTTGCGATAAATTGGTTTTTTTGCCCGCGTTTAGTAATATGAGGAACTCAACTTTAATAGTTCCTTGTTTTACTCGTGCACATTACCCCTGAATACATCGGCTAGACTCAATAATTCTACGAATAAAAAAACTTTAAAAAATTATAATATCACATCTTTTTTGTCCCATAAGTTGAGTATTTACTATTTTTCGAATCAAAATATCTGGAACACAAGTAGGCAAAAGGTTACTCTGAAACACAAATGCAGCAAGCGTTTCCTTTAGAAAGTCTCTGGAATAATTATAACTTAAGTATCGATTTGTAGCTAATGGCTAATGGTTGTGCCACATTGAAATACGCTCAGCACTGATTTATACCCAGTAAAAGTTCAAACAATCACTGTTTCAGCAAGGGATACTATATTCCGCAGGGAATGTACTATATTCTACGCGCAGCTTTGTTGTTTACTCTCTGGGTCCAAATGATATTCCAAATATCCAACTTTGGTGATAACTTTCAAAATAAATCCCTCTGTTTCCTGTGGCATCAACTTTAAACGCAAAAAACCTCCGGGCCAGCGTCATTTGTTCGGGTATGAGCAGTATCGGAGTCAACAGAGTATAAACACTTCTCATGTCCATTTTTTCTAAGACAACCACAATTAATGCAATGACAGTTTTAATATTTCTGCTGCTGCTCTTAATGCTATTTGACGATCTTCTCTCACAGTGGTGTCAATATTTTCTTCCATAAAAGTGGAGATCCAGGCCCACCCTCCTTTAAAACTATTTGCCCCTGCGTTCAAACATTTTGAACTATCTTTTAGCCATTCCATAGGAAAGGGCAGGCTCTCCCTATGCCTCCCGAGGCTATGCATGGGGGTCTCAGAGGATTATTTGCCGAGTCCGATTTAAATAGGGCGAATTGTTCTTCGCTGATTACCGTACGTGAACTCTACAATGTGCGACGGCTGGCGCAATAACGGCATCAAATCAATAAATGGTGTAACACTAAAGGTAATTATTATTAGGAAATCTACCGGTTAGGGTAGGTTTTTTGATGGACACAACTATCAAATAAATATTTTGTAACTCCAAACAAAAGCCAATCCAGCAACCTAAACTACATCTGGTCCCTCTTCATCTCTGTGTACTTCTTTCCTCCCTTCATCCCGTCCAACATCCCTATCCTGTTCCTACCCTTTCCTCGCTTGCCCAACATTCTCCCCTCTATTACCCTCTTCAACATTCCACTACCGCTCAATACGCCTTTCATCCATTTTTCCTGCCTCCATAGGATTTCTCTCAACAAACCCCTCTCCTCCCCCACCATCTCTAGTACTTCCTCATTTGTTTTCCTTTCGGTCCATTTCACCTTCTCCATTCTTCTCCACACCCACATTTCAAAAGCCTCCAATCTACGTCTATCCTCCTGCTTCAGTGACCACGCTTCCGCGCCGTACATAGCTACGCTCCATATGAGAGTTTTTACGAGTCTTTTCTTAACATCCATTCTCAACGTCCGCGTCATCAACTCCCTCCTCCTTGAGAAAGCCTCCTTGCCTAGCGCAATTCTTCTCCTTACGTTCCTACCACTTTGACCGTATTGGTCCAAAACACTTCCGAGATATGTAAACTGCTCTACCTGCTCTATTTTTTCCCCGCCTATTTTAATATTTAGCTTAGCCTGTTTCTTTCTGGAAAATCGCATAACCTTTGTTTTATTTATATTGATTCTCATCCCATATTTATCGCACTGAACCTCCAATTCACTCAGCAATGCTTGCAACCCCTTGACTGACTGAGCAACTAATGCTTGGTCATCAGCAAACCTAACCGATTTTACGAAATCCCCTCCGACTTTCATTCCTACCTCCAGTTCTTCCCATGCCTCTTTAATCATTTCCTCTACATATACGTTGAACAGTACCGGTGACAATGGGCAACCCTGCCTTACACCTCTTCCTAACACTGCCCATCCGGACTCTTCGTTCCCCACTGGCACCCGAGCAGTCTGAGACATGTACAGGTTGCGGATCAGTCTCCTGTCCCTCCAACCCATTCCTATTTTCTGCAATACACGCATTAATTTTTCCCAATTCACTCTATCAAACGCTTTTTCGAAATCTACAAAACAGGCAGAAACGTCCTGATTGTATTCTATATTCCTCTCGATTAGTGATATCATTACTGCAATGGCATCACGCGTATCTCTTCCTTTCCTAAACCCAAACTGATCATCCCCTAAGTAATCATTTGCCTTACTCTCTATCCTTTTGTTGATCATCCTGAGAATAACTTTAGCTGCGTGGGATATCAAACTTATTGTTCTGTAATCCTCACATGACGTAGCCTTTGCCTTTTTTGGAATAGGAACTAACACCGATCTCAAAAAATCTTCCGGCCAGATTCCTTCCTCATAGATACTACGAATCAGTCCACATATGACCTTCTTCCCACCTTTTCCTAACCATTTCAACATTTCTACAGGAATGTTGTCCACCCCCACGGCCTTATTTGCTTTCATCTCCTTTAATGCCCTTTCTATTTCATCGTCGAGTATGCCTGGACCTAAGCTATCTTCTTCTACGTCATGTTCCTTTTCTATGTCTAACCTTGTCGGCCTAAGTTCTTTGCCATACAGTGTTTCTTTATATTCCTTCCATCTCTCTTGGATTTTTCCTGGTTCAACTATTTTCTTACCCCACTTATCTTTAACTATTAGCACAGATCTTGCCTTCTTACTTCCCGATAATAACTTAACCTTGCTGTATAGAGCACCAATTTCACCCTTCTTCTGTAAACTTTCCATATCCTCGCATTGCGTTTTCCACCATTCTTCTTTTGCTTTATTAGTGGCCCTTCTCAATTTATTGTTTAACTCTTTGTACTTCATTTAACCTAACTCTGTGCTTACATTTTTCCATCTTCTTCTCTCATCCCTCTTTGCAATCATCTCATCTGTTACCCATGGTTTCCTTTTCCTTTTTCCGTTAACGGTTCCTATAGTGTATTTTGCGGCTTCCAATATCCCTTTCTTGATACATTCCCATTTATCTTCGATAGTACTCAGTTCTTTACCGTCATCCATTATTTTCTCTACAGCTTGCTGCTACTCCTTCCTCGTTAATCCATTTAATGCTTCTACATTCCATTTCCGAACCCGCCGCCCTTGCCTTATCTTCTTGAAACGAACGTTACATTTCATAACAACTAAATTGTGGTCAGAGTCCGCATCCGCTCCTGGGAAACTGTGCGAATTTATCACACTGTTCCTAAACCTGTGCCTAACCATAAGATAATCTAACTGATACCTTTTTGAGTCACCTGGCATTTTCCATGTGTACCTACGCCTATTGTGGTGTGATGTGTAAAGGTAATATAATAAGCTAATAATGTAACGTTAAATTGTATTTTGGAATGTAAATTATGCGAATAAAATATTTTACCGCTCATCATTGAACATTTCTCGAATTTAGAAGTACCTATTTTATAAACCATTTAGTTCTGCAAATTTATCGCAGTCTTAAATCACTATTTCACCGCCACTCTTTCTAAATGGGTGACATGAGTACAGCAGACAAAGATTAATTGTAAAGTTTTAAGGGATGATTTTAAAATCATGCGTACTTTTATATTAGTATGAGAAAAAGAGCGTCTCTCCGTTTGTTCCACCCAATATCTACATAAAAGGCAATGCTTGAAGGGGAATATAAAAACGCTTTTAAATTATATGCGTGGATACGTGAACTGTGGAATTCCATGGGATAAGGGCATGGGAAATTAAAACCGGAATTACGAGGACATGTATATGGTTTTTAAAATCACCGATTTCGACTATTTTCCAAGCAATGTTTTTGAACCCGTTTTGTCTCTTCCCCTTGCAACCAACCGTGGCAGCGAAGAATTCCATTTATGGCAAGGGGCTTGAAATATGAAAGGACAGCCAATGCGAATCCAGCACGTCTTTCGAAAGGATCCGAAAGCACGGGAAGGAGGATATGCGAGTTATATTAGGATCACCATAGATGCGAACCCCTCGGGTGGAAAGAACGACTCTGAACCACCGCAGGGTGTGTGCAGTCGGAGTGGGGATGAGTGGGAAATGAGATCGAAGAGCAGAGGCAATCGGAGAAGGAACAGATAAAATAGCCAGAGGGAATGCATTGGAAAAGGGTTGAGTTGACGTAATAACCTAATGGGTTTATAAATACTTTATTCGACAAATTTTAAATCTCAAACATTTTTTTACCAATTTTACTCGTTTGAATAACTGAAAATGGTATTTTGTTCCGACTTTATCGAACTGTGTCAGGGTGTATCATTGAAATTAAATGCTAGGCCGTCAATGTGGGTGCATCTACAATTACGTATTACCTCGCAAGCAGGCTCAAGGTCGTGCAGCCATGAGTTTATACATTCAAATATATATTTACTCGAAAAAATATAGACAAATATGATTTCCCAGGTGAATATATTTATGCTCATACACATGCATGCCTATGAACATATTGCAATTAATGGCTTCTTTGAATGAATCGTCAAATTTTGCTCTTTAGATCGAAATATTTAAGGGCTTAAGTTGGATCTATTGCGATGGCGTAAGGTGCTTGAATATGTCAGCGGCGGCATCTATCTCTTTTATTTTCTTTCTATTCTTGAATCTACCGATTTTTTTGGAGCTATGATAAATGCATCGATGTCCAAAGAAACTCGGGTGTCCTGTACTTTTCTAACAGTCGAAGTCTTTCCATCCATCTCTTCGTCCATCAACGGACTTCCAAACTGATTCTTTAAAAATTTCTCTATCACTTACTCTCTTCCCGTAGCAATTTTGAACCAATCTGGTGGAGTTTTTACTGGACATATCTCAATTCCTATCCACTAGTGGATACCAGATACTTGTCTCGAAGGGAAATAAAACGAAGTAACACACGAGACACGGTATAAGACAATACTCCGAAACTTACTTGATACTATATCTCAATTCACACTTTCTACAATATCAGTAAAAATAAAAAATAGCTAAAATACCCGAACACACTATCCGGTATGGCCCATGTCCAGAAGGCCCACGATCGACGGGTCCGCTCTGCGAAGGCTCGTATCGAATCGGTCTCCCTACCTTCAAGGTTTGTATAATTAGTACTAGTAACAACTTTTTCTTAACTATTGCGTGAAGTGCTGAATTCAGACCGTCGATTAAGTGTAGGCATGATCGTATATCGTATATTGGCATTGATAAGACAGTGACAGTGCACACAATGTTATCACTTAAAATTTGGCGATGCCACAAATCTGCGCTAAACTAGTCCCGAAGGTGTTTGGATGGACGACCAAGAGAGCAGAGTTGAGTGCATCTGCTTGCGAAGACCTGCAACGGCATCACGACGATTTCCCAACCTCCTTACAGTTCCGACTTGACACCAGCTAACTATTTCCTTTCCCCAAAAGTAAAATTCTGTCTCAAAGAACACCACCATGGGACCCGAGACCGAGTGCGGTCAAAGAAGCCTACACGAGTACCCTTAAAAACCATCCGGAAATCGCTGCCAGAGAGCCTTCGAGTCGTGGAAAAGCCGCTGACAAAAGTGTCTGTCCACGCTCAAGGGATGTCATTTGAAGAAGTTTGAGGCACTGCAGCAATGTAAACAAAAAAATAATACCGGGACCGTAAACTTGAACTCCATCTCATCTGAACGTAACAGATATTTCCGGCTTAAGACAAATCTCTTAAAAATTTCCCTGGACATACACTTCCATAGAAACTGCAAAAAGCTCGGGGTCCTTCCCAAATTCATCTCGACAACCTCAAGTTTACGGTCCCGGGATTATATTTTTGTTTACCTTGATTCACGACCGTAGCTACGTTCCTTGTATATTTAAACTGCAGCAATATCTGAAATAAATCTATTCTTCCTAAACTTTTCCGGATACTTTTTATACTAGCCATGAATACCTAACCTAAATTGATAACAAGGACGCTTGGCAATTTTAAAGAAAATTTACACCACTGGCTATTTCACCGTCTACTTAAAATTTTAACGGGCATTAGAATCAGCCCAACGAGCACGGATAAACCGTTGAAAATATTTCAGCGATAACCTGTGGAATGATGGTGCTTCCTCGAATAACACTTCTGCTAGTATGGGTTTTATTATGCGGGAAAATCTTTTCAAATGCCTCCGGAAAAAGCAAGGAAAATTCCAATTCTCAACGTACTGCGTACTTGCGTGCTCTGGGGGAGACTGCCATCCTAGCGCGCGTTTTGCGCACAGCTCACACGGTGATTTACTTTCGCTTTTTACTGGTCGGATAACTTTCAGAAAAATATCACGAAAACTCTGAAACCGTTTGGCTCGTCCGAGGACTGAATCCGAATCCCCTAATTACCGGTTAAATATTTCATCTTTATGTAACATGGCTTTTCAGAGATCACTAGTTTTATTGAAATGTAAGTAATAATAAATCACTAGTATGTTAAAACCAATTAGAGAAGAGAGGGTTCAAGGATTGTCCATGTTTTTCAGCACGACCGACCGCCTTTTTTCAATAAATAGATGCGTGTTCTAGTTCAAAGCAGTCCGAACATTTAAGTCAGGACGGCCCTTAAGACTTTGTATATTAGACTATGTATTTTAGACGTAAAAAAAGTGTTATCATTAGCCAAGTTAAACCATTATTATTGGCACAAAAATTTCTTTTTTTAATTCACAAATATCTTTATATCAATTAATGGTGATGTTACCATTGTTCCTAAATTAATGGTGGAGAAGGTTTCCACCTGATTCATTTTCATTTGAACACCTGTCTCCTAGTTCACCAGAGAGTTCACTCACTAACCGAACCGGATGAGAGGGAGGCCCTACCTTCGTGGATCTGCCGAATCGCTTTTGAGAGTGAACATAGCAATATTCTAGTCAGAACAGTTACAGGGAGTATTATACAGAGTGGCTAGCAATTAGATGTTTTGCGCTACCTAGTTTATTTTAGATTTTATAAGATAAAAATTCGTCTTTCGAGGTTTTTATTTTTACTGCCTTTTGACCCTGACGTAATCCAACGGACTCCTGAAGATTTATATGCGCTAATACTTCAGTGTTTTACTCCGTGTCACAGCCATCCCTGGGTAAATAAAGAACTAATAAAAATAGTTTTAAAATTTTTATGGCTCATTCAAATAAAATCCCACTTGCAGGAGAAATATTATCTCGCTCAAAGATTTGACGATCCAAAGTTGAACTTTTGACCTTCTTAAGCATCAAGAAGAATTTCAACCATTCATTCCCAACTGTCGTGACACATTTTTGCGTATCTTAATGCAAGCCTCCAGGAAATACGAAATCGTACTCAAGTGATAATATATACAATAGAATATCAGTAGACACTTGAGTTTAGCGGCAATAATACTATAGTGGAGGAGTGTTCGTCTGCCGTGGTGGCCTCGCTCAACGAAATGCCTACCAATCGCTACTCCGTTGCAGTGCGATGGCCGGTAGGCAGTTGTTTTGGAAAGCGACACGGTTACCCCCATTAATCACACTATTGCTTCTTCGACGCATCTAGATGCAATTCATAATCATATACTTTCTTGCAGAATAAATATCACGTTTAAAGCTAAAAAAAAATATATTATACAAAAACATTGAATTAAAATGAATAAAATTCATATTTTTATTTTATTTCTCTCGCGCACTATTCATTTTCTAGTAAAACAACATCAATTCTCCAAAATTAAAGGTTTTAATGCTCAACTATAGTTTTTTTCAAGGATTTTTTCAAGGTTTTCCTCTTTTTTTATTTTTTCCCCGATGTTCAGCTATTCAAGGGTGACTCACTAATGCAAATTGTAATATCGAATTATATGGTTAATTAAATAAGGTCTATGGTAACATAACAGAGAAGATTGGACATGTAATTGACATTGAAGAAAGACAGAGACCAAATAGAGCGTAGAAATAGCTAACGAAGAAGTTCTACGAAGAGAAGGAGAAATAATGTTGTATAAAGTAAACTTTGAAGAAGGCGGAAAACTCATTGAAAACGCTTTGAGATGCGATCGCCTCATGGAGGCAGTACCAGGGGCAAACGGAAGGACCCCGGAGTGACCCCGGTTGTGAGAAGCGTGGAACAAAACAAGATAAGTATCAAAGAGAAGAAATATGTCGACATGGCGAGACCTTCCGACATTTGAATTGAGTCGGAGAACTGCGATGAACCAATATGAAGGCTGAGGACCATTGACGGTGATACCAAAGTAATGAACTCGAAGGTTGGTTTGTTTGTTGGGTGAGGGTGGAGCTCATCCAATAGAAAGCGGTGCGATAAATTCACGCATAAGGGAAGCCATGCGACTGGGGTAAAGCTGAGGACGACCCGAGGCGTAGTCGAACACGTACCCTTCTTTCAGCATATCGACCTTTGCCCACTGGACTACCGCGTCCCTAGTGAAGAACGTGATTATTATCTAGAAGTTAGCTATTAACCAAAAGTAAGGAACGACGATGATTTTGGCAAAATACGATGGTCCATAATTAAATATCTTGCACCCATGTTAGTGAATTGTCCCTCGTACTCTCGCTCGAATGATTCCCGTCACGGGGAAGAGGAAAAGGTGAAATGACTGGCAAGGGTCAAATATATTCAGCTAAGTATTTTTTCCTTGCCTAGCAACGGAGAAAATGGAGAGAAAGATCAGGGAAAGGAGGAAGAGAGGAAGGGAATAAAGTGAAAGTGGAGGTAATGTTGCCGAGGAGAAAAGGAAGATGAGGAGGGGAAGGGGCAGCGTGGGGGTAGAGGGTGGCAGGTGAAGAGTGGCGGTTGGGGGATAACTGGGAGGGATAGACACAGGGGCAATGATTCGGGCAAATGTCAAGGCCTCCTGGGATGAGGAATGCTCGCAAGGACACCCGCCCCCGTGAACCCCAGCTCGCCTCGTCGTTCCGACACCCATTTTCCCTCCCCCCCAACCCCCTTCTCTCCTCTCCCCTCCCGCTCCCGGGGATCGCGTCATCCTCCAAACACTAACTCCGTTTTTCGGATCCCGCTGACGGACTCCGAAGTGATTTCTCCCACCCCTCCTCCTCTCTCTGTCCTCCCGGCAGGTCGACCGATAATCCTTGTCGACGTCCCCGCGCCTCGCTCGCCAGGGGTGGCCGTATTTGCCATGGAAACTCTTCCTTCCCTCTAATTAATCGTTGTAACCCCGGAGTAGTTTTTTTACCCAAATAGCTGATTCCCTCGAGGATTTAGTTTGAACGAAGATGCAAGTGCCTCAATGATCTTTTAAAAGAAGTTGGGATTTCATTAAACTGCCTCACATGTCACCTCTCCCGCAGAACAGATGGGATCGACTAGGTGCAGCATTCATTTATCACACTCACACCCATCCTCTCTTAAGAGACTCATGGTAGAAAAATGTTCAGCTCCACCTGAATAAACTTCACTTCAAAAGAGGACTTGAAGAAAACACCCCCTGCCATATGTGGCGTCTCCGAGAGTAATGTGTGGATATTTATTGATAGTCCACGTATTCTTCAATTAAGGAAGGATTTTGATGGAAACAGGGACTGAGCATCTCTAGACTTCATAATCCACCTAATACGTCACCGAGAATCCTAAAATCATTTACGAAAGTTTAGTCATGCGTAACTGCAATCACTCACTCACGAAAACCAACTTTGGACTCGTCTTCGCTTCAATACTGCCCACGTGCCTAATCACCTCCCACGACTTCGTTTACCCAATATTCTCCCCTCTATCGGAGCTTCCAATATTCCATTGCCACTCAATACGCCCTGCTGTCACTTGTCGTGCCTTCTTCTCTCCAGAACCTCCTCCTACCGTGTCTTCGAATTTATACCAACAGCCGTCTGTCTTTTCCTGTAGTGCCCAGTACTTCCTTGTTGTTTTCCTTTCAGCCTATTTTATTTTTTCCATTCTTCTCAACACCGTGATTTTTAATATCTCCAATTTACTCTTATAAAGTTTTGAAACCTTACAAAACCACGCTTCATATTACACGTAATGTAAATGCATGGATAAACATTAACATAAGCATCACCATTAAGTTTAATCAGATGAATTCATGCAATTGAGCTTTTATGCCCACATCTGTTGAACCTTTGAGGACTTTTTTCACGCTTCTGCCACTTATCTATTTTATTTTGTATTGCAAACCTTTCTCCCCGAAGTGATTTGTTTCGCTTGATAATATCGCCCTGACATTCCCTCGAAGGAATCTCTCTGCTATACGTTAAGTGAATTCGCATTCTCCTTCTATGCTAATGTTTTACGTGGCTGTTCCGGATGCTGAATCGCCTTTGCGTTTCTCCATTCGTCCCACTCCCCTCGGTACTCATGCAGAGAGAATCGCAAATGTCAGTGATCAAAATAATGAATGTTTTAGGTTGCCGTGCCTCATTAAAAGTAGGGATCGCCGTCGTATTACATTCAACGAGTGACTATGCCATCCTAGGTCGGCTACCGTTCAATTATCAACGTCGGTGGTGAATTCTATGGTAAGCAGAAGCGATTTTCATTGGCGAATCACAAAAAGATAAAGTAGAAATCCAAGGAGATCAAGATTTTTAGTCATTCCAGATGTCCTTTTGTTCCATACTCAGCTTCTGAATTGCGTTTCTCGGAGAACAGTACGAGAATAAACTTCTAAAGGCAAGATGTTATACACAGGAGGTTGAATTTATGAAGGCCAATTGGTGTAGTTTCTTTTAATTCTCCTTTACTAATAATAATATTAATAGTGTTTCGGCATAAGTTCTCTGCAATGAAGGAAATGTTATAGATTAGATGGAGACAGAATATTATGATGTTTTACCCCCAAGTTTAATTCGTGTTTTTCCCAGCCATTGAATTTTATAGAGTACTATCTCTATTTCCTTCAAGGTGATACACGATTTCCTGACCGGGTTTAATGTCACTGAATCTAACAGGAAATTGAGGACAGAAATTATTAAAAGTAGCAAATGACAAAACTGTATCAGTGCCGATTTGTTGAAGGGTATGAAATAAAACTAGATTATATTCCTGGCGTAATGTACAGAAACTTGGGTATTGAGCTAAGCTATTTTTTCTATAGTACGAATTTTCTGCGTAGGGTAGGTTTGATTAATTTACTTTAAAACTCCAAACGATATACGTATCTTGCATGAAACTTAGAGTATAATAGCCTGCTTTCTTTACCAAGGGAGAAATTTTACCTCTAGAGATAATATTTACCAAATTACTAATTACAAAAAAATAAACTAATAATTGACTAAATATCTTCAAAAATAATTCGTTCCATTCTTAATACACTTACTTTCACTTCACATTGATATGATATACAATGAAATCGGAATCACTTGTGTCGGTTCCATCTTGTGCAATAATGACATTTTGTCCTTTGTCGTGTGCCTCACATTTTGCCTCCACAATTCTGATGAACGAAGAGTGACTCGTCCTAATGAAACAAAACGCCTCTCGGCGTCTCACGCGGTTTTGAAACCGAACCCAATCGGATTCACTAAAGTCGGAAGATATGTCTCCAAACACCCTTTTATATTTTTGGGTCAGATTAGTACACGTTGTAATTACTCAGATTTTTCTCATTCGGTGATGATCGGATCTCCCCGTGGTCGCAGTGGGCTGAGTGCTTCCGTCCGGGGACAGAGTGAAATCAAACTATGAATAGGCAGACTAATGACTATTCCGTGTTGCTCGATATCCTTCCACACACCCTCCTTACGCCATAATGGCGCAAATGACCTCGACCTGCGCCTCTTCTAAGATCCTCTTCTAGTATCGTGGCATTCCTTTTCGATTCTCTAATTAATCCAGGAGAAATGTTTGAAAATGTTTTAGCACCGACTTTAGTAACAGTCACAAAATGAAGCACTTCAAGGACCACTCAAGTCCCCTCGTGCTTAGAACTAGGATCGCAAATCTGCGACTTTTCTATTCCGCGTTCCTCCCGACTCCTGAAAATGAAAATTGACGCAGGGAAGCTGTGATGCAGGAATCCCAAGGCCATCGATGCGATGACTACAATTAATTCCTTTCGTCCAACCCTCACCCCATCCTCCCCTCCCCCGATGCGTCCTCCGACCCCTTCCCTCCCACTCTTCAGCGAACCCTCCCCCCCACCCAACGCCCCGCCACCCTCGGGCCCCCCTCCACCCTTTCCCCCGAGCATCCCCGCCACCCACCCTCTCCTCCACCCCTTCCTCCCGAAGTGCCAGCAGCATCTTCCCCCGCCGGGCACGACCTTCATCCAAATTCTCCCAACCAATAGCAAGGTCGACTCGGGAGATACGTGGGGAGGGGCTGGAGGGGGTGGGAGGGCGGTGGGGTTGACGACGGCGACGCGACGACGGGGCAAGGTGCGTGTGTTGGAGGCATCCGCGGGATGGCGCGGAAGAACCAAGTTTGGCTGCGGGAGGGGGAGTGGAACGTATCGCGCTTGGCGTGGTGGCAGGGGTCGGGCAACCCGGGCCGCAGGAAGATTGGATTCCGTGGTTTCCAATTTTAATTCATCGCTACTGTCCTCTTTCGTGCGTGCGTGACTCTGAAATAGATTCGTAGTGAAAACTGGATAACCGCGGGGGAACATTTGCAGCTGAACTGCTGCCTCCGCACTCAAGTTTCACGAAACATGTACTAGGAACCGAAATCCGTCAAAATCGATTCCTCTTTTGGGCTTGAATTTTCAAGGGAGGGCTGGAGTCATTTTCTCCATGTTGGGTGGGTGGTTTTTAGGGAGGATAAATATTCTGGGAACAGAGAAATGGTAAAGAGTTACTCGGCGACGATATTTGCCTGCTTTTAGCGAAAGTCTCTCGTAAGGGGACACTGCGCTTGGAGTGTTCTTAACACGCCGCCCAAGTGTGGTCAGGATCAGAGTTGGAAGTTTCCCTGAAAGTAGCCGCTGGTATTCCAACATGTTATGACGCAAAGAGCGGTACCATATTTCTCCATTAGGTATTTGTATCGCATTGATAATTAACCAATTTTTTAATTAGACAAGCTTAGTTTTGTTGGGGAGGCGACCGACAGCTGTGGTCATTTGCGCCATTAGGGATGACAGGAAAGGATGAAGGGTGGAGAGAAACCCGGCGTCGGCATTAGCCTACACTTGTCGAAAGGCGCCAAGGGGTCACATAGATACGCCGTTTATCGAATAGGAATTCTCAAAGTGCCCTCCACAAAGCACCTCAAGTAGGGATCGGGATTTCACTGAAAAAAATCTGTGCCGCCGGGATTCGAACCCGGGCCCTCTCGATGGGAAGCCCGTGCGTTAGCTACCGCACCATCCCGATACCTTTAATTAGACAAGAAATATATTTTATGTCGTAATGGCAGACAAGATAATTGTCATTAAAACGGAAAGATTCGTGAATGACCGGTGATTGGAAATGAAACTGTATGAAATGTTCCATTACCAAAGTGACATTTTTTATTAATTGCTTTATAATTATATATTTTATATTGAGACGTGGTAGTCTAATGGTAATCCAGGTGTTGCACTACTGTCCGGAGGAAATTGACGAGAGGCTTCGATCCTCAACTTCACCCGAACGGTGTGATTTATCCGGTACCAAAGCTTACTGGGAAACCACAGGCGACACAGGGAAAGGAAGTGATCGATGGGCCAGTATCACCGCAGATGGAAATGGTTATCTTACAATCAAATATCTTCATGGTTTATGCTGATGATATGCCACATGCCACGTTGCAGACAAAAGACCAATGTGATTGGCATAGAAGTATATTCGCTTAGCTCAGATGTAACATTCAGAAAGGTCCTTCCTTTGGCATAAATAAACGCAACTCGTAGAGTATTGCTGCCGTTATACCGACAAAAAAATTGTGATGTACGCACTTAAATCAATTGTTTAATAAAGTTAAATAATAATTTTTCGCGAATAAAATTTGGTCTGTTTTTTCCGTAAATTTTGATTATTTTTAATGGATTTGGGTGAAATCATGAGTAAACTAATTTTCATTGCTCGAAAATCTTAAGTGCAGCCCTTTATTTGAGCAACCCTTGGCACATATCATGTCAAAAGGACACATAGGATCCGAGCGACGTGACTGAATGGAAAGTGAAAAGGAAGCCTCATCGTTTCACCAGGGCCGATTGCACGCAAGCTGTACCCCAGCATGTGGACCAGAGAATCTTTAAGGGTGGCAGCAGGTTCATTGCGCTTGGTCAGGATGTGACGTTTCGAGAACAGGAGCCATACGCGGGCGAAGATGAGGCGCAATTTGCGTGGGGTCGTCGACGCAAATGCTTGCGGCGAAGAGGCGGAGGTGGCCAGCTGTTGCTAAGGAAGGATCCTTGAGGAATGACGAGGATGTTTTTCGAAGAACAAGAGAGGAAGAAGCTGGATGGAGTGAAGGCAAGAGCAAATTTGGGCAAAGAATGAGAGGGAAAAGGCAACTTGGAATTTCTCTAGCGCTCCTCAACGGCTTTCTTCGATTTCAAAGCTTCAGCCTTGACATCCGCGTAGGGCAAACTCCCCGTGACCAATGACGCCACACGTTTTCTCAAGGAAAATCTCGATTCGCTGCGTCGAACTTGGGGATGGGAGATTTCCTCTATTAACCTCGATTGATAACAATAATGAATGCCTTGCACCCAATGAGTGCCGATAAATATCCTCCCGGTGGTAGAATTCAAAGGCACTCATTTGAAGCATTATGTTCACTCAAACATTTCCGAACGGAAGAGTAACTATCGATAATTTTTGTCTAACTTTACGGATTTCTGCGACCTACAAAATTAATCACATAGCTGAGGAGAAAAAAGGATAGATACACGTATTTCGGTTAAAACGACCGTTTCGTTCATGGAATGACAAAAACCCGCGACCCTTTATGGGAAACATTTGTGAAAACTCGGGATGAAGAAAGCAGTTGGAATGACCGGGCTTTGAACCCGATCCTCCGAGATTCCCGGCTATACATCGACAATAACATCCTGCACGGTAAAAACACTTAGGAAATTCACCTTGAAAAAGGGTGGCTTGTGTCGGTGGCCTTCCGATGGCTGGCGCACGCTACCGGGCATTCGGAGATCCGGGTCCATATCCCGGTCATCGCAAAGGTTATGCGATTTCTGGAAAATCGCATAACCTTTGTTTTATTTATATTGATTCTCATCCCATATTTATTGCGCTGAACCTCCAATTCAATCAGCAATGCTTGCAACCCCTTGGCTGACTGAGCAACTAATGCTTGGTCATCAGCAAACCTAACCGATTTTACGAATTCCCCTCCGACTTTCATTCCTACCTCCAGTTCTTCGCATGTCCCTTTAATCATTTCCTCTACATATACGTTGAACAGTACCGGTGACAATGGGCAACCCTGCCTTACTCCTCTTCCTAACACTGCCTATCCGGACTCTCCGTTCCCCACTCGCACCCGAGCAGTCTGAGACATGTACAGGTTGCGGATCAGTCTCCTGTCCCTCCAATCCATTCCTATTTTCTGCAAGACACGCATTAATTTTTCCCAATTCAATCTATCAAACGCTTTTTCGAAATCTACAAAACAGGCAAAAACGTCCTGATTGTATTCTATATTCCTCTCGATTAGTGATCTCATTACTGCAATGGCATCACGCGTACCTCTTCCTTTCCTAAACCCAAACTGATCATCCCCTAAGTAATCATTTGCCTTACTCTCTATCCTTTTGTTGATCATCCTGAGAATAACTTTAGCTGCGTGGGATATCAAACTTATTGTTCTGTAATCCTCACATGACGTAGCCTTTGCCTTTTTTGGAATAGGAACTAACACCGATCTCAAAAAATCTTCCGGCCAGATTCCTTCCTCATAGATACTACGAATCAGTCCACATATGGCCTTCTTCCCACCTTTTCCTAACCATTTCAACATTTCTACAGGAATGTTGTCCACCCCCACGGCCTTATTTGCTTTCATCTCCTTTAATGCCCTTTCTATTTCATCGTCGAGTATGCCTGGACCTAAGCTATCTTCTTCTACGTCATGTTTCTTTTCTATGTCTAACCTTGTCGGCCTAAGTTCTTTGCCATACAGTGTTTCTTTAATTTCCTTCCATCTCTCTTGGATTTTTCCTGGTTCAACTATTATCTTACCCCACTTCTCTTTAACTGTTAGCACAGATCTTGCCTTCTTACTTCCCGATAATAACTTAACCTTGCTGTATAGAGCACCAATTTCACCCTTCTTCTTTAAACTTTCCATATCCTCGCATTGCGTTTTCCACCATTCTTCTTTTGCTTTATTAGTGGCCCTTCTCAATTTATTGTTTAACTCTTTGTACTTCATTTAACCTAACTCTGTGTTTACATTTTTCCATCTTCTTTTCTCATCCATCTTTGCAATCATCTCATCCATTACCCATGGTTTCCTTATCATTATCCCGTTAACGGTTCCTATAGTGTCTTTAGCGGCTTCCAGTATCCCTTTCTTGATAAATTCCCATTTTTCTTCGATAGTAGTCGGCTCTTTACCGACATCCATCATTTTCTCTACAGCCTGTTGATACTCCTTCCTCGTTAACCTATTTAATGCTTCTAAATTCCATTTCCGAACCCGCCGCCCTTGCCTTATCTTCTTGAAACGGACGTTACATTTCATAACAACTGAATTGTGGTCAGAGTCCGCATCCGCTCCTGGGAAACTGTGCAAATTTATTGCAATGTTCCTTAACCTGTATCTAACCATAATATAATCTAACTGATACCTTTCTGAGTCACCTGGCATTTTCCATGTATACCTACGCCTTTTGTGGTGTCTAAACCATGTGTTGGTGATGACTAACGCCTGTCTATTGCAGAATTCAATCGCTTTCTCCCCGCGTTCATTCCTCGTGCCTAACCCATAGTCTCCCACCTCACCACCATCTCTTCCTTCGCCTACCGTCGCATTCTAATCCCCCATCACTATCAAATGTTTCCCTGCAGGAACACTCGCGATGATATCCTCTAACTCATCATACATCCTATGGACTTCTTCCTCCTCGTGGTTGCTCGGTGGCATGTATACCTGAATAATGACCAAGTTCGTCGGCTCTGCTTTAATCTCTACGAGTAAAATTCTATCTGTCGCTTGCTCTATGTTGACTACGCTTCTTCCTACCCCTTTATTTAAAATTACGGCAACCCCTCGTTGGCTCTCATCCCCGCCGCTGTATATTACTCTATAATTGTCACTCCAGTAATCCCCGCTATCCTTCCATCTCACCTTGCAGAGGCCTAAATCATCTATGTTACCTCTTTCCATCTCTCGCTTAATATTTTCTTATTTGCCTCTCCTCATCATTGTCCTGACGTTCCAGGTTCCTATTCTAACTACTTTCCTCTTCTTCTGAGTCTTCTGTCCTGCTGCAGTTATTTCTTCCCTCACTAATATTACTACTAAACTATTTCCTCAATAATATGGGTAAAATATTCGAGAAGCATTTCGTATCATTCTCTTAGTTCATTTGAAAGAACCAAGTAAAATTTCAATCATTGGAAGCATTCCAGTTACGAGAATGATAACCGAACGAATGAAATGGCAAAAAAATCACATGGAGAATGTCTAAGGCTAGATCGAATATTACAAATATTCTAGGTGGATGAGATATATTTCAGCAATAGAGAATCTCACCTGTTGACAGGCTGCAGAGATATGTCATTATAATAGGAATCTATTTTAATGACAAATATAAAATTCCTGATTTAAAAAAAATTGACTTAAGGAGCAATATTAAGTATATAATAAAAATATATCATACAAATCAAGGTAGAAGAAAATTGGAGATTATTGTTCCTGTAAATTTTAATGAAATGCTAAAGATTTAAGAATATTACAGTCAGTAAATGCCGTAAAAGGGAGAATAAAAGACTGGTCATTAGGTACAGAATGGATTAGGGTTTGGAAAAGAACTTGAAACAATGTATGTAGTTGTACATTTAAAACATTTGACAGCTATATTTTTTTGTTTATTTGGCACCTGCCGTCAAGCCAGAACTGACTGGATTAGCAGGACCAGAATGGGTATTCAATGTATACTACTATTGTATGCGGTGAAGGTTGTCTTTAGATGTCTTTTATACAGAATTTTAATATTGTTTATGAAAATAAAAGCAATTAAACATAAACAACGAAATTGTTTCAATCAAAAAACGAAAAGTTTTAGAAGCGTATAAACATAAAAAAACGAAATTGTTCCTTCCATAACGTCTGTTTCCATTGCAATCAAAGTATCCTGATGCTGTTACAACTTAAGCAAGAAAGGGCGAGCAATTTGGGAGTATTTTATGCCTCATTTAGATCGTCCAAGTCTTTTTACTTTCTTTTTTGTGAATACTATGTGCCATAACATATTGGACCAATAGAAATTAGTTATCCATTTCAATTATTATGTATTTTTTGATAATATTTATAAACTCCATTTATCAGGAGGTGATACTCTAAACGCTCCTACACAGGATTTTCATCGATGCAAATGAGATTTCAGATGGTAACTATTACTAAATCTAACCCACGAGATCGCTCTTCCTTTTTCAAGTCAAGGGTATGTATTACACTACTACACAAATTATGAGCCAAGAATATCCAAAGTTTAAGAAATATATAGGAGCATGCATGGTGCGTCGCTGTGGCAGAAATGAAAGTAGTAAGCGTGTAAGGACCACATTCTTGAAACAATCTAAAAATTAGATTTCCTTGAAATTTCCACCCCGAAAGGGAATTGGTCGGAGGGAATTTGCAATGCGTATGTAACAACGCTTCATCATTCATTCTGAGAATTATCGAAAGTGTCAATGTAAATACGACCAGGCTTTCCTGCTCCCCCCGTACCTTTTTCTCCCTCCATTATACTCCATTGGTGACTCTTCCTTTAACGTTGGGATTCCCATTAATTCCACCGCAGTCATTTTACACAACCAAACTTAGTTTTTTACACTTACACAATGACACACCCTAGGGTATCATAGCCATTTGTGTCTAAAATATAGCGATTCAAGTAATCTCAACGTATGACCAATTGTAATGAGCGAACACTCAAGAAAAACGAGGCAATTTATTGCAGATTCAATCTGTTGACTAGATTGATTTCAAGATGGCGTTGGCGGTAAGGGAAGGGGTGAGAGAGGAGAAAACGAGATTATAGTGGCAAGCGAATTAGGAGGGCATGGAAGAGATGCAGCCGAGGGGAGAGATAAACATCGGCCGCAAACACAAGAGTAGCTTACCTTGGCGGTTTCGCGGCTGGAGAACGCTCAAGAGGGGAAGATGTATCGAGGAAGGGGAGGCCTGGCCAAGGGATTTATGGCCAGGAGCGAATGGTGGGCGTAAAGGAGGAGGGAAAGGTAATAAAGGTGGTGCTGGACAAACGAATCCCGGGGAATGCTAAAAGAAACGCATGTGTATGGTTAACGAGGGATTCTGGATTGAATAAAATAAGTTCTTTCAGCTGTTTCGATTTATTACAGGCGCAGGCCAAGGTAGCCGTGTGTCCATTACTACTACAGGGTATGGCAGAATGGACTTCCTAATTTGACGGGTGAATTGTAAAACAAACCAACAAAAACCGAGACAATTAAAATGATTTTTATTTTTGAAAACGACATTTAATGCCATTTTATTTTCATTAGGTTTAAAAATGATTTCCTCCAGGTGACGACCTTGGTGAGCGATGCTCATGTTGAGTCGTTCGAAAAAGTTTTCGAAAACTCTTCTCAGCATTTCTTGCATTATTCCAGCGATGACATCTGTAATTGCCTCCCTGAGAGCTTCCAAGGTCGTTGGTCGAACTTTAAAAACCTCATCTCTGAGATATTCCCAAAGGAAAAAATCACGTGGGCTCTTGAATCCGGGTAGCCATGGAAGGCCCCCTCGTAAGGAGATCAGGCGACCGGGGAATTGTTCTTGCAGGATTTGCCGTGAACGACAGGCAGTATGAGCCCCATAGTACTATCCTGTTGGAACCAAAAGGCTTCTGTGTCATATTCCTCACCATACTCTTCCATTTTGGGGAGTAAAATGTTGTCCAGCATCTCAGGATAGCGCACAGAGTTCACAGTAACCGTTGAACCTCGAGATTCAAAAGGTAAGGCCCAATAATGTCTATGGATGACACAGCGCACCAAACCGCCACTTCGGAGCTATGAAGAGGTCTAGTGTGAAGCTCGTGAGGGTTGTCAGTCGCCCAGTAACGAAAGTTTTGCTTATTTACTGAGCCGGAGGGGTTAAACCTGTTTCATCGCTAGACTACAGAATAGTGTCGGGTGGCACAGAGGCTAAGATTGCCTTGCAAGCATCTGTACGTTCCACCCAGTCTTCTGAACTCAATTCTTGAACAACTATCATCTTGTAGGGGTGCAAATGAAGGTCAGAGTGTAAAATTCGAATCACCGTTCTGGGCGATATTCCAAGAGCAGCAGCATGTTTCCGCTCAGAGATGCGCGATGGAGACTATTCTATGGACGCTCTCACTGCCACGATGTTTTCAGGCGTCTGGACACTCTTAGGTCGCCCGGCTGGTTTTCTAAGAAGTGCAGATCCTGTCCCCCGCACACTAGTACCCGTTTTCTAATGGTTTTGGCATCAGGAACCCTGTCATGACGAGCCAAACCAAACCGCCTACGAAAAGCCCTCTGCGTCGCCACCACACTATCATTGTTCTTAAAGACAAAGCTTCGATACTTTCCAGACCACTGAATGGTAATTACTAAAAATGGCGTTATTTTTACCAGTAAACGCTACTACTTCCACTCCGATAATTTTCTGCGCGTTCTTCGGTGATTTTTTAAAACTAGGGAGTTCATTCCGTCCCACCCTGTATCTCCGCGCGCCCCTCACTGAGAATAATACCAATGGACACGCGGGCAGGAATAAAACTTAATGCATTAGATACCAACCAATACGAGGAAATGTTTGGGTCCGGCCTCCACAAGTGGGCCACGCTCAATCAACCGTCTGCGAGAGAAATGGTGTTCATTTCGTCCGTACAAAAACTCGTCAGCACATTCATTCGGAACCAATGGTCTTGTGGAAAGGAATAATGCCCAAGAAACAAATCACGTGATGAAATTAACACTATTAAACTTGACCTAGAATGCCCAATCTTAATCCCAAGTGGCAATCATTATGGCAGCATAAAAATTCGTGGCCAAAGCATCACTTACTTAAACCATTTGCAAGACATAAACAGGAATCTACATAATACCCCGCAAGACGCCGCAAAGGTGCGTGGCGGGGGGTGTTAGGTCACCACCCAAAAAAAGGAAAAAACCGCATTCAAAACCAACACATGCTTGCAAACCCAAATCCATAGTGGAGCATACATTCATGGAAACATCCTATCATTTTACACGCATGCCGTAACGGAATTATCGTAAGCACCCAACTATTCCATACATTTTGGATGAAGGTGAAGGAAAAAGGAGTTAATCATAAAGAAAAACAAAATAACAAGAAGAAAATAAACAGTGAATGGTGAAGGACGGACTTTTTCGATGACTATGATGAGGGTAAATTTGATTTGGACGTGTGTAGAAAGGAAAGAAAGAGAAGAATGTTCACCACTGACGTCACTCCACAGAAAATACTGTTGAGATTCAATATTAGAGATGACTCGATATAAGAGTGAGAGACGGAATCCCATGTCTTGACTATAAATGGCATGACAGGATGTTTAAAAGAAATTAAGAAAACATTCTCCGTAGCTTTATTTTACGAGGAATTCAGCAGGAATTACATTTTATATCCATACTATTACCGTCATATACGTATAATTTAAAGTAAGTACCGACCCGTTTTCCATTATATTAGTTCCAATTTTGTACAAAAGTTTTAACATGCACCAGTTTGGGGAAGTCTCTAATGCGCTATATGTGATTTTCCCTTCGAGCATTAAGTTAGGAAGCACGAAGAAGAATAAGCGAGAAAGGAATCGAGGGAATGAACCTACTCCCAAACGAATAAATATATAAAATTGGGAAGACTTAATTAGAAGTAACGGGAGAATAGGAATAATGTGCACACACAGACCGGCAAGGATATGGGATAGTCATCGGGGCGGATAGCATCTCTTCTCAGCGGCGTAATATCACCTTGGACGCTTATCGTAGATATGGGAATAAATTAAAGCCAATGCCTCAGCAAGGCCTTTCGAAATTCGTCTTAGGATTGAACGAACATGTTCATTGTCTATATGATAAATAGGGTGACTGTACGAAAGGAGGGGTAAATTATATTCTAAATCAATAAATAATTCTCAAAACTCAACTTTAGTTTCTAATGCTATTTCAAGGGAATGAGAAATATTTCCATTCGTTAATTTGGATTTATAACGAAGAGTTACCTTGTATTTTTCCACACAAATGGACAATTATTTCCATATTTAACAGTAATT
Source organism: Hetaerina titia (assembly GCA_037158775.1). Classification (NCBI taxonomy): domain Eukaryota; kingdom Metazoa; phylum Arthropoda; class Insecta; order Odonata; family Calopterygidae; genus Hetaerina; species Hetaerina titia. The sequence continues at coordinate 119,179,739 of CM073772.1, forward strand.
GAAAAATCGGTGGAATGCAAAACTTTCCTGCAAATCTTTTACTCAACGTTAGTGACAGGGGATATGCCAATCCTCCACAAGTTTCTATGTCGATTGTTCGTGATCGCTGATGCCTCCAACCAGTTTGGGGGTGCGTTGAGCTATTTCTTCGGAGATAAAACTTAATAGAAAATATCGAGCCCCAATTTAAAACTCATTCTGCCATCCGACTCCCTTCTTAAGTCGTCTATGTGATGGTCTTATTACTTCCCGTAAGTAATTATATGCGACTCATCTTAAAGCTTAAAATTCCGTAGCAATTTTAACGGTGGATCACACTACTTGTGGTAATTGTTATATAATACTACTATCACACTACTTGTGGTAATTATATATGCTTTATATATCATTATTTCGTTGGCCATTATATTGCATGCTAACGTGAAGCTGACACCAATTGCAAAATTAATATAGTAAAAGTAAGGAATCAGCGACATGCAAATGCACTCTCTCCCACTATTACCTAGGTAGGCCACCATTTAAGGTAGGTTTTGGATGGGCACAAGACTGCACTACGATTCATTTCTTTGCCCCTCCTAAAAAATGAACTAATACCTGACAATAAAATAAGTTCCCCTCCAATTTTGCATACTTTCTTTCTCCTTTCATTCCATCCAACACCAATTCTACCGCTCCTCGCTTGCCTAACGTTTTCCCCTCTATCACAATCTTCAAAATTGCCAATCAAAATGCCCAGCGTCCATCTTTCCTGCCACCGATAGATTTCTCTCAGCCATCCCCTCTCCTCGCCCACAACTTCTTCTTGATTTTCATTCTGCCCACTTCACCTTTCCCATCCTTCTCCACACCCACGTTTCCAAAGCCTCCAATCTTCACCCATCCTTCTGCTTCAGTGGCCATGTTTCCACACCGTAAAAGAGTACGCTCCAATACAAAATGTTCACTAATCTACTCTTACAATCTTTATCCAACATCCCTATCATCAATTCCTTCCTCCTTGTGAAAGCTGCTTAACCTAAACGCAATTCTTCTCCGGATGGACTACTACTGACCATTTTGGACAAAAACATTCCCGAGATACGTAAACTGTTACACCTGCTCTAGTTAAATAACGCTTATTTTAATATTTAACTTATTTCCTCTTTCTGAAAAAGCAATATCTCTGTTTTATGTATTTATTTTCATCCCATGCCATTTGCAATGACTTTCCATTTCACTCAGCAATGCTTGCAACCCCTTGGCTGACTAAGCAACTAATAAACTCGATGGTTTCAGGCTTCACTTTGTGGAAATCCATTCTAATAAATCAAAAGAGAGATGGTACTTTTTTCCACACTTTATTGCTTTAAAGTCGACCGGTTTCGTCGCATAGGCGACATCATCAGGTACATAGATTCAGTAGCGAATTCGCAATCTACAGGAAAGAAACTACCACAGACCATGTCATCCCCTCCGACTCCCGCCACCACCCCTCCCATAAGATGGCCGCTTTCCACTCGATGCTAAACAGATCTCTCAACATCCCCCTGTCCGCCGAGAACTTCGCCAAGGAAATCAAGGTAATCAAAGACATTGCAGTAAAAAATGGTTACGAAGAAAGTGTCATTAGTAAAATGATCTTTAAAAAACTCTCCCTTCGAGCACAGAGACTGTTTTATAAATCATCGGTAACTAGTGAAGATAAGAAACGATGGTGCAAACTTAGTTACTACGGGAAGATTACGCAGTCTATTGCCAACCTTTTCCCGAAGGAAGATTTCAAAATTGCATATTACAACAAATGTAACTTAAGGGCAGTGTTAAACAAAACCAAGGACAATATTGACATCAATGATAGAAGTGGCATTTATAAACTTCAATGTAGTGACTGTGAAATCTGTTACGTTGGCCAGACTGGACGGTCGTTCAGAGTAAGAGCAGAAGAACACAGAAGACATCTACGAAATGGTGAGTTAAACAGATCCCATTTTGCAAAACATCTATGGGAAAGTGACCACAGGAGCGACTTTATCCCAGAGATCCTTCACCTTGAGAAAAAGGGAAGAAGAATGGATTGTCTGGAGGAGTTGGAGATTAGGAAGCATCGAAAGGCAGGAATAATTGCCAACGAGAACATTTTTGTGAGCAATTCCCCCCTTTTGGATATTTCACTGACCACAATACCTGACGCCCCAACCCCCGCCGTGAACGGCATACCTAACCAAGCTTCCACTTAGCCCACCCCTGCCTTGGAGTCACCCACGCCCAGTACCACGCTCCCTCTCACACGCCCCCCCCCCCTTTTTTCCACCGCCTCCTACCCTCCCCCCTATCCCTCCTCTTTCCCCCCCCCTCTCAAAAAAAAAAAAAAAAACTATATATTCTGGAACTCACTGAATCTATGTACCTGATGATGTCGCCTATGCGACGAAACCGGTCGACTTTAAAGCAATAAAGTGTGGAAAAAAGTACCATCTCTCTTTTGATTTATAAGCAACTAATGCTTGGTCATCCAATGAAACCTAACCGATTTTACGAATTCCCCTCCGACTTTCATTCCTACCTCCAGTTCTTCCCATGCCTCTTTAATAATTTCTTCCACATATACGTTGAACAGCACCAGTGACAATGGGCAACCCTGCCTTACACCTCTTCCTAACACTGCCCATCCGGACTCTCCGTTCCCCACTCGCACCTGAGTAGTCTGAGACATGTATAGGTTGCGGATCAGTGTCCTGTCCCTCCAATCCATTCCTATTTTCTGCAATACAAACATTAGTTTTTCCTAATTCAATCCACCCTTCTCGAACTATATGAAAAAAATACATCTAGGTTGTATTCGATGCTCCTTTACATTCGGGCTCTCATTACTGCTATGGCATCTCACTTGCCTCTTTCCTACCCGAACGCAAAGCTGCCATCCCAAGTAATTATCAGCCCTCCTCCCTATCCCTTTATTGTTGATCCTTAGTACCACTTATGGGTGTGAAATCAAACCATTATTCTATAATCCACACCTGTAGAATTCTTTCCCTTTTTAGAGATGGGACTAGTAGTGATCCAAGCATTCATTTAATCCACCTGAATTTTCACCTCATTAATGCCAACGATTAGCCCGATAAACTTTTTCCCACAATTTTCTAAACGCTTAAGTACTTCCGCGAAAATGCCATCTATCTTCGAGGTTTTTTTTATTTTTATTTCCCTTAATTCCCTTCTCTCCCGCAATTAAGTACGACTGGGCCCAAGGTATCCTCACCCAAGTCATATTACTTTTTATTGCTGAGCCCTATGGCCTAATGCACATCTCTTCCGTTTTGATCCTCCATGACTTCTTCTCATCTCTATTCAGCGTATACTCTTTTTATTAATAGCCTTCCGGACGTATCTTTAATAGTGTGCACGGATTTTCGCAGAGACATCGGGCTCGATTTTTGTCTTCTTTCACCGAGGACTTGCGTGTTTGTGACTATCCTAGTTCTTCATTTTATATAATATTCATTTTAAAAATTTAATATAAAGTTCCAGTTGTATGTTTTTTAGATGTGTAGATAAATCAAATAAAACTGGTATTGAGATTAGAGTTACATGCACTAGGTCTACTAAATTTAGATATGAGAAAAAGAAATTTCGAAATTAGATGGATTTCCATATCAATGCATAGTACCTTTGAAATGAACGGTGCATTGCCATATTTCAATGGCGCCATGAGTGACTTGGAATACTCCGGGAGATGGATCGATGCATAAGAATGGCAATGGATTGCCAGTGATGTCCTCAGCGGGTGTTGTACCTCTCCTTGTCCTCCTCAATTCACTTTCCTTTCCTTAGCAATGAACATAATGCACACGAAAAGGCGTGAGCACTGATCCCGTGAACTTTCCGTGTTATTGAATGTTATCCTCGGTATTCCCATGGAATCCAGTGGCTGGCATTAAGCTTTCTGCCGGTTGGAATGAGGCAATGCGGGCCCACCTGCACAAGGAATGACAATTACCCTTTTTTTTGGAATAGCTGTTGACCTCGATCATCGTCCACATTGGCATTTTCATTGACTACGAATGAAAGCGCGTCTTTTGCCTCGGATGGAATTTTAAAAGACCACAGTATGATATATCATCCATTCATATATCTAAGAATACCGACGACGGAAGCGCTTTTCTGGTAGAGTTAGTTAAAGTTCTGCGTCACCTCGAGACAGAAAAATCAACGGGGCAGGTGCACCTTCATTTTTATTTCAATAAAATCATGGATCCAACTAACATAAAAAACAATATTTGATATAAAATCGTGTGCCTGGCATAAATGAAGTCACTGGACTTGAACACGGGATTTTAACCGAGTCTTCATGCATTTTGCGTGTGGAAAAAGAATGTAAACATTTCTGTCTGAGAAGACGGTGGAGTCCAAAGTCATAACGTAAAAGAAAACAATTTTTGCGACAGTAATGTGAGCGATGAGGAGTCAAAAAAATTATCGCCCATGCATAAAATTCACTCAACATAAACCAAAATAGACCCCAGTTAAACAAAAGAATGCGTATCTTCAAGTACTCCCACCACATGCACCACGAGGTCCAACATAATTGTTAGTCGAAGAGAGGACCTGAGTGCCCTCTTCTCCATTTTGCAAAGCAGATGCGGTTTTTGATACGCGCTCATCGGCATATTACGGCTCCGAAGGCGACAGAGCCCTCCCCGCCTCCTCTTCCGCCACGGAGGTCACCACCTCATTCCTCACACTGCGCCCTCGCCATCAGCGCGACCTTCCGGGCCTTCTGGACCACGTCCGGGCATCGCCTCTTGCGGACAAATCTGCAGTCCTGGAAGAATCCCTCGTTGCGCGGGAAACCGTGGGTGCCGTCGCGGAACGTCACGAGCCCTGCGGGCGGGAGAGGGAGAAGAAACGAGAGGATGAGCGAAGGCGAAAGAGCAACCCCAAGCCCCCCGAACATGCTCACACTGATCTCGAAGAATGGGTATCGAGTGGATCAAGACTTTTTTTCCATTGTCCCTTCGACATCCCGCCCTTCATTTGATCTGCTATTCACGCCATGAGTACATTTAGGGCCTAGCTAATGAACTTGAGCCACAACCGAGTCCTAATTTTCACATCAACGTATTGCTGTTCTGGATTAAATTTTTACCACATGAGCATATTTTATCGAGCGATGTGTAAACACTTAAGCCTGAAAACCAATTCATTTTATTAAAAATAAATAAACGAAGAGAGGTTTGATGTAGTGGCACGGATTGGTTTAACAGACTGAGTCCAGCACAAAGTATATTCCCCATAGTCTCCCTGTGAATGTTGCCTAATTCATTTCACCAATGCTACATGCAATCCTCGTAATATATTTCGACAATCTCTTTTGCTAATACTCGTAATATATTTCGAGGATTGTCAAAAGAAATTTGAAGAACACAAGAAAAGTGACTGCAGGGCGTGTTGAGAGGCAATGGAATGTTGAAGACAGTGGTAGAGGGGAGCATGTTGGGTAAGCGAAGAAGTGAGAGGAAAATATTAGGCATATTGGATGGCATAAAAGGGTGAGGTGGGTCGTGGTAGTCCAGGGGGTAGAGCGTTGGACAGAGGGTCCCGGGATTCCCGGGCAAGGAACCTGCAGCTCCACCATGTCCAGCTGCACCAGCTTCATGTGATTTTTCGGGTACCAGATCATCCTGGGAAACCATAACCGGCACAGGGAAAGGAACTGTCCCCCCACCCTGATGTGTGAACTTCACACGCCGTATAGGGCTTGGTACATGGGTGAACTCTGCCATCACCTACTAAACCGACCTTCGGGTTGATTACTGTGTTTATGGTTTTTAAAAGGTGGAGAAAGTGAAAAATAATGAAATTAATAATAATAAACGTCCTTATTGGGGCGAGATTGAGACTAGATAGTCCCTTCTTCTACCTAATACCTTAAGTATGTGGAGTTATAAAATGGTTTCTTGTAAAGCTTTTATTACCTTGGGAGAGGTGCATTTACCTGGATATTGTGTATCAATTAATTGTCGAAATGCAAGAAAAACCAAGTCGATGTGGTTGTTAGGCTTCTCACGCAAAGAGTCCGGGTTCTAATCTCCGGTTAATCGATCCAATGGAATGTTGGAACTTCGTAAAACCCACCTCCCCCCACTGCACCCTAATGCACACATGTCTCTAGAAACCTAAATGCTTTAGGACCAGGTGATCTCCCTGAGTAAAAATAGTACTAGCATTATAGACCTATTCTTCGTTATTATATGCCTACGCGATTTTTAAAAATGTTCACTCTATGCACATAATAAGCGTGCTAATCAATCCATAAAATTTCCTTCCTCAATTCATGGACATTCATTCATGCGGTAGGGTAACGGGTTTGGCTTCTGGAAGTTGTTTCCCTTCGGGAAAGGAGACAGCTGTGCCCACCCGCTGCGATCAATCACGGAGAGGATGAAATGGTGGAGAAGGAGTTCAAGTGGTGAATGAACGTTCCTCAGTCCATGGAATCGAATATTTGCCAATTGATGAATCAAACAGACGACTACCATCAACTTTCCTCGAGGAGGAAGCTCCTGTGCTTCGCATAACTCTATAAATCAGTATCCTGCCCATGGATGCATAAATTATAACTAAAACGCGCAGTGAATGCTATGAGAATGCAGTTGGCTACGAACTGTCTGGCAACGGCCGTACTCGAAATTAATTTAAATAATTTACAATGCTGTAGTCTTTCTGTTTTTTGCGCCTCTTCTTAAGCTCAATAATTGCGAGAGACTCACTCAAAATGATTCAGTGCCATGTCTACAGACTCGGTCGGAGTTTCAAAACCAATGCACTCGAAAGCATCTTGTTGTCACATGATGATGCAACGATCGAAAGAAACCGGAGGTTGGCAAGTTTGTCGTAGATGGAAAATATGTTACTTAGTCAATGTTTTTTCTTTCGAGTAAATAGATATTACTTCATGTTGCTTTCAGTTACATAATTAATTATCACGATGACTAACGCATGGGAGCACTGATGAAGAGAAGGGAAGGGTGGATCTTAGGAAAATAATTTCGGCTACTGACGAAGACACGACTAGTGATGCATACGTACGGCATGATGACCAGTCCATGTCGTTTGGGCGGATTGGTCAAAATGCACCATTTACTTAGACATTCATTGACGCGCAAGAAAATAGTGATGCATTGGTTGCACAGTCTTGGTTGCATTAACCACAGAATATTTCTTCATTCAAATTTTAATAAAAACTTAAACTGGAATAAGACTTATGTACGTAAGTCTAAATACGAGGATATGTTCATTGCTATTGACTTGGAAACTTCTTTTTACGGAAAATTCCTTTTGTGTTAACAGTCAGTAATAAATCAACTGTTATCCCAAATAATGGAAAATTTTGTTATTCTTAAAAACATATTTTTGTATATATGTATATATATATAATATGTATATATATTTATTTTTATATGTATGTATATATATAGTTTTGTTCAAAAAGTATCGCGAATTTTGAATTTCCGCAGGTTACATACGAGGTGTGTTCAAAAAATAATGATAATTTTAATGTTTCGGGTAACAATATTTATTTACTCTTATACATTGTTTTTGCCACCTTCAAAGTAGTCCCCATTGTAGATTAGGCACTTGTGCCAGCGCTTCTTCCAATCCCCGAAACACTTCTCAAACTGGATCTTTGAGATAGCCTTTAGTTCTTTCAGCGATACGCTGTTAATGTCATCTACGGTTGCAAAACGACGGCCCCCTTCAAGGTTCTCTTAACTTTTGGAAATAGAAAAAAGTCACACGGAGCCATATCTGGCAAATATGGAGGCTGGGGCATCGTTAGAGTATTGATTTTGGCCAAAAATTCATGAACAAGCAATAAAGTACGAGCTGGTGCATTATCTTTGTGTAAAAGCCATTTTGGAACGAATTTTCCTGCCCCGTGTTTCATACCCAAAAAATTGGAAAAAATGTCATGACATGATCCAATCGATATGCCAATATCATCAGCGACCTCTCTAATTGTGATTCGGCGATCGTTAATAACCATTTCTTTCACTTTCTCAACGTTTTCATCGATTGTTGATGTGCTGGGGCGTCCAGGGCGTTCGTCATCTTCAAGGTCTTCACAGCCTTCTTGGAAGCGCTTATACCACTCGTAAACTCACGATTTACTCATAGCAGACTCACCATTGGCCTTTGTTAACATTTTACACACTTTATTTCATTTTTTACGCAAAAGTTGACACAAATTCTTTGATCCATTTCTTTTTCCAAACGAACAACGACGAGCTCATAAAACACGTCTAACCTTAGTGGCTGTCACAGACTAAGTCCACAATGAAAACAGCTGAAAGTTTTATCATACTTCGGGGGTATGTGTACCAACATAACAAAAAAAAGTTTGACAATCGGACTCTCCAAGACCGCGAAATGAAAAAATTGATTTTTGTTGATTTTTGAACACACCTTTTTTATTTTCGAGTTTTTAGTGGTATTGTGTTGGTACTTATGTCTCTCACTAATGCTAAAACTTTCGGCCATTTTAAATGTTCAGTTAATTGTTGACAGCTGTTTTGCTTGGACGTGTTTTAGCTTGTCTTCGATTTTTGCCCGTTCCAAAAAATGGAACAAAGAATCTGTATCAAATTTTGTATGAAAATGGAAATTAAGAACGCGGACGCATTCCGAATGTTGACTGTAAAATGTGGAGAAGCTACCTTGGACCGAAGAAACGTTTATCGGTGGTACAAAATGTTCTCAGAGGGCCGAGAAGATTTGAACGACGAAGAGCGTGCCTGACACCCGAGCACGTCAACAAAAGACGAAAACATTGATGAAGTGAAGAAATCAGCATTGGCCGATAGTCGAATCGCCGTTAGAGAAGTTGCTGAGGACACGATTGGCTCGTGTCATTTTTTTGGTGCCAATGATTTGGGCATGACACGGGTCGCCGCGAAATTCGACCCTAAATTGCTCAATTTCGACCAAAAACAGCAACGCATTAACATTGTTTATGAGGTATTGGACTGTGTCCGCGACGAACCAAATTTGCTCCAGAGGGTCACAACTGGTGCGTAATCATGCGTTTATGGTTGTGTCTTGGAAACTAAGGCCCAATCATCCCAATGGAGGCTGCTGCGCCAAGTTCTGTCGAGTGTGAAAGTTTTGCTTACAGTTTTCTTCAATTGCAGGGGCGCGGTGCATCATTAGTTCATGCCACAGGGTAGAACGGTAAATAAGAAATATTACCTACAAGTTATGCGCAATTTTCGCGAAGCAATCCGCCACAAACGCCCGGATTTGTGGAAAAACAAAAATTGGCTTTTGCACCATGACAACACCCCTGCTCACACATCGTTACTTGTGCGCGAATTTTTAGCCAAAACCAACGCACTAATGAATCCGCAGCCACCGTATTCCTCAGATCTGGCCCCTAGTGACTTTTTCTTGTTCCCGAAACTGAAGAGGCCCATGAAAGGACGATACTACACAACGATTCACGAGATGAAGACTGCATCGGAGGAGGAGCTGAGCAAGATCACAAAAAATGATTTTTTGAAGAGCTTCGAGGACTGGAAAAAACGTTGGCCCAAGTGTATAATACCTAATGGGGATAACTTTGAAAGGAATAAAATAGATAGTATTCATGAATAAATAAATAATTTTTGAAAAAACACAAAAGTAGCGATACTTTTTGAACACCCCTCACTTGAATGTTCTTTTCCCCACATATGTATTTTCAGCATAAAAAAGATCCGTTTACAGATGTTAAAACTAAAATCCCACCATTGAATGTTGTACGGTGTTTCAAAGTCTGCACACCTTCAAGCGCTCAAAGGTGTTGCAGCGCTCAAAAACTCAACGGTTCGGTGTTCACCGCTCACAAATATTTTCTTAGCTTGAGGATTGCGCCTTCTTTGTTCGTGTCATGTGTGCGTGACACGAATTTAGCCATTTAGTAAACTTAGGGCGACTTAGTAAACAGCCCTTAAAAATCAAAGGCGATATTTTTTTAATAAATCAATAAACAATGAGTTTATTTCAGCATTTCAATATTGTTAAGCGAAAAATTTAACTGGGATTTTTTCGATTATTGGACTTTCTCAGTCACCAAAACAGTGTTTCCCTTCACGAGTTTATATGGCACCCACTCACAATTTACCAACTGACATAAAAAGGTGCAGATGTAGGCCAAATTCCATGGTATGCTCCGAGCTTAATTAACATAGCGGTCGGTGAAGGGCTTTTATCACCGGAAATCTTTCGAAGTCGGCATCCCCTTAACGAGGCGGCGACACTTTAAAAGGTTACCGCGAGAATGGGAAGGCGGAAAGTGCGGATGGAGGAGAGAGACGAAGAAAGTTTGTTGGGGCGGGAGGGAGAGAGAGAGAGAGGAGGAGGAGGAAGGGGTTTCAGCGATAGCACACGATCTGATTTGGGAGGGCGGGGAGAGGAGAGTGCGAAGGGTGGACGGAGGACCGGATCGCAGGAAAATATCCTCGGTACATGATGAGATGCCGATCGCTCCATGTCGTTGGCTGCAATGTCGAGAGCCGAAAGCCGACGTTAAATGGCAGGCACCGGATCCCCCGCTGCATTCGACCGCTAATTTTATCCGATAAAAGAAATTTTGTTTCTGAGAAATACTGTGACCCATAAAGTCGACATATGTGTGCCATTATGGAGTGAAATTGATGTAAAGACGCTAGCAGACACACCTGGAGGGATAAATCTGACAAAATTAACGCTTGATCTTGTATTTGAATGAAAGTCACTCGTGCAGAAAATATATAGGTATTTCTCGTGTCAAATTCGCATAAAGACACTAGGTGACCAACCAAATGGCGATTGTAAAAAATATAAAATTGGACTCACTTCGACCTGAGCTGAAACTGCAAATGACATCCCCCATACGCTAAGTCGATTGGAACTTCGTGGAATTCTTTCATAGCCCAATTGATCTGTAAATAGGTGAAAATTAGATAGGTGACTTGAATGGGAGAATTGTTCGATTGTATCGGAAAAGGCATTGAACTGCTGAAAAAATGTGAAAGTGGAGTTCCTAAACGATATTTGGATGGCTTTTATTGGAAAATTCGTCTAAACATCGCTCTTTGCGTGCAGGAACGAGACATTGCCTGAGCCACGGCCTGATAGAAGAAACGTCGTCTCATCATCAATCCTTCGATGCCACATTTGCGACTGGTTCCTGAGATGGCTTGGACGACATCTCGGTGTGGATACCTATTGACTTTTTCATCGCCACTTTTGATGGATATATTCACAGGAAACAACCTTTCCCTAAATGCCAGTATCGCTAATACTAAAGTCACAGAACTGTATAGCATAATTGTAGATCAATTTATCTGTGAAGACGGCAAAATAGACGTCCACAGATTTTATTAAAAAAATTGACTGGATGTATAGAAATGATGACATCTATATATTTTGTTAATTCATATGAATTTAATAAAAATATAACGTCGTTTATATCAAGAAAACAAAGTGCTTTCACCATCAGAGCACTGAATTTAATACGCTCATTCAAATAGTAGAACCATTAAGGTACATTACTCTTTATCACATAATTATTCGAAGGATTGTTGTGCTACGTGAGACATTGCAGTATTACATGTCTATTGAAAGCACGATTAACTCTGGTTTCGGGGTTTGAGATCCTTACGTGAATTAAAGAAAAATATCCCGAGTGCTGAAATTTGCTATTAATTAAAGGGAACAAATGTATCATGTTCGAAAGGATTATTCCAGAGTACTAATCTGTCCTATTCAGACACTTCGGGAGTGTTACGTATTTTATTCTAGTAACAAAATTTTCAAAAACAATTGATGAAATTAAATTAGCTCAGTCGCAAAACCTTCTTATTTCACGTTACATCTCTACCGAAGAGAAACTTATATAAGAAAGAAACTAATTTTAAGAAAATATAGTCAGGGGTTGACATCCTTAGGGATCAATGTTGATGTTATTGTAAGCCCTTCTAATTTAATCCCCGCGAGACACGCTGCATAATTAGGCTCCAACGCTAAACGTTGCTCTTATTAGGATCTCGATGCATTGGTTGCTCTGCAGATTTCGAGGAACATTATTAAACTATACTTCATTTTAACTTGTGCAAGTAAGAAAACTTTCCCTTGTGTGATGCAATGATCGTTCTAATCGCGCAATTATCTGATCCATTGCCTCATAACGGGCGCCACTGTTCTTCTGACTTTTTGGAATTGCTAATTTTACTTCAAAATTACCCAACCTTAAGTCAATATAATTCTACGAATAAAAATGCCACAATGAGCCAATAGTTTTGCGTCTTCAAAAGGAGGAGATCATCCTAATAAATTGGCTTTTTGCCTAATTGGCTTAATACCTAAATTGGCTTTTTGCGGGGAAAAAAATACCAAAAGTGGATATTACTGAGCGTAGAGAGATGGAGTAGATTCAGACCTTCATAACGCGATGCCTTAATTGAGAACCCTTAGGAACTAAATAATACAGCGGAAGTACCCCTGCTTAGACCTGGGATTTCCAAAGTCGATTGGGGGTCTATGGGAAAAGTTAATTAAAAGTCATTTATAATATATACAATGTAAATGGACTAACTAGTCGACACAAACACAGAAACTGAAACACATAAAAGAGGGACTCACTGGTTCTCGAATTTTCGTAGGTGCAACCACCTTTCTCAAGAGGAATTAGGAGTTCTGTCTCAGTTCTGTTCCTAATTCCTCTTGAGAAAGGTGGTTGCACCACCGACAATTCGAGAACCAGTGAGTCCCTCTTTTATGTTTCAGTTTCTGTGTTTGTGTCGACAAGTTAGGCCATTTACATTATTGTGCACGTTCGTGGTATTTTCAAGAAAGTGACTTTATATATATATATATATATATATATATATATATATATATAAAGTCACTTTCTTGAAAAACCCACGAACGTTCCTAATTCCTCTTGAGAAAGGTGGTTGCACCACCGAAAATTCGAGAACTAGTGAGTCCCTCTTTTATATGTTTTAGTTTCTGTGTTTGTGTCGACTAGTTAGTCCATTTACATTATATATATATATATATATATATATATATATATATATATATATATATATATATATAACTAAATATTATTGCGTTTTATCTTACCATTCGAGATGTAATGCATCAAATTACTTGATCGCAAGACCAATTTTTTCTTCTCATTAATATTTTCAATTAAGTTTAGGCTGCCAATAACTCCTATTTCGTTTAAACATACAACATACAATATACTTTGAATTCCAGGTACAAAAAAATGACTAAAATTTTTCATTCCATTTGTGTTGTTTCAAATCATGCAAACGTCTTTTTTGTTTGCCCTATTATTATTACGCAATAGTGAAATAGAGAGAGGTCGACATAAACTTTAGAAATTATGGAAGGGGTCGATAGTACAAAACTTTGGGTACTCACGCCTTAGCCATTCCATAATAAAGGAAATGATATTGGCCCGTGGGGATATTGTGCGTCGTTCATCGAGAGAGAAGGCTTTCTTAAACTCAATAAGTTAGTCCTAAATATCCAGGTATTTTTATTGCGTTTTCAACAATGTCCAAGAACCAGGAAGAAAGACATAGAAACCTTTAGGGTTAACGCGTGTGACTCTCGCCAATTCCCCATCGCAGATAACCACGAGTCCGTGTCCTCGGGCAGCATTCGGTAGCCAGATTCATTATATTTAATCTCGCGAAAATCATTAGTGACTTATGGTTTTTTCCTAACTGATGAGACTCGGCATCTCCATCATTTGGCATCTCAGTTCATTTGCATTGCCCTCGTAATTAACGGTCGCTCATTGTTCGGTTTCTCTTCGCTCCCCGCCAACCGTCATTCCATCGGAAGATCACTATGGAATCGTGATCGTAAAATAGTTACACAACGCCATCCTCTAAAATGAAAAGCGCTTTCACCGTAAGGTGCCCTCCCGATGAATGGAGCCTAAGTTTTTAAAAGTCTTTAAAATAAGATAAAAACAAAATATACCCGTCCCAAGACGGCCGGATTCCTTGCTCGTATCTTACCACGAGTGAACGTCTCACGCTCCAGCGAGGGCCGAATTTCCTCGAAGGAAAGAGGGCGATTACGTGCTTGCAATGCTCCCGGGTACAGACTCCAAATTTAATATTAAAATAAAACGTGGCACGGATGTCCTAAAAATATCCTGGTCCCCGATGAGTTTGCTGGAAAAATCCGCACTAAATAAAGTGTAATTCAAGCTGAAATCGATTAAAATGGGCAAATTTTAATTGAGTCAATATCATACGTGACGTTCTACTTTGGGCCGATAAAAAAATTAAAGCGCAAATGGTACAATTTCACGCTTTCACAAATGTTCCATTCACAGAGAAATTCCAGGTGGGGTCATTTAGCTGAGGGACTTCACTTTTTTTATTTTTCTGGCTATAAGTTTTTTGCATACAGATCCGCCATTTATCGGTGGTCGCTATTCCTCATACTAGCTTTTTTCGACGAAACCCTCCCCCTCCACAAGAAGATGATGCAAGAGGCCTTTAACTTTAAGACATCTGCCATTTCTTAAGGTATTTTTATGAAGTGTTGCTAACGAAAAAGGGTCAATGAAAAAAATACCTGTCGCGTACTTCAGCGCGTTGAATAATGTTTTATTGACGAATAAAACACGTGCGAGGGAAAATTTCGGAATTTCTTTCCCATTCACGGGTTGAGGAATCAAATACGCACCACGGCACGAGGACCCAAGATCGCTGAAGAAAATCCATTGGTGAAATAATGTATTCGCGCATTAGCTCACGATCGCACGCATAGTGATCAACACTAGTAGCAGCAGTTGTACGAATGAATTCGACAGAAATTTTCGGACATGAGAATTAAATCCATACTAATTATTTCTTAAAATCACCTGAATGAGTGGTCGAAGGATGCATTGACCAATAATAATGATAAACCTTAGACTTCGAAATGCCATCAGCTTTCGAAATGAATTTGACATTTATAAAATTCTAATCATAATAAATACGCAGTGAGAATTAACTCGACGAAATTTTTTTAAATATTATTACTCCCGATTATTAATTATTAACCCTCGATTTTTGTTTATATTTTAAGGTTTTTCCCTACGATGCATGCATCTGTCTGTCGATCCTTTTTATTTATCATGTAACAATTTCAACACCCAAGCTTTATCCCACCTTTCAACAAATTAAATTTTTCCCCGGTCCATGCGCGGTTCTCGTTGTTATTGTCTTGTGTCCTCTTTCATCTTTGTTATGTTTTTCACTGTCGATTGGCACTGCTGCTGTATGTGAATAATGTTTTAAAATAAAATGAATTTCCGATTTTGATACGAGATGCGTTCAAGTTTGAAAATCTCCCAACTTTTTTCTCACCAACTATATAACCAGAAAACTCAAATTTCTTAAGTTTGTTCGCCTATTTTAAACTCAACCAAATCTTTCTACCCACTCTCAGTCCTGATAAAAAATATTAAGTAATCTTAGGACTTGAGCATGCCTCAGCCGCAAGACGCATAAATAGAACATTGGCTTTCATTCCTCACAACCAGAGAACAAGGTTCCGGGACGCTCCTCTCCATCCGATGAGCTCTTTCTAGCTGTTAGAGGAAACAATGCGAAAAACCAATCGTTCTCAATGAAAATCAATTTAAATCATACTCTATCTTCAAGTCTACCTATCGGCTATCTCTGCTCGTCCTCGGAGAAAACCATCAAGGTACGATCTTAATTCAAGGTAGCCACATAAGATCTTTTTACAAGACAGCCAGAATAAACCAATCCATGCCATCTTATTTCGAACAAAGGCTCTTCGATCAAAGTTTCTTTGAATATTAGTCAGTCTTTTTTCGTGAAACTTGGCTTATTCTATGTCATACAAGTATTTTAAGTTCTATAAGTGAAATGATAACATGGGATTACACTCCTCTTGAGTTGTAAAAGATCATATCCTCTATAAAGTTATTTCCTAATATTTGGTCATAACAGTAATGGTACATTGGTATAAAACGGATCTGATTGACCGAAGCTAATTCGTGAAATGCATACCTCAAGGAAAATCACAATCGGGTTCGTCATAGTAATAGTTATGCCCCCAAGAAGCGAGAGGATCGGGATGGTGCGGTAGCTGATGTACTGGGTTCCCATCCAGAGAGCCCTGGTTCGTTTACCTGAGGCGGTAGATAATTTCAGTGGTGTCCCGATCTCTGCTCGAGGTGATTTTTGGAGGGCACTTTGAGTGAGTACGCCGTTCGTCGAATGGGACCTTAAACTGCGGAACCCTTGGCGCCTTTCGACATGAGTGGTTTAATGCCGACGCCAGGTTTCTCTCCACCCTTCATCCCATCCCTAATGGCGCACATGACCTCAGCTGTCGGTCATCTCTCATAAAAACTGCTATTACTACCTTGGAAGCGAGCTCAAAATTATGTTGTTCCCTTGCAAGCTATGGGGATGGTAACCCAGTCATTAAGGCTAGTAATTTCATGTAGAACCTAAATATCAGCAGAATTTCGAGCATATTTCCGACGCAATAGCATACTCTTATTTGAATTCACCGAATTGCATCGCGAAAAACAACCATAAAAAATAGTCCTCGCACGTTTCAACTCAGTCAAAAACATCCGTTCATTCCTTATTGTTCAATTCCAATGTCTAATAGAATCCAACTGTTTCAACACTTGCCTTATATCTTTTGGCTCCCCATGGATTGGGAATTCAACAATGAAAACGTCTCCACGGAGTTATTTTTAACAGAGTGTAGTCCCTAAATGAGCGGAAATTAGGGAGTCCGTCTGTCAGAGTAAAATGTTAGTTGAGCTGCAAATGAAATTCATAATACTCCTTACCAGTTTTCAACGCTATGATTCATTCTAAATATTTTCACTATGTTTACTTCCATTTTTAACACCCTGTAACTCACGACTGAATGGAACAAAACTAAAAATAGCAAAAGTGTCTGTCAAATATCGCCTTGACAACGTGCATAAACTTCAAATTGTTTGATCGATACTTTACGAGATATCGATCACCACAGACATCCACCGAGAAAATAATGGATTTCTTTTTCCCCAACCTAATATTACGGTGCGTCGCACCATTCTGACCCTTGGACGGCATTTCTGACCTCGTGTCGACTCCGCGAGCGAGGCAGACGTCCCTCCCTCCCGCACCCATTCCGCCCCCCAACACAGCACTCCTGTTCCTGCTTTCTCCCGATTACCTCCTCTCCCCTCCGTCCGTCACCTACCACCTCTCTCTCTCCCCCAACTCCTCCTTCCTTCCCGCCCCACTCCTTCATTCCCGAGTCCCCGACCTTCCTCCCGATGCCATCGTTCCACTTTTCCGATCCGGGCGATGAAGTCACCACCCTCACCGGAACGACTCGACTGCGAAACCCGCCGGGATGCGCTCCTTCACCTCCGCGAGTGGGGGGTGGGGGGGACGTCGTCATCCGGCCCCTCCCCGCGAGAGAGAGGAAACCCGGCCGTCCGTTAGCGGATGACGTCCCCCAAAACATAGCCGCCGTTGGGCACCCTTGGCGCAGACGGACGCACCCCACATGGGGTGACTATTCAAATGGATGTGTGTCCCCGGAATGGATGAGTTTCCTTAGGGTGCACCCTTGGAGTTATTCCAAGGAAGCCAAAGAGCATATTTATCCAATATTCCTCCCTCGCACTGTCCATCTTTTTAATCTATCATGTAACAATTTCACCACCCAAGCTACCATTCCACTTTTCAACAAATTTAATTTCTCCCCGGTTCATACTCGGTGTTCGTTGTTATTGTTATGCAGTTATTGTAGTTTGTTCTCTTTCATGTTTGTTATATTTTTTACTGTAAATTGGCGCTACTGCTTTATGTGAATAATGTTTTAAAATAAAATAAATAAAATTATGACGTCTTACTTAACGATATCGTGAATGAAGCTATCCAAAATGTTCCCATTTGACCGATTGAGGAATGAGAAGAGCGAGGATACATTTCATGGGAACCTGAACTCATAAGTACAAGAGAATTATGTGCGGAAAGTAAAGAAAAACTTTTGAGATGCAGTCATGATATAAACTATATATGCAGTGCGATAACGGTGTGTGGACAATGTGATCAGTTTACGTGGCAGGCGTATACACCCCAGAAAGTTCATTCTCTCACATTTATATAATGATAGGCGATAAAGAAATAGATATGTAGTATATATATTTTATTTATTAGGTAATCTACCGGTTAAGGTAGGTTTTTGGATGGACACAACTATCAAATAAACATTTTGTGACTCCCCACCTAGCAAACTAATCTATATCAGGTCCCTCTTCATCTCGGTGTACTTCTTTCCTCCCTTCATCCCGTCCAACATCCCTATCCTGTTCCTAACCTTACCTCGCTTGCCCAACATTCTCCCCTCTATTACCCTCTTCAACATTCCACTACCGCTCAATACGCCTTTCATCCATTTTTCCAGCCTCCATAGGATTTCTCTAAACAAACCCCTCTCCTCACCCACCACCTCTAGTACTTCCTCATTTGTTTTCCTTTCGGTCCATTTCACCTTCTCCATTCTTCTCCACACCCACATTTCAAAAGCCTCCAATCTACGCCTATCCTCCTGCTTCAGCGACCACGTTTCCGCGCCGTACATAGCTACGCTCCATATCTGAGTTTTTTACGAGTCTTGTCTTAACATCCCTACTCAACGTCCCCGTCATCAACTCCCTCCTCCTTGAGAAAGCCTCCTTGCCTAGCGCAATTCTTCTCCTTACATCCCTACCACTTTGACCATGTTGGTCCAAAACACTTCCGAGATATGTAAACTGTTCTACCTGCTCTATTTTTTCCCCGCCTATTTTAATATTTAGCTTAGCCGTTTTCTTTCTGGAAAATCGCATAACCTTTGTTTTATTAATATTTATTCTCATCCCATATTTATCGCACTGAACCTCCAATTCACTCAACAATGCTTGCAACCCCTTGGCTGACTGAGCAACTAATGCTTGGTCATCAGCAAACCTAACCGATTTTACGAATTCCCCTCCGACTTTCATTCCTACCTCCAGTTCTTCCCATGCCTCTTTAATCATTTCCTCTACATATACATTGAACAGTACCGGTGACAATGGGCAACCCTGCCTTACACCTCTTCCTAACACTGCCCATCCGGACTCTCCGTTCCCCACTCGCACCTGAGCAGTCTGAGACATGTACAGGTTGCGGATCAGTCTCCTGTCCCTCCAATCCATTTCTATTTTCTGCAATACACGCATTAAACTTTCCCAATTCGCTCTATCAAACGCTTTTTCGAAATCTACGAAACAGGCAAATACGTCCTGATTGTGTTCTATATTCCTCTCGATTAGTGATCTCATTACTGCAATGGCATCACGCGTACCTCTTCCCTTTCTAAACCCAAACTTATCATCCCCTTATCATATATTTATTTTTTCATATATATTTCATATTTCATTTCCCCTCCAGATCGATGTCAATCAATCGTTTCTTTACAGGAGACCTGCTAGACTACAAGTTTTGAAACAGCACTCCTCCTCATTCTCACAGAGACCAAGCGATAAATCCGTTACTTGCTATCGACACCTCCAGCCGCATTTATACTATTGATATTATATATGCATGTGTGCTATACTTATATACTCATGAATAGCCGAATCGATTTGCATCTTTTTTCCGCGATTTTATCGGTGCTACATTAAGTACAATAATGTAAAAACAAGTAAAGCACAGCGCACACCACTTGTGCTTTCCAAGTAGCAAGTAAAGAGCAGCGTATCCTGCTTCCACAAGTGCTTTACCCCAAGTAGGGATAGGGATACGACTGGGAAATTCTGCCTCCCCCATGATTCGAACTTTCGGGTAGGAATTCTCCTTGGTAAGTTAATTTCGAGAATCAACCTAAGGCTCTTGCCGGTTCGAACAATTCGGGCGGGCACATAACCGACAATCACAATAACTCTTGATAAAACTGGTTGACACCGCCAGAGGAAAAGAATAAAAAACTTTCGATCTCGAAGTAATTGTCGAAGGTATCCCACTTCAACCCGTAATCATCTCCAACTCACTTCATTTCTTATTATTTTTGCAGTCACTGTCGCTGGATAATACTTGTAAGCCAACACCGTGAACATTCATTGTTTTAATATTCTGTTATTGTATTATCCTATCAAGTAGAAGGATGCAATTACTCTACTGATAATTATGTTCCGTACCGCCATGATTACGTATGGTTTCCCATGAGTGTTGAATTGGTGTTGAGTGAGCAACACAATCCCAGTGCCCGCAGCGTGATGATAGGGGCGAACGACCGCCCCTGATCAATGGGATCACCGACCTCGCGATCATTGGTCACCTGAGTTTAGGGCAAAGGAGGAGGCACCTCGTCTTAGGAATCGAGAAACTACGATCACACAGGGATCTTGGAGATTGCAGATTGCCATTTTTACGCGTCAATTGTGTCCGTCAGCGATATTTCATTGTGGCAAGATTCCCGTTTCCACTCACTTCACGCGTTTAAGGTCCATGAGTAATGACTATGTTTACAGAAGTGGTAGAAACATTTTCTTTCTGGAGCGTATCAGATAAACATAAGCCATGGAGCAAAGACAGCGTCAAATTATAACGATGACATTTTTTTTAGCAGCAGACGGTTGAGGCGAAACTTCATTGAAGTCTACGCTGATGGAAGAAATTCGGAAAAATGACTTCAGCACTCCACTCTATAGAGAGGTTTTTTGTTTGAAAAACGTTTCCATACGCTGTACCATCTTCAGGTATACCGTACAACGTTTAAACAACTCAGTGACTTTATGCATTCGATGTTTCACGGGATGTGGATGGGAGGATATAGTGGGGGAGGAAGGAAAAGATTGAATGGGGAAGGTACACTAGTGTGTCCATTATACCACGAGTAAAAGTATAAAGGCTAACTTATTTAAATATAAATAATGAATCCAATTTATCGTTGAATTTTCTTTTTAGAAAGCTACTACGAGAAATAGCAACCTTTTGCAATTTTGCTAATATCCCACAATAGTTGTTTGCCCCTAAAACTCTGCTCGCTATCTGTCTGGACATCGATCACAGATGCGCGGAGGAGAATGAATGGGTCCTGCGCAAGTTGAATTAATCAGACATAATACAAGCAGGTGAGAATAAATCTCATGAAAATAGCCCCGAGATTAAAAACACGATTCCGTTGATTGGAGCACTCAGTACTCGAATGAAAGTCCAGTTGATGGGCAAAGAGACCGGGATCTCCCGATAGGGTGAGCTCACATTCGCGCGTTAATCATCCGCGCCATATGGGTGTCCCGCCCGGGGAGAGTTTTTAATGCCGTTTAATGAGTTACATGTGTGCATGCCAACAGGAAATGAACTTTGTCATTGTCATTTCCGAGGAGAATATGACCGGAATACTTTTTTGGTTTTATCACCTAGAATACCGAGGAAGAAAGTCGATGATGTCAACGAACAGCACTTTCACGGCGAGATGCTAAAGCAGTCATCGGATTTAACTTTCCGGTTACGCCATTGATTATCCATTGACCGAACTCAATCTTCAATTAAAATTTATATTTCCGTGAAAGTCTCCGACGTGGATTAAATTATACTTTTAGAGACGCCATTGCATAATCGCTAATGAGTTATTTTCCAGGCTCAGTTCCGGGAAATTGTAATTTTTGCAGCGATTATCCCAGAGTGGAACAAAATTAGTACGTAGCACGAAGACGTAGCTCGGGGTGAGGACAAGGGTAATTTGCGTACGTTGCAGACGGTTTCCTTCATTTGTGTGCATTCCGGTCCAGCTCAAAACACGTTCAAGTAAGGCTTTGGAGTTAAGAAATTTTTCAGTGTGTTCTCCTTGCTATGATTTGTCATCGTTTCTCCTTTTACAGTAATCCACGGAAAATCCACCCTGTACACTTGAATTTGGCACATGAGGAAGCCGAAAATACTTGGGACTGTGAAAGCCGCCGCGCAATTCATGACGATAAGATTCATCCGACACTTGATACAACCACACACACACACACATATCAGTATCATATCAATCGCACTACGCATTACCATTAATTTATATTTCCTGGTCGGCGACTAATTCTCAAATAATACCACACGTTGGCTAACTCGTGAGAACACCGCTGCAATCATTCACCGTTTGCTTAGGGCAAATGTTTGTATGAAGTTCTTGGAAAATATAATCAAGTTTATTTCAGAAAAACTATTACGAACATTGTGAATGTATCATAACCAGCTAAATAACGTACGTTTTATCGGTATCCAACCGCAGGGGCTGATCTAATCCTTAAATATCCATTTAGGGAGACATATGACAAAGGACACCTTTCTTTCGTACCTGAAAAGGCTTCGCAATTGATGTCATGGTCCTAACATTCGTTTTACGAACTCCATAAGGGTTCATTATTTAGACCTGGTTATACTGAGAAGGGAATTGGGAGATCAATAAAGAGGCTCTCAGAATTACCGTTTTAAACTTCGGGTTTCTAGGCTCCTGCTCCCGCAAACGGCAACGGTCGTTATCAAAATAAAGCAACTATTGTCAGTATACCAATCGAAGCAGTCCTGGCCCAAGGGTAGGATCCTGCGGACACTGGACATCTGCTGATCCTGCGGACTTCTTTTTCGGCCTTTGCAATCAAAAAGAGAGCTATATCGGTCCGTTTGACCTATTATTCACAACAAAATCCGTTGATATGAATCGATATTTACGTAGAGCCGTCAGAAAAAACTGAATGCAGAATTCTATTTATATAATATCCCCGAAGATCCTGAGTTATTCTAATTCACTAGTTGATTGAACTGAAACCCACGTACTGAAAGACAGGGGAATGTGGTCCACAGGAGGAACGGCAAATGATTTAAATGGAACTCCTACAGATTTTGCCTTCTGCTAAAAATAATATAATATCAAGTTAAATAATATCATTTATCAAATATTCTGTATGGTAATTAAATGCATGCTGACTTGAATAGCAAATAATTTAATCCATCTATGTTCAATTGAAAAATGTTTTGTAACACATGGTAAATAACCTGTAAAAATAAGTCGCAGTGAATAAAATTAAAATATTTCAAAATGTTCTCTGAGAACACAATTAAATTCCCTACCTAATCGAAATCATTTACAATTATTACATTTCCATTTCTGGCGCAATGTAGCAGCTCGGGATTTCGGAGTTCAAGTTGAGAAGAGAGAATGATAAATGCTATACCGAATTCACATTTTCACCAGTCGTGGCAAACACGTCGTGGGAGCAGATAAAGAAAGCGGCAACAGATGGGGACATCGGCGGTACATTTCGCACAACATCAAACCCTAATGTTCCAATGACGTAATTCCCTACAAATTACGCAGTTGAACGGAGAGAAGTGCAAGTATTTTATAGAAATATATGCCCGTTCGGAGATGTTTACCGCTAATAAGCGATGCTTTTTATAAATAATTACCCATGGTCGGGAAAGAATCTTGCCATACGCATCGTGTTTTACGGATTTACGAGGAAGATACGTTCAAATTTATGGTAGGTAAAAAAGGAGGAGGTAGAAGGGAGAAACAGCATTATTTAAAAGTGAAATTGAAGTAAATGCCCGACAGGGAAGCCAACGGACTTGATATAGTTCCCATAGGAATGATTTGCTCCAATTGCATTTCATCTTGTACTTTCATGTTGCAATAAAAATGTACGATATGATGTAAAATGTACGTCATTTGCAAATTGCGTGGAAATGAAACACGATGCGACCCTTTACATTCAGAATACGCGAATCAATTTAAATTTCAATTAGTTTTCCAAAGACTTTCAATGCTTTCAGGTAGAAGTCCTGCCCAACTACAATAATAAACTCTGAAAACTCTCCTTTTCGCAAAAACTCGTATGACGAGAAAGGAAAGAAAATTTTATGAAACCCAAATACCCTAATCATCTTTGCAAGCATTTCAAACAAAATCAAAATCTATTGCTATAAATGGATAACTCCCTGAATATTCTAAGAATGAACGGAAGCACCAATGCACCAGCTAGCACTGCGCCCTGAACAGTTATGCAGTGCTTCACTATCCCCACATACTTTTCTGGTTTCCGTGTTGTTTTGCGGCGGTGTCCTGAGCTCTCACTCACAGCCGTTTTCGCCGTCGCTTCGCGCAACTGCTTCGTGATTAAAAGAACTCAAACCACTTAGTATTTCCACAATTTAGTCTTCATTGCACGATCCAGGTTTCGCTGTTGTTTGAAATTCAGGTGTACCTAAAGGTGACATCCCCTTCGCGTGACACCTGATGACGTTGGGCCGGGCAGTAAAGATTTTATTGTGGAATCACCGGGTAATTTGAGTTCTTTTAACCTCGTTCCCCGGACTGACTTTCGAGTGGATGGCTACGGCAGGTTCTTTCGTTTTTAATTCCATCTTTAGCGAAGTGTTAGAGCCCTCACAATGAATACTGGAACATTTTATTAGATGGTACCTGATTAGTTTACCCGATGCGTGCCCGCATTTCATTCCCGCCCCGCCTGCCACCCACACCATTCCCTGGGAACAGCCACTTGGACGAGCGAAGAGACTTTTGGAGAGAGGGAGTTTTTTCATCCGTCAAATTGAATGAATCTGGTGGAACTCTCTCTTCTCCACTTCACTCGTGTCGGTCGGTCGGTCAGCATGTCATGTTGCACGATGTGTTCGCCTTTTCAGATGCTCTTCTGATTCATTTAGTATATTGCCAACTATTATCAGCTCCATTTCCTTAATTTTTATTATTGTTTTAATTTCCATTAAAAAGAAAATTAAGGCAAGCCCTCCCCCCTTTACACAACTACTTATTTTTCTAATTTGGATTTTTTCCACTCTGCGCAGTTTACTATAACTGTTTTCAAATACTGATGTAGAATATTCTCCTGATTGCTTGCGCTGAATTATTCGAGTACTTGGCGAGTGGCTGCATACTTACTGCGATCTCCTCCACTTTATAGGATCAGAGTGTGATATAATATATATTCAAATAGACAATACTCCTGATATTTGCATCAAATCATTAGTACATACGTAAAACCCTTATTTCGAGAATACTTGTACTTAGCATGTTAGTGCCAGGGTAGATTTTATCCAAGGCATCTTTTCCCGGGATACCACGAGAAAGTTCACTGATCACCTTAGTTGCTCGGCGTCACCCAATGTGAACAGGTTAAGCCAGATTTATTCGCACCTCTCCATCAAGATTGAAGCGAGATAAGGTTCCTCACACGCGTGCGCGAATCCTTCCTGCGGTCTCTAATGACCTCGGCCATTAACGAAGCTTTGAGAAATGGAATCGGCGAGGAACGCAATCTCCTCAGCCAAGCATTGGCCTTCTGGAATGCGTTTTGGGTGATTCTGCTCTATTTTCTCTCGATTTTGGACAAAGAAAGATCATTTTTTCGCTCCACGACGCGACGGAAGCAGAGAAAAAACGGAAAACCACAGAGATTTACAATTTTTTTTGCAATTGAAAAATGATAAATATAATGACGCATCTTCTGGAAGATTCATTTTAAGGTGGAAAATATGTGCCACCTAAGTTGGCTATATATCACTCCAAATATAAATTATATCTCAAAAGAGAGATTGGTTGAATTTGCAGCGACCGAGAAGAAAAATCACCAAGATGATTCCGAAACCAATTTTCCGCGGGAAATAAAACCGAGAAAATCTTGATTGAAAAACGGTAATCATAAAATGCAGTAGTCTACCGAGTAAGGAAGTGCACATAGAGGAGAAGCCCTAACTGACGCGACACCAAATACCCCATACTACATGTTAAACCATCACGTTCTTTGACTCTGCATTCTCCCTATCTTCCTTAATTCCATTCAAAATACCCATTCATTTCCTGCCCTTCCTCGCTTCTTCAGCTTTCCCCATTCTAGTGCCGCCATTGCCTCTCACTACTGTCCTACCTTCTTCGAATTTCTCCCAACGACCTTTTCTTTTCCCCTGTCATGATCAGAACTTCGTTTGTTTCCTTACAAACTTTTTATTTTTCCTATTCTCCTCTCTCCCCATTGTCTCGAATGGCTCCGGTCTACGCTGATTCCCTATTCTCAAAGACCAAGTTTCCAAGCCACACACAAGACTACACTCTAAACTAACTACAATCTAAACTTTTAATAGCTTCTTCTTCGTCATTACTTAAGATGCACGTCATCAACTCCAATAAATCACGGGAATCACATTGGTATTCCTAAGTTATCGAGAATATACCATACATACTCAATTTTTTCGAGTTTTGTACATTTTGAACATACATTCTTTATCCATTTCTAGTCTCCTAAAACGGCAGACTTACCGCTGATTTGAAACTCCTCCACAACACCCTAAACTTCTGATTGCCCTGAACACCCTAAACACCCTATTGATTGCCCTGAACTGCTCTCTCTCTTCAGGGTACCAACTCGATCCACCCGCACCCACTCCCTACTCCATCTCTTCCTATTTCTAAGATATCTCTCACCAAGCGCTGACCTTTATTCTGCCTCTCCTCCCTTCTAAATTCACTCCCTCACACTCTCGATCCTTTTTAGTTTATCATGTAACAATTTCAACACCCAAGCACTTTATCCCACCTTCCAACAAATTAAATTTTTCCCCGGTCCATGCGCGGTTCTCGTTGTTATTGTTATGCTGTTATTGTCTCTTGTACTCTTTCATGCTCCTGTTATATTTTTCACAGTAAATTGGCACTACTTCTGTTTGAGAATAATGTTTTAAAATAAAATAAATACGTTTTATTGCTTTGGGTATCCTCAACAAAACCATAGCTGTCCGAATACCTGAGCACTATAACTTCCTGAAAAAAACAGACGGAACGGGGAACCACGTACTGTATCCTCCCCATTTCGCGACTCCATAAATTTGTAAAATCACACGCCGCGGAGCTAAATGAAAGGCAAGTAGCTCTGTCCAAACCGATCAAAGCGACCTCAGGTTTGAAGGCCGTGATTTTCATGGCAATTGACGTCGATAAAGAATCGACTGCCGATCGCTATTGTCGACCAACCAATCATTGATGGAAGTAGTATTTAAGTGTACAAAATGCATGCTTATGTTCAACTGATCGTTCCCTCGATCCCTATTTTCCGCTCGCACTTGTTCCCTTGACGGTCTCTTAAGGTCCCTTGAGGTCCCTTAAATAATCCGCAGATGTAGGTGGGCAAGTAGGCGTGATGCGTGGGCGGGAAGTGATGCGATTACTTCTCGAGGAACTGCAATCTGATGGGTAGGTTATTTTCCGAAAATGGCATGTAAATGCGTTGGGGAAAAAATGGAGGAAAGTTCGAGCGAAGCATAAAACACAATGAGTGCATCCTTCTGGACGCCTACCACGGATCTCTTCTTGGGTCCAATATTACGGAAACTGAAACAGTGATCTGCACCTCCGTCTAAAGACTACCGAGGATCACGAGACAACATTGGACCGCATGGCATTCGAAACGCAGGAATCCAAAAGCTCTATGGGAGCCTCCCATAGCTCGAATTCGCCACTCCGAGCGTCTGGTGGGCCAGACGGACGGACGTCTTCTCCCACGGCGCCCGCTCTTTCCTACCTTCTCCTCACTCGAATGGACGAAAAGGTGGAGGCGTTTACATTCACCCTTGGTTGTCTTCGGACACAGAAAATTTCTCGCGAGACAAATCCTCCTCCTCCATGAGGCCCACATGCCCTGGGCGGGCCCGAAGCTCATCAAATCAACCCACCGCCGCTCGACGGGAGCCACGAGAATCAAACGAGAGTATCAACGAGATTTTTATCACATTTCTTCATTCATTTAACCTCCCATGCTGTTATACGAGTTGTATGGTTATTAATATTTGAAAATTAAAATTCTATTAATAATTCGAAAATAAGAGTAGTTAAAAAATCATTAGGATAATATATTCTACAGCCACTAGCTTTGACAATTCTTTGTTACCACGTCCTGCTTAATCTCAGACGCTAACATGAAACATAATTCAAAAATAAACCTTTCATATCTCTTGCATTCAGAATATTTTGAAATGGATGTCAGTGTTTTGAATGGATAAACATAACTTCAAAGAATATTAGACGACATTTATCGTAAAAGAATTAAAGTTTTAAGCCTACAACTTTTATGAAAGCATTCCTTAAACTCTGTCAAAGAAATGCCACGGTTAACTTCTTCATATTCCATTGTTCCATAACCTTCAATACACCTCCATGGTTTTTTTCTGTTTTCTATTCCTGATCAAGTTCATAAAAAGTTAATCGAAAATTTTCTTTGGCAAATGGCGATTTGAAATACCGAAATTCGACCACAGCACAAGATTCTTCTCGTGAACACTGAGAGATTTTAAGAAACGGTGAAATATAAAGATTACAGTCCTGGGGAATTTTCTGCTGGCAAACGACGGGAATTTTTTTTAACAAAGACGCATTCATGACTAATTGCAATCTGTCGTAAGATTTTGGATGTTCTCATTGAAACATCATTGTATTCCATAAGGAACTCACACATCCATAATTTGAATAGTTGATCTGCACAGTGATTGAAGACGGTAAAATGACACTGCATAGGCACTTGTCCCCGCTCTCGGCAAGAAGGCACTCGTTTACGCCCACTACGTGTACGTAAAAGTATATTAAATAATTAAGTAGTGATTATTGTTAAACAGCAACAATAAGTTCAGCACATTAGTAAGAGTTTAAATGCTTCGTCTTTTAAAGAATGGCAATAATAAAATTTAGCTTAAGTAATTATCACATTGTACTAATGAATTAAAATAATTGCACACTCAATGAAATAAACAAAAACGCTATCCACTTTAAAGATAATTAAGAAAGGGCTTCTATTTGTCAACATTAAATTAATATAGTAGATGGCATCTGGTTTAACGTTTTATAAATTACACATTCGTAAATTAAAGTTAAACTTACTCAGTAATTATCCTTACCATTATGCATTGTCGATCGTGGTTTTGCGTAACCTCTGGCCTGTTTCAACATCGTCTTGAAAATGATGCCAAAAGATTGAAACCATGTTTGACAAAATTTAATCGAGTGGAAAACTACCAAATACCTTTTATTTCCAGTAAGTTGCCAAGTATTACCTATCGTTCGGAGGAATCCTTCAACATAGAAAAGTTGAGAGATATTTTAACATCGGGAAATAATAAAACATATAATATTCAGTCTAAAACGATGAGGGACTGTGATACTTCATGATTCTATTTTCATAGGAATCGATTTTACTTTCCTAATGGAGAATAACATCCCTTGAAGTAATCCACGAACATTTTGATGATGTAAAACAACGAGAAATTCATTTAAACCATCGCATCGGAATGTCAATAATTCTGGCCCTGGAAGGATTGTTTCGAGATATTTTAGCTCGAAAAGGAAATTATATCATGGGAAACAAAACGAAAATACTATTGCCTAAAGTTAATCATTTCCAATGTTTCCAAGGAACACTTCCTATGTGGTTAATTTAGTATTATGGCCATGGAATTTAGATTAAATACTGTCAATCATTACTCAGGGCTACAGACCTGTATGTAGACACAAGTATCAACAGAGAGGAAGATATATATCTAATACGATCAATTGGGGGAAACAATTACGGAAACATTTGATGGTCATTAAGGGCTGGAGCCCAACGGCGGGTGAATGAAGAGATGGTCACGAGGTGGGTGCTAGGTTTCAGGGAATAGGAATTACTGCGGGAGGAGAGCAAATGAGTTCTGCAGGAGACAGGATTTAATTCTGAATGAACATGATTTAAACACTAAAAATAGGCGCAGGTGTACATGGATAGTGTCCGGGTATTGAGAAAGATATCAGGTGGAGTATATAACAGGCACAGAATTAGGAAGAGTGTGAGAAATTCGCACACTTTCCTAGGAGCGAATGCGAATTCAGATCATTTGGTACAAATAAAGTGTGGAACGTCAGATTCAAGAGGTAAAGCTGGAAAGACGGTGGGGGAAATGGAATGTGGAAGTATTAATTGAAACGATAGCAAAGGAGTGGTGGGCGGATGTAGAGAATGTCATGAGAGAGAAAACGGAGTTGGTGCAATAGGAAAAAATGGAAAATATCAACAGTCGAAAATTGAAATATACATATGCAGGGTAAAACACAATGAAAAAATGGCTAACAGACGAGATTATTAGGAGGAGAAACGAAAAAAAGGAAATGGAAAACGGGAAACACATTATTAGGTAAAAGGAACTATATAGAGTTAAATAATAAACTGTGGAGGGAAACAAAAAGGTCGAAAACCACGTTGGGAGACTCAATGCAAGGACATGGAAAATGTACAAAGGAAGGGTGCAATATGGTGCACAATACTTACGTGGAGGTGGAAGCACTGTTAGGAATTAGGAAGGTAAAATACGCGCAAACAGCCAAATATGAGTCAGGAAAATTATTAACGGAACCAAGGAAAATTCAAGAGATTTGGAAGAAATACCGTGTTTTGAAGAACTACGTGGTAAAGACAAGGTCTGCAAGGTTAGACAGAGAAAAGGAACATGAGGTAGATGAGATTAGCTTAGGCCCAGGATCACTCGTTGGCAAGATAGAAAAGGCACAAAGGGAAATTAAATCAAATAAACCGAGAGTATAGACAACATTCCAGCGGAACAACTAAAAGGTTTAGGAAAATAAGGGAGGAGGAGTCTTTATGGACTGATTGGTTGCATCTATGACGAAGGAATCTGGCCGGAAGACTGTAAAATCAGTGTTAGTTCTAATCCCAAAAAAAAGGAAATGCACCACCATATGTTAGGACTACGGAACAATAAGTTTGATTACGCAGCTGAAGTTATTCTCAGGATCATCAACAAAAGGATAGAGAGTAAGGCAAATGATTACTTAGGGGATGATCAGTTTGGGTTCAGGAAAGGAAGAGGTACGCGTGATGCCATTGCAGTAATGAGCTCACTAATCGAGAGGAATATAAAATGCAATCAGGACGTTTTTGCCTGTTTTGTAGATTTCGAAAAAGCGTTTGATAGAGTGAATTGGGAAAAATTAATGCGTGTATTGCAGAAAATAGGAATGGATTGGAGGGACAGGAGACTGATCCGCAACCTGTACATGTCTCAGACTGCTCAGGTGCGAGTGGGGAACGGAGAGTCCGGATGGGCAGTGTTAGGAAGAGGTGTAAGGCAGGGTTGCCCATTGTCACCGGTACTGTTCAACGTATATGTAGAGGAAATGATTAAAGAGGCATGGGAAGAATTGGAGGTGGGAATGAAAGTCGGAGGGGAATTCGTAAAATCAGATAGCTCCATGGATGTTCAAGCTCTAGTTAATTATTCAGCAAAGGGGTTTAAACCATTCTAGAAGTTTTCTCGGGTTTCCCACCAGGTCAGGTTGATGAAGTGCACCGAACTTTCGAAGGCTGATTCTGCCATCGTCTTCAGGGTGAAGACGATGCAGAGTCAGCCTTCGAAACGTCAGTGCACTTCGTCAACCTGACCTGTTGAGAAACCCGAGAAAACTCCTTGAATACCATACGCCGAGAAAACCTGAGATCCCGGGTTAAAACCATTGCTGAGCGCATTAGAAAGTACGTATTATATTTATGGAATTAAATCAATGTAAAAAAGATGTTAAGAGTTTTCCGAACTGTAGGAAAGCTAAATTAAACGTTAAATTAAAAGAACAAAAATAAGAGTAAGTGTTTTGGACCAATATGGTAAAATTAATAGGGACAGCAGAAGAAAGAATAACATTACACGGAAGAGCTTTCATAAGAAGGAGTGAGTTGGCGTCGGGACGTTAAGTTTGGATGTTAAAGAAAGATTCGCAGTGAGGTTTTGCATAGCGCGGAAACATGGCTGTTTGAATGAAAAGATTAAAAATTTGACGCCTTTTAAAATGTAGGTGTGGAAAAGGTTGAAAAAGGTGTTGGACAGAAAGAAAAACAAATGAATAAGGGGTGGGCCTGGCGGGGGAGGAGAGGGGGTTGGTGAGAGAGGTCCGAATGAGTCGGGAAAAGTAGATGTAGAGGATTTTGGAAACGGAAAGACTGCTATGTAGAAGAGGCGTTAGGCAAGCAAGACGGGTAGGAAAATGATAGGCATATTTGAAATCGTGAATTACGATAGGAAGTGTTTGGAAGTGAGGAAGAATTTAATGAAGTACGAATGGGTGTTGGCCTTTGTCTTTTGGGACGGAACTCAGAAGAGTGGCAATATTTGTGACCAACCAAAGCTTGCCTGAACGGATAGAATGCCTGAAAAAGTAATCTTTTATTATAATTACTAGGTACTCCTCTTACCGAATTTACCCAGATCTATCTCCTTTTTTTCTCTTTTCTCTTCTGATTCTTAGGCTCCAGCCTCCTATCCTCAGTCCTTTTCTTCTCTCATCATCACTCTTTTTAAGGTTCTCCCATCAGAATTTAAGGTCACTGGCTCCAATCAAAACGTAAAATATTTCTTTTCCGGTCACCGTTCTTATTCTTCAAGTGCGCAGACGTAGGGCTATCCCAAAGCACTCTCCGAAGGCCATAACGCTAACTTATTGGCCGAAGGCCATAACCTAACTTACTCTCAAAGGTCACACTGGCGATGATCTCAGACGGGAAGTGTTTGACCGAGATAGCTTCGAGAAACACCTCTAAGTATGCCGGGTAAACTTTTTCTGGTTTAAATTATTTAAGTAAAGCCATTAGGTGTCCTAAAGGCTAATTGAAATTCAACACTTTTTACAAGTCCTGCCCTCATTTTATTTGCAACAGCTTTAGACATTTTTCTTACGCTGACATGAATTCTCTCTAGGGTATATAATAATTAGGTAATCTACCGGTTAAGGTAGGTTTTTGGATGAACACAACTATCAAATAAACATTTTGTGACTCCCCACCTAGCAAACTAATCTATATCATCTAGGGTATATATAATTATATATATATATATATATATATATATATATACACATATATATATATATATATATATATATATATATATATATACACATATATATATATATATACACATATATATATATATATATATATATATATACACATATATATATATATATATATATATATATATATATATATATATAATCTTGGAAATGACGCTCTCCGGCGACGCACAAACACACAAACACTAAGACAACAAACACCACACACATAGAAACATAAAAGAAGCACACTTACATTGGATATTTACGTTTCGACAGCACGGCCGTCGTCATCAGAATGCCGTTGTCGGGGAAGAGCCGAGAGGACATGTGCAAGAGAAGGGTGACGGGAGGAGAGGTAAGGGGCCAATGGGAAGCGGACAAGGTGGGGGAGGGGGAAATGGCCATTTCCCCCTCCCTCACAAAGTCTTAAGTGAGTGAAAATATTAAGTGAAAATATTAAGGGAGAGATGGAAAGAGGTACTATAGATGTTTTAGGTCTCTGCGAGGTGAGATGGAAGGAGAGCGGGGATTACTGGAGTGACAATTATAGAGTGATACTCAGCGGCGGGGACGAGAGCCAACGAGAGGTTGTCGTAGTATTAAACAAAAGAGTAGGAAGAAGCGTAGTCAACATAAAGCAAGCAACAGATAGAATTTTACTCGTAGAGATTAAAGCAGAGCCGACGAACATGGTCATTGTTCAGGTATACATGCCACCGAGCAACCACGAGGAGGAAGAAGTCGATAGGATGTACGATGAGTTAGAGGATATCTTCGCGTGTGTTCCTGCAGGGAAACATTTGATAGTGATGGAGGATTGGAATGCGACGGTAGGCAAAGGAAGAGAGGGTGGTGAGGTGGGGGACTATGGGTTAGGCACGAGGAATGAACGCGGGGAGAAAGCGATTGAATTCTGCAATAGACAGGCGTTAGTCATCACCAACACATGGTTTAGGCATCACAAAAGGCGTAGGTATACATGGAAAATGCCAGGTGACTCAGAAAGGTATCAGTTAGATTATATTATGGTTAGATACAGGTTAAGGAACATTGCAATAAATTTGCACAGTTTCCCAGGAGCGGATGCGGACTCTGACCACAATTTAGTTGTTATGAAATGTAACGTCCGTTACAAGAAGATAAGGCAAGGTAGGCGGGTTAGGAAATGGAACGTAGAAGCATTAAATGGATTAACGAAGGAGTATCAGCAGGCTGTAGAGAAAATAATGGATGACGGTAAAGAACTGAGTACAATCGAAGAAAAATGGGAATGTATCAAGCAAAAGATATCGGAAGCCGCAATATACACTATATAAACCGTTAACGGGAAAAGGAAAAGGAAACCATGGGTAACGGATGAGATGATTGCAAAGATGGATGAGAGAAGAAGATGGAAAAATGTAAACACAGGGTTATGCAAAATGAAGGACAATGAGTTAAACAATTCATTGAGAAGGGCCACCAATAAAGCAAAAGAAGAATGGTGGAAAACGCAATGCGAGGATATGGAAAGTTTACAGAAGAAGGGTGAAATTGGTGCTCTATACAGCAAGGTTAAGTTATTATCGGGAAGTAAGAAGGCAAGATCTGTGCTAACTGTTAAAGATAAGTGGGGTAAGGTAATAGTTGAACCAGGAAAAATCCAAGAGAGATGGAAGGAATATATAGAAACACTACATGGTAAAGAACTTAGGCCGACAAGGTTAGACATGGAAAAGGAATATGACGTAGAAGAAGATAGCTTAGGTCCAGGCATACTCGACGATGAATAGAATGGGAATAAAAGGAGATGAAGCAAATAAGGCCGTGGGGGTGGACAACATACCTGTAGAACTGTTGAAATGTTTAGGAAAATGCGGGAAGAAGGCCCTATATGGACTGATTCGTAGTATCTATGAAGAAGGAATCTGGCCGGATGATTTTGTGAGATCGGTGTTAGTTCCTATTCCAAAAAAGGCAAAGGCTACATCATGTGAGAATTACAGAACAATAAGTCTGATATCCCACGCAGCTAAAGTTATTCTCAGGATCATCAACAAAAGGATAGAGAGTAAGGCAAATGATTACTTAGGGGATGATCAGTTTGGGTTCAGGAAAGGAAGAGGTACGCGTGATGCCATTGCAGTAATGAGATCACTAGTCGAGAGAAATATAGAATACAATCAGGACGTTTTTGCCTGTTTTGTAGATTTCAAAAAGCGTTTGATAGAGTGAATTGGGAAAAATTAATGCGTGTATTGCAGAAAATAGGAATGGATTGGAGGGACAGGAGACTGATCCGCAACCTGTACATGTCTCAGACTGCTCAGGTGCGAGTGGGGAACGGAGAGTCCGGATGGGCAGTGTTAGGAAGAGGTGTAAGGCAGGGTTGCCCATTGTCACCGGTACTGTTCAACGTATATGTAGAGGAAATGATTAAAGAGGCATGGGAAGAACTGGAGGTAGGAATGAAAGTCGGAGGGGAATTCGTAAAATCGGTTAGGTTTGCTGAAGACCAAGCATTAGTTGCTCAGTCAGCCAAGGGGTTGCAAGCATTGTTGAGTAAATTGGAGGTCCAGAGCGATAAATATGGGATGAGAATCAATATTAATAAAACAAAGGTTATTCGATTTTCTAGAAAGAAAAAAAGCTAAGCTAAATATTACAATAGGCGGGGAAAAAATAGAGCAGGTAGAACAGTTTACATATCTGGGAAGTGTTTTGGACCAATACGGCCAAAGTGGTAGGGACGTAAGGAGAAGAATTGCGCTAGGCAAGGAGGCTTTCTCAAGGAGGAGGGAGTTGATGACGGGGACATTGAGTAGGGATGTTAAGACAAGACTCGTAAAAACTCTGATATGGAGCGTAGCTATGTACGGTGCAGAAACGTGGTCGCTGAAGCAGGAGGATAGACGTAGATTGGAGGCTTTTGAAATGTGGGTGTGGAGAAGAATGGAGAAGGTGAAATGGACCGAAAGGAAAACATATGAGGAAGTACTAGAAGTGGTGGGGGAGGAGAGGGGTTTGTTGAGAGAAATCCTATGGAGGCAGGAAAAATGGATGAAAGGCGTATTGAGCGGTAGTGAAATGTTGAAGAGGGTAATAGAGGGGAGAATGTTGGGCAAGCGAGGTAATGGCAGGAACAGGATAGGGATGTTGGATGGGATGAAGAGAGGAAAGAAGTACACCGAGATGAAGAGGGACCTGATGTAGATTAGTTTGCTAGGTGGGGAGTCACAAAATGTTTATTTGATAGTTGTGTCCATCCAAAAACCTACCTTAACCGGTAGATTACCTAAAATATATATATATATATGTATATATATATATATAAATATATATATATATATATATATGTATATATATATATATATGTATATATATTCATTCAAACATAGAAATAGGTATAAGGAAAGGGGATAGGAAAACACATAAAAGGCGAACACAGGACATGTGGGGAAGGCGGTTTTTGAGCAGATCACGAAAGTAAAAATATTTCCTTATCCGGGATAAGGAAATATTTTTACTTTCGTGATCTGCTCAAAAACCGCCTTTCCCACATGTCCTGTGTTCGCCTTTTATGTGTTTTCCTATCCCCTTTCCTTATACCTATTTCTATCTTTGAATGAATATTTGTGCGCCGTATGGCGGGATTTTCAAGTTTGAATATGTATATACATATACATATACATATATATATATATATATATATATATATATATATATATATATATATATATATATATATATATATATATATATATATATATATATATATGCAGGGTTCGTCCGGAAAATAAGTGTACTGAGCTCAGGAAAAAAATTTATTACACTTTTACATATTTTAAGCTAATATTCCTCAAAATAGGACCCTTGTGAGTCGATACACTTGTTCCAGCGGCGTTCCCATTCCTGGAACGCTCCCGCGAAGGCATCATCGGGAACCTCTCGAAGACTCGTCGTCACGGCCTCTTTGACGGCGTCCAAAGTCCCGTATCGCGTTCCTTTCAAACTCCTCTTTATCTTCGGGAACAGAAAGAAGTCCGGTGGTGCCAAGTCCGGGCTGTAGGGTGGGTACGGCAGCGGTGCCACGCCGTGCTTGGCCAAGAAGTCCGACACGACAAGCGCGGCGTGAGACGGCGCATTGACGTGATGCAGCCGCCAGATGTTTTTGATCACTGGCCGGACGCGGGCGATTCGTTTTCGAAGCCTTTCGAGCACTTGGACGTAAAATGCAGCATTTACAGTTTGTCGTTCAGGTACAGATTCGTAGTGGACGACTCCCCTTTTGTCAAAAAAGACAATGAGCTTATTACACTTATTTTTTTCCGCCGCTCCAGGCGCTCCCAGCACCGCTCTGACGGGCTACGATTGGAGGGGGGTATGTTGGCAAGCAACGCTGAAAAAGGCAGTCGGCTCGGAGCTTTGGTGTAGTGAGAAGCTCTGTTAACGCGAACCTCCACGCTCGACTCACGTCACGGAGCGCGATGCCGAAGTTTTTGGAGCAGCGTTATTCCATCAAATTTGCGGTAAAGCTTGGGAAATCGTCTACCGAAACTGTCGGTATGATTAACCAGGCTTACAGGGAGTCAGCCATGTCCAGAAACATGATCTTTCGGTTGCACAAGATGTTCGTGGAGGGCAGAGAAGAGGTCGACGACGAACCACGCCTGGACGCCCATCAACGACACTCACCGACGTCTGGCCGATGTATATTGCAGGATATCGGGTATCCAGGATACATCGGCCAGACTGGGAGAAAGTTTAAAGAAAGGATCAAGAAACACCAACCGTGCGTCAAAAATAAGGACTCGGCGTCTCTCTTTGCCAAACATCTACTGGACGAGAGTCATCTGAGTGATTTTGTGCCAGAGTTCCTGCATATTGAGAGGAAAGGACAGAGGCTTGACGCGGTGGAGCAATATGAAATTTTGAAATGTGTTCAAAATAAGGTTAATATTGTTAACGAAATTTTGTATATACTTTATATAAACTCCCCCCTTCTAGACCTTCCTTCCTTGCACACCTAATGATTCTTCACCTACCTTACCTCCCCTACCGGCTCTTAATACAGCGTTTCTACGTATACTCGGGATTTCCCCTCTCCCTCCTGACCCACGCGTCCCCTACACTACCACCCCCTTCCTTAGATTACGGATTTCCTAATCCTTTCCTTTCTTCTAGTCCCTATGCTCTCAGTCCCCTTAACCACCTCCGGGCCAAACCCCCCCCCTGGGGTTTCCCCTCTTCCACCCCCTAACCCTCTCCTCAGACCAGGGAGTTGTCTCTCTCTTCTCGCCTTTCCCCCCTCCCCCTTCCCCATTCCCCGATCTCTCCCCCTGTTTCCCCCCCAATTTTGTGTGACTATATATTCTCTGTCTTCTTTGCAAAAAGTACCTGATGATGACGTGCCACGTCGAAACCTGGGTCGTAAGTCTAATAAAACTATGTGGAATTATAAAGTTTCTCTTTTCATTATGTCGGTGTACTTCTTTCCTCCCTTCATCCCGTCCAACATCCATATCCTGTTCCTGCCATTACCTCGCTTGCCCAACATTCTCCCCTCTATTACCCTCTTCAACATTCCACTACCGCTCAATACGCCTTTCATCCATTTTTCCTGCCTCCATAGGATTTCTCTCAACAAACCCCTCTCCTCACCCACCATCTCCAGTACTTCCTCATTTGTTTTCCTTTCGGTCCATTTCACCTTCTCCATTCTTCTCCACACCCACATTTCAAAAGCCTCCCCACCATTTCAAAAGCCCACATTTCCAGCCTCGTCTATCCTCCTGCTTCAGTGACCACGTTTCCGCGCCGTACATAGCTACGCTCCATATCAGAGTTTTTACGAGTATTGTCTTAACATCCGTACTAAACGTCCCCGTCATCAACTCCCTCCTCCTTGAGAAAGCCTCCTTGCCTAGCGCAATTCTTCTCCTTACGTCCCTACCACTTTGACCGTATTGGTCCAAAACACATCCGAGATATGTAAATTGCTCTACCTGCTGTATTTTTTCCCCACCTATTTTAATATTTAACTTAGCTTTTTCTTTCTGGAAAATCGCATAACCTTTGTTTTATTTATATTGATTCTCATCCCATATTTATCGCACTGAGCCTCCAATTCACTCAGCAATGCTTGCAACCTCACAGATCTCACAAAATCTTCCGGCCAGATTCCTTCCTCATAGATACAACGAATCAGTCCATATATGGCCTTCTTCCCACCTTTCCCTAACCATTTCAACATTTCTACAGGAATATTGTCCACCCCCACAGCCTTATTTGCTTTCATCTCCTTTAATGCCCTTTTTATTTCATCGTCGAGTATGCCTGGACCTAAGCTATCTTCTTCTACGTCATGTTCCTTTTCTATGTCTAACCTTGTCGGCCTAAGTTCTTTACCATACAGTGTTTCTATATATTCCTTCCATCTCTCTTGGATTTTTCCTGGTTCAACTATTATCTTACCCCATTTATCTTTAACTGTTAGCACAGATCTTGCCTTCTTACTTCCCGATAATAACTTAACCTTGCTGTATAGAGCACCAATTTCACCCTTCTTCTGTAAACTTTCCATATCCTCGCATTGCGTTTTCCACCATTCTTCTTTTGCTTTATTTGTGACCCTTCTCAATTTATTGTTTAACACTTTGTACTTCATTTTGCCTAACTCTGTGTTTACATTTTTCCACCTTCTTCTCTCATCCATCTTTGCAATCATCTCATCCGTTACCCATGGTTTCCTTATCCTTTTCCCGTTAACGTTTCCTATAGTGTCTTTAGCGGCTTCCAATATCCCTTTCTTGATACATTCCCATTTTTCTACGATAGTACTCGGTTCTTTACCGTCATCCATCATTTTCTCTACAGCCTGCTGATACTCCTTCCTCGTTAATCCATTTACTGCTTCTAAATTCCATTTCCTAACCCGCCGCCCTTGCCTTATCTTCTTGAAACGAACATTACATTTCATAACAACTAAATTGTGGTCAGAGTCCGCATCCGCTCCTGGGAAACTGTGTGAATTTATCACACTGTTCCTAAACCTGTGCCTGACCATAATATAATCTAACTGATACCTTTCTGAGTCACCTGGCATTTTCCACGTATACCTACGCCTTTATATATATATATATATATATATATATATATATATAAAACTTTTGGACGGCACAATAGAACACAGAATAAAGAATAAAACAGATGACACGTAAAAGGACACTCACACTCTAGATGATTTGAGCTTTCGGCCTACTCCGAGGCCTTCTTCAGGTCAGACTGCCTGAAGCAGAGCAGATATAAGAAAGATTTATCTATCTTTTATTGTGCAAACAATGCACCTCATTCTACATAGGCGAATGCATAACCCCCTTATCCATCCGAATGAACAATCACCGCTACTCATGTAATTCTGCTTCACTCTCTTCTCTTCCTATCCCTTTACACGCAAGTTCACACAACCTATCATTTGACGAATGCTCTCCCTAACAGTTCTAAAATCCCTACCCGATTCAGCCACCAACATAGAGGTGAGAACTCGCGAATCCGCATACATCCTATATTTCCGATCCTTTAAAATTCCCACCCTTAACCGCCATCTTTAATTTCTTTCCCAACAGTCCCTAAACCTTCCGCCCCCCCCCCTCCCCTCGCCAGGCACTCCTCCCTCAAAACCTCTCAGTCTGACCTGAAGAAGGCCTCGGAGTAGGCCGAAAGCTTAAATCATCTTCAGTGTGAGTGTCCTTTTACGTGTTATCTGTTTTATTCTGTGTTCTATTGTGCCGTCCAAAAGTTACATTGCTCTCGTGAGTACTTCCGCATCATCGATATATATATATATATATATATATATATATATATATATATATGTGTATATATATATATATATACATAAGGCTAGGTGTAAAGTTGATCATTTCCAAAATAATTCATAGGAAAACCATATTTCCATGCACTCCTTATATCCAGTGATGAAATTTTTCTTTTATTTCAAATTGGTCATGCTTATATTCGACCTGAAGTGTAATTGATTCAATACTATCTAAATAGAGCCGCCGCTTACGTATTTTCTCGCCCTCTCCTTATAGAGAATAATTCGAGCGCTATGGTGCACATTTTATAAGTCCCGAGAAGTCTACTAATCCATATCTTTGACCAAGTATTTACCAGAAAAGGATGTCCATGGAGAATGGATGGGTAATTAAAGAACACTGGTGATGATGGGAAGATTAGGGTCAAAAATTGACATTCGTAGTTTTCTGTTGTCTTTGGAAGGAGCGAATGAGAAAAATGTTTGCAATGGCACTGATGGTATGAGAAGCCGAATTAATGCCTATTGCCATTCGACGAAAGTGAAGTGACCAGATTGCCCATAAAAATCCTCCAACGCCCAGATTCGAACCAACCATCGACAGTTTGCGGTTATTTTTCAACAAAAAGATGTGATAGACATTTAACTAATCCCTCGATGTAAACTTCCGTATCCAATAGAGTGCACAAATAGTTTTCCACTAGTAGTACGGCAATAATTATATGCAAACAATTTTTCTTTTCTCTCCTAAAACAATTTCAGCCATTGCACTTTTATCGTATCGTTTGAAAGGAAAAGAGAGACCTAACCTTATTCGATCTCATCGAAATCAACTGCAAAGTTCCAACGACACCAGATTACGAGAAAGTTCACTTAGATTATAGTTAAAGGAACAGATCGAAGGGAAACAACATCGACCAAATGTTATTCGCAAGACGTAAAGGTAATCAGAGCACCTCGATTATGTGAATGGGATGCAAGTACAACCCAGAACAATAAAAACTACGTCAAATCACATCATTAATAATAATATCATAATAATCTCAGAAAATTTAGGAAATTGGGATCATGTTGGTTTAGTGGCTAATTCTCTTACAAGAGGCTATATCCTTACTGAATTTGTAGATGGTGTTTCTATTCCTGATCTGGTACCACCCTGATGAAGTTTGCAAGCCAGCAAGCCGTAACATTACCTAACTTGAGAGACATAGTGCTCGTTGGTAATAGATAGGAGCCAAATTTGACTGGTATTGAGTGGTGGTGACAAACATTTTGATATATGATAGTGTATTGTTTGAGTGACTCTACGCTTTTAAAGTATTGTTATGCTTCATACAAAATGTCTATTGGGTTCGGTTAGTCAGGATTTTTCCCTTTCTGCGACCATCAAACCTAAGAGTAGCGGAACTAAAACAAGGTGTGGAATATATTGCGCTTGAACTGTTGAACCTGAATCACATCTCTCTCGATGGCAATGGTTCCTACCTTCAATCAAGGGATAGCTTTTATGGGAGGACACAAAGCCTGTTTTTGTATCGACCGCGGATAGTCTCGTTGAAATAACAGTTTGACAAATAAGCTCTTTGGATACATTAAGAGAACCAACGAACAAGCGTTGGTGGGCAAAACTAAACCATGAAGAACGAAAGCGAGTGGTTGGATTGTATCTCTATATCCCATCGTCCCTTGCTGTTACGATAACTGGGTCGCGCGAAGGCGAGATTTAATCGAGGAATTCTACGGCATCCGCCACCCCAGCAAAACCGATTCGGGAGGAGAATAGCAACGGCATGTGTTAGAGCGATTTTTTTATCAAAAGAAAAGAGAAAAATTCGAAGCACTCGGTCCATCGTCCCGGCTGCTTCACCGCCAAAGTTCTTTCGTTCGACTCGCGTGGAAACGTGAGAGAGTGCTCTTCTTTCAAAGAAACTGCTCGACTGCCCGCCGTATATGGAAGTAGGCAATAATAATACTGTACCCCTCCACTTAACCCCTTCCCACACCCCATCGCCGCTCCCCTCTCGCTCTCTTTTCCCTCTCTCGAGAGGCATCGGGGTCAACACATGAGGTCACACTTATGGGCCACCAAGGGAGTGAGTTCGTATTTCCAATCCGTCAGACTCTCCCTCCGCCGAAATCTACCGAGTAATGCCCGAGTGTTTAGCCGGAAGAGCGCTGTCAATTTGGAAGTTTGGCAATCATTCACCACTAATAAACTGTTTCCTTCAGCGAGGGATGATAAAAGTATCTCCTAAACTTCCGACCTACCCCCATTCAGAAGTTTTATGTTTGTCGGATAGCTATGACGGGGCACAGAAGTTTCAGTTGGCCAGACTGACCATCGCAGTAAGTATCTATGGTTGGGCAATGGCACCATTAGAACAATAGAAACGTTGCAGGGGCCCTACCATATTCTTCGTAAATCAAAAGTAATGTCTGTTCGCTTTTTGTAACGTTACACTACGACAAATTACCTAACTATGTTAATGTTCTCCATTACCATGGTCTCTCAAGCCACCAGAGAGAGTAAAGACTACGATTTACGTCTAAGCTTTTAAAAGAGAATGAAAGTGATTTCAAAAGAAATAAATGGAACGGCTGAACATTAAGCATCTATGGAGATCCAAAAGTTAATGTATGAGTTGTTTACTATATAACGCAATGCTTTTGTTAATTTTGGAAATAATTTTGCCTGGTACCAAACATTTTAAAAATACTGTAAAATTTCTTTTAACAAGCACTAAATTTTCTGTTGCGGGTTATTTAGTTGGTGGAATGGATGGGTCAAAATGTTCCTTCATTCATCACAACACCATCTTATATTAAGGTTCCTTTTTAATGTACCAACGAAAACCTTTTTGTTTATGGAACTTGATGAGCAATTGTAAGCATTCTTCATTCTACATTCAGCAATTATATTTACTCAGTAAAAACCCTATAGCATTAGTCTAAACACCGACTGGTATATAAATATCATAAAGTAAAAATAAAACACAATTTTCAATGAAGCACGATTCGGATAAGGGATAAGGACGCCTTCTAATAGTTGTACAATAGAAGGCACACACGAACGTGTGGAGAGGAATGACCGACCTGACGAGGACATAATCATTTATATAGAGTAAAGTGAAAAGGGGAAATCCAATATTAAAACGGAAAAAAAATTAATGGGCGGCTTCGAAAGAAACGAAGATATCTTTCAAGTAAACCTGGAAAAGGATAAACCTAAATACTTGAAGGTGAACATTTTTTTTAATAAAAAGAGACGTTTTAGGC
This sequence comes from Hetaerina titia, assembly GCA_037158775.1. NCBI lineage: Eukaryota > Metazoa > Arthropoda > Insecta > Odonata > Calopterygidae > Hetaerina > Hetaerina titia. The sequence goes on from CM073772.1 coordinate 119,223,768, forward strand.
GTGATATGGTGGAATATCATGATTAATTAAAATTGGCAATTTTAATTGTTTTTTTCTACTTCAATAGCAAAGCCACTAGCGACGGAATCAGCAAGGGAAATTGGCAAGCAAATAAGGCTATATATCAGAGAAAGTCAAGATTGAATGCAGATATTGCTTTACCAGACATAAGCAAGCGCTTCGTGAAAATAATACTTCTCCCCTGGCAATGGGATATGCACAGCAGAAACGGTAAAAATAAGATTATATGATGAATGGGAATTAGGTGCTGCCGAATAATTATGAAGGTGAACTGCATAGCAATAGAGATGGATTAAGAGATCTTCAGAAGAGTAATTATATAGCCGCCGAAACATCTAAATCCGAAACCTACTGATCATACTGGACTAGTGCACCAAAAGAGAAAAAATGTAAGTGGAAAGACAGATAAAAAGGAATAAATTCATTGTTAACGTCCTAATACGCAACTATATACGAGTTGCCGTAGTTGCCGATGACGGCATTAGGGTAGAATCCATGGAAGGAAGAACCCCAGAGTAAACCAATGAATTATTTCGAGGAGTATGTCTTAGAAGAACTACAAAGTTCTGAAAAGGAGTAAACTAAGACAAAAATGGAGAATGGCAGGTGACAGGATAGATTGAAAGGAAAGTGCAAACAAAGCCTCAGATGGAAAAGACTGATAATGATTATGGTATTATTATCAGCAGTTTAGGGTAGGTTTTTGAAGGGCCATGGCACTTCAAACCGCTGTGCTCCTAAGTCCAGTCTAATTCGTAAATCCTATGCAGTACATAATGATAACTGGTTCTTAATCCCTCCATACCTTCTGCCTCCCTTAATATCATCCAAAATGCCTCTCCTCTCCCTCCCGCTGCCTCTTTTTTCCAACCTTCTCCCCTCTACTAGCGTACTTAGTTCCCCTCTTTAGCCTCTTGTATTTTCTAGTTCTACTTTCTTTGAATGTCTCCCAACAACCTTCTCTATTCCCTTACCATGGCGAAACTTCGACGATTGTTTCCCTTTCCGACCAATTTATTTTCTGCATTTTCTGTACTCCCACATTTCGAAGGCCTCCAATCTACGCTTATCCGCTTGACTCAACAACCAAGTTCACATCCAAGACACCAAGCTACGCTTGTCAACGCTTCTTTCTCAAATGTAGTTCTTCTTTAAATGTCCCTAATCATCTGCTCAACCTTCTCCAAGACACTTTCTAAATAGATGAATAGTTCGATTTGCCATATAGCTCGTTTCCCCCTGATGGAATGTTAATAAATTTAAACTGTTTCAGGGAAAACATAACGGAAATCCTTCATGGTCAGGTTCCTGGAGATGTTACACTGTAACGAAACTTTGGTCGTAATAAAACTACCCTATGCGAGAAAGTCAAGTGTCTTCTTTCATCCTAGCCCTCCAATTCAAAGAGAATCTCGTTAACTTTGTTTTTTAACGCTTATTCTCATCCTATGCGTATCATAGTGATTCTGTAATGCTAATCTCTGATTGTAATCTTACGGCTGGCTGGAGAATTATAGCTCGATAATCCGCAAATTTAACAATATGGCGAGTTTCCAACCTACTTTCTCTCCAGTCTGTAGCCTTTCCCATGCCTACCTTACCATCCCCCCCCCACACGCACAGAGGTTATAATATGGGCATCCCTGTCTTTCTCTCCAACCAAGCGCTTCCCGGTCTGATTCTCCATTCGTTACCCGTATAATGTATTTCTCGCAACTTTCCGGAGTAAAATCTATTAATCTTCTTGTTACGCGCTTAATCTTAGTGGGTTCTGAGTTCTCGGCTGAGATTGATGAGGAATGTGTGAAAATAATTCCTTTTAATAGAGATAACTCACAAAAAATGGTTGCTACTTCTGCTTCATTCACAAAATCTCATTTTTTGACGATCTAAAAATGGCATAAATTAAAAATATTCGAGAGAACGAGTTTGCTATTCACTCAGGCTATTATATTAAATATTACATTTGTCAGAATATTGGAAATTATTAACTGAATTAAACAATCATTAAAACTTCCAAATTATCTAATAAAATCTCGACCAGAAGTCACTGTGTAACTGAAAACTCTAGATATATGGAGTTGATTGTCACTGATCGATTTTCGTCGAATCCACTATCAAATTGGCTTAAATTGGAAAGATTATTTTGTCATCACGTATGGACACGTCATCTAGGTGGCCACGGTTCGGAAACCTCTTAGACAATCTTAGGAAATTAAAAAATCGCATGAATTGCCGCTAGGAGTGAAAGGTGTTTTGGGTTAACGGTAGTCTCATGTGTAATCATCCCTTGCCACACACCCTAGTGGTGGCTCGCAGGGTACTCAATAAAAATAAAACTAAATACTAAAAACTAAAATTAAATCCCAATAATTTATTTACTTTGGAAGATCAAGGTGATTTCGATAACCAAAGATGATAATCCAATTAATGATCGAATGAAACATTAAGATTGAAACTTTTTTGTATTGCACGCTTTTTACTGGTCAACTTTGAACGATTTGGTCAAAACAATGGAACAGTCTGGTGGAGACTGTGTCGGGCGGAGGGTTAGCTAGCGGTGGTGACTCCGACCGGGTCGCGATCGACGGCGAGAGGAGTGGAGAGTGTGCGTCCTCGATCTTCCAAGTGGACTTCCGCTCATGTCGAACCCTCCGTGTAATCGCCACTCGAAAGCTAACGACTTTTTTTTGCTTTTTGAAGCGGAAAAGCTGATTCGCAGATTTTATAACTCCGTGAATTTCACACAGCCACTATGACTTCTTAAACCAATGACAACAATATCTGTTTTTAAGGGCAGTAGTAACAGTTTTAGGGGAGGCGACCGACAGCTGAGGTCATTTGCGCCATCAGGGATGGATGGGAAAGGAAGGGTGGAGAGAAACCCGGCGTCGGCATTAGCCTACTCTTAACGAAAGGTCTCAAGGGGTCCACAGCTTAATGTCCCATCCGACGGACGGCGCACTCACTCAAAGTGTCCTCCACAAAGCACCTCAAGAAGAAATAACGATACCAGTGAAAAATATCTGCTACCTCGGGGGTTCGAACCCGGACCATCTCGGGAGGAAGCTAGTCAGTTTGCCAGGGTACCATCCTGATCCCCTGTTTTTAAGGGAAATCAAAGCTTACCTTAGGTATATTTTTTCACAAACGAGGTATTTAAATAAATGAAAAGTGTACATTATATTTTTGTAATAGTTATAAATTGCCAAGTCAAATTAGGTTCCATTCAATATTATTAAAACAATTGTAGTGTAAGTAATGATAATTGGTGGCAATGATAATAATGGATTCTTTTCAATTAAAATCTTTTCGACAGGATTTTCTTTTGAAAAACTCCCCCTTCCTGCACTTTTAGCCCCACAGGAAGTTGTGATCGCAATTTTCCAGTATTATTTGATACTTTGCGATGCTTCGATATCATTAGTGATCCTGGGAAAATTTTATATTTGAGGAAAATTACAAACTACGGGTAACAACTGTATATCTCACACGTGACATTTCTAAAAAATTGTTATTTTTAAAAAGTTAGTAACATTCCGAATTTTCCCCGCGGCATGTACCTGGTTAGAGCATGTACATGACAATTTATCATAAACTTCTCCTTCTCGTGATAATTAAACGGCTGATTTCAGATAATACCGGCCATCGCTTTCTCCTGACCCTTCCCGGTCGGTTCGTCACTTGGCTGCCCTCTTGGAGGAGGAAGCAGGGCTTCTGGATGCTTTCATTGAGATTGGGCAATCTTGCGCGCATAACACGGAAGCACCACTCGCAGTCCAATCAGATCATACATTTTGTTTCAAAGGCACCCATGAGGACAATTTGAGAATTTATTTTCAAAACAAACGCTGACTGTTTTTCTCCGACCTCTTTTGCTCAGAGCTTAAACCACCTCACGCCTTCCGGCACTAAATTCCTCTCATACATGCATTTCCTTCTCGGTAAATTGTCCTGCCATCGCCGCAGCACTTCCCAGGTATTTACCCTTTAATTACTCTGATTCACCTCTAGCATTTAACTATTCCTCATGCATAATTTTTCAAGCGATATTTGGATAATGACAAACCAATGGAGGGGATGGATGGAGATGATCACGGAGGGACACCGAGAAATAAAGGAGCAAGCAATGAAAACCGTAGGGGGGAGTTTTCGTGAAGAATTGAAGAACTTGTGGTCGCAGAAAAACTTATTGGAGAGATGAAGCGAAGCAAATCAGATTATTCACTTCCAATGATGATTCTTTTTGCGTCATAGTGTGGTGTTAATTATGTCGTTTTATTAAATCATTTTAACTTCTGATTGAATGAGGAAAGCCATTAGAACTAATTAAAAGTCCACAATATTTTCATATAATAGAGGTATGTTTTTGGTAGTAGTAAGTTCTTTTTTAGAAATGACGTTGTATTCAAGTCATCGCACTGTTGGGACATTGCAAACAAATCAGTTATGCGACAAGGCCGCTTGAGATGGAACGGTATCTCTCCGACACTCGGGCTGCAGGGCGTTGCCCATCAAGAGTAAACCGTGCCGACACTATTTTTTGTAGTTTTGAAGGAAAACCATTAATAAAAAGATCGAAAATGGGTACCATTCGATTGTGACCCACCGATGAACCCTTGATTCGTAAAATGAATGCAAATTCCTTCGACACAAAGATAGCCAACATGAACGAAAAACACCGAACAACATCGCGCGCGCTGTAAAGAATGCAGGAAAAACCGGTGTAACAGTTGAAGATAACGAACTCGTCGAGCCGTTAATTAAGCACACTCGCCAAGGCACGCAGCAGGGTATGAAACCACGATCCCGCCAAAACAGTGATTGGCGAACGAGCGTGAGCGTAGGCAGAAGAGGAGGAGGAGAGAGGGGTCGAGGGGAAAGACGCATACATACACGCACCATTCTCGGAGGGAAGAAAGTAATAGCTCGTGGCGATGGTGATGAGAGAGTGGGAGAGGGAAGCAGGGAGAAGTGGAACGAATGAACCCGTTGGATGAGGCATCACTTCGAAGAGTCGTCCTCCGCCGGGAAAACACGTTCTCTACGTGCGAGAGAGGGAGGGGTGGGACCGCGTGGGCGGCCATCGCGGACCATTTGAAAACAAAAAGCACGACTCGGACCTTTCGCGCCACCCTCCCCCGTCCTTCGTCCCTTCTTCCCGCCCCGGGAGATGGCGAACCGCGAAGCGAAAGAAGGAGCTCTTCCTGGTTGGAAATAGGGTCGTGGGCTAATAAAGCAGTCGCTCCGTCGTAACAAGGGGAAGAAATAATGCGACGTGGGAAAAAAGAAAATATATGAAACTTTAGTTTTGATGAGTTGGATCGATTGATACATGAGATTTCGATCACTGTCCCCAGCAGGAACGCATTTTCGATTCTGTTTTCTTCTTCGTGAGTTTGAGCGAGGAATCAATCGAATCGAGGATGGGTTCTTGGGCGACGCGACTCAGACTGTTTTTTTTTTCAATGTCAATTTGCGAAAAATTCAGTTTGGCGAAAGATATTTTCGGACATGGTCTATTTGGAGATTAAGAAGAAGCAGGTTTCCCCTTATTCATTTCTTTTATCCTATCCAAATTGGATACCCGGTCACTAAAGACTCGCGTTTTTCCTTTCATACTAACTGACGAATTCTGTTGAAGTTTGTCCACATGCGAAAACAAAAACTCTCATCTGTCGTACTCATCGTGATTAGTTCGTTGCACTTTCCCTCCAACACATGAAAAAACGATACATTCAATGTCTTGAAATGAAATGTAAAAAGTAAACGCTAGACGTAAAATAGTTTTTGTTGTTTTTTGTAACTCAGTCAATTAAACTCAGTTTTAAAATGTTAATAATCAAACCAATGGATGTGTAGCTCTTCCGGTGCCATGAATACCCACACCAAAAACATCTAATTTAATATTCGTTAATTTTCAGCGCTGGTGTGGAACTTCTAATTCTCAACAGTTATGTTACACAAATTTCAATAACATTTTCTGTTGAATAGTACTATTTACGTCCTCAGTCAATTACAAGAAAAATTATCATGCATAGCAATGATCAAAGATGGCAAAAATAATGGTACCTGTGGAGATGACTAACACCGAACAATGCCGATCTGTCACTTGCCACACCAAGATTCCTTGGGAAAGCTTAAATTGAAGTTTATTATTTGCTGAAAATTGTAGAGATGGTCGTAGTATTTTCTCAAGATGCCTATACTCTACTCAGTGACTTTTCATCATTAATTCTCGACATATTTCATTGTTCATTATGAAATTTGCCTGCGAGCTACGAGGGTAGGATGAAAATAAATGCAATAGACCACGAGCAAAGTGACCTTCGGAAGCACTCCTGGTGCCAGGTGGAAGTAACATTCCTCCTCAACACGCATGCGCAGGTTTGAGGTCGTTACATTCATCCAGTGTATTTTGAGAAGCAGAAGTATGGAGACGTGCTCTAGTGTTCGATTCAAACAGCGTATGCTGTTATCGAATTTTTTAACTGCTGAAAAAGTGACTCCCACTGAGATTCATCGTGGTTTAAAGGCTGTTTATAGTGACGATGCTGCTGATAGGTCTACTGTAAATCTATGGGTAGTAAAATTTCGTGGTTGCGAGCCTGGAAAAGCCATAATTGTCGATGAAACACGAAGCGAACGCCCGATCACTGCCACATGCGATAAGAATCGCAACCTCATCGAGGATTTGATTCAAAATAACCGACGAATCACTTAAATGCCTATCGCAAACCATATTGGTCGAGTTTATCTTGTCAAAGGCAGCCTGGCGCCAATAATCTTGCAACATGACAACGCTCGTCCACATACACACCTCGCGCGCAACTGGAGAGGCTCTGCGAAACCTGAAATTTGCACCGATTCCGCTACCTCTTTGTCCCTTGATCTTGCGCCTTGCGATTTTAATTTTTTTCCTCAACACAAGAGACACCCCAATGATTACCCTCGGACGATGAGGTGAGGGCAGCTCTCAATAACAGCACGCTGTTTAACTCGCGTTGACATAGCAATAGAGCACGTCTCCACACTCCCGCTTCTCAAAATACACTGGATGAATGTGGCGACCTCAAACCTGCGCATGCGTGTCGAGGGGGAATGTTACTTTCACATGCAATCAGGAGTGCTTCTGAAGGGTATTTTGCTTGTGGTCTATTCGCATGTGGGCATTGGTTTTCAGCCTACACCTGTAAATCCAACAATACGCGAGAGAAGTAAGTTTATTTTAAGTAAATGTAAATTGTTTTCGCAAATTACACCTGATGGAGGAAGTTTTTTTTACATTTGTACATGGGTTAATTTCACTCTTGTGCCTTAAAGGGAGACTTATTAGTTTGCCAAAATATTTTTTTTTAATTTGAATTCACGAAAATTGATATTTTCTTTCTATTTTCCACTCTCTCCTTGCGCGTATATTGATCTTAATTCCGTTTAAAAAGTAAATTTCTGTCAACATAAATATACTTTATCTAATGCATTTATCACGAAATGATACTTCTTTTGACAAAAAATGCGTAAATTGAATATTTCCAATTGCCATAAAGCATTTAAAACTGATGTTTTCAGTTTCAAATTGACGATTGTAGTTTATTCATTTAGTATCCAGGGTCGTTTTTTGCAGTCCGCAAAGAAAATGCTGCAGGCTCCATCTTCCTTTATTCCTTCTGGCTTTGGCGAAATCCCCCTCCTCCTGCGTCCAACAGCGTACGTTGAAGGCTCAAAAGTATTTCAAAACAGAAACAGGTTGGAGAGCTATGCATGTGCCTCGTTTGTAACTGGTTAAGGCGTCTCTCAATTTAAAGCGCTGCCTTTGCAGGGTTTGCCCTAAATTAACCAAAATTTAAATCAGGTGAAACGAAAAATGATTATGCATCACGCAAAGCGATTCACGTCTGAAGGAGGCACGCATGATTTCCATTTCAGCTGGTCGCTCCGGCATCTCCCGGAGCCAATTGATTTTCACGCCGTTCAAGCGAAAGGCGCTGGAGCAGAAGCACTCATTTTTAGAGGCGCATTTCTTCTTGATTTGCAGTTCGCAGGGGGTGTGGACCCCCTGAATGAACTTTCTTTGCAACTATCCATTCTTATTTAAAGAGGTAATTCTGTTTACCACACATAATTTATTTAGCATGGCTTTCTACTTCTGCTTTTGATGGGTTACTATGGTTTCGTCTCCTTTCGACTTCCTCAAATGCGTGTTGAAATTGAAAATATTTGTCCTCAATCTATTCCACAATCCCCCACTTTACTCAGTGCAAGAAATATACAACAGGAACATCTGAATGTACACGCAAAGATGCCGCGACGCGACGTAGTCCGTGTGTGGAAACAAAGTTACTCCTTTAATATTAAGAATTCCACAAAGTAACAACCGCCATGGTTGAGTTACTATCGATTCGGTTACTGCGACTTTTTAGCGTTGCATTATGGATTTAAAGGTCATAACATCTGAACCTGAGATCAATTCACAAGAATGAGGAACCAATCAATATACGGTACCGTGCGTTAATGGACGACTTTAATCTAAATTGCAAAGAAGAACAAAAAACATATTTTGGACGAAATCTTAAGGAAACATTTGAAGCTTAGTTTTTTTGTGGAAATAGAGTCAGCTCATTTCCTACAAGTGCAGCTCTTAATTATGACTGTGTGTGTCTTTAATTCACGCGTTGGCCAGGTTACTCCGGTGGTTACACTCCGGTGTTTCATGAATTCGAGTTTCGTGGTTGGTGTGAATGCTGTGCTAAGTATAGTAATTCGGGGAAGTACAAATGTGGTCACCTGCCAGAAATGGCTCATCGTGATCCAAAGGAGAACGCCAAAAGCGTCGCTGTGGAAATGTAATGATCAAATACACGATGGGCTTTTCTTCAATTTTCATTCCAAAACCTTGATTCCTTTCAGAAGAAATTCCTCCCATTGAATTCAATTCCTGAGGCACTGCTCCTGTGCAGTCTTAATAACCGCAGCAAACAAAGACGGAGAATGAAACGAAGTTATGATGCGTCCCTGCCTCATCGAATGCGTCTACATCAACTTAATGCCCCGCAAGGCGCTGCAGGGGCGTGTGGTGGGAGGTGTTAGGACACCACCCGTAATTAAGAAAAAAAACTGCATGGAAAAGCAACAAATGTATACAGTTCACAAACAAAACATGGGACACATTCGTGCAAAAACCCTAACGACCCACTCACATGCAAAACTCAAACTACCAATTAACATGCATTTAACTGCAATTAAGGTGATGGTAAAGTTCACCCAGTTCTAAGCCTCATACGGTGTGTGAAATGATCACACCAGGGTAGGGGCCAGTTCCTTTCCCTTTTCCGGTTATGGTTTCTTAGGAAGAATGCCGCCTGGTACCCGAAAAATCACATACCTGGGGTGGAGCTGCAGGTGCCCAGAGTTACATACCCGGGAATCGAACCCGGGCCCTTCGGTTATATAACGCTCTACCCCCTGGACTACCGCGACCCACTTCGGTCTCTTACTATTATGATTCTTGATTTTTCGGGGAAAGAATGAGTATTTGCATCTATCTGTATTTGTCTATTCCACAACCTCCAGCGAGTCAATCTCGGCATTCTTCCTGGCAAAATTTCTGTCGTTTCGTGTAGCGGTATTGTTGATCGATAAAGTAAACACATAGCACCTCTTGAAAGAGAGGGAAAAAACAATATCGAATCCGGAACCTGCTTGGCATTTTACCGCTCAAAAAATTCCCTCGATAATAATAGGTGTCGTCACACCGAGCGCGTCACAGTCTGCGTTCCCCGAAGCATCCTTAAACGGCGGGGGAGTGCCAGGATTTCCTCAGGCGGCCATTAATCATAAAGATGGAGGTTGCAGGGGGAGGATCTCCTCTCTATCTAAGGCAGCGTGAGAGGAGGGGCATCGGGGGGGAGGGGAGTTCAGGGATGGTCAGGGTCAGCCAGCGAGAAATTGCGAAGGTCACAGCGGCGGCGGCGGAATGTCGGAGTGGGTGGCCGAAGAGGTAGGTGCCCCGCGCAGGGGGGGAGGGGGGTCGGGAGGTGGAGGTCCAACCCGAAGAGGAAGAGGGCTGTTGGCGCAGAGGGAGAAGATGGGTTGGTTGGTCTACGATGCCGTGGCACCAGCTCAGGCGGGACGTTCAGGTTCTCTCAGGCGGAAGGAAACCCATGCGACTACCAGAAGAGACCCAAGACGTACTTTGGGAATCCTCCTCGTCGTCTAAATAAATAATGTTTCCTCTTCTCTATCAAACTAAGTCCAAAAGGCGTGTTAAACTCGCAAAAACCAGCGTAATCAACCAAAACTTTGGTTTGCAGTTCCAATCCCCGTCTCCAATAGGTACCAGGTGCTTTCGGAAGTGAGTACTACCGTATCTGCAGCCCCCACCCCTGCACCGAGAGTGCCGCCTAACGTAAGACGTCAGCGGACGGGAAGGGAGGGAATGTTAGTGATAGGTAGCTCTAATTTCCTGCCGTGTGATGATCCCATTGAGGGAAAGGGCGTGCCGTGTAAGTGTAGATCAACGTGTGACCGCCTGGTTTATACCAGGCGGAGGAGTTCCTCAGGTGACGAAGGCGATCGAGGCGGCGGACAAGGGCACGAAGTGCTCTCGGCTGCAGGTCGTGGCCCATGTGGGCACCAACGACGTCACGGACCGTGGTTCCGAGGAGGTCTTCCGTTGCCTTAAGGAACTGAGCTCCGAGGTAAAGCGAGTTCAGGGTGTCGATGGTGTGCGGATGGGTTTGACGATCTGCAGTATTGTTACGAGGGAGGATCGCGGGTTTCTGGATTGGAGCCAAGTGGAAGGCATAAACCAGAGACTTTGGCGTTTCACCTCGGATATAGAAGCCTCCTTCGTTGACCTAAGGCCAACCCTCCAATCGTGCAGGACTCCCCTGAACCGATCTGGGGTCCATTACACGGCGGAGTCGGTGAGTACGGTAGCGGAGAGGATACTCGACTCTGTAGGTCAGTTAGTGGGTCGGTAACTTCTGGGGCTAGCGAAGTTAATATAATTATTAAACATGTAAAAGTAACCGACAACCCTGGCATTGACGTAGAAAGACATTTGACATGCACTTCCCCACAAACGCGTCCTAATTTACGGTCAGACACAAACAAGGGCGATATTCAAGAGAAAAACAATCTAAATATACTTGTATTAAATTGCAGAAGCCTCAAAAATAAAATAGCGGATCTCGAGCACATAATCAAATGTCATTCGGCTGATATAGTATTAAGCACAGAGAGTTGGCTGTGTAATAACATCAATGACCAAGAAATTTTCCCAATAAATTTTACAGTTTACCGACACGATAGAGGTACAAGATCCGGAAGAGGAGTTTTCGTGGCTGTGAAAAGTAATCTTGAAAGCAGACAAATTGCATTTGAAAATAATAACATAGAGAGTGTTTGGTGCACCATAATGCGATCTAATCAATCCAACATTAATTTATGCTCTTTCTATAGACCTCCAGACTCAGATTTTCAAACACTTCATACCCTCAATAAGCAAATAAATTTACACGCAAAAATAACAAAAGCATCAACATAATTTAACTATAGATACATATTTACATAAAAAACTATTTCCCAAAATTAAAGCTAACACCACACTACACTTCACTAGGGAAGAATATTCACAGAGGCACACAAGTAACAGCAGGCACGCAGATAAGCTCGGCTACGGTCTAACCGGTTCCAGCGAGCGAGGCCAGGCACGTCCGTTCTCGGCAGAAGCCAGGTAAAGAAGAACTACTAACATTTAGCTTGCACGTTCTTGGATAAATTTCTTGCTGCATCCTAAGGTACAATTATTTATTATAATTAAGCATATGTACGCGCATGCTTGTGGTGTGAAGGGCGGTAGATGTGTATTTGAATGCGTGTAAAATGATAGGATGTTTCTATGAATGTATGCACTACTGTGGATTTGGGTTTGCATGCATGTGTTAGTTTTGAATGCGGTTTTTTTTGTTCCTTTTTTTGGGTGGTGACCTAACACCCCCCGCCACACGCCCTTGCGGCGGCTTGAGGGGTATTATGTAGATGTAGGCAGAGCACACTTCGTTCTAAGCCAGGTGTGAAATCAGCGAATCCGGGTAGGCACTCAGTTAATTTCCAAGGAAGGCTTGATATCCAAGAAATCACATAATCTGAGCTGAGCATGCCCACAGGCGTCACCTAGAATCGAACTCGGACCCTCCGACCGGTAGCCCAGCGCTCTACCCACTGCGCCAAACAGCCGGATAATAAGGAGTGTCAAATTATTTCCCTGTGCCACCATTTGATTCGCCATGATATTCCAACGACCAGGGAACTGAACCTGAGCTGAATTTCAGAGCGAATTGAACCCGCTATCCCACGATCAGTAGCCAAGCGGTCCACCTACTACGATGTATGTCTCTCCCACATTCATTGTATATTAATAATATTATGGCGTCATGTGCAAGAGCATATTAATATCCTTAAAAATGAAACTAATTATTCTGACTACAGCCTACACCGCTCACTTTTCAACTCGTTCTTTTCGCTTATTCTCGATTTTCTAATGAAATACTTTGAAATTCATACGATAGATGACACAGATACGAATCCGTACCAGGAATATACGAAAAGTATTTCAAACTGTAACGAAGAATTGACTTTATTTGCATTTTAGATATAGCTGAAGTATTCTCCCTTCTTTAATCAAGGATTTCAATTTATGACGGTCGTGTACGTTTTGTTTGGTTCAATGGGTTCAGAAAGGTATACTTTCGACTAATTTAAGGCGGAATGCACGGAAGGGGAGGGTTTGGCAATCAACGAATCGCTTTCCCTCGTCGAGAAAAATTTTTTCGTGGCATGAGGGAAATCCACGGGGGGTGGAGGGGGTGCTGGGAGGGTCGGAATGGTCAGTCGAGATAAAAATAAGCGCATCCGGGCTTAATCCCCCGTGACGTCAGTTAATGGCGACTGACTGCGCTCGCGGACGGAGAGCCTTCTTCCCCTGATTTCAATACGAGGGCAATACGACGATGTAAGTAGGTCGTCATTGAGTGGTGGTGGAGGGTCGAGGTTTAATTGTCAAGTTTGAGGGGGAGGGAAGGTGTGGACGGTCATCACGCGAAAAGGGGGAGAAATAGAAAGGGATGGGGGAGATTTCGCCCCGCGTATTACGTGGACGAACTGAGGGAAAGGGATTAGATTCCAGCGGTGTCCCGAATAACCTACGTCTTACCCTGAAAGCCGAGGGCGTGTGGCAGGGAGGGGGCTAGGTCACCAGCCAAATGAGTAATTGCTAATAATGGCTTTCGGTAAGTTCAAACTGCCGTACATTACGATTCCTAACGTTGGCGTCTCAGATTGTGCAATAGGTTCAGCGGTCAAATTCCCTTAACCTAGCGATGTGGATTGGGCTAAGAGGCACTGATCAGATAGCAGAATGTCCCGGGTTTCATTTTGTGAAAACAACTTTGTAATAATTTAATGACAAAATAGAATTTTCAAGCTCAATTTAATTAATTCGCCACGGTTTAAGAACTGAGTGTCATTCCAGAGTCGAGGTCAATCCAGGTTAAGCGACCTCATATTTATACCAAAATGTTTATCATATTACATTATGATACATTTGAATGTCGATATGAACATGAGATCGATAAATTTACATTTTAACTAGAAAATGTCACTCTGTGCTAAAATTATGCTCGGTATATTAAGTGTTAAAATTGACCTGTTTCATCATTTCATTGTAAAGGTAAGCTTATAGAGTATAACCTTCTGTTTCATCGTTAGACGTGCATAATATGCATGTCATTGAAAGTTGACATCCTGCGTGTAATCTTCCTGCTCACAGTGTTTTCCAATTCAGGCTGTATAGCACACGGTAATGGCATTCACACATTTGGGAATGGCGTGCACAGCACTTGATTTTATGAGGTTCTTAATTGATTTTTCCCCAAAATCCAATATTACACTACTTTTTATCGATTTTATTCAAAGTTAATTTTCTGATGATCATTCATGAATACTCACTTTTTGGCAATTATTTGACCATTTAAATGACCTATTGAAGTTACATATTTTACTATTGAAATACTTGAACTCTCTTAGTCCTCTTGAATCACTCGATTTCTTGCTTAACAAGACAGACTTCTTCTGGGTCTTGGGGCACAAAGATATCTTCTATCTTTAGTGGAATCTTCCATTATTTGTCTCTTATTACTCTCTTCTCTTTTATTACTTCTCATTACTTTTCTCCGTCTCTGAAATTGTCTCAAGCCATCGAAAATATCAGCTTCGACCAACCTTCATATTCCTCTGAGGTAGTCTCCCAATGTTGCTTGTGCAAGTCCCATATTTTCCTCTCGTAGTCATTGCGCTCGAGCTTTCGATGCGTGAAGCTTAGACCGAAGGAGCGGGTGTCGTTTTTCTTTTTTCTCTTCTTTTTTTAAATACGAAACAGTCCCTATAACCTGCCATGTCTCCATTTCGCGATAGACACCTATGGGACTCCTTTCCTGATTTATTTTTCTCAGTCGAGGTTTTTCAGTCGAATTTTCGTTACCCTGCTAATGGAGTAACCTCTCATTAACACAATTAGATTACCCTATATTTTACGTTTCTTTAGTTCATAAATGTATGAGGGTCACCTAAAGGAATTAAAAGCTGCCTCTAGGTCAATGAAAATAGTCATGACATATTTGTAAGCATGCTAATGTTCCTTAGGTTTTTTTTCGGCCACTGCTCAAGTGGATCCACCTTCCCTGAATAAGAATCGATCCGAATTACCGAAGTGTCTTCGCTGACTGACTCATCTATGTTATCTTTAATCACTCTTTCAAATACTTTACCTAATTTTGTCATAATTAGTGATCGGTAGGAAAGTGCTAGGAACTGAAGGACATTATGATTAATTTTTCAGCATGATACAAATAAGTCCGGTTTACCATTTCTCTGGAAATTATTTGAGCTTAAACCAATTTTGCAGGAGCCTAATGGGGTTGCCGAAGTTTAGCAGCTCGTTTGATATAATTACTTCACTGTTATCTTCACTGTCCCTTGGTTTTATTCAGTGCATTCATTCGCAAATCTCCACCGCTCTGTCGTCTTCGTCCTTGGGCGACTTTCCCCTTAGTTCTCTTGCTGGATTACAGTTTTATTTTCAGTGAAGTCACTACGCAATTGTTTCATCTAGAAGCTGACCTCCTGTACGTATCACGCTTACCTACTTCCTTCATCGGATTGGATGTCACGCTCCTCGGAGAATTTCGTTTTTAGAGTGGGCCGACGCCCACGCCGTCCGAGTTCCTATCCACCCTTCTCCCGCTCCCCAACTGCACACTCTTGCGACCCTGACCCTGGAGGACTCCCGGCCGTCGCCTATCAATCCCTGGCAGTGGATGAAATCACGAAGGGCTTACCGGTGGGGGTGAGGGGTCAAGGGAAGGAGAGGTGGAAGGTGTGAAAATGGGACGGGGAGGGGTGCCTTTCCCAAATATGCTAAGAAATACACCTCGCCTTCGTTTCAATGTTGCTTCATTTCTCCATATGTACACCTGCGTCTTGCACGCTGGAATTCAGGTCCCCCAGGCTGGAAGAGTAAGTCGAATAAATATGTGGAAATAGGGTAAACTACGATTTCCTGAATTTCCGCTGATACACGTATTCGATGATCGAATGCAAAAAAATTGTCTCTCATTCATAATATCTGAATCCTTTAATTATCCAAACCACTGAATCAATGGAAATCACAGTGCCGTTGAATTAAAAATCGAATCGCGGGTAACACTACAATTTGAAAGTTGGCTTTCTAGTAGCCTTCGACTCACTCTTTTACGACGACTTCGCTATCGGCCGCGGCCCGACTTGTAATATGGTACTTGGATCTAAGGGCCTCCGTACCACTCCCATAGTCGAGGGAGTTCGATTATTCAGACCAATCGCTGGTGTCGTACGAGAAAACTTCGTCACTTTTAATCAGTAGTTTGCTTCGTGTATTAAAATAGCATTAATGTATTTAATTACTATCAGTTATTTATACAACAATCTAAGATATGTTGTGCGCTTTCATAACCTAGTAGTGTTAATATAACTTAAAAATGTAAAAACTGAGAAAAATTTTGAGTATGAGGACAGGATTGCCCTTCCGAATTGAGTCAACTTGATAAAATTATGGTGGTAAGGTAGTGGACCGCGTGAAATAGATAAGAAAACATGTAAACCTTTTAACAGTGATAGTTTTCACTAAAACTGCAAGATTATGCCAACTCCAAAATAAATATACATAAATCTACACTTAAGTTACCACAGTGCCAGCCACTAATTTGCGCAAATTAATTATGTAAATGTAATGAATTTGTATAAATACCGATTTATTCACACAACGCCTTTCAATGCGAGCATATGAGGAATAGTCTTCCCCTTCCTTAAACACATTAAAGAAACGAGAAGTCAATCTTATCGTTCAAGATAGCGTCGGCTGAGAGTTTCGTTCTCTGTGCGGAATTCAAAACATTTAGTTCACATTTTTATGTGTATATTTAGTTAACATTTTTATAGCAAAAATAATTTGACTTAATCAACTTATGCCCTTATTTACCCTAAAAAATTTCTAAACAAACGTTAGTTGAACCAGAATAATCCCATCAATTGTGGTATTTTAACAAAATTCATAGCTCCAGATAGACTAAAGCTCCATTTTTGCGTTTTTCGTTTAGCAGTTTCGTTGTATTAACCAGTCAGATCCCTGGGGTTGATAAATGTAATTTTACGTTATCTATCTCCCCTTTGAAGATGAAGAAGAATCATTGGTGAATAAAATAATATTTTTGCAAAGTTTTAGCGAGTTTTCATACGCAATGAAACGAAAAAGTGATTTCCTTAAGACTTTCACAAGTATTTAAATCCCGTTTTTTTGTGGTGTTTCCAAGAAGAATACGGTCTCGATGGTGATCTAAGCCTCCTTTTCTAAACGGAATGAAGGATCTATTAGGGGCGGCGCCCCTGTAATCAGAGGGAAGAATGGAGACGCGATCCGCCCGGAGCCACAACAACGGTCATTTCATTAAATCGCAGATTTTTATCGACAAGAAGATATGCGAAATCTCCAGTCCAGCCTTTGGCCGTTTCATCGCTGCGACCTGCTTCTTTCGTGCCTCTGACAACGGTGCCGTTTGGGATCCAAAAATCCCACCACCCCGGGAAGTGAATCGTATCGCATCCAAACTCTGCCGCCGCGAGGAACACGACTCTCGCTCGAAGATGACGTGATAGTTAGGGAACTTGTATCCCATTAATTCCCTCCGGCCGCTAGCTCCTTCCGCCACAATCCGAGCAGCCGGAGAGGAAACCACACTTCCCAGATGCGCCAAACGCTCTCGCCCTTCGCCTGCCCTCCTACCTACTCCGCGAGGAAGCGCTGTCGGTGATTAGTTAGGTACTGTTTTTATTTTAAATCTCGAAATATCCTCAGCAGGGATTTAATGTTTTAATGTAATATTTCCATTTGGCGTTAATTAATTAGTTTTGTCGAAAATGCAATTGGTACGATGAAAATCAGGCTAAAAATTAAAAACTGAAATTCTATTTGGTCACACTAAGTCAATCAAGAATAGGCTTGAAAGCGGATGCCTTAATACTGCCATGCTATACGTAGAGATAGATTTCAGAAATTTTGTAGAATTCATTTCTTGAGAACTTTTCAAAAATTAATCTGGATTTCCGAACTATGATCACATAGCACAATCACAAATTAAAATCGATATTTTTTTCAGGTTCTTTCACTGATCAACGTAAAATAAATAACTTTTGCAACAAAAATTAGGCGAATAAGTTACGTGCGATACCAAGATAGTTTGGTTTAAATGAAATGTGTGCCATTCCAACCGGTTAAATATACTGGATGTTAGATATACATAGTTGAAAAAATTAAATAATTATTTTGACTGACTTTTTAAATCTCTAACATGAAATTATACTAAAGTGCAACCACACTCAAGGCCTTTTGCAATATTTTTCGCAGAATTCTTTGAATTGTATAAGAATAACTAAGCAGGAGAAAGCTCAAGGTCTCTGGAGACTCGATCGCGGTTGATGAGGCACCGTCTATGACTCCTGAGATGCATTGAAGCTCCATTGCATACCCCATAAATTCAACCTCGTTCCCTGAATCAGGAATCCAACTTTAATCACTCATGGAATGCAGAGATGAGGAAGAAATGCTTGCCCATCTGAAGGAAACTTGGTTTTATCAACAGACGGCAAGGTACGGGCATGTTTGGACTATTCTGCCAGTACTTGTGATACCTCAGAGAAAATGCTAATTAAGAAGTCATATACGGTGTAAAAAAGATTAGCTTCATTCGTCAAAAATTGTTATTAAACTAAAGTAAATACGACGGAATTATTTACACAATTAGATTCGAGTCCCTCGAAGCACGAAGAGGAATGAGATACTGTAGAAAGGTGTAGGATGATGATTGAGTTTGCTCATGACACCGACAGAATTGTTTATATTTTATTTTTAGAGACCCACACACAGATGAAGAATGTTTCTTCACACACACACACAGCTTGCGATCATAGGAGGAATAAGGTTAAGTTCCCACGAGAGCACTCAATAGAACTAATTGCACATGGCACAAAAAAACATTTACACCGACACATTCACTAGAATTTAACCACGTTAAGGATGCGTCTTAACACTCCCTGCCACGCGCCACGTTTCAGGAATCAGGGTATAACGTAGGTGAAGATAAGTCCTGACTCGGCACTACTACAATAGCCAACGAGAGCTTATAAACTTGTACATTTTTAAATATACATAAAACGTTTTTAAAGAGCCGTACAAGTACAACAATAGTGAACGAGAGGTCCAGATGTATGCAAAATTTAGACTCAAGGTGAAATATGGAAAATTAGGCTGACAAAAAAATACCCGTTCATCGGCGAAAATTGACCGGCGCAACTGACCCCTCACCTTCTGATTGGCCACATTTATGCTGGCAATAAAATCTGGCTTAAGTAAGAGGCCTCAATATTTCAAAATACATTGATTTAGGATAGTACTGGGAAATTCTAACAAACTTTGCAGAGCATAATTTCGCCATCATCAAACCAAACGGGGAGTGGTGAGTAAGGAGAGAAGTCAAACATATTTTACCGGGGAAGTAACCAATTCCAACTTAATAATCACATCATTACCAAGGGCATAAATAAATGAAAAATAACGAAGGTGTTTTTTGGCCTTCATCTTTCATACTCATCCGTTGCCAGGGAATGAGTTTTGGATTCACCGAAGAAGTTAACTACGCTGGTTTGATCACGTTGAGAGAATGGCCGAGTGTGTAATTGCCAAGCAAACATTAATAAGAAAAGAGTAAATGATTTGAAAGGAAGTAAAAGTAAAAAACCGAGAAATTCATGGGTAAAGGTGGTCGAAGAGACTCTCAATCTGAGGAATATTAAAGAGGAATGTTAGAATCCCCAAGAACAGAAGAGCCTGCACACAGCAATTGACGAGAGCAACGATGGCGAAACAAGTGTGCGGAAGAGAAGTAGTATGGATTTAATCAGGGAGGGATGGATTATCCTGAAACAATTTTGAGCCTCTTTTAAATTGACAACCGACAGGTGAAGAGCATGTACTCATGCAGGTGCGTCCTTTGTTAGCAGTCCGCCGAATAATTAGACGAGAAGAAAAGAGAGAAAGGGGAGAAATGCGTCGATGACTTCTTTGGCAGAGCAGTCGCGCCTCACATTTTATGACGGAAGCCAGCACGCATCCCGACCTCGCCCAATTTACGTGGATTCCTTCGCAGTGGCCGTCATCGCTTGCCTCAGGTCAGAGTCATCGCGGAACAAGGGCGCCTTACCGAATCCCCATCCACCCATCCCACGGCCGACTTCGCGTCAAGGATAATGATTCCTCCGAGGTGCTCTCACGTCCCTTTCCCGTTTCCCCCGAGGGCACTCCTCCCCCGTGAGCGAGATACCTTCCCATCGGCCGGGAGACGTGGAGCATCCATGCCAGCTGTCCACCACTTTCCAATCCCCCTCTCTGCTCTGCGTGGGCACTTCCAGATAGCCCTGCGATACCAGGCCCGATAATTCACGCCGACGAATTGGATCCATTTATGAATGAATCATCGCGTGGAAAGTATCTGATCTCTATGTTTCGATCACCCGTGTTTCCAAGTGTGGAGTGATTCAAGGTCCAGCGGTGGTTAAAAGAAATGGTTTACCATAAATAACCGACAGTGACCAAACAAACATTTTCCATCAGGAAATAAATTCCAATCTGTACCAAATTACCGAATAATTCGCAGGGGAACAACAAATATCACCCTGCATGTAGCTGCTCCTACCAACGACTGGGTTCTATCCTCATTGGTTCACTTGTTCACTTACATTCACGATTGATACAACTCAACGTTCAACACTCGATCCAGGTTCCACCAACAACAAGCCCACGATCACATACCACTTCACCATTTTATTTGATATTTCCTCCCACCAATGGCAATCGCTGATGATCCAAGGTCGATTCTCGGTGCCATACAGCAAAATACACATGAAATATGCCGTGAAGTGGATAGAAAATGCGACCACTGACCGGACGCTTCCTTATTCATTTGATGCACATGGAATTCCGCAGTTAAACCCAAGCTAGCAATTTTCGAGGTACTCAAACTTTCTGGGGAGCCGCAGGCGGTACAGGTAAGGTTACTGCGCCCCACCGCCTCCACCGTCGTAATATGAATGTTTAAACACACACGCCACAATGTTTAGGGGGACTCAGTGCTAACCTGTCAAAACCGCCCTTCCTTAGGATGACTTTAGAATACATTCTACTGACCGAATATATTCTGAGAAACTAATTAATTCATTGGAAATAAAATCCTATGCCCACAGTCGGAATTTCAGAGAGTCGAATGTTCAGAAGCCTCGTGACTCAAGACGACGGTGAGATTGGTGTGAAACGGATTGAGTGATGCCAAAGGTTCCGCGTGCATAATCGTTCGAAAGTGGAAAGAAAACTATCTGTAAAGGAAAGGAAAGCGAAGATGGATCAAGACAACTCTCATCGCTATTTTAGTAACATGGGCATTCAGCGTAAATATTTAAAAAAAAATCAAAATTAGTTCTGCAAACAGTATACGTAAATGAGGAATCAATACTTTGCAGAAACGAATAAAAAGTTATGAAATTAAAAATTTCCAACTATAAGAAGTTATTTGAGGTTTTCAGTAATCGCGACTGACGTTGGAGGACACATCGACCGGGCCAATCAGCGACCAGTGTCCATCTAGACATGGCCGCCAGAGTAGTTAGTCTGTTAGCTGATCCCTTATTGGCTTGGCAGCAAGCCACCTACTGAATTGTAAGAATTGATATGATCTTGTCGATAGGACGAGAGCTTTTTAAATGTCATTTCATTCCACGACTATCAATCAATCCAAAATTGTTGAAACAAAAAATCAACAATTCTTAACCAAAAGGTTGAGGTGCGGGATATTAAAAGAAAAATGGTTATTTTGGAGGGCTGTATTGGACGTTGGAAAAAGGATTCCTTCTAGCGGTTGTTTCCATTCTAGTGGTTATAAATGTTTACCATAGCAGTGCCCAGAGATATAATCTGGGTCTATGTTTTATTTCTGTCTATCAACATGACACCCTGCAATCCACCGCTAGTGGGTGTGGCGGGTTTGATTACACCCTAGGCATGCAACATCAAAAATGGAGTTTTTCTTAATTGTTAGTCGCAATTGAAGTCAAATGTAGGCATTAAACCCGAACAACTTTAGTTTGAAATGGGTGCATTCCTTGGATACCATTGATTCTCTTCCCGAAGATCGAAATCACATAGTTGGCGCGAGGTTCCCGCCTGGCAGAGCAAGAGAAGTTGGGATGGGAAGGAATGGCCGTGGGTTTCGAACGGGTGGAAACTGCCCTCGTCACTCGGTCCAAAATTAGACCTAGCGTCCGTCCCGGGCTGCCCGGGACTTTCACCCTTCTCTCGAGAGCGAGGGGAGGTTTTATCCCCGACGGAACGGGGGCGGGGTCCTCGAAGCATTCGGGATTCTCGAAGAGGAACTTGGAAAAGAAAATCTTTGCTCTTCGATGGATCGTTAGATCTGTCCATTCGAGATAGCTTCCGAGATCCGTTGCGTGGGTGTCCTGCATATTTGATCACTTTTTTGCCGAGCACGTCCTCCCTGTCTTCAATTATTCTCGCCGACACCGTTCTGGTTTTCGACGTTGGGTGATTAATTGACTCTCGGAATCCGTTGCCTTTCAATCCCTGCAGAATTTTCTGGGAAACGAATAAGGGTGAGGGTCGCTCCTTCGGATGGACATGAGCCACTCGGCTCGAAAGTACGCCCTCTCCTCGCAAAACCCCACCATCCCAGAAGTTTCAATATCGCTCCCATTTCCAAGTTTTCACCTTCAGACGGTAATCCAAACCAAGTCGGGGTTGGGTGCTAGTGGAGGTCAACTGAGGTGTGTCAATTTCACGCATTAAGCAAATGGGACCAATCAATGCTTCCATTAATGCGACCTGTGGAGTCTCGTGTCTCTTGAACCCTGAAAATCAGACGGTTTGAATTTTTGTTGGGTTTTCTGAGATGTCTCTTTAATTTCACTTCGATTCAAAGCACTGATTCTCACTGAGAACCCTAACTCCCTTCAGCGTTACAAAAAACGTAAGTCTCTCGCAAGATAAAAATCGCACTGTATTAAAGGCCGATAAAAGAAAACAAAATCACCAAATTTAGATGTGCACACATCTAAAAACGAACATACCGCTTACGCTTAAAGATTAGAAAAGACGAAAGCGACGAAAACGCTAAGTCTGTAAAGAAAACTAAATAAAGTATTCGTTACCGAAGAATTAAATTCAAGACGATAACCGAGGAAATAAAACGAGAACAGAATAAAGAAAGAAAATTTTTTAATACACGCATAAAATATGTTATAAGATTCTGGAGCTTCTTCGATTAATCAGAATTAGGTGAACTCATTTCTGATGCAAGTTAACTTTGAACATGAAAAGTAAGTAAAAGTAAGCAAAGAACGATCCGAGTGCATCCTCGCAGACTTACCGATCAGTGTCTTCAAATATCTTCGTAAGATCTTAGCTAAGGGGTTAACAGTTTCCTCCAGGAAACGTCGCGTGCCTCCCGCGGGCT
The DNA here is from genome assembly GCA_037158775.1 of Hetaerina titia. Taxonomy (NCBI): domain Eukaryota; kingdom Metazoa; phylum Arthropoda; class Insecta; order Odonata; family Calopterygidae; genus Hetaerina; species Hetaerina titia. Next base: position 119,246,957 of record CM073772.1, read on the forward strand.
GAGGAGGGTTGCTGGAAGGTGGGTTGGAGGGGACTTGTCACCAGGAGGAGAGTGCCGTGGGGAGGGTGCCCCCTCGGCGGGGGCGTCGAGGAAGGGGGAGAGCACTTTCAAGAAATTGCCATTGAATAAGTGCCACTCAGTCCTTTCATTTGAGATTCCTCCCAAGAGTCCCTTTCCCTCCGGCCCTATAATATGCCGTGGTTCTCCTCCGTGGCCCTCTTTGATTTTTGCAGGATATCATATACGCGTGGATGTATTCAACGCTTTCTTGGTTTACATTCAAGTGAACACATTTGTACACCACCCCTCGTAGATTCATGATTTCACTGATGGACACTCCACCGATGATTGCGAGATCTCAAACGGGAGAGTGCCGGAAGGTTTCTAGTGTACTTTTGGCACCCAAGGGCGAATTTTCGAGAGCCCTACACATTATTCGAATATACAGAACACAGAAGAAAACGGACGTCCAAACTTGTGCAAATATTAATCATTCCGTGGTGCAAATTTTGATCCAAAGAGGAGAACGATTAAACATACCAACAATTTTAATAGATCTTGTTCTCATCATCCATTTGTTTTGACAACACACTTCTTGATGCTGGTGACGTAAAACCTCCTGCCACACTCCCTTGCGGTGCCTCCTCTCTTGCGGTGAGTCGGACGATGTACTATATTTCGTGCGCGTGCATCCGGTGCACGGGTCGAGGTCAAGTCGGTTATTTTCATGGGCGGATTTCCAGCCATGGGTTTTATTGCCGTATGCCAACCTGTGCGCGTCGGAATACACGAACTCGGAATGGACATTATTTAAGATGGTACCAGCATTTTTCCACAAGGTGCTTAAAATGAATGATAAAGTCCAGTAGCACAGATCCGGTTTCACCGCAGTAAAAGTATCGGCGTACCGGTTTGTTTGAGTGCGAGCACGTGAGCATATTTAACTTTGCGTAAATACGAGCATAAATAAGCGTTACATAAGTAACCTGTACAAAAATTAGGAGCCAATATAATTTCAATAATATTGAAATACACCACAAAGATAATTGATATTATATGTATATATGTATATATATATTTTTTTTTAATTAGGTAATCTACCGGTTAAGATAGGTTTTTGGATGGACAAAACTATCAATTAGACATTTTGCAACTTCAAACAAAACCCAATCCAGCAACCTAATCTGCATCAGGTCCCTCTTCATCTCTGTGTACTTCCTTCATCCCGTCCAACAGCCCTATCCTGTTCCTGCCCTTTCCTCGCGTGCCCAACATTCTCCCCTCTATTACCTTCTTCAACATTCCACTTCCGCTCAATACACCTTTCATCCATTTTTCCTGCCTCCATAGGAGTTCTCTCAACAAACCACTCTCCTCACCCACCATCTCCAGTACTTCATTTGTTTTCATTTCGGTCCATTTCACCTTCTCCATTCTTCTCCACACCCACATTTCAAAAGCCTCCAATCTACGTCTATCCTCCTGCTTCAGTGACCACATTTCCGCGCCGTACATAGCTGCGCTCCATATCAGAATTTTTACGAGTCTTTTCTTAACCTCCCTACTCAACGTCCCCGTCATCAACTCCCTCCTCCTTGAGAAAGCCTCCTTGCCTAGCGCAATTCTTCTCCTTACGTCCCTACCACTTTGACCGTATTGGTCCAAAACACTTCCGAGATATGTAAACTGTTCTACCTGCTCTATTTTTTCCCCACCTATTTTAATATTTAGCTTAGCTTTTTTATTTCCAGAAAATCGCATAACCTTTGTTTTATTTAATATTGATTCTCATCCCATATTTATCGCACTGAACCTCCAATTCACTCAGCATTGCTTGCAACCCCTTGCCTGACTGAGCAACTAATGCTTGGTCATCAGCAAAACTAACCGGTTTACGAATTCCCCTCCGACTTTCATTCCTGCCTCCAGTTCTTCCCATGCCTCTTTAATCATTTCCTCCACATATACGTTGAACAGCACCGGTGAAAATGGGCAACCCTGCCTTACACCTCTACCTAACACTGCCCATTCGGACTTTCCGTTCCCCACTCGCACCTGAGCAGTCTGAGACATGTACAGGTTGCGGATCAGCCTCCTGTCCCTCCAATCCATTCCTATTTTCTGCAATACACGCATTAATTTTTCCCAATTCACTCTATCAAATGCTTTTTTGAAATCTACGAAACAGGCAAATACGTCCTGATTGTATTCTATATTCCTCTCGATTAGTGATCTCATTACTGCAATGGCATCACGCGTGCTTCTTCCTTTCCTAAACCCAAAATGATCATCCCCTAAGTAATAAATTGCCTTACTCTCTATCCTTTTGTTGATGATCCTGAGAATAACTTAAGCTGCGAGGGGTATCAAACTTATTGTTCTGTAATCCTCACATGATGTAGCCTTTGCCTTTTTTGGAATAGGAACTAACACCGATCTCACAAAATCTTCCGGCCAGATTCCTTCCTCATAGATACTACGAATCAGTCCATATAGTCTTCTTCCCACATTTTCCTAAACATTTCAACAGTTCTACAGGAATATTGTCCACCCCCACAGCCTTATTTGCTTTCATCTCCTTTAATGCCCTTTCCATTTCATCGTCGAGTATGCCTGGACCTAAGCTATCTTCTTCTACGTCATGTGCCTTTTCTATGTCTAACCTTGTCGGCGTAAGTTCTTTACCATACAGTGTTTCTATATATTCCTTCCATCTCTCTTGGATTTTTTCTGGTTCAACTCTTATTTTACCCCACTTATCTTTAACTGTTAGCACAGATCTTGCCTTCTTACTTCCCGATAATAACTTAACCCTGCTTTATAGAGCACCAATTTCACCCTTTTTCTGTAAACTTTTCATATCCTCGCATTTTGTTTTCCACCATTCTTCCTTTGCTTCATTTGTGGCCCTTCTCAATTTATTGTTTAACTCTTTGTACTTCATTTTGCCTAACTCTGTGTTTACATTTTTCCATCTTCTTCTCTCATCCATTTTTGCAATCATCTCATCCGTTACCCATGGTTTCCTTATCCTTATCCCGTTAACGGTTCCTATAGTGTAGTTTGCGGCTTCCGATATCTTTTGCTTGATACATTCCCATTTTTCTTCGATTGTACTCAGTTCTTTACCGTCATTCATTTTTTTCTCTACAGCCTGCTGATACTCCTTCGTTAATCCGTTTAATGCTTCTACGTTCCATTGCCTAACCCGCCGCCCTTGCCTTATCTTCTTGAAACGGACGTTACATTTCATAACAACTAAATTGTGGTCAGAGTCCGCATCCGCTCCTGGGAAACTGTGCGAATTTATCACACTGTTCCTAAACCTGTGCCTAACCATAATATAATCTAACTGATACTTTTCTGAGTCACCTGGCATTTTCCATGTATACCTGCGCCTTTTGTGGTGTCTAAACCATGTGTTGGTGATGACTAACCCCTGTCTGCTGCAGAATTCAATTACTTTCTCCCCGCGTTCATTCCTCGTGCCTAACCCATAGTCCCCCACCCCACCACCCTCTCTTCCTTTGCCTACCGTCGCATTCCAATCCCCCATCACTATCAAATGTTTCCCATACATATATATAATATACATGGGCAGGATCAAATGCTCAAAAGGATAACTTCGATCTAAAACAAATAGAACGTACATATAGTCAATAATTGCCGTTTCAATTGACCCATTTCTCTTTTGTGAAATCAATACTCATTTAATTGTTCTGCCAAATTGTGTTTTCAACATACAACGCTGAACAGTTGACATTATAACGAAAGTACAATAATGTTGAATATAAATATATTACCTGTGGAAAACTTCATTAGAATCGTTTTTTAATGAAAAGCGATCATATCTCATCATATACCATCCATTTATGCACTTCAATATTTTAAGCAGTTTGAACGTGAGGCGGCCACGTTGCTCAAACATCGGTAAATGATTAAAACCAGAGTATCCAATGGTATCGATTGTAATTACTGAATTGTAGTTCAGGATTTCAATGCAAATAGAATTTGGTAGTATCGAATACCGCGGAGTACTCGTTTCCCCATTCATGGCGTATGCCTAGATGCGCAGTGACGTATTCCATACAAGGTCCAGATCGCTGGGTTTACGGAGCTGAAGTTCCCGCGCTAAATAAAATCCGGAAGAACACTGGCACCAAAGGAGGGGTTGAATGCATCCTGACTGCTGAGGAGGATCTTCGAATAAGAGCAATGTCAATCCAATATAGCTCGCCTACTTCATTTAATCTGCCGGAGGCCACATTTCATTTACCTACACTGAAACATCCCAATAGAGGACACCAAGGCCCATTAAAATGGTGGCAGGTACGATTCCACCATCTAAGCGTCCTAAAAAATTCATCTTTCTTTCGCATTTTTAATATATAATGCTCATCGTTTTATTCTAGATGTTGAAAATTTCAATTTCTAAAGGAGCAGGCGTTCCTGATGTGGGTAACAGCAGCTTCAAGGGCGACGTTTGAGACATTTCCTCAAGAAATTGCGTGCCTAGCTGTAGAATATTTTTTTTATTTTAGTTTACAAGACATATCTTATGTTTCTGTCAAGAGAGGACGATCCCACAAAGGAAAAGTAATACTCGGGCGGCGTCCTTATCCGTTATTTAGTGTCCGCTATTTAGAGGTCTTATTTCTAATAATGCCAATTCTATTCTGCATCGGAATCATCAAATACCTTTTATTGGGAGGTGTAACCTATTAGGTCTTTGTTGAGGATTGACTCCATCGTGCTCTCCAGGCGCGCATCTTGACCACTGGGCTTGGTCGTGGGAAGAGGAGAGGGTGTTCACCTCGTGATAACGGGAGGTATGAGAATTAAAGACAGAAATGAAAGTGCTTCGAAACGGAATTTTTATCTGCCTTTTGTAAGAAACACCATCGAAGGAAATCCAGCCCCGTTCCAACCGTAGACAGCTCACTCGACGAACTACAGTACTTTAGAATTTTCGTTGAGAAGTGAATTCACGAGGAAAACGTGTCAAACGTGAACCTGATTTAGTCCACCGCTTCCGAAATTTTGCGTGCAAGCGAACGAGAAATGAGAGGGAGGGGGAGAGGAATGTTGCGGGAGAGGAATGACCACAATTGATCGTCTCGGAGTGCCTCAAAAAATGTAGGTTCGCTGAAGACTGCGAATCCAGCAGTAGTGAAATCCCCGCGATCCGAAAAAGAACCAACAGCCAAAGAAGCCAAACCGCCTGTGGGAGACCACAAGGCGAGGGAGATTGATGTTTATTTCCGAGCGGTTAAGAAGTTCGCAATTTGAAACTTTCGACTCCAGGGGAGAGGAAGTAAGGCTGGCGCTCGCTCTTCACCAGTGGCCGTTCGCGGGGAGTTTGAGGTGCGCGACGTTTTCATTTTCTCGCATTCCACCCTTGGTTCAATTTCAGCGCGCGCGGGTTGATAAAAACCTTCGCCGCCTCGGGCCATCCATTCCCCCGGACCGCGGTATTTCGAGAGCAGTGAGCATCGAAATTCGACCTTGGGGGGGGGGGGAGAAATTCCTCTCTTTTCTTCTTCCTGATGCATTCGCAAGGTTTCCAAACCGTCCCCCTACCCTCTCCGTAACCGAGAGCTCTCTTCTGGGGGGAGAGAGAGTGTGGCCGCCTTTAAGGTTTTCGTTGGCAGGCCTATGGCTTCTTCATCCCGCCCAGCCGCGATCGCTCCCTCCGACACTCCCACCAATGCATTCGGGAATTTTCAAGCCTTGTAATTTGAACAAGGCGTGAGTTAAACGTTAGTCGAAAATGTTTATATTTTGTGCGAATTTTATCATCTTGTGAAAATGAAATTGTCAATATTTAATGAAAATTTCTGTTAATCAAGTGGTTAAATTTTGGCAAAGTTATTATTTGATGCATATGAAATGTGTGAAAAGTTAACCTGAACGAAAAATCCAATAATCTTATAATATTGCATTTGTGGAAAAATATTTAGTTTACAGCTGTTTGATTTCAAATAAAAAGTCAGTTTTATTAATGGTCAATTAATGTGTGTTTAAAAGCATTATGAAATCATTGGGTCATGAGCTTAACTAAATTAACAGATTGACCTCTTTGGCGTTCAGAGTATTGTTATGAAAAAAACAATAATAAAAACACAGAAGTAAACTCATTTACCCTGGTAGGCACTTAAATTTGATATTTAACAAGTCAAATGGCGGATGGGGGCGAATGTGCCGTTGAATATTTGGACCCCAGAGGTGCTTTCCACCTAAAATAAACGGGTGCCCACGCTGGGTTTCCCGCCATCTCTTCGCCCCCGTCTGCGTATTTCCGCTGTAACATTGCATCTGTCTTGCCTGGCTCCGGAAGTCGAGAATTTCTGAACAGCGTCACGATTTCGGACAACGAAGCTCAGAAATCTCTTCCCCCGATCTATCGACCACATGAACTACCAATTTATTGAAGAAATAGATGTAGGACTGAAAAAGAGCTCCAGCGTTGAAGAATGAGATTTTAGTTGGAAGCATCGAGAAGCTCACTCACCGAGGCCCCAGATTCGACCTCCCCGGAATTCCCCTTCGAACTTCATGCCGTCGGCCCTCCAGAATACGCCGTGCCCGTGGAACCAGCCCTGCATGAACTCCCCTTCGTACCTGGGGCGGAGAGAAGAAGATAACAGGGTAAATAGGGACGAGGGATGGCGATCTTTGGCCACACCCATTACAACTCTGCAAGTTGCCAATATGGCGCGTGTCCGACAATTTTATAATAAGCTTAGTAGTATTAGAAGAACTACGATGAGAGTCACTCACTGACCAAAGAACATTGAGTAATCGCATTCTTACCCTGAGACATAAAATTCATACTAAACTTGTAATAAGGTAGGAGAGATCTTGAAAATTAGATTTGAGAGGTAGGACTGACGGCTTGATAAGCTATAGTTCCCAGTTAACGATAACAGATCAGAATAACTTCCAAAAGTTCTCTTATGCTTATTAGGTGGCATGCCACACATGTAAATGTGTGGTCAGTATTTTATCATTTATTGTTCTTCTTTCTGTAGCATCTCGCCTCGCATGCGTATGTAAGTATTATAACTTGTGCATACCGTAATGTGTGTAAGTTGTGGTGTGATAATAATATTTCTCTACTACTTTCCAACATTTAAGCAACATAAAGGTATTACATACCTGGTGAGGATTAACCCCTCGATGCACCCCAGCGGTGGCTAGCAGGGTGCCAGGCGCAGTTGTCGGTAGATTTTAAAAAACAGGGTATCGATCAAGGATATTCGAACGCCTGCCACTTATCGTTAAGAACGGAAAAGGATAACGAAAATGCTTGGAGTTGGGATGCAGCGTCCGTTATCGTTAACAACATTGTCGTTGAGGAAAATTCCGTCATGGTAACGAGCGCGGTAACACACAAAAGGACATCACAGATATTCACAATGTGTTCGTTCTTATTTTTGTTATCATCGGATTGGATAGCGAAAACCACTATTAAAATGTGCACGAAATCCGTATGCACTCATGTAATGCGGTTAGCGGGATTTTAGTCCTCAGACATCTGCTTCAGCCTGCAATCCAGCCCTGGGATGAGCAGCAGATAGGCAGATTCCATGCCAGGTACACTTCTTCCCAATCCGGTATATCACTACAGCATATCACTACAAAATGGAGAACTAATCACGATTTCACACAAATCAAACATGGAAGTAACTAGAGTAATAGCAGTTTTACACGCACGTATGTATCAAAGTTCCAACAGGCACAGGATACCAAAGAGACGAGCCTCTATTTATGATTATACCCAATTGAGTCAGAGTCGCATGGAATACCGGATGTGCTCGTAAAACAGCCCATTTAGTCAAACCTGCTGAACAATTTTGACGACAACTAGTCTGACCTGTTATCGTTGGTGGGAAAATATCATTCTAAAACTGGAATTTCTATGTTATATCTCTCCTTAATGAATAATAAACATTCTTAGTATTGTGCGATGGGGCTAATAACACATTTTTAAGACTATCGCACCACAGTTAATGGATAAGTGTGTACGGGATTCGACTTAAAGGTCTTATTAATACCAATATAATTCTTTGAAAAAATTAGTTACGTTATTAAGTTAATCATTACAATACATGATACATCCCCTTCCTATTCGTTGCAAATGACCCTACTCTGAAACAGACAATTCGTTACACCTCGGCAGCCTCTTCAGAAACAGCCATTACCTCACGGGGAAGGTGCGTTATCGGTAATGAATTTATAAAACACTATTGATTAATGAAATTCATAGGTAATCTACCGATTAAGGTAGGTTTTGGATGGACACAACTACCAAATAAATATTTTGTGACTCCTAACAGAGGACAACCCAACAATCTGCTCTACAAAAGATACTCCATCACTGTGTACCTCCTTCCTCCCTTCATCCTATCTAACATACCTATCCTAATCCTCCCCTTCCCTCGTTTGCCTAACATCCTCCCCTCTATTACCGTCTTCAATATCCCACTGTCGCTCAATACTCCTTTCATCCATTTTCCCTGCTTCCCCAATTTCTCCCCTCTCCTCGCCCACCATACCTAGTACTTCCTCATTTGTTTTCATTTCGGTCCATTTTACCTTCTCCATTCTTCTCCACGCCCACATTTCAAAAAACACCAGTCCAACCAATTCCTATTTTCTTCAATAAACTCATTAGTTTTTCCCAATTCACTCTATCAAACGTTTTTCCGAAATCTACGAAACAGGCAAAACGTCCTGATTGTACAGGGTCGCACCCAAAAGTGGTAGGACTGATTTTCTCTGGCGCGAACTAGGGAAGTGGAGGGGGGTCTGCCTGGCAGGGTAAGGTGAAGGGGGTTATTAGCAACAGACCGACACCAACTTCAGTCGCCTGCGGGCTGTCGTTGAGTGAGGACATCGTTTTTAGTGAAGCAAGTTTTTGTCCGCGTCGAAAAACAAAATGAATCTGAATTTAGAGCAACGTTATTCCGTGAAGTTTGGTGCGAAACTCGGGAAGACGGCAACTGAGACCCTCGATATGATCAAGCAGGCTTATGGGGACACTGCCTTAAGCCGTTCCACAGTATTTGAGTGGTACAAGTTGTTTAAAGAGAGTAGGGAGCTCGTTAAAGACGACCATCGCTCCGGACGGCCGTCGACGGCAAGAACTGACACGAATGTGGACAGAGTGAGGACACTGCTGAACACAGACCGACGCTTAACCAGTGAAGAAATTGCAGACCAGTTGGGTCTGTCTGCATACAACGTCCAACGCATTATTTCACAGGATTTGGCCATGTGCAAGGTGTGCGCCAAGATGGTGCCGAAAATTCTGAGTGTCGACCAACAGGCAACGCGTGTGCGCATTTCCGAAGATGTGTCAGCCAATTTGCACCGAGATTAAAATTGTTTGAACAATGTGATAACTGGTGACGAAACATGGGTTTTTAAATATGACCCCGAAACGAAAAGACAATCCGCGGAATGGCACACTTCCACGTCCCCACTTCCAAAAAAGGCTCGCATGAGCAAATCAAAAATCAAAACGATGTTGATTGTGTTTTTCGACCGTCATGGAGTGGTTCACAAGGAGTTTGTCCCACCAGGGGAGACTGTGAATGCGAACTTTTACGTACAGGTGCTCACCCGCCTCCGAGAACGCGTGAAAAGAGTCCGACCGGCCATCGCAAACAGGTAAATACGTCCTGATTGTATTATATATCCCTGTCGATTTGTGATCTCATTACTGCAATGGCATCACGCGTACCTCACCCCTTCCTAAACCCAAACTGACCATCCCCTAAGGAATCATTTGCCTTACTCTCTATCCTTTTGTTGATGATCCTGAGAATAACTTTAGCTGCGTGGGATATGGAACTTATTGTTCTGTAGTCCTCACTTGACGTAGCCTTTACCTTTTTCGGAATGGGAACTAACACTGATGTCACAAAGCCTTCCGACCAGATTCCTTCCTCATAGATACTACGAATCAGTCAATTTTGAATCTTCCTCCCACATTTTCCTAGACGTTTCAGTAGTTCCGCAGGAATGTTTTTTACCCCTACTACCTTATTTGGGTTCATCTCCCTTAAAGCCCTTTTTATCTCATCGTCGAATATGTCTGGACGTAAGACCTGCCATCTTCCTGTATGTCATGTTTCTTTTCTATGTCGAGCCTTGTTGGCCTAAGTTCTTTACCGTACAGTGTTTCTATATAGTCCTTCCATCTCTCTTAGATCATTTCTGTGCCAACTATTAACTTACCCGACTAAAATTTAACTGTTAGCACAAATCTTCCCTTCTTACTTCTCGATCGTGATTTAACCTTGCTGTATAGCGCACCAATTTCACCCTCCCTCCGTAAACTTTCCCTATCCTCGCATTGCATTTGTCACCATGCTTCTTTTGCTTTATTTGTGGCCCATCTCATTTCCCGGTAACGGTTCCTATAATGTATTTTGCGGCTTTCGGTATCCCTTTCTTGATACATTCCCATTTTTCTTCGATAGTACTCAGCTCTTTGTCCTCCTCCATGATTTTCCCTACAGCTTGCTGATACTCCTTCCTTGTTAATCCATTTAATGCTTCTACATTCCATTTTCTAACCTACCGCCGCTGCCTTATCTTTTTGAAACGGACGCTACACTTCATAACAACTAAATTGCGGTCAGAGTCCGCATCCGCTCGTCGGTTCTGCTTTAATCTCTACTATTAATATTCTATCCTTTGCTTGCTCTATGTTGGCTACGCTTCTTCCTACCTCTTTATTTAATATTACGGCAACCTCTCGTTGGCTCTCGTCCCGCCGCTGTATATTTTTCTATAATTATCACTCCAGTAATCCCCGCTATCCTTCCATTGTACCTCGCATAGACCTAAAATACCTATATTTCCTATTTCCATCTCTGCCTCAATATTCTCTAATTTTCCTGTCCTCAACATTGTCCTAACATTCCAGTTTCCTGTTCTAACTAATTTTGTCTTCTTCTTCTGCGTCTTTTGACCTGCTGTTGTCAGTTTTCCCTTTGCAAGGGTTTCGTGGGATAACGACCGCGGAAGCCTTGCCTCCTCCGCTGTAGGGCACGACATACGGCCACTTGGGTCGAGTCCCGCAGTTGCCAAGACTCAATTTCTCTATGTTGTCCATTATTATTTTCTTGGAAATAATAATTGAGGTGGTTTCCCGTGGCCTTCCTCAATAATGTTTTTAACGTGACACCACCACTCAATGGCCGCCCCACTGGGGTCAGATGCCTTTGCAGCCGCCTCACTGAGGAACAGACGCTGCGTGGACTACCTTTCGTCTGGCTCCTAACCTTCGACCTATCTGGCATGGGTGACCCTACCAGGAGCAATTATCTTTGCTCCAGGACAGCTTTAAGGGTCGGCGGAACGCACCAGCCCTTCCACCACGACAAGGTTGTAGTCCATGGGGGTGTAATGAAATTAGTATTGCAAATATTAAGCTGCAACTGAGTGCATAATGACTTATTATCTATGCTAAGTGATTCTGTAAATATGATTTTAACCAATTGTTAGTTTCGCAAATTGGATAATAGAAAGTCCCAACTAAGGTACACAATTCTAAAATCATCACGAACTAATATTAAGCTTTTGATTAGACAGCTAAATGGTATTTTCCAAAGTTTTCTGATAACTTTAACAAAACTTTCTGTGCTTCAATAAAATATTATACAATAAATCTGAATTAACAGTGCCTTGGATTTCTTCACACAGGTTTTAAACTATTTACGAAGGAACATTACGGAAACATCCATAATAAATTATTATCAGTTGATAAGAATAGAATCAGTTGATACATTGCATGAATGAAAACAAGTGTCAATCATAATAGAATATTTTTCCTATATTCTTCGTGTGTAGAATTTTTGTCCAAAATAAATAATTTGTCATTTCTACTTTAGTTTAAAAAATAATTCCATTAATCATTATGTTGTTTTTTTCAATCGAATCTTAACTTGAAATAAATGTGGACCAAGCACAAGGACGATTCTGGAAACTTCACTTAATTCAATTTCAAATGACAGAGGAAGTCGATAAAATAAAAATAAAATCTTTGAAAATGATCTCTAGCTCTCTGGAATACAAAATCAAGGCTTATTATATTTCAGGGGATATAAGCTATTGTAGCCTTTTGATGGTAGGCAGACGACGAATATTCATCCCACCATCAATAATACACGTTCTCCTTCAAATCTGACGGCAATAATGTACGTGCTCGTACCAGGAATAACTGATGGACTCTTAACTCTACGCAGTGTTGCATTTCACTCCAATCTCTAACCTACTCCATGGTTATTTTACTCACTTGGCACCGTCCGGAAATCTCATCACCCCGAGTCCCCCGCAGAGGCCGCTGTCGAAGGCGCCGTCGTACCGCGTCCCGTCCGGGAGAGTCAAATGTCCCATTCCGTGCTTCTGCCCTCGCACGTTCCAGTCGCCGACGTACATGCTGCCGTCGTCCCAGCGGTATGACCCCATCTTTGCGACGCCGGGAAGTGCTGGAGGGAGGCATGAAGACATTAACCGTAAAAGGGTGAAATTTTCCCAGCTATATTTCACTGGTCAATCGGCACAACCAGACTGGATGAACCGAAACCCAGACCCGATCCCCTGACCGAAACCTGACCAACTTTTTCACCAAAATTCTCAAGTAAAACAAGCGAGTTACGCATTCAAGCATCTTTGTTTTCACCACAGCATGCATCACCGAACCACCCCGTTTACACGCCTGCTGCAACGGAAGAAGAAAATGAGAGGACAACGAGGACCCCTACGAAATATTTTTTGTGGTAGCATAAACAAGTGGCAGAAGGCGAGCGTTGCTTTCGCTAGCTGGCGCAACTGATACACTCTTTAAGGCGACAGTAGAGAAATAGGCAATTGCGGTGCGGTGTTACAATCTGCGGCAGAGATCTACGCTCCCATTGCCTGCGGAGATGCATTATCGGTTGCGAGAATTGTAGCTTTATGCAAGATTTTATTTGTCAAATCTTTGATATTCATCTGCACACTTTATGCGTAAGTGCACGAGTGGGCGTAATGCAAGCTCGCTTTATCTCTACGCATATATGTGTAGATTTATGTACTATATTGTGTGTGATACTATGGGTGCTTGCTTTATTGCTAAGAGGGCTTATGTTGTGTGTATACATATATATATATATATATATATATTTAAGAGGGGATTATTGCTTGCTTGCAATAATCCCCTCTTAAATTGCATGCATGCACATTATTTTACTCGGGTACGTCTACCTCCAAGCTACGAGTAATATCCATATCTTCTTCTCTGCGCACTTTCAAATGAAATATGGTGAACTAAAAGTTAAGAACTTGCAAATGTTTACATAATAAAAGTGACACCAATGGTCTCGATTGCATTCGAATAAAGATACTATTCCCTTGCGGTCCTCCGGAAACCATAAATTCTGCCCAATTCACTCTTGTCGTATTCAAATCGACAACCCCATTGACTTATCGCTCTTCAGTCCATCACTTCCCTAAACGTTCCCGAAGATGAGAGTGAATTTCCGTGACATTATTACTAGCGTACATTTTTCTGCTGCCTCTCTACATATCTTCCGTCCCCATGTTCTACACTCTTTGAATTTTCTCCGGTAACTTCTTTTCTTCCCCACCCTATCACAATTAATCGTAATCCCCTCTAGTTTAACTTCTCCATCTTCTACACTCATGTCCGGAACTTATTGAAATCATCTTTCCTCGAATACCAAGTTTTAAGCATTACTACCCACCGTTAAACCTTCAACTATTCATTTTCTGTTTCACGTCCTGAGCATAAGCTCCCTTTTTTAAATTCCATTATTGGTAACTACAGTTCTCCGGCAATGGAAAATTCATCCAAAATACTTTCCAACATTTGCACAAAGCGTTTCATCAGTTATTATATTATTATTATTTACAAGGTAATCTACCGGATAAGGTAGGTTTTTGGATGGACACAACTATCAATTAAATATTTTGTAACTCCAAACAAAACACAATTCAGCAACCTACTCTACATCAGGTCTCTCTTCATCTCTGTGGACTTCCTTCATCCCATCTAACAGTCCTATCCTGTTCCTGCCCTTTCCTTGTTTGCCTAACATTCTCCTCCCTATTTCAGTTTTCAGCAACCCAATGCCGATTAAATACACCCTTCATCCATTTTTCCCGCCTCAATAGGAATTCTTCCACCAAACCCCTCTATTCGCCCAACATCCCTAGTACTTCCTCATTTGTTTTCCTTTCGGTCCATTTCACCTTCTCCATTCTTCCCCATACCCACATTTCAAAAACCTCCAATCTACATCTATCATCCTGCCTCAGCGACCACGTTTCCGCGTCGTACATAGCTACGCTCCATATCAGAGTTTTTACGAGTCTTGTCTTAACATCCCTACTCAACGTCCCCGTCATCAACTCCCTCCTCCTTGAGAAAGCCTCCTTGCCTAGCGCAATTCTTCTCCTTACGTCACTACTACTTTGACCGTATTGGTCCAAAATACTTACGAGATATGTAAACTGTTCTACTTAATCTATTTTTTTCCGCCTATTTTAATGTTTAGCTTAGCCTTTTTCTTTCAGGAAAATCGTATCACCTTTGTTTTGGTTAATATATTATTTCCTCCTAATTAAATTTTTAAATCCCATTAGCCTCATTATCGTTGAGATTGTATTACTTCCTTTATGATGACATATCTTAATACCATACATCTCGCATGAATTTTTAAATCTGTTCCATTATGACGGCACTCCCCGCCTGACTAACTGAAACTTAATCCTCGCTTTGCATTCGTCTTCTTCTTGGGTGGGACTATCGTAAAAAGGTCGATATCGCCTTTCTCCAATTCTCTGCCATGTGAATTCTCTTTCATTTGGTGGCACATGCTAGCCTTTAACACACTTTCTATACGCTTTAAACAACCATAACATTAACAACAAAAATTATTTTGTGTTATATGCCTTGCTTGGAAACAATTTCGTGAAATGGACGCATTTTATTTTCACTCACTAGGGGAAACTTCGTGGAACTAATGAATACATAGACCCTTCCATTCATAGTGTTTGTCATCTTTTAGCGCAATTAAGGAATAGGACAAACAAGGCACCACATGGCGACTTAAAAGAAGTTAACTTTATTAACAGATAGAGAATAAACCAACACACCGCGACCATCCTCAAGTTCCACAGGACATTACTATTTTACTAAGTACATTCAATCACTACCTCCATCCCTATTCACTCTTCTCGTATTACTAAAATATGTCCTACTCATTCGTACTCCATGCGAATTTTCCTTTACCGATGCTTTCAGAAGCGTGTAAATAAGAGGTTATCCACATTATCAGATCCGAAAGCAATTTTTTTTTATTTCGAAATATTTGCTTTTTTGACGACACCTTGATAAACCTGAAATGAAATTCAACCGCTTTCGCGAATGCGGAGGATGAGAACCACACACTGAAATTCACTGCCGTCGCTCAACTGATGCCACTAGCTATCATTTTGGCAACCCGAAAAGCTCTCTCAAAAAGTCCCTTGAGGGCCAGCATCGTCCCCGTTAAGAGCCAATGCATTTCACCAACAGGCGACTATCCATTCTCTGCGCAACTCGAACGCTGTTATGGACGTATCGCGGTAGAGTCGGAGTCAATAAGAATAAAGAAATGAATCATTATTGGAGTGGTGGAATTTAAAAACTATCAAATCAGTAAAGCTACGTTCAAGCTTTGAAAATGAACTGAGTGGTCTGATTCATAACGCGAGCTAAAAGTTAAAAACAAATTTGGCGGATTTTCGCTGGACTTTATCTAATTCTTTTTGCCAGATTTTCTCCCAGGGATCCCAAATGCTTGCGGCATATTCCAAGTGTGGTCTAACTAGAGCAAAATAACACCCCTCTTTAACTTTCTCATTTCATTTTCCCACCACCCGTTTAATGAAGCCCAGTTGCTTTAAAGCGGATCCGCATATTGTCCTGATATGTGCTCCCCATGAAAGGCATGGTGTTAGAACTACCCCCAAATATTTTACTTGTTTGGCCGTAGTTAGTACTGAACCCTCTATTTCGTAGTTTAAGTCCTGTTTGCCACTTCCTTTTGCTCCGAAATTTCACAACTGCGCATTTGTCTATATTAAGTATTAATCCCCATTTCTTGCACCAATCCGAGATGTGTCTAAGTCTCTAGAGAGTAGCTCGCGATCTAGTTGGCTCCTTATTTCCCTGTATATTACAGTGTCGTCAGCAAATAACCTGAGATTACTACTGACGTGTGCGCTTAAGTCATTAATGTATATTAAGAACAGAAGAGGCCCTATTACACTTCCCTGGGGGGACGCCCGAAGTTACATCTCTTTCCTTTGAGCACAGCCCATCGATGATTACTATTTGTTAGCGATTTGACAAGAAGTCTCTAATCCAATTAATAATTTTCTCATCGATTCCATAGCATCTAGGTTTGTGAAACAATTTTTTTTGTGTGGGACTTTATCGAAGGCTTTTTTGAAATCGAGGAATACTGCGTCGACTTGTGTGTTTTTTCTCCCGATCTAAGTATATCGTGAATGAAAAGACTTGTGTTTCGCAAGATCTGCTCTTCCTAAATCCGTGCTGGTTGCGGCTTAGTATTTTGTTACTATCAAGAAACCTCATTATATTACTGACAATAATGTGTTCTATTATTTAACACGAGATCGTTGCCAAAGAAATGGGTCGGTAATTGGTTGGTTTATCCCCATCGACACCTTTATAGATGGGAGCTATATGGGCTAGCTTCCAGTCGCGAGGTACTGAGCCATCTTCTATCGATTATAGGGAATCAATTTCTAAAAACGGGGAAATGTCTTCGGTCAATTCCTTTAATATTCTACCAGGTATGTCTTCCGGACCAGGTTCTTTGTTTGCTTTGATACTACGGGGCAGATGTTCTATTCCCTCCTTGGTCAGTGTTATATCGCTCATGTGTTCCCCAGGTGGGTGTGGAGGGTCGTTGGGTGCGTTTGTGTCTTTATTGTAGACGCTCTGGAAAAACTTGTTTAAAATATTTGCTTTTTTCTGGCTGTCTGTAATAATTTCTCCGTTTTCCGTCTTCAAATAATGTACAGTTGGACGTTTACCCTGCATTTCCCTAGCATAGGACCAGAATGACTTTGGATTTTCCTCAAATATTCGCTTAGCCCTCCCATGGACTACAACATTGACGTGGCTGATGGGCTTGTGCGTTCTGATCACCCCTAGAGCTGTGCTGGCGGGAGAAATAATAATTGCTCCTGGTAGGGTCACCCATGCCATATAGGTCGAAGGTTAGGACCCAGACGAAAGGGAGTCCACGCAGCGTCTGTTCCTCAAGTGAGGCGGCTGCAAAGGCGTCAGACCCCAGTGGGGCGGCCATTAAGTGATGGTGTCACGTTAAAAACACTATTGAGGAAGGCAACGGGAAACCACCTCAATTATTATTCCCAAACACAATGATGGACACGAGAGAAATTGAGTCCTTTGATATGGAGCGTAGCTATGTACGGGGCGGAAACGTGGTCACTGAAGCAGGAGGATGGATGTAGATTGGAGGCTTTTGAAATGTGGGTGTCGGGAAGAATGGAGAAGGTGAAATGGACCGAAAGGAAAACAAATGAGGAAGTACTAGGTATGGTGGGCGAGGAGAGGGGTTTGTTGAGAGAAATCCTATGGAGGCAGGAAAAATGGATGAAAGGCGTATTGAGCGGCAGTCGGATGTTGAAGACGGTAATAGAGGGAAGAATGTTAGGCAAACGAGGAAAAGGCAGGAATAGGATAGGGATGTTGGACGGGATGAAGGGAGGAATGAAGTACACAGAGATGAAGAGGGACCTGCTGTAGAGTATGTTGCTCGATTGTGTTTTGTCTGGAGTAGCAAAACATTTATTTGACAGTTGTGTCCATCCAAAAAAAACCTGCCTTAACCGGTGGATTACCTAATTATAATTCACTTAGCATTTTAGATTTAATAGAGTGTAGAGCTATGCGCATGATACTTTTTATTTCACTACGACATTCTTTAAGTTCTGTTTTGATGTATTCACATGAACAATATCGTCACTTTTTAAACTCTTTTAAAATTTGACTGTAGCCTTCTTTGCCTTCTAAATGCCGATCCGTCTTCCCCGTTGTACCATCTAGGTTCCTTACTGTCACCTTTGATTTTGGATGGTATGTACGTCTTCATTCCTTCGCGTAAAATATTTAAGAAATATTTCCCGCTGTTCTCTGTATCGGTTGTCAGGGTTTTTGTCTTGTAATTTGGCAATTATTTGTTCAAATATTCTTGTAGTCCGTTAAAATTCGCCTTGTTGAATAGGTATTTTTTACGCTTTTCTTTGTTTATTTTCACGAACTTAGTTTTTAACTCTACAAAAATAGCCTTATGGTCACTGACGTCAATTATTTCACTGCCTGTTACGATTTCTGGCGTAGAAATCGCAAAGATATCAAGGATTCTGTGGCCACGTGAGGGTGATATAACAATTTGTTCTAAGGAGTGTTTTGTGAATATATGAAGGAGTTCTAAGCAGGAATCTTTGTTTTTGGCGGATTTTCCTACGCAGTACTTGTCCCAGTCAATTGACGGTAGATTTGTGTCACCAGCGATTATAATAATACTGTTGTTATGTTTGTTACTAAGAGTGGATACTATCTACTACTCATTACTGGAGACGAGACGTGGGTTTATGAGTACGACACGCAATCCAGACATCAGGCAAGTGAATGGCGTTCACCAAATGAGCCGAGACCAAAAAAACCACGTCGTTTTCAGTCATAAAAGAAGGCAATGCTGACGGTTTTCATGGATTACAACGGTGTAGTGCATCATGAATTTTTGCCAGAAGGCCAGACAGTAAACAAAGAGTATTATTTGGGCGTTATGAGACGTTTGCGTGAAGCAATTCGCCGAAAGAGACCAGAAATCGTCGCACAGTGCGTCGAGACCGTCGCACGGTGCTATCATTATTCGTAATTTTTTGACGAAAAATGCAACAAATACCATCCAACAGCCACCGAATTCACCTGATTTGGCTCCCTGTGACTTCTTTCTGTTCAATCGAGTTAAAAAACCATTACGGGGAACGCGTTTTAGCAGCCGAGAGGAAGTAATGGAAAAATCGCAGGAAGCACTGATGGACATACCGAAAACCGAATATAAAAAATGTTTCGAGGATTGGATCAAGCGCTGGCATAAGTGTGTTGCAGTCGATGGGGATTACTTTGAAGGGGACAATATAGATTTATATGAATAAACTTATATTTTTAATTTTCTGAATAAATTCCGGGAACTTTTTGATCAAGGTAGTATTCGGTCGTCGAGCCTGTGTAGAACATCTGTACTAGAATCTGGGGGTCTATAAAATGAGCACAGGAATAGGTTTCTGTCGTTGTTGCACCAAAGCTTTCTAAGCTATTTTCGTCGCATTCGTATCTTTGGCTGCTAAGATGTGACTTTACAGCTATGAACCCTCCCCCATCCCCAATCTATTAGGTCTGTCTCTTCTGTAAATTGTGAAACCGGTCGGAAAAACTACTTTCTTTACTATTTCCCCCGTGACCCAACTCTGCGTTCCAACTACTATATCTGCGTTTTCACTTACAAAGATATGTTCAAAACCCGATTTTTTTCTAATTTTGCGGCAAATTAATGTTATAATTTTTATTTGGTCAATCCCTTTTTCTTTCACGGTTTTATGTATGCTTAGAAAAACGTTCCGCGACGATTCGTGGTTAACAGAGGCAGAAGTATTACATTCGCTCGCATTTCTATCTATTATGTATTTCTAGGCACCAATTTTACTAACTTTACGTGGGTTATATGTTGTATTAAAGCAAGTTTTTTCTACTATTTTTGGGATCTGAGAGGCGTAACCTGATCTGATGCTTAATCAAACCTACAGCACCGTTGAGTAGTTTCAGCAGAATTCAAAATAACAATTGAAACGAACTTACCCATGTCACCCATCATTCCAAGAGACCTCGTCGAACTACGGCAGACAACACAACTGAACAAATTTGCTCTTCAGATTCAGCGGTAGGAAGCCAAATAAATGAAGTAGGTAAAGGCAGGGCGTAATGCTATTAGGAAAGCATGGGTTGTCAATGGCCTCATTTCGGGCGTCGTGTGGCAGCGCTTCGAAGTTTTGTCGCCCTCTTATGAGAAATATCATTTATTATCCTCGAAATTGGTACGGCCATTTCAGAGTTTGAAAGTGAAATATAGTTATTGCAATTTTTCTTCGACTTTTGCTGGCTACTTTTAATGGTTGAAATTGATTGAACCCAAAAAGTTAAAATTTAGGTTTATAACATTTCCTGGATCAATTACCCAGAGACTAGGGGGACTATTACGAACTAGAGAGTGGAGTCACTCCGTCAGGCGGAGTTAACTGATGCCACCCTTTGTAACTCCGCCTGCTGTTATTACGAGTGAGAGGGATGGAGTCTCACCGCCGTCACTGTGTTTACTTTAGGGGTCGGAGTTTTATTAGTAACCGAAAGGTTCGTCTACATGAAAATTATCACGTTTATATGGCCCATAAATGATATTAGCCAATGGTTATTAGCCGTTCAATTAGAAGTCGAAATAACCCATTGTTCAATAAGTCCCGGGACTTATTGAACAGGATATTATCTTTGGGATGCGCAAGGTATATTTATATTGACTGCCTTGAAAAGGGAGAATCTATCAATAGCAACTATTACATTGTTATTTACAAAGTTATTGGTGATTTTGAAGGACGAAATCGTAAAAAACGACCGCACATAAAGAAAAAAATCATCTCTCATCAAGACCATGCCACAAGTCAATGAAAACGATGACCAAATTGAACGAGTTGGGCTTCAATCTGCTTCCCCACCCACCATACTCACCGGATTTAGCCGCCAGCGACCACTGGCCGTTTACTGAGCTCAGCAAGACGCTCCAAGGGAAAACATTTGGTTTGAATGAGGAAAAATTCGCTGGCAAGAACAAATCGTTTTACAAGCTTGATATCGAAAAGTTAGAAAAGCGTTAGAATGATTGTACACCTCTTGAAGGTGATTATGTTGATGAATAAAAATGAATTTTGCGAAACAAATGTTTTCTTAGTTAGTCCCGGGATTTATTGAACGATGGCTTAGTATAAAGGAGCTTCTCAAGAATATGCATATTTAATATTTATGACAACGAATACCAAATTAATATGTGTAAAATTGTTGATCAACGGATGCGGTTGAGAAGAGAGTAAAATGCTTTGATTTCTTGCACGAGAAAATATAGACTTATCTTTCATTTTCAGACGAAAGAACCAAATAAGGTAAAGTGAACTATCATCCTGCAGCATCAGTTGTTACTTTTTCGGTTCATCATATGAATTCCTCCTGAAAGAATCTCTTTGGAGAAAATAGGCCGTATTTTTTAAGCTTCTCAACTGACACGACGCGTCGCGACGGTCCGCTGAGGTCTATAAATCGATAAAGAAAGCAACGCAACGATGGTTCAAGAAAGATTATTACATACGTTTTGTCCTCATGATTCGTCTCTCCATATAACGAAAACTCTGTGTCAATGTGAGAGGACGACGGGAAAAGTAACGGTAAACTTTGCATCAATAAAAAAAGGATACATAACTGAATTTATGTTTTATGTAAGGGATAGACAGGATTTCGAACTCATATTTTAATATATGTAGAATAAACAAGTTTGGTGGGAATAAGAAAGGAAATTTCTATTGCAGATTTTCCAAATTGAGGAATAGGTTAGGTCTCACAAAATGGTGTTTATTATTGATCATTACCATAAAGTATCAATTTTCAAAGTTTATTCTGTTGACAAAGCATCAAAAATCAAAAGATATATCTACAGATATTAAAAATAAAAATAGTAGAGAGTAAAATGAACACAAATAGGGACCCAAAAAATATTCACACAAACATATATATAACCATATACACAATAATCAACCCGAAAGTCGGTTTAGTAGGTGATGATAGAGCTCACCCATGTACCAAGCCCGACGGCGTGTGAATATTCACACATCAGGGTAGGGGGGCCAGTTCCTTTCCCTGTGTCAAACAGAAACAAATCCACACCCATCCACCCCAGCCCCCCCCACCCATTTGGTGAACGACATTGAGACCCGGATGTTGATAGGCTTTACACAGCTGTGTACTATGTTTACTGTGTAAAGCCTATCAACATCCTGGTCTCAATGTCGTTCACTAAATGGGTGGGGGGGGCTGGGGTGGATGGGTGTGATTTGTTTCTTGCGAGATGGTGGGACAATTTATTCATCCGCATACATTTTGACATCCTTGGCCTGGGTTTTGATTTGTCGAGCCCTTATGATGACTTTGTGAGTTGACGCCTTGGTCATGGGTGTTGTGGTATCTGTGGATGAATTGTTAGTTTTGTGTCGCTTGTTACTATTTCCGCATCCTCCCTATTCCATCTCCGCTCCCCTCTGGCCTTCCTTTCCCCCTCCATAACCCCCTCCTTCACCCCTCCCACACCACCTGTTCTCCGCTCCGCTTTCTCCCCCTCCACATACCCCTCCTTCACCCCTCCCCCACTACCCTTTTTTTCCCCTCCCCCTCGTCCCCTACTCTCTCTGCACCACGTACCCTTTTCCTCAGTCATATCTTATCTTCCGAAGAAGACGGAGTTCGAGTCCGTAGAAATTGTCAAGATATTACGTGTGAGTGTTCTTTTTATGTGTTCTCGTGTTGTGTGTTGCTGTCTAAGTTTTTTATTCAACACTTCCGTGTTACTTCGAAGAAACCATCTATATATTGTGTGTGTGCGTTTGCGTGTACGTGTGTTTGTGTGTGTGTGTGTGTGGCTCGTCTCTTCTTCTGGCTATGCGTGTCATGAAACGCACCGTTCCTATCCTTTATGATGTTGTATGCTTGCCACATAAATATATATAAATAGGTGGTCTAGTGGGGAGAGCGTTGGACTACTGACCGGAGGGTCCCGGGTTCGATTCCCGGGCAAGGCACTTTGGGCACCTGCAGCTCCACCCAAGCTAAAAGTAAGTACCGTTTGCTTATATTTAAATATTAGCGCTTCAGAACACAGTTTGTCTCCTGCAGCGCCATCTACTGCATCATTGAGAAGCTATAGCAGCATTTGTTTTGTTTCAGAAGTCGTTTGCTTGTCCGTGCATGCAAACAACAATGTCCGCGACAATCGTTGATCCCGCCAGCTGTGAAGCGCGTTCTGTCATACGATTCTTGTATGCAAAAGGATTGTCGGCTGCTGAAATTCATCGGGAATTATGCCTAGTTTATAAACCTACAGTTATGAGTGAAGGAAAGGTTAGACAATGGTGCTGTGATTTTAAAAATGGACGAACAAATGTCCATGACGAAGAAGTGGTAGGCCCAGTATTCTGACCGATGAAATTGTTTCGCAAGTGGAACAAAAACTGTGATGTGATCATCGATTGACAATTAATGGCATGGCTGAACAATTTCCTCAACTTGGACGCACTACTGTCTACAATATTGTTACGGAAAACCTCGGATTTCACACATTGCGTGCAAGGTGGGTACCGAAAATGCTCACCCACCACCACAAAGAGCAAAGAATGTCCAGCGGACGAGAGTTTTTGGGTCGTTGGGAACTCTTTAAACCACCCACCGTACAGTCCTGACCTTACACCCAGCGACTACTTCCTCTTCTTGCACTTGAAACAGTGGTTCGGTGGACAACGTTTCGAAACCGAAGAGGAACTCAAGAATGGCGTTGTCGATTCGTTCAACCCTCAGGCGGCGAGTTTCTATGCAGAGGGGTTAATGAAGCTGGTGCAGCGGTACGAAAAATGCTTAGAAGTGAACGGCGATTATGTAGATAAGTGAAGTAGGTTTGTAGCTAACTAAAAGTGCCAATAAAATGTGTTTCATATGAGTATATTTTTTCCTGTGACCAAACGGGCCTTACTTTATGAACACCCTCGTATATACCCGACGGACCCGTCGAAATTATCAAGCTATTATTGTGAGTGTTCTTTTTATGTGATCTCGTGCGATGTGTTACTATTTGACACTTCCGTGTTACTTCGAAGAAATCATCAAAATATAAATATATATATATATATATATATATATATATATATATATATATATATATATATATATATATATATATATATAATGTAAATTCACTAATAGTCATAACAAACACAGAAACCAAAACACACAAAAGAGAGACTCACTGGTTCTCGAATTTTCGGTGGTCCAACCACCTTTCTCAAGAGGAATTAGGAACAGAACTGTTCCTAATTCCTCTTGAGAAAGGTGGTTGGACCACCGAAAATTCGAGAACCAGTGAGTCTCTCTTTTGTGTGTTTTGGTTTCTGTGTTTGTTATGACTATTAGTGAATTTACATTATTGTACACGTTCGTGGGTTTTCCAAGAAAGTGACTATATATATATATATATATATATATATATATATATATATATATATATATATATACACTGATTCGTAGTATCTATGAGGAAAGAATCTGGCCAGAAGATTTTGTGAGATCAGTGTTAGTTCCTATTCCGAAAAGGTAAAGGCTACATCATGTGAGGATTATAGAACAATAAGCCTAATATCCCACGCAGCTAAAGTTATTCTCAGGATCATCAACAAAAGGATAGAGACTAAGGCAAATGATTACTTAGGGGATGATCAGTTTGGGTTTAGAAAGGGAAGAGGTACGCGTGATGCCATTGCAGTAATGAGATCACTAATCGAGAGGAATACAGAATACAATCAGGACGTCTTTGCCTGTTTTGTAGATTTCGAAAAAGCGTTTGATAGAGTGAATTGGGAAAAATTAATGCGTGTATTGCAGAAAATAGGAATGGATTGGAGGGACAGGAGACTGATCCGCAACCTGTACATGTCTCAGACTGCTCAGGTGCGAGTGGGGAACGGAGAGTCTGAATGGGTAGTGCTAGGAAGAGGTGTAAGGCAGGGTTGCCCATTGTCACCGGTGCTGTTCAACGTATATGTGGAGGAAATGATTAAAGAAGCATGGGAAGAACTGGAGGCAGGAATGAAAGTTGGAGGGGAATTCATAAAACCGGTTAGGTTTGCTGATAACCAAGCATTAGTTGCTCAGTCAGCCAAGGGGTTGCAAGCAATGCTGAGTGAATTGGAGGTTCAGTGCGATAAATATGGGATGAGAATCAATATTAAAGAAAACAAAGGTTATGCGATTTTCTAGAAAGAAAAAAGCTAAGCTAAATATTAAAATAGGTGGGGAAAAAATAGAGCAGGTAGAACAGTTTACATATCTCAGAAGTGTTTTGGACCAATACGGTCAAAGTGGTAGGGACGTAAAGAGAAGAATTGCGCTAGGCAAGGAGGCTTTCTCAAGGAGGAGGGAATTGATGACGGGGACGTTGAGTAAGGAGGTTAAGACAAGATTCGTAAAAACTCTGATATGGAGCGTAGCTATGTACGGTGCAGAAACGTGGTCGCTGAAGCAGGAGGATAGACGTAGATTGGAGGCTTTTGAAATGTGGGTGTGGAGAAGAATGGAGAAGTTGAAATGGACCGAAAGGAAAACAAATGAGGAAGTACTGGAGATGGTGGGTGAGGAGAGGGATTTGTTGAGAGAAATCCTATGGAGGCAGGAAAAATGGATGAAAGGCATATTGAGCGGCAGTGGGATGTTGAAGATGGTATAATAGGGGAGAGTGTTAGGTAAACGAGGGTAGGAACAGGATAGGGATATTGAATGGGAGGTTGCTCAATTGTGTTTTATTTGGTGTCACACGATGTTTGTTCGATAGTTGTGTCCATCCAAAAACCTACCTTCACTAGTAGATTACCTGATAGTAATGATTAATAGACCAAAAATTTCACATATCTGTACATATAAAACCCAGAACCAAACCTGGGACCCTCCAGATAGTAAAAAAAGCTTTATTCATTAGGACATGCCACATTGGTGAACAATTACTGTATTTTAAATGATTGCTGAATCATATTTAATATATTTGCATTTTCTGTTTACCAATGCATCGTCTACCGATGACCATCAGCTTACTACATCTCCCATATGTTAAAAAACTTATATACACACTAACTATTGTGATAAATGCATTTTAAATTCTAATTACAGGTATTTGGCATATGAAAATAATTATGTATTACTATCAACCAAATATTTCAAAACCAATTCTCATTAATTTCATTATCCTCTTCCAGGTCTTCTTGACCACTGCTAATTCAGCTTAAAATGAGAAAACCTTATGGCCAATATTGTAAGAATCCAATGATCTATGTAGTCTCTTCTTATAAACAAGAACTATATCCTACCTCTTTCATATACAGGTGCATGCAGCAATTGTCCATTTTAAGCAAAATCTCACAGAAAGTTAAATATTTGCATTAAAATCTAAACTTTAGGATAACTTTCGTTTTATGTTCTACTTTTTAATGGCACTCTTCATATACAGCTTTTAATTTTATTATATATATACATTTGATGCCTTATATGTATACTTTTAAATCACCACACAGTTTACAGAAAATATTAGTTCCAAGAAACTGTTGAAGATGCAGAAAATATTAGCACAAGTATTTCTCAAAAATAAATAATGAAGTGTAAATTCAGAAAGCAAAAACCAGAGGTTATTTAGGTAAACAGAAGAAGTTTTCATTATTCAGGGACAGGCACCAGTGAATAATGAAAAAAATTTACATTTTCACATACAATTCTATAACTACATGAATTTTGTCAAATTATTTACACTCTTAATATTTTGTTTTATGTACAATAGTGGTCCTGCCCTGCATTGGTAGACCTATTTATCCATACAGCTGACTAGATTTAATTCATATCAAAGAGTTTTTATGTACATGGGCAGTTTATTGGCATCATCTGGATTTCTCCCAATAATTTTCTCCCCTCCCTACTATTCCCAGCACTTCCTTGTTTGTTTTTCTTTCTATCCACCTTTACTTTTTCCACCCTTCTCCTTCACACCCTTATTTTAAAAGCCTCAAATCTATGCCTATCATCTTGCATGAATAATCATGTTTCCATGCCTTACAAAACAAATTCAGAAATTTAACAGAATATATTGTAGCTAAAAATTAAGAAAGACTAATTTTTTATGTCACATTCTTGGTGTGTTATCACCCCTGCCACACACCCTTGCTGTTGTGGGCAGTTACCATGTAGATAGATAGAAGATGAGAATGCCCAGCAAAGTCACCCTGAATTGAACCCCCGCCCTCTGGTCTGTAGCTCATAGATATTCACCTTGATGTGGTAGAAGGGCTTGGGCAGTCTCAAGACCCCTGTGGGTCTTGAGACTGCCCAAGGGGAAGTGGGAAGCTTAGATTCCGTGGTATATGTACCTGTAGTTAACATGATTTACATTATTTAAATCAGTTTAGAAAACTATATTGTACCTTAACGTAAAAGAAATAAGTCAAGACCATCGAATTTTGCAGTAGCAATTTACCGAAAAAATTTGCACTTTTAAAGAAATAATCCAAGACTAAAATTCTGCAGCATCAGATTACACTATATGAACTGTCTTTCCAGTGGCCCGCATATGTCATGACATGTATGTAAATGATATATTAGCTAGATGAAGGATTAAGTTTGTCACTCCTCGTTGATTGAGTGAATGAATTGAAATCTTAATTCTGAATCATAACCCACGCTACCATCTGTGGGTGAAAAATGAATTTTTTTAAGTTGTTTTTTTGGATCTCAAAAATTTCTAGAAGATTATATCCAGATTGGGCCTAGCCTATCTAAATTTGTGAATTTTACCCTATTTAGACAAACAATTAGAAGTCCATATTTCTTACCATCTTGGCATGAGTGCTCCCCAAGCAAACATTAATTTTCAGATTTCTGTATTAATAGGATTAGGATATCAATTTAAACAATTACTCTGCATTCTTATGATGGCTGACCTAAGGAGCCCCAGATACATGACAGACCTACATGTCTGGAAGGACATGTAAACTAACTACAAGGTTTGTATAAAAAGTATTAGAGAAAAAACTTTTGAATGTGCAGTGTGTTTCCATGAAACTCCAGTGGGATTGCTCGTGGGATCATCTCCATCTATGGATCACCAACTGGGGACTTTCATGTATTTATTAAAAACCTGGACCAACTCTTTTGCTTCCTATATGCAAACAACCGGATACTTGTGTTGAATGGCAACCTCAACTGCAATCTCTTAGTTTACTCCCCTCACAGATCTGAATTACTGAATTTGTTCAAAACCTATGGCATGGAATGTTTTAATAATAATCCTACGAGAGTCACTCCCACATCTGCCACTCTAATTGATTATGCTGTGACCAACCTCAACCAAGAAAAAGTAGCAACAACAGTTAGTGACCTAGGTATATCAAACCATAGTATGGTGAAAATAAATATTGATATTAACCAACCAATGGCGAGCCTAAATGATTAAACTTACCTAAGACGGTTCTTTACACATGAAAACATGCACCATTTTCCGCTCCTTCTACAGTCCCAAAACTGGGACAGTGTCTATTTTCACTAGATGAAGATTTCAATTACTTTAATTCAATATTCAGACAATTTTAAATTGTGTTTCCCAGTAATACAGCAGAAAATATTTCATATAACAAAATGTAAGCCATGGCTAACTGATGAGATACGTTACTACTCAACTATCTGTAAAAACCTTACTATCTCCAGTAAAAGTTTTAACAATCATGAGCACAGGTTACTCTATAAGGAATTTCAAAAGTATTATGTAAGCTGATTTCTACTATGAAAAGAACTTATCATGACAATAAGTTACTTAATTCCAATAATAAATACAGAACTGCATGGGAAATAATTAATGATTGTAGAGGTAAGAAAAATCCACAACTTGCTCTCCCCAAACTGTAACCCTGGAAATAACATTGCCATAAGCTATTCATCTTTGGCTAATAAATTTAACAAACATTATGTATCACCTCCTTGCCCAACTACTTCTCAAGCTGATGTGCTTTTTGCAAATGCAGAACCATCATCAAAGTTTGCTAAGCCCTGTTCTGAAATCAAGCTAAAAACCATCGTTTCCTCACTCAGAAACAAATCTAGTACTGGCCCTGATGAAATTCCTGGTAAAGTTGTTCATCATTGCTTTGAAGCCATAAAAGCACCAATTAATGAATCTTTGACACAAGGAATTTTCCCATCCCAATTAAAAGAATCAAAAGTAGTGCCTATGTATAAAAACCATGTCTGTGCGAATGATTTAGGCAACTACAGGCCAATAGCGGTCCAAAATACATTTGCTAAAATATTTTAAAAAACCATGTATATGCAAATAGCATCTTTTCTCAAAAAAAACCTCCTACTTTCAAATTGTCAGCCTGGATTTAGATCTGGAAGGTCTACCACAACCGCCATATGTGAGGCAATTGACATTATACTTAATTCATTAGATGCTAAACGCAAAAATCTTGGAATGTTTTTTGACTTGTCAAAGCCTTTGATAATGTAAACCACGATAGACTACTAATTAAACTCAATAGAATAGGAATTAGAGGAACTCCTCTAAATTGGATGAAGTCCTATATTCACAATCGCACTCAGAAAGTAGTGTTTGAGTGCAGCATGATGGGTGAAAATATTCATCCGAAGCATACCGAGTTAATAAAGGCGTTCCACAAGGCTCACCTTGACACAAGGCTTCAAACCTTGGGCCACTCCTTTTTCTGATATATATCAATGACCTACCTAGCTGCTTACAGAATTATGAAGGAATTACACCAGTGCTGTATGCTGATGACACTAATGTAATAATATCGACAGAAACTTACCCCAGCCTTGTGGAAAAATCAAAGTCTGTCACACTTGCAATAAACAAGTGGTGCACAGATAACTTTCTATATCTAAATGTAAATAAAAGTAAAATAGTAACTTAACATGCAATAAAAATGTGACAGATGATCTGCTGGTAAAAATTAATGATCAATCAATCGAGAATGTGACAGAATGTAAATTTCTAGGCATTTCTCTGTGTGCTAATATTTCTTGAGACATGCATGTAAAAGCCCTTCGACATAAGCTCAGTTCAACTTGCTATTTATTAAGACACCTATATGAGAAAACAAGCAAAACTGTACTACTCAATTCATACTATGGGGAAATGTATTCAAATATAACCTATAGTATAATATTATGGGGATCAGCTGCTATTTCTCAAATCATCTTTAAAATGCAAAAGAAAGCTATTAGAATAATAACCAGGAAACCTCACAATCCCCCATTAAGGCTTATTTTCCTTGAATTAAATTTGCTACCACACCCGTGCATTTACATTATGTTCTTAATTCTGTATATATGAAATAACATTGGAAACTATTCTCGAAACTCTGCCTATGATCATCATTGCACTAGAGGAAGGCAGAACATCCATTATGGGAACATAAGAACTAAAGCATTGAAATTAGGACCCAATGAAATGGGCATTAGATTATATAACAAACTACCCAAAAGTTTAAAGGGAACTGCTGCATTCAGGCATAAATTAAAAAGATATCTATAACGTAATATGTTCTACTCGGTTGACGAATATCTCAACAATATTCCTGACCAGAAGGTTCATACTTTCTGTTTATAGCAATGGTCATAGTCTAGTTCATATTAATGATCAATGGTTTTTATAAATTGGTATTTCATGTGCATGTTACAGCCAATGTTCATGGGTTTGCGCCAAATGTTATGTAACTGTGAGTACCATTTCCTTTTTTTGTATCTTAATTTGTGCCTGTGTCTTTGCTCCTTTTTGACGTGCCTTATATCATGTACATCACCATCCACCTGGTATTTTTGCATTGTGATCTCTGGGTAAATAAAAAGTAATATTAATAATAGTATCGGTAACGATTTTTTCCTGATGTGTGTGAGTAGTGCTGAATTCAGACCATGGATTAAGAATGAACATGATCTCACTGGCATTGATAAGAAGACAGTGCACACCATTATCACTGAAAATTCAGTGAAGCGAAATATCCGCACTAAACTCATCCCCAAGGTCTTGGCGGATGACCAAGAGCAGAGTCAAGTGACTGTCTGGTAGCAAAGACCTTCTATAACAGCCTCATGACGATTTCCCAATTCTCTACAGTCAACACATTTCATCAGAAGACTATTTCCTATTCCCAAACGTGAAATCCTTCCTGAAAGAACACCACCATTGGACCCTAAATGCCATCAAAGAAGCTTGTACGCGTACCCTTAACGACCTTCCGGAATCTGCCTTCGAGTCGTGGTAAAGCCACTGGCAAAAGTGTGTGCATGCTCAAGGGATGCACTTAGAAGAATTATGAGGTATTGCAGTGATATCAGAAACATATATATTTTACCAAAACTTTTCCTAATACTTTTCATACAACCTACGTTTGACTAATCCTAAAAAACTGAGATCAATCATAGCTACTCAAAAATTGAACAGACCTGACACTTAATTAAAATTGGCAATTTTCCACAAAATAAAATTATTATTAATACGACCGGTTTCAATGTAACTACGTCAACTTCTGGTATGATGATGTAGTCACACTGAAGACAGAAGAGCCAGAAGATGATGTAGATACATTGAAACCGGTCGCATTAATAAAAATTTTATTTTGTGGAAAATTGCCAATTTTAATTAATCACGATACTCCACCATATCAAGCCTGAAACGTCTCTTTTTATTACCTGATACTATTGACTAAATTAACCATAAAATTCCACATGCATACATTCTTCAATAGTCATTTACTAATAAAAGAATTACACCAACTTATAAATCATAATAACCTTGACTGGAGCTTTATTATTATCATGAGTCTATTTTATTATTATTATGAACTTTATTGGCCACATTGGACCACCTGAGTCATTCCATGTTCACTTTTTCTTTGAAAATTGTGCCGTTCAATTACTGCAATCCATCCACTACCTTTTCATTCGCTCCAATCTTAATTTTCTCAATTCATCTGAAATCTCTACAGCCCTTCTATGTGTAATTTCTGTTGAAAATTTGTGAGCCCTAAGAAGGGAGTTAATTTTGTGTTTGTTGTTTGCATCTGCTGTCTCAAGTCCAACTGCTTTGAGATCTTCCCGACTTTCTTGGATCCTTTGTCCTCATGTCTTCTTCCCAAGATTTCTTATAACCAGTTGTCGTAAAATCCTCTCTTCTGGCAGTCGCAAGATGTGAAAGAAATGTGATATTCTTTTCTTCTTCATTGTGCTGGTGCCTGGGTCAATTTCTCGATAAACAGCTTCATTGGGGAGGATTCTCCAGACTCCTTCGACCTGGTATTTTTTATTTATGCAAGTTCTGATGATTCATCTTTCAGTTTTCAGGATTTGATCAGTTTTTCTTTCATTTTTAATTCGGAACATGGTTTCACACACATAAGTGGCTTCTGGGAGAATCACAGGAGTATTTCAATATAAACCATGACAAACTTTTAAGCAATAAATTTATTGGAATAAATAATTGACATAAAATGGTTGCTTTCATGCAAAACCTTGAAAATTATATAAAATTGTTCCCTCATAATTCATATAAAAAGTATATGAAAGTATAAAATAAAAAAAATGAAATGTCAGCCACAAAAATCTGATTTTGTACAATAAATCCTTTTACAGGTCAGTTCTTGATTTCTCCACATTAACACATGGAGACTGTATACACAAATACATACAAAATATACAAAACTCAATACAAATCAAAATAAAAAGGGCACAGTATTATTTAGCTGCCAAAATTAGCTCAACATAAATTAGCCAAAATTACATCGACTGTCAAACACTGGTTTCCTTCTTCATTACACCTGAATCATCAAGAAGGATTTCTTCATCGCTGTTGAAGCTATCCAATTCACTATTACCCTCGCTTAGCTTTGATTCCGGCAGTAATTCTGACTTTTCACTAATACTAACTCTCGGAACATCCATATACTCTGGAGTTATATACATAAAATCTGGCAGACAGCGGTCACCATGACAATCCCCAACAAAATGCTTTTTTCTGGTCCTTCCTAGAGATCTAAAATCCCCAGATATATCAAACACTCTATTGCCATTGCGAGAACAGGGTGCATCCACCTCAGAGTCTGATGAACCCCTTATGGGCATCATGCCATGCCTGTCCACCTCCTTACTTTCACCAGCACTGCAGCTGTAAAATGGCATGTGAATCCTTTCGGCCACTGGAGAGTCACTGCAGTGCTTTGCCTCCTCATCCCTATTCTCGGTTTTACATCCTGAATCCGAAGATGTGCACTCTGCTGGAATATCGTCCACCTCAAAGCTGCACGAGAACTGATTCCCCTCCAGCCTGGATCCACTGCCAGACTTTGAATCTGGATTTTCTGAGGCCATGGCTCCAGGAACCTCACGCACAGTCAGGCCAGCATGCTGGCCAGGAGGGGAGCACGACTCTTCCCCATTCCCACACACCCTCACTTCGAGCACGCTCACCTCACTGCACTCAGTCTTTTCCTCAATGGGGGAGCTGCAACTCACTGCACATATACCACCATTCCGATCATCTTCTGCACCAATCACAAACCGTTCCGGGGGCAACTCCACCTCTGCATCTTCACCTGACTTGGATGTCGATGCCCTTTCACCAGGATTCCTCGGCAGCCTCACCGGCGATGTTCTCATGGATGCACTCGCATCCTTCTCTTTGATGGGACTAGCATGTTTGTGGGCCACGTTCACCGCCCTCTCTGCATCCGAGGTTCCCGTGGCCATGACCCTTCTTCTCCGGGCTACCGACGGTGGTGAGGCGGTGTCACTGCCGCTCATGCCCCTGCGCCCATGCCTCATCTGCCTCTGCCTTCGGAAGAACTTCCGGGCAACACCCATCTGGTGGGGGTTGTAGAAGACGGAGACATCGGGACCACTAGTGGAGCTGTCGGCAGCAGCAACTCCCTGAGGGGGAAACGGGACAGAAGGTGGAGGCAGCTGAGGCCCTGGAAGCATGCCCGGGAGGCGAAGCGATTTCGTTGAGTCATCCGTGCCAGACTGATGTATGGCCCGAGCAGCTGCCTCCGGTATCTGATATGTTGGCACCATACCCCCGGGCACATTCCCGATACTTTTGGGACACTGGGAAACCGGCACAACCCCATTTTGCTTCGGAGTGCAGTCTATGCTCCCAACAGGCTTCACGGCCCCTGCATCAGATATACTTCTACTGCGACAACATCGACTCCCCCTTGACCTGTTCACTGGTCCCACCAATATCTCCCCTCCATTCCAGCAAGCCTCCCAGCAATTACGGACATCGCACCTCAAAACACAGTAAAAGACGAGGACAAAAATCCCCAGAGCCGAGGAAAAAATTCCATAGAGAACTCCAAAGACAGCCTCACCATGGGCCTGCAGGAAGGGAGGCGATTGAAATGGCATGGTGGTCAATGATGCCGTTGCCCACACAAGAAGAAAGAGCAACAGTAGAGCCATGTGAGATCCAAGTTGTGTGCAAGGAGTATGCTCCAAGTCTTCATCGTTCTCATCGCTTTCCTCTTCACTGCGGCGTGCAGCATTCGATGGGGCAGTGGAAGGAGGGGGGGCCACCCTATTTTCCCCTGCCCTTCCCGTCTCTTCCAGTTCCAGATCAATGTTCTCTGTAGCTCGTGTGCCCACGGAAAATTGACCACTCACATCAGAATGATTTCCAGATGTGATGCAATGGATGAGGAGAGAGAAAACGAGTATAAGGAAGAGGATGCCAGCTGCAGGTACATACACAGCACTAATACTGGGATTGGGAGATAGGAAACAATACTGGTGCCCAGCATAGTTACGCTTGTTGACGGCCGCGGATATTCCACAGATAATGAGAGCGATTCCCCATCCAACAAGGTAAAACCCAAGCATTGGCTTCTTGGGAGGATGATCTGGCGGAGGCTCATCATCATGGCCACCATCAAAACTATCAGACTTGGTCAACTTCTTGTACATGTTACTGCAAAAATATATTATAATAATTAGAGAGGCTTTAAATACATTCAACCTATAATAAAACTAATTCAGATATCATACATAGTTCACAATGAGTTTTGTATTTTGTAATCAAAATAAAATTATTATGGCATAACTGTAACTGAACACAAATATTTCTTCTAGATAAGTAAGTACATCTCCACAATGGCTAAACAAAACAAATGGAGAATATAACCCCATATCATTAACCTTAGGGATACTCGTACATTGATAGATTGACAAGACTAAAGACAGAGGAGTGATCATTCAAAAATTTGACACCATGCATTCATTTTCCAAAT
Organism: Hetaerina titia; assembly: GCA_037158775.1. Lineage (NCBI taxonomy): Eukaryota > Metazoa > Arthropoda > Insecta > Odonata > Calopterygidae > Hetaerina > Hetaerina titia. The sequence goes on from CM073772.1 coordinate 119,282,264, forward strand.
TATTTATTGTAAAAATCAGATTAATTTTATAGCCTTAAATACATTTCTTACCTAAGAGTTACAACCATCCATAATAAAGAAGAAAGTATCAGATAGTGAAGAAGAAGACCAACCACTTGGCATAATCTGAAGTGTCCCGTCTGCCTTATTCCTAGGCTGAAAAATACAAGTAAACATGAATAAATGATTCAAAATTATTCATGGAAATTGATAAAAGATTTAAAGAATCATCCACAAATGATTTAAGCCAGTAAGTCATAACACACAAGACTCGTGAGAATTCCCTCAAGAAGAGTATTACATTTTTTCAGATGAACATGCCTTTATTGACTACCTGACATCTCTCCCATTAAAAAAACCCAACCTCTGATAAATTTACTGAAGAGCACTCAACAAATCAAATTGGCAGAAGATGATGACGGTTTCGTTATGCCAGTGATTCACACCTCTACCTATACAATCATACAGCAGACATTTTCTGAGCTTACAGACCACATTGGACAAATTGTGGTAAATACTAAATTGCTTCGAGCATTTGAATAATTTTATCACTTACTTGGGTACACAAAGCAACCATTTACATACAAATATAAAAGAAAACAATATTTACAGTAATTGAATTTGAGATCAATTTCCATTGTAAATTTCTACTATTTTTGTTAATTATTGCCTAGAGATCCTTTTTCCATTTATACACATATTTTTGAAAGTGATATATTAACACGAAAATCAACATGTTTTACACTGAAATTTTATTTTATCGCCAAATTTCAAGTACACGCATTGTAAAAAGGGTCTTCCTCATATATCGACCGATGAAAAACCATATTCACTAAGTGATGCCCGAGTCATTGATTACTGAACATAATATACTCAAAGATTTTATACCCTTCTTCATTATTAAATGAGAATGTGCAATACCAAATCACTTTTAATTTTGATATATCACCAGAACTCTATTGCCATAGGCAATATAAACTGTTCATTTTGGAATTTCACAGTAAACCTTTCTGCTCTGCTATCTGTCATATTCCACGGAATTCAATCATTCATTTTGAATTTTAGTCACTTTTTTGACACAATGTAGAATTATCTATGCTTCTGTGAACTATCATTACAAATGTCACAGAGAAATTGCTCTAGGAAGATGTACTATTTTACAAATTCTCTCAAAATTGGCTTGAATATTATTTAACTTTTGGAAAGAATAAAAATAATAAATATGTGATATTCTAAATATGCTGAACTTGAGGAAGTATCATTTAATTGGTTTTACTTCTCAAAAGCCTCAAATAACTCCTAAAGAAGAGGCTTTTTTGGTTCATCTATAATTCCAGACTGAGGACTTAAATAAAATTGCATAGCTGGATAGATGAATTCAAGTTTGACACACGAGTATATTTAAAACTGCTTGCATCAGGGTGATAGATGCATTCAAAAGGTTCATAATTTAGCACTGCAAGTAGATAATACATGGCTATATACTATGGCTACCCCTGAAGAGATTTTGCTTGGAGGTTTTAGTATTGTACTCCATGGACATTAGATTGCAATGGGGAAATTGTCATCGAAGTATAACCATATGAGCTTTGCCTCATCAGACTTTTGGATTCAAGTTTCTTCAAATAATCAGTTCTCTTCCTTCACAAGTTATACTCTTTTCCTTAATATCCAAACAAATGAAATGATGTAAATGTACAATGAATGTAGCAACGGTCGTGAATCAATGAAAACAAGAAAGCCGAGACCGTAAACTTGATTGGCACTATTTGCCATAAAATAAAATGATGGTTTCACCATACTAGTTGAAATACATGAGCATAGATAAAGTGATCACAATTAGGAGAGTTTCTCGACTCCATTGTTATAACACACACTAAGCAAAATTTGAAATATATATTTAAATACAGCAAGGAAGTTCAAGGTATTTTTGCAAATGACAACTGAATGAACTAATTTAATACTTCCCAGTTTAAAATAGAAAAGCAAAAATATTTTGAATTAATCCTATTGGGATGGAACTGTGACCTTAGAAAACAGGCACAGCAAACCTAAAATCATGTGAAGGAGTAATCTACTATTCAATTTTCTTTGAGCTGGATTCATTGAAAATAAAAGGTACAAACGCATTCGTTTATTCTAATTTAGTTTTTATGAGCAAAATATCAGTTCCAATACAGGAAGCATGCAACACTCAACAAAAAGAAATAAAATGTATTCCCACTTACCTGAATACCATCAAGAGAAGAGACAAAGCAAGCCAAGTGTTGACCAGAGAATGCTTTGCTTTTCGAGACATGCGTATAGAAGCATGGAAAATGACATAGGTAGATATGGCCACGAGCATGCTGAAGAAGCCAATGAAGCTCCCAGCATAGACGGCAGGATGAGAGAAGTGAAAAGCAAGTCCTCCCCCCCACCTACAATCATGGAAACCAGTTTAATATAACATCTGTATTAGTCAAACAAGAAAAGTCAGAATTTCTAATACCTGTATTCCTGAGAAAATATTGGATATTTGAAAGGATTTACTCGGGATCAAAAAGCACATTTTTTTAATTCAAAAAGTGATTTGTGATCTCCTAACACAATAAAAAAATGATCCCTTGACTGAAACAAACACCATCAACGTCACTCGCATATACCCAACCTCAGTTGTAACAACAATTGCAAATTTTACAACTTAATATACTACCTTGATCAAAAAGTTCCCGGAATTTATTCAGAAAATTAAAAATACAAGTTTATTCATCTAAATCTATATTGTCTCCTTCAAAGTAATCCCCATCGACTGCAACACACTTATGCCAGCGCTTGATCCAATCCTCGAAACATTTTTTATATTCGGTTTTCGGTATGTCCATCAGTGCTTCCTGCGATTTTTCCATTACTTCCTCTCGGCTGCTAAAACGCGTTCCCCGTAATGGTTTTTTAACTCGATTGAACAGAAAGAAGTCACAGGGAGCCAAATCAGGTGAATTCGGTGGCTGTTGGATGGTATTTGTTGCATTTTTCGTCAAAAAATTACGAATAATGATAGCACTGTGCGACGGTCTCGACGCACTGTGCGACGATTTCTGGTCTCTTTCGGCGAATTGCTTCACGCAAACGTCTCATAACGCCCAAATAATACTCTTTGTTTACTGTCTGGCCTTCTGGCAAAAATTCATGATGCACTACACCGTTGTAATCCATGAAAACCGTCAGCATTGCCTTCTTTTATGACTGAAAACGACGTGGTTTTTTTGGTCTCGGCTCATTTGGTGAACGCCATTCACTTGCCTGATGTCTGGATTGCGTGTCGTACTCATAAACCCATGTCTCGTCTCCAGTAATGATCCTTTTGATGAATGTGGGATCGGATTCAGCCTTGCAAATCATGTCTTTTGCGACGTCAATACGGTCTCTTTTTTGCATGAAATTGAGGTCTTTTGGCACCAACTTTGCTGCTACACGACGGAAACCCAAATCATTAACCACAATGTCTTGGGAGGATCCATAGGCAATGTTCAAGTCCTCCGCTATTTCTCTGATGGTTAATTTGTGGTTATTGACCAAAATTTCTTTTACTTTATCAATTTTTTCACCGACTTTCGATGTCGATGGTCTGCCACTGCGTTCATCATCTTCGATTGACTCACGACCACTTCTGAACCGCTTGTGCCACTGGTAAACAACCGTTTTTTTTAGAGAATCGTTGCCGAAACACTTTTCCAACATTTCCAATGTGCGTGCGCCACTAAATCCGTTTTTTACGCAAAATTTAATACAAGTTCGTTGTTGCAAATTTAAATCCATTTCTACAATTGTAAAAAATCGCCAACACACACAGAGATAGATGTACTCTTGGCTACGTAACTTTTGCAAATGTCAAGTTATGACACTAAGATTTAAAGGGAATATCAACAACAGATGTACCAATTTAACAAAAAAAACAGAACTCAAATCGGAACGATGGGAGCGCCACACGGTGGTTATTCCAGGAACTTTTTGTTCAAGGTAGTATACAGTAAAATGTACATATACGAGGGTCATCCGGAAAGTAGTACCCGTTCGTGCCGCATGAAGTGCTGACGACGCGAGTAGCCGCTGGACGAGGTCAGATAGCTTCAGTGGCTTGTCTGCCTTCTCTGAGCCAAGTTGCGTGACGCTAGCATTGCCTGTGTTGTTTCTGTGATTGTTTACAATGTTTAAAAAAATTGAGAACGCCGCCAGTTGTGAAGTGAGGGCAGTGATTAAATTCCTCAATGCAAGAAACGTTCGCCCATGTGATATTCATCGCCAATTAAAGGAGGTGTATGGAGACAATGTAATGGACGAGTCGTCTGTTCGGCGGTGGTGTCGCAACTTCAACATGGGGAGGGGGAACACACACGACGATGAGCGTTCGGGGAGACCGTCTGTCATTACAGACCAACTGGTGAGCTCAGTTGACAAATTCGTGAGGAACGATCGGCGCGTCACAATTGATGACATCTGTGAGCATTTTCCCAATGTTTCTCGAACAATTGTTCATGAAATTGTTAAACACCATCTGCATTATGCAAAAATTTGTGCAAGATGGGTCCCTCGCATGCTTACAGATGAGCACAAAACCAAGCGTATGGCTGCAGCACTGACGTTTTTGGGACGTTATTCTGATGAAGGAGACTCTTTCTTGACTCGCATAATTACTGGTGACGAAACATGGGTTTGTTATGCATCACCTGAGAGTAAACAACAGTTAATGGAGTGGCATCATGCTCACTCACCAAACAAACCAAAAAAATTCAAGACAGTTCTGTCCACCAGGAAACTCATGGCAACCATTTTCTGGGATCGACGAGGTGTATTGCTTATTGATTTTATGGCCCGTGGAGACACTATTAATGCCAATGCGTATTGTGAAACATTAAAGAAATTACGGCGGGCAATACAAAATCGGCGGCGAGGTCTATTGTCTACTGGTGTCATTCTCGTTCATGACAATGCCAGGCCTCATGCAGCTGGGATAACACAAAAACTTTTGCAGCAATTCAAATGGGAAACTTTCGACCATCCACCGTATAGCCCGGACTTGGCCCCTTCAGATTTTCATCTCTTTACAAAGCTTAAAGACTTTTTGGCAGGAAAAAGATTTGACAGCGATGAAGAACTTAAAGAAGGAGTGACCCTGTATCTCAATGAGCTGGCGGCGAAGGACTATGCAGCAGGAATACAGAAACTTGTCACACGTTATGACAAATGCCTTAATTTGCTTGGAGATTATGTTGAGAAGTAGTTTAAAGTATCCTCTTTCAAATAAAATTTTTTATGTTTGTTAATATTCACTTTTGTGTCTTTATTTCACGAACAGGTACTACTTTCCGGATGACCCTCGTACATACTCATTGCAATATAAAAACATATGCTACACAATCAAAACTGATAATTTCATGTGCCACTCTTGGAAATCTACAATAAATGACTCAAAAAACAATATGGGTGGAAAAAAATTGAGCTGAAATGCCCAAGTATTGAAGTCAAATGTCATCAAAAGCAAACGAAAAATATGGAAATTTTCACTTTAAAATTATGAGAAAAGCACTTGCTGTGCACAAAATATGCCCAAGTTTACCAGGAATGAGGCATTCCTCAATCTTTTGGATTAACGCAAGTGATCCCATGTGCATGGCAACTCTAGTGAAGGTGAAAAGCTTACCTCCGTGACTTCCCAGCTTTGGCTGGAATGTCTCTCAAGAGGGCAAAGTGTCCGAGGGAGTCACAGCGGAACACGAGAAGGTTGTCGGCAGTGAGGAAGTGTGACAGATGGCACCCATCCTCACTCCAGCCCCCAAGGCCCTCATTCATGTCTCGATCCCAGCGAACCAGCCACGACCCCCTTCCTCCCCCACTTGTGCCTCCATGGCCCTCCTCACCATCATCCGAAGGGTCCAGGGTTGCCTCAACAGGAGCTCGTATCATCACGTACACCGGGTCGGTCAAGTTATGAACTTCAGCTCCCACTGCATAAGACAAAGGGGAGCAACTTGAGCTGAGATTTTGAGGGCAATATCTTTATTTCACAAATATTTGATCACAAAAAAATGACAACCACAATATGCTAGGTAAGTAACGAACCATCCCATTTCCATTTCCGAACAAACATCTTGAATAAATATACCAAAACTTCAATCCTGCTTGAAGTTATTAGGAAAATATGCTACTGCTTAACAAATGTCATCAACCATTCAAATCTAAAACCAGGTAAAAACAATAAAACAACATTACTGAAATGTTTATTGTTTTAACAAAAATTTTAAATTGTGCACTTAACTTCACGAGGATTTGGCAAAATATAATGAATTAATGCTTTCACACAAAATTGGGTGGGCAGTCCTCAGAACACTCAGTTTCAGGGTCATGTACGATTCATATTGGTGATGCTGTACTCCAATGGCTAGAGTAAATTTGGTCAGAATTAGTTTAACCTAACTTTGAGCCATTAAAAAGGATGAGGTGCCACAGAATCTGCCAACATAAAATCAAGAGGTATGGCGAAGACCCAACCTCCTTCAGAACGGATGCTCAAAAAATCACATTCACATACTATCCGGATCTAAATCAAAGAATTTATATGGCATCATTAAATATATTTTGACCTTCCTTTGAATATTTTAAGCACAAGACTAAACACTGGAACAACAATGATGATGTGGATTAATTGAACTGGCAGGTACTATGACACTTCATTCCTCTCCAATTGCCTAGGGCAAGGTAAAGCTAGAACAGATGTGCCATCCATTAAGGGCTGACAAGATATTTCTTTTACTAAAATGAGGAGTGCTGAAAGTGCAGAGGACTGCACAAATCTATCAAAATTGTTGAATGTGCAGCAACAAAAACATTTCAATACACAAATATCATTATTAGTGGGTAGGCATTGCAACCAGGGAAACTATAATGTTTCTTCAGTATTGATTTTTCAAAAAGAAGCAAGACAAAAACAACATTTTGTTCCAAAAATCCTCAATAGTTAATGCGATATATTTAAAAATTAAATAGAGGAGAACCTATTTTGCACTTATTCAAAGCCTAACAAACAATGATATCATACCAATGCATGACTCCGTTTTGTTTCTACAAATAAATGGTAACTCTACTAATTTAACTAAAATTTTGAATTCATATTTTTTAAGATTTTCCATTAACCATTAAGGCAATATCTGGCAATTCAATCAATATAGTTTTAAAATTATTGCTTCCAGTACTATGGCCAACATTTGAACCAACAAATAATCTGGACTTTTCATAAAATGTCAACATTTGAATTAAATAATTGCTATTTTACAATATTTTGTTGTGCATATAATTTATTTAAACCATTAAGTTGCTAAATTACCTAGCTTGCTTCCAACAACACAAGATGTGATTTCCTTTCCATCATTGTGCTTCATAGTATTGGTGAGTATTCTGGGAAACAAACGACTATTCTCAAAAGCAGAGGCCATGATTTGTGGAGGAGTTGAAGGGAGTTGATATCCCTGAAGTTCTAGCTGGTAGAAGAGAGTTGATGGCACCTGAATTGAGGCTTCTATAATCTGAAGTTCAAAAAATGCTTGGATTAAATTGATTAATCTTACACAACCAACAAAGGGTTAACAACTTTTCAATGAGAATATCCAATAAAAAGACCTTTACTCATGCAAAGGTTGAACCCATGGACAGAACCCCAACATTTTACTCAAAATTTCCATTTTTTTAAACTCATGCATGCATTGACCCTAGTTTTCTAATTGCAGCCAATCAATATTTATTTTGATTATTTTAATGTATCACCCTTTTTATCACTACTGAGATTTTGAGTGTCGTTTGCTTGTCCGTGCATGCAAACAACAATGTCCGCAACAATCGTTGATCCCACCAGCTGTGAAGTGTGTTCTGTAATACAATTCTTGTAAGCAAAAGGATTGTCGGCTGCTGAAATTCATCGGGAGTTATGCCTAGTTTATGGATCTAAAGTTATGAGTGAAGGAAAGGTTAGATAATGGTGCCGTGGTTTTAAAAATGGACGAACAAACATCCACAACGAAGAGCAAAGTGGCAGGTCCAGTATTCACACAGATGATTGACGATTATATGGCCTGGCTGAACAATTTCTTCAACTTGGACGCACTACTGTCTACAATATTGTCACGGACAACTTCGGATACCACAAATTGTGTGCAAGGTGGGTACCGAAAATGCTCACCGACCACCACAAAAAGCAAAGAATGCCCAGTGGACGAGGGTTTTCGGACCGTTAACAACAAGAGGGAGATGATGAGACCTTGCACCTAGCGACTGCTTCCTCCTCTTGCACTGGAAACAGTGGCTCAGTGGACAACGTTTGGAAACCAAAGAGGAGCTAAAGAACGGTGTTGTCAATTGGTTTGACTCTCAGGCGGCGAGCTTCTATGCACAGGGGTTAAAGAAGCTGGTGCAGCGGTACGAAAAACACTTTGAAGTGAACGGCGATTATGTAGAGAAGTGATGTAGATTTGTAGCTAACTAAAAGTTCCAATAAAATGTGTTTCATATGAGTATATTTTTTCCTGTGACCAAACGGCCCTTACTTTATGAGCATGCCTCGTATTTAATGTATAAATAATAATATAAATATGTGAAATAAATCATTTAAACCAATGCATACATAAAGGGACACAAAAAGAAGTAAGAATTTCAAATTATAATAAGTTTGATTTATTACCTTGTCAGGTGCTCCAATAATACTGCTCTTGTTGCTTGGAAAGCAATAAAATAATCGACTAATTTTTCCTGTTGCTCCAGTCTTCGAATACCACGTACATGTGATACCCAAATAAGTATCTCGTTTCACTTGAATTTTTTCCACTGCCATTTCAGGCTGCAATAATAAAAAATATGTTGGAAATTCACTTTATGGGGCTTTTTGAAATACATAAATATGCAATTTCCAAAAAAACATGAATCGTGGCCACTTGTTCAATGAATTATAAATTAATGCATTTCAAGGTAAGAATTCATGACTCTCAATATATACTTGGATTTATATGTCAAGTTGTTAAAAACTCGCCACAATGAAATGACAATACCAACTACTAATATATGATGAAAATCATAAATGCAAACTTGCAACACTCGAAACAAATTTCCTTCAATGCATTACTATACAATGGCTTCATGGGATGAAATAAAACTGATTTTTGGACTAACTCAAAATTTATATTAAGAAATCAGGAGGCCATAGAATTACAGGCGAGGAAAGTTAGCGCCCCTTAAACCGAGATATGGACAAAGGGAATATGTGGGATTTTTGAGCTATTTGTGAGCTCCAAAACACCACCGGTCCTGATTTTTGAGCTCAAATAGTTTGGCAGGAAAATCTGGAAACGTGTTGGGGGTGCTAACTTTCGAAAAGTTAGCACGCAACTTTTATTTGCCAGGCGCTATCGAGGTGCGGTTTTCACGAGATTTTTGTGCTATTTATGAGCTCCAAAATGCCACCAGTCCCAATTTTTGTGCTCATATAGTTTGGCAGGAAAATCAGGAAACGTCAATTCAAAATTCAAATGTCCCGCCTCTGTTGGCGCGTCGAGCGCCAAAAAAAAAGGTCGAAAAGTTAGCACCCAACTTTTCTTTGCCAGGTGCTATTGTGGTGTGGTTTTCACGAGATTTTTGAGCTATTTGAGAGCTCCAAAACACACACATACACATTATCAAAAATGAAATTTCGCTTGAAATTAAAATTTAAAAAATTTGAAAACATCCCAGGGATGCATGGACAAGACATCCCATAGAAAACATCGCACGATACTATTATTATTTAGCTTATATTTTTTAATATAAATGAGCATGTCTGGAACAAATTTATAATTTTATTTCAAAGTCTCTGCCCTGGCTGGAGTTGACAAGTCATCACTTTAATAAATGTTCCATCAATACGCCTGATCAGTGGGATGTATTGACTAATGCCTACAATATTCTTTGTCAGATTGTCATTCCTAGACTCTCTTTAGCACCCCCAACACGTTTCCTGATTTTCCTGCCAAACTATTTGAGCTCAAAAATCGGGACTGGTGGCGTTTTGGAGCTCATAAATAGCTCAAAAATCTCGTGAAAACCGCACCTCGATAGCGCCTGGCAAATAAAAGTTGGGTGCTAACTTTTCGAACTTTTTTAGGTGGGACATTTGAATTTTGAATTAACGTTTCCAGATTTTCCTGCAAAACTATCTGAGCTCAAAAATCGGGACTGGTGGTGCTTTGGAGCTCATAAATAGCTCAAAAATCCCACATATTCCCTTTGTCCACTTCTCGATTTGGGGGCGCTAACTTTCCGCGCCCTAGAATTACAGGCATACTAGATGTTTGAAGACGAAATTCACAACCTATTTATGTATCTTTAATGGTTTTTATATTCCAAAGCAAATTCATGGTTTAGTGATCATCCTGATACATGTATTATATTTATGTATTCCACCCAAAAAATCAATAAATAAGTGTACACACACATGGAATTCAATAAACAGATTTACTTACGCAGCCCAAAAAATTCAAGTATATTTGTCATCCTACTCACCTTACTGAATGAATGAGAATAATTAACTGCAACTGATTCAACAGCTCCCACCAATCTATTACAGGCTCCATCTTCTAGTTGGGCAGAAGTAAGAAGAGAGGATGGCAATTTGGATGTCACTCCAACCAGATCCACTAGTACAGGACACAACTGCCAAATCATTAAAAAGTCTCAGTATACCTTTATGTTATAAACCATGTTCCTATCAGTGTCATTATAAATACAATACAGTAGTTTTGCTAAATTAATAGCACTTTTACTTTACCAAGTATAAATTGCAAACATTAAAAATTTTGATTTATGTTACATATTTCTCTCATGGAATACGATCTGGAAAGACACCAGCATGGGATGAGGCTGCCATCATAATTCAATATTATTTTTTTTCTGTATTATCATCAGATAATCTCAATGAATGTTTGAATTTTGCATTTGTAATGATCAAAGTTTGTTGATTTTTATATTTTAAAAGCAATTTATTTATTGCACCAATACACTGTTGTTCCTTTTTTTACGATTAGTTTTGTCTATGGTTGCATTAATATATAGGTTAGTCACTTTCATTCCTTGTTTTCACTTCATCACTATGATAAAGAGTGTATTACTAAATATGTTGACACAACGGTTGAGTTATAGAAAAGTCTCCCCTTCCAATGCTTAGAAACTAGTTACATATAATTGGGTAGTAAGTAACCTCTGAATAGGTATATTTTAATAATTTAAATAATACATATATTTATAGAATAAGAAGGTTAGTTTATAGTTGTGTGCCCGGGACATTGCATGATCACTATAGAACTATGTTCTTCCAGTAAAATTTAACTTACAAGGAAGTAAACTAAAATCATGATTGTGAACTATGCATGCTTGTCCTCTCCTTAAACAGTAGGCATTAGCATAAAATGATATCAGTATGTATTAAACTCCCCACTATCCATGCTAACGGATGCATGACGAAACAAAGATAACCAAAGAGCACGGATCACTGAAATATGAGGAAAATGCGGTTGTGATGTAAATGGATACATATCAGAGACTCTTCTTTTTCATTCCTTATGATTATTTTTCATTTTTTTGCAGTGGACAGATCACTTTTTTTAATTTTTCAGCCATTTAAATAAGGGTAGAATTGAATAAATCAAGTATTTACAAGAACACAAAACTATTTGATCAAGTTAATGGCAGAATGTATTTTTCTTACAAAGCTAAACCAATCATGTAGCCAGAAAATACCAATTAATGGGAAAGGAAAAATGTTGACAAAAGATATGGATTCACACCTATCATATGATACCAATTAAAATAATGCAGTGCAGATGGTTAATGATTTATTTGCTGCATAGTAAAGCTATGCATTTGCTTGACTCAAAGGAGACTATGGATTCCTTAGGGCTAGTGAATGCACAGGAAACAATGATGAGAAAGTACGTATGGTACATAAATGTTCAATTTAAAACATTTAACACCATTGACAACTTTTGATTTTGTGAAACAAACAACTTTTAAGGACACCCAGATATGTATTTCAAACTTGCAATTTTGAAAAAGCATATCAAAGTTTCGAAGTGTTTAATTATCTTTACCATTGTAATTCCATTCGAATGTTGAGGTTCTGGCAAGAGAGAATACCTCAGATAGTCTGCAAAATAGATAATGTGCACACAGAGAATCAAGAGTTTACTGTCGTTTATTCACAATTACAAATAGGTGGTTTCTTGAGATGATATTGCTTGAGTAATTCATATAAATTGTATTGGGAAAGTTATTTTATGAATTCAAGGATGTGTGAGTACATAGCACACGTTTATTAATGTAACACAATACATGCAATTTTTCTTTGGTAATACTAGTAAACTCTCTTACGATAACATATTTATTGAAACAGACAATTTCTCAAACAGTATCCTTTATTTTTAGAAATACAGTTCCGAATGTGATGTTTCAATTAAGTAATAATGATCTGGAAAATATTTGATCCATTTCATTTGTTTAATTTCATATGGCAGTGCATTCTCATAATTTGATACAATTTGCTTTTATTGCACATTTGCAAAGATTTTATGGAGACAAATTAAGGCTATCTCTATATCACTCTAATCAAATATGTTAATCATTCCTGTTATTTTAGAATTATATTTTGATAGCAGTAGATGTTGATAGCCAAGTCAAAATATTCTGTGTCATAGATATGAATTGCAGTCAGTGATTACCAGAGATAAGAAATATTAATACCCCTGTTTAGTTGGCGAGCTGGTACGACATGGGCATACAAAAACTGTCACAGCGTTTACAAAAATGCATCGACCGAAATGGTGATTATGTAGAAAAATAGATAATTGATCAATCTTTAAAATTATGTATGTGTCAAAGAAAATAAATGTTTTTTTTCTATTCCTAAAAAAAAATGGAAACCTTACTTTTGGGGTTACCCTCGTAAATGACAAGTAAGGAAGTATTTCTCCCGTTAATTCCTTCTAAAAACCAAAGTGGATATGGATATGAAGGGATTATACACACCTCTTTTTCTTGTCCAACAAATGTCAAATAGTTCTCAACAGTTTTTGAAATAAATACTATGTCCATCATATCCTGTAGGTTTTTGCCATCTGCAGTGAAATTAAGAAGTCGCTGTGCACTTTCAAGCACCTCTGTGTTACTAAGACTGAGATTCATCTGAAAAATTCAACAAAGCAATTCATGCAAACAGAAAAAATAAATTTAATAAACTTTAACCCCTAGTACATAGGTAATTGCACATTAAGCAAGGTTATCATCTCACCTTTGCAAACTGCTCTAAAGCTTTGGTGGTGTCACTAAGGTAAACGCATGAAGTAGTGTTCAGTCCTTCCCAAATGCCCTCCTCTGAGCAATGGTGGCTGGCAACTGGAAGAGGGAATTTTGTTTTTGTGATGGGCCCTACTTCCATTACACTGCTCTCTCCTGCACACGGTAACTCCACATTTGTGCCAACAACAGTCTGTGGCCACAGGTACAGCCCCTTGTTGGTGGATGTCACTGCATGAAACAACATGTAATTAGTTAATGGAGACTATTAACATGCAGAATAAAATGTTTAAGAACTATGACTAAAGTAGCACTATATATATTGGATGGTCAGCAATTGGCTAGTTTCTGACTCCAGGCTTCCTTGGGTTAACAAGAATTTGCTCCTCAAGGCTTTGAGCTGCCTGGTTTACCACCTTATTTCCTTGATGTAATCCAATGGACACTGCTCCCTTAACATGAGCATATATTTCAACATTATCCCCTCTATCATAGGCTTTCATCGGGAGATAATGAATCAATAAAAAAGAAGTTTAAAAAGTCAGATGGCTCACCAAAATAAAAATTCCACTTGTGGTTAAGAGATTGCCTTGTTTGTTTTTGGGAGTTTTATGTCTGGTCGAGTTTTCTATCTGGATGAAATTTAAATGTGCCATGACCTTTTTTCATTATTTATTGCAAGGATTTAGGAAATGCAAATTCATAAACTAGTCAATCAACTACCCCGGTCAAGGCAAATGATCTTTACACTCTGAAATTGTTGCAATCATAAACTAGTGATAAAGTGGGAGAATATCAATAGGCACTTACTGTTGGTGAATAAAATCACACCTAACATGGAGTATTTACATGTCATGCCATTCTCCCTCAAAGAAGGAAGTACCACAGAGTTGTACTGCTATGGTAAGAAAGGCAGTTGTTTTGTCGCACAAGAGAGCTGGATTATTTTAATGAATGCTCCTTCAAAGAACATAGATGTGATGTACAATTTATTACCTTCTTGTAGGTTTTATATCACATTGAAATTCACTAGTTTTTAAAAACAACTGCTAGAATAGTCAATCGTATAGATTCCAAATGAAAAAGACATAATTCAGTTTTCCATCTACCACCCACTATCTACATTTTAGTAAAATTATATTATTCAGCAAAATTCTAAGGTTTCACAGATCAATTAAAGTTTTTTCCAGCTTTTTTCAAGGATTTACACATTACTGGTTCTTTCCAATTTTTGGGTGACTGGCTATCCAAGTAAGGCTTCTGATATATTTTATTCCAGGATTCGTACTTCTTTTGGGATCATTTGTATGAAACAGCAATCTCAGAAAAGCATAAATGAAAAAGTGTGTATTGTTTTACAGGTAGCACATACAATTAGATACTTATAACATTGTGAAGGTAATATTGGGATGGATCTCTTCCAATTTTACTTCTGTAAAGAACTTCTCTCAAAATTGTATTAACATACCGCAGATCACATATTATTAATTTGGCCTTCACCTTTTGTTTCTTTCTTCCAAAGATGGATTCCTTACAAATCTTATTATACATCATTTCCATGCTTTGGACATATTTAATTTCCATTACTCTCGATGAAGTGTTATATGACCAATGGGAACTAATGAATGTTTGCATTTAGAGCACCTTAAAAACCTGTACACCCTACTATTACAATTGCTTATCATTAAATGTGCAACACCTTCCTCAAATGCAGGACATGAGTCCATAGCATTTGACAGCCAAAATAAATAGGAATACATAGCAAATAATCAGTTATATGCAACAACAAATGGAATTTAATTGTGTTCCTCCCGCTAGTTAAATCACGGCTTGGGCAAATCCATGACACTGCATCCTGAAGATTTAAAATACAATGGTTTTTTAATGCAAATGATCAAATTTTTTTAAAGAATATTCCTTTCCTCACCCTCCAAATTTTGTTGGTCCTTCTCAAATTAGTCCTATCAGATGCAATGCACTTGTTCTACCTACATTTCCAATATCTGAAGATAGCCATATTTTTATGTGTCCTTCATAATGGCAAGGAAGCCTTTTTTATGTCCTTCATTAAGGTCTTAGCAGCCTTCACCACTGCTCCTTGTGATGAAAAATGCTTTCCACAACAGAGTTTCTTAATATCAGGGTACACACATTTTGCAGGATATTCAGCAATGGATATTGGTGATGAGTGGCCTTACATTACAATGGGGCGGATTTCAGCCTGTTGCCTTTAAATATGGCCTTTTGCGACTAAGTAATATGCCCTCAGAGAAAATTCAGTACATCCCCTGCGTATGCTTCATTCACTGAGTGCATAATGATATGACTTGCTGATACCCTATTCCCTGACTTTTGAATACTGATAAAACCATAATTTTTCCAGCAGAAGCCACCACCACTTTGGCTTTTTTGGTGCTAGTGATGCTGCAGATTTCCATTCAGAGCTTTGCTGTTCCCTCACCATCATATTGATGGAGCCACAATTCACCTGCAGCCATAACCCTTGAAAGAAACTAATCTTCCTTAAACATAAACTTCAATTACAAACAAGCCTCACAGTGTGCCCTGTTGTTCTGATAAGAGATTTTTAAAATTTCTGATGCTGCTCTTTCATGTTGATTGACAATCTTCCCCCAAAATGAAGGCAACTTCGCCATGATTACTTCCAATGGGCAGTGACTGAAGCTTCAGGATCACCTTACATTGTCATTGTTTGTCTCTGCCATTCAGCTGATGATTTGTTTGGACAAAGGCAACATTCCAATGCAGCATATTCCTTATCGCATGGAACCTCCATCACTGCCATAGGTGAACCGATCATGTTTCAACTTGAAACGACTGTTCCTGACACAATACCGGAGTTGAATCAAAGAAACATGTACCACATATGCATTACACATCAAGCAACTTATATTGCATAAAATTTAATATTTTTGCAGTACATTATGCAAACAAAAAATTTATGATCACTCTACTGAAGTCATCATTTATTTGACATTTGAAAAGACCTTTAAAAAGCTATCATAAAGGCATGAATTTTTGTAAAAAAGCATTATGGGTGCAATCAACTGCTTGATCTCATCAAAGAAGCAATCATCACAAAAGGCCTCATTGCTTGGCCCAAACCATGATTCACTTGCGAGATCAAAGCACTTTTTCCCACCCTTGGCCATAAGAATGGTAATAAGGTAAGTAGAAGTCTTAAAGTACACCTCATATGCGATTACTTTTGACTTCTCAGACTTGCTGGATGTCTCATATACTTTACTATAGAACCAATTTTTTATTTGCACACTTGGCTTGACCTTTTTGAACTCACTGATAATTCTCTCAAGCAAATCATAATATTTGCAACAGTTCTAAACAAACTAATCCATACTAATTCTGCTAATTATTTGTTCCATTTGATTTATACAGGCTTCACTTTTTTGGCTTTTTTCAAAGAACCATTTATCTTTCCCATGCATGCTTATGCATAGAAGTAATGGTTACGGCTAGACTGAAGTCCACAACCTTTGGGATAGCAGGCAACAGTATTTTTACTCAAATAATCCAGCTGGTTATTTCTGAAAATTACAGCGGCCACACCTGCAAATGCGATAATGAAACTGGGCCAAGAAGAGGAATATTCCACCTAACTTATGTGGTAATACAAAGTGTATTCTTTTGAGTAATGGATCACTTCCACAAAGTAAAACTGGACAGTATATCACATGGGAGAAGTGATCATAGATTGATAGCATATTAGAGGTGCAAAAGTATTCAAAAGACATTCCACTTGTGTGGCTCACAAATGCTAATATTCAAAGCCGTTCACTTAGCCAGAAAAGATGAGTGCCTAACAAATAACTAAATGAACCACTTTTTAAAAGACAAATGGGTACTTCGATAAATATAATATGAAATTAAAGTGACATCACTCAGTTTTCTACTTTTTAAATCCTACTATACATAATGAGTATGACTTGACATTCTGACAACAAATGTAGAGCGTTAATGCCTGTGATTGGTAGTCGTAGATTTAGGACAGGCGACTGACAGTTGAGGTCATTTGTGCAATTAGGGATGGACAGGAAAGGAGGGAGGGTGGAAAGAAACTTGCTTCGGCATTAACCTATTCTTAATGAAAGGCACCAAGGGGTCATACAGTTTAACGTCCCATCCGACAGACCGCGTACTCACTCAAAGTGCTCTCCACAAAGCACTTCAAGTGGGGATCGGGATACCCCTGAAAAATATCTGCTGCCTCTGGGATTTCTATCCAGGCCCTTTGGAAGGGAAGCCAGCACATTAGCTACCCCACCATCCCGATCCCTCTTTGATTGGCTTTCTCATAAGATGGCTGAATATATGCATTGAGTTGCCTTGAGTGTCTTCCAAGTTTTGAATGCAATAAGAATAAATAGTTACATATTCAAAATGATAACACTAGATTGAAATGGCCTCCAAATATTGTCTTTGATATTATGGCTCAAAGTATTGATTATCTAGAGCATAAGTTACCTCTGAGTGGAATTAAATAAACATGAAATATGAATTATTAATGTGAAATATGAAAAAGGCAAAGAGAATTCACATTACCAGTTTCTGGACAGTATCTTGTATCATTTGATATGACAAGAATAGATATTGAAGATGATAGATTTCTGTGGCCAGCTGCAGCATTACAATCCCATCTTCCAGCATGCTCCTTCAAAAGGCTGTCGATGTTAAGAGATCTAAGGAGGAATGAATTATTACTAGTTTAAAGAATTTCAAGAGTATAATTTTAATAGCAAACTTATTAAAACCAGTTGGTAGAGCTTAGTTCGAATGGCCTTTTTCACCAATCCTGAATCATTCTGAGCAAAGAACATTCCAAGTGTACTTGCTTTAAATAAATTACCTAGGAAGGCAGCCATGACAAGCAAGTTAGTACAAAAAACAGCTCATAATTTGGCAAAACTCTGCCTAGTTACTCAGTAAAATGCTATAATGCTAATCAAAATTGTATTCAATCTAACAATTGAATAATTTGTGGGCAAGCTTTTCATACAATTAAACTGAGCATATTGTAGCAACAAAGAAGTTCTCAATTTTAAAATATGTAATCTGAATAAAAATGTTGGGAGCACCTCTAGAAAAATCTAGGGATAGGGTAGTTAAGCCATTGGCATCCCAAGCCCCTGTATTATTCCATCATAGTTAAAAATCTTGGGATTATCAAATCCTTCAAATTTCACCTTGAATCCAAATCTTTGAAAATGCTAGTCACTTCCACCCTTAAACAGATGACACAATAACTACAATATATAATACTGTATTCATGCACCAATTACACTTTTACTGTTTATCAGGGCACCAAGTCATTAGGATAGCTGGAACATTCAGCGATACACAGGATATACAGAGAGACTATTAAGACCATAATAATGCAATGCAATCACTTGACACAGTTGATTGCCTTGAGTCCCATAGTTGCCTGAACTCATAATCTCTATTGTGTCCATCATAGCAATCTTGGGAATGATAACTGAGGTGGTTTCCTGTTGCCTTCCTCAATAGTGTTTTTAACGGGACACCATCACTCAATGGCCGCCCCACTGGGGTCAGATGCTTTTGCAGCCACCTCACTGAGGAACAGATGCTGCATGGACTACCTTTCGTCTGGCTCCTAACCTTCGACCTATGGGTGACCCTATCAGGAGCAATTATCATTGCTCCCACCAGCACAGCTCTAGGGGTCATTGGAATGCACAAGCCCTTCCACCACATCAAACTTGTAGTCCGTAGGGAGAGTAGACATTAGTAACTACTCAAAATTCATTGATTTTTCTCCACTCGTACTACATTTTGTAGGGTGTTGTGTTATGGGTAGCTGAAATAGTTTGCCTGTATGATTTTATTGCACCAAACAAAAACATTTAATAGTATAAATACCCTCACCTGACAGTGGAGCAATTTCAACATATGCATCAGCCACTTGCATAGCATTATTAATTGTAAATTTTTAAAGGTAATATCACGAAGTGGGAAATCACAGACCTGCAGTGCAGTGAAGAAAAAAGTCACATGAACTTTGCTGGGAGTTGATCCTAAATACCATACAAACTAGCCCCATCATTAGCAGTGGAATCAAGAAGCTAAAGAAACCTCCAGCTTCTTTTTCTTTACAAGACAAGAAGAATGACGAAGTATTAGCACTAAAGTGCCGATATCTATCTGTAGAAAGCATTAAATCCTATACAATTACAACTTTCTTTGATCCAAGGTTGAAAAATTGTCTTTTGGAAAGAAGAGTTATTGTTTCAAGTGACAACCTAGCTAAGTCAGGAATGGTCAGAGAGGAGCATATCCCGAGGAAATGAGTGATCTGATATGAAGGTTTGCTGAAGTAATGTATCATTTTGAATGCATTTTAATTTAAAGTGAGCAAAAAAAAATATATTTTCATATTTATCACATTGAGTTCCTTCAGATGGCAAGACTTAACATATTTCTAGCACCATTCTGCCCTCTTCAACGCTATCTAGTCACAATGCTACTCGTAAGGAAGAAGAGTAAAATTATTTGAGGGAAAAGTTCCAACCTCCTCAGGAAAATATTTTGAAGTTCTGGAAAGAAAGGCATAAAAGTTTCCAGTCCTTCCAAAACTGGAGATGGAGTAATACAACTACAATGATTCACGACCGTAGCTACGTTCCTCATATATTTACATTTATTCAAGTTGTATGTACTTACCTTTTTATAAGCTTTGATAAGAAGAAATTTGATTTGAATTCAAAATTTGAAGGATCATACTAAAGCCAAATAGAGATTCATAATGGCCAAGTAAATTATAAACTTTAAATCCTATTACCTCAATAGCAATTCTTCATTTATGACTGAATCAGAATGCACATAGGAATATATTGTATTTGCATTACATATAACTGTAATTTAAATAAGCCATACAACTTACACTTCAACCTGCCCTTTTTCTGGAATGTCACGAGTAGTGACTGGTACATCATGATGGAACTTAGATGATAAATCTGTTGAGCCATCCCATGTCCACCAAACTTTGGCCATTCCTGGAACCCAAACTTGGCACCACAGCAACAGTGAATCACCCTCAAAAACCACCTGCAATGAGATTTACAATAAAACATTTCGAGAGGAGCAAAGGACTCATAAATGAAGGATAGTTTTCTCTGGAGATGATTTTGACACTTCATCTAGTCTTCTTGCTGTTGAGACAAAGACTCCCTGCAATAAATTATTGATACACTAAAAACTGGACTTCACTTAATAATCAACATTCCTCCAGTCCAATTTTTTCATTACAAACTTTGAGAAAGCACATAAATATACCATAACCCAGATTTCAATGATAAAGCATTGAACTTTGTGAACCATCAGGTAAATTATGAACATGGGAATTCTCTTATATTGTAAACTGGTGAAGAAACAAGAAGAGGGGGAATGTTAAGGAAAGTTGACAGAAAATTTTCACTTTTTCAACAATTTGTACTTTTTTAATCTTTAAAAAGGAGTTGACTCAGTGGAAAACTTTTCCAACGTTCACCCATTTGGTCAGGCCTAATGAACATTTTACCTATGACCCATGACACATACAATTCCTTAAATGTATCATAACAATCTGGTAAAATGCAAAACACTAACAATTTTAAGGCTCAAAATTTCAAAAATTCCAGTTTACTTTATTCCGAAAATGTGGTCACATAATCTCCTAACAGTATTTAAGTGACTGCTAAAACCAGAGCACTGGATTTTTGACAGAAACTGCCTCGATGAATTTTACAAACGCCCAATATAAAACTAATTTGAATCTAACAAATGAATAAGTCAGTGTGCATTAGTACTTACAATGTTTCCATAACAACATTGCATGTGATATATCGAGTTAATAAAGCCATTATTCTATTGTTAGAAAAGTGTATGCAATGGCCTACATAATATTTTACTAAGTAGGGATGAAAAAGCTCTGGTGTGAACATCAAAAGGCTATCAATGATTGGTGCATTGATAGTTCAAAACAACCGATCCAGTGGCCATAGCAATGCACCTGAAGCCCCACACAAACAGTGATTTCAAAACAGCAAAATGCCATCATAGATCATCAAACTACGGTCACTATAGTCATTATATAAAGAAAAGAGCATGGAGCAGTTCCTTTCCAATTTACCTGATCAGCGGATGGGCGTAGCTCAATCCTGATACCTTTCTCACTCTCATTTAGTCGCCCAACACTTTCTGCCTGGATGCATGTCATTTCCTGTGATCCTAATTTCTTTATTGGTTTATCTTTCAGAGCTTCAGGACTTTTGCACTTCAGTGGAGATATAATCTTTACATGACTGACATTGTTAATCCATTCTGAAAGCCATAGTAAATGGCAATCACAGGTGAAAGGATTGCTAGTTAGGTTCCTATAAGAGAAATATAAAAAGATTGAAATAATGACCGCAAAAATTGAGGAATAAAGCAATTTGATTTAAATACTCACAAATATTTGAGTTTCGGTAAGACACTGAAAGCTCCATGCCCGATGCGACTAATGTTGTTCTCACTGACTTTTCTGAAATAATAACATTTCCTTAGTACATGGGAAAATTTTCACAAGTACTACCAATCATAAAGAATATGTATCAACATAGTGTTCACTTACAGTCTTTCCAAAGCTGGAATGCCTTCAATCATGGAACCATTTATCTTGGAAATTTTATTTCCTGATAAGTCTCTGGAGAAAACAGAAGTGAAAAATAGAATGAAAGAAAACCACCCTTGGGTAGGACTGGAGTAACAGTAATAGCAATGTCCTTAATAATGGTAAAACACAAATGATGATTATTTTTCAAGGCAGTGTTTAACAAACAATTTAGACTTTCAAAGTAAGATATGTGACATCATGGTGGTAAAAAACTTAAAGTTTTAGGGTTGAGATAATCTGTTGCCCTCTTAAGATGAGGGTCAACCTGTAGTCCTAAAAATGTTAACCCTGGATGAACAGAACTACTGGATATGTAAGATTATTAGTTTAGTTTACTGCTAGATATCAGTTTTGAAACACACTGTAAGTTTAGATGTCCAAAAATGTTATGTTGTGGCTTGTTTTATTCTGTAGCTTCTTATGGAATTGTAATTGGAGGAACATCATCCTCATTAAATCAAGTATATTTTGCTCATAAAAATATCAAGACTCATATGCAATGAACCTTATTGTACACATTTCCAACCTATATTTAATTATATGGGAATATTAACTGTAGCTTGAGCATATGTCTATCATGCAGTGACTTATGCCAAGAAAAACAAAAGTGGCTCTACCATTAATAATAGTCATCACTGTCACAATACCAGAAACTGTAAAGGTATACATGTGAAAACATCAAACCTGTGTATGGTAGCTCAAGGGCCAACATCAATGTGAACAAAATTGTTTAACAATCTGCCTAACCATTTAAAAGATGAGACACGAATTTCACTATTCAAGAAGTATCTATTTGCATATCTGGTTTATGGGTGTTATTATAGTGTGAATGAATATTTATGTAAAACTTAAGTGTAGACCAGTTTTTTGTCATAACTGTATTTTGTATTTGTATTTGGGAATAATGTGACCTATGTCCCATTGATGTGTCCTCTACACCTGTCATGTACTTTCAACAATGTACACTGTCTGCTGGACAAATAAATACATTACATTGTATAGGCCAATTACACCATAGCTATTCCCTAACACTACTTGCGACTAATTCCCGTTATTCAATTAGGTAACTACCACTATGACACTGGCTTGAGATCTAACTTGAAATGAAGGTGTCCATATATCATTGAGATTCATTCAAAAAAGGACCACCTTCAATGGTCATATCACCATTTTTTCCCAAAGTGAATAATTTATTTTTCATTGAGAATAATTTAAAGGAAAACTTGTACGACTCCACAGGTTTTCCCAATTAAACTCCCATAAAAACCAAACTAACATGATTTTCCCCAGCTAAAAAAACTGGGGAAAGTACAGAGATACTTGAGTTACAATGCTACTTCAAAAAACAGTTCTTGTATAAAATTTGCACAGATGTTAGAAATATTACTTACAGTCTTTTGAGGCTTGACAGATTATGGAAGGCATGTGGTTCAACAAATTTAATCTTGTTATTTTTCAAATCCCTGAAAAAAAATAAAAATATATTAAGAAATATTTTACCAATGTCTTTAAAAAAATTGCATACTTTAGTTCTCCCTAAATAACAATTAGGAGGAAAACCACTTACAGCTTTTCAAGCAATTCAAGATGACTGAAGCCAGCCCTCGGAAGTACAGTAATGCCATTATCAGATAGGTCTCTGAAATTGTAACAGAAGCATTTAGTGGACTGCAGTACAGTCAGTGTAAAAATTAATAAAATATATGGGTCCGTGTATTCAATGTGTTGGAGAAAGATTTTTCACTAAGAAATTCCAGTACAATAGGTCGATCAGAGAACTTTTAAATTTATTTCCATTTTACATGTGATGACATTTACAGGAGTTAATAATTTTGTTTCTTAAGTATACCAAGAACAACTGTTGATTAATCAAAGGATATGTTTCAGCCAACATTATGAAACCTTTAACTTAGATAGAATGGTAGTTTAGGAAGTAAGCATTAGAGAAGTGAAAGTCAAATGCACAAACAAATACTATTCATCAATTCCAAATTATAACTGAAGAAAAGTTGTGCCAAATGAGTTACAAACTAGGTATATTACCCAGCACACACAGGATAAATAAGAAGTTTTGTTAATAGTGCAACATAAATAAACACATTACATTTTACATATGATGGCTTCTTTGATGATAGAACTTTGATAAAATTACAACTGTTTCTCTAGTTACATTATTACATGATAGTCTAGTCCGAATATGTAGCTGCGACAGTAAATTCATTATTTAAGTCAATGGAGGGCAATTGCCTGCTTCTGGCCCCAAAATTTTCTTCACTCTGACTTTGGGAGCAGAGACAACCAACAAACTCATTTTATAAAAAAGTAGACAGCATTTAAAAACTAGTGAAGATTTTGTTGTAATTGAAATGATCACGGACATTTATACTGTTCAAGAAATATAATTATTAAACAGTATTGAAATGGAATTATTGACTTGTAATTCCACACACTTTGTGACTTTGACTTCGTAATTTCACACTAAGTGTGTTGAGTTACAAAGTCAATTTCATTTCAATATATTATGTAAATTCTATTAAGTTATGCCGGCGACAACAAATTTATGATTAAACAGCAATTTAATAATTCCTCACACTTAAACCATTGAAAAATTGTAATGTGATAAACAAACTGCCTAATAACAAAGACTAATGGAAACAAGCAAAATAAAAGCCTAAATGATTCAAAAACTTCAAGCAGATGTAGTCACAGGAAGGGCGTTAGGGGAATGCTATGAGCTACTCAAATAGGATATTAAAGGAAAGTGAGGGAACAAAAGTGGAAGAGAAGTAAAACCTAGCAAAATAACATCAACTAGAGGCACACAGCAGGGCAATACACATTCAAGTACAATGCAGCATAAGTGACTACCAGCCCACCACTGATTTACATGCCATATATCTTCTGTCTTACAATATGAATATGCATCTCTAAGGATTGTATGCAATCAGATAATAAGTTATACTTTCTTAAAAGAAGAGAATTTACTGATCACTTATTTGGGAAATTTTTCTTTTCTACACTAAAAAATGCCATGAAAAGATATTGTATGCCTCCTCTTTATCTTTAGGAGACTTAAAGAGAGATACTTTGTATTAACTAATTAGTTAGGCCACAAAGAATAATCACCAACTCCTATACTTTCATTTGTGGACTGCAGATATCCAACCAAATTAAATAAACATTATCCAAATGAAAACATAAATCCAAGTAACCACATGAATGAAACTATAAAACTTACCATATTCTACTATATGCAAGCCCCATCTTTCTGACAAGACATATATGACATAAAAGGGGGTGAATACCATTTTTCAGGAGATTGAGATAAGACGACATGGAAATGCCATTGTCAGTAGGTGACTATTTTTTAAACAACAGGGAGATATTAAGTAAACACAAATCCTATTCATAAATAAATGTCACCACCTGACAGAATATGACATTTATTTTATTTTTCTTCATTATCTACTTATTTTTGATACATTTGACAGGTCTACACAGAGTATCTCTATTAAAACTTGTCTAATGGCGTAATTGACTTAGCACTGGGTAATCTCCACTAATATAATGGTTACATAACATCATTTATTTTCTTTAATCGTCAATATCCCTAGCATTTAAAAACTTTCATGGAGGGTGCCTTAATTTTCTTAGTTTTTAGCAGGAGTTCATATTAGTCACATCTTTTAAGTTTGAAACACTTCTATAATATTGGACAAGTTAGTCCTCATGACTCATTCTTTACCTCAATTTCTAATATTCTTCATAGACACATCATGTCTAACATACTGCTTAAATATATTTCATGATTCCCCAATAGTGGTATTCCATCAAATAATTAGTATCAGCATCAAGTGTTTAAGTACTATTTTACTTTATTTACACTATTTCTGGTCTGGAGAATGATTCAAGAATGTTAAAGATGAGAAACGCAAGATGATCCAATACTTTTAGATAATGGACCAGCATGAAAACACTGCACATAATTTACAATTCAAATAAAAATAAGTAAAAAAATTAAGTAAAATCAAGTAAAGATAATAATACCTTTTATTTGCCCAGAGATCATAATACAAAAATACCATGATGATGGTGCATGCACATGGTGCATGGGAAGTTGAAAAGGCTTAAAATGCATGCGGGCTCAATTGAGATATGGCCAGACAAAAATGGTACTAACAATTACATTAAATGTAGCACAAACACACACATGCATTAAATTTAAACATACACACAAATATCCATTAAAAATCATGGAGCATTAATATAAACTAGACTAAGAGTATCGCTATAAACAAAAAGTATGGATTAAGTTAACAGTTTCAGGCTTAACTTTGTGGAATTCCTTCATGATGAGGGTAAAAAATAAAGAGAAACTTTAGACTTCCACACACTTTTATTGTTCTATGCTGTTTGATGCTGTGCATCATCGAAAACATGGTCGTAGAACAATAAAAGTGTGTGGAAGTGTAAGTTTCTCTTATTTTTACCCTCATCAAAAAGTATGGGCTCAAAGATCAAGAATATTGTTGAGATATTCGCCAAGGAAGTAGAACACGTTGCATTGACGGTATCTTTTAAATATATGCTTTATTGCAGTTGTTCCCTTAGTATCCTTTATACTTTAGGGCGATTTGTTATATAATCTGATGCCCATCTCCTTGGGCGCCAATTTTGATGCTTTAATTCTAATATTGCCGATTGGATATTGTGCCTTCCTCTGGTGTAATGATGATGATAGTCAGACTTAAGGAAATAGTTGCTGATGTTGTTTGATGATGTAAAAAAACAGCAGTGAAAGCTTTAATATGAAGCATAGTTTTGGACTGTTTCGAAACTTGGTCATCGAAGTAGATAAATAATTGTAGATTGGATTGGTCTCTAAGGCATAGGTGTGGGAATGAATGGAGAAAATTAATTAGATGAAGAAAAACCAATGACAGAGTTCTAGAAATGGTTGCAGAAGATAGAGAAGATTGTTGTAAATAGATAGGATGAAATTGAGACCTAATGGTCCCTTCTTCCATTTAATCCATCGTCGTATGCATTCTATATTGGGTGTAAAATTTATTTTATATATATATATATATATTCAAACACGAAATCACGCCATACATATATATATATATATATAAACACACAAACACTAACACAAAAAACACCACACACATAGAAACATAAAAGAAGGACACTTACATTGGATATTTACGTTTCGACGGCACGGCCGTCGTCATCAGAATTCTGATGATGAATCTGAATTCTGATTCTGATGACGACGGCCGTGCCGTCGAAACGTAAATATCCAATGTAAGTGTCCTTCTTTTATGTTTCTATGTGTGTGGTGTTTTTTTGGGTTAGTGTTTGTGTGTTTGTGCGTCGCCGGAGAGCGTCTTTTCCAAGTTTATATATATATATATATATATATATATATATATATATATATATATATATATATATATATATATATATATATATATAAATTCACTGATAGTAATAACAAACACAGAAACCAAAACACAAAAGAGGAAAAACTCACTGGTTCTCGAATTTTCGGTGGTCCAACCACCTTTCTCAAGAGGAATTAGGAACAGATATATATATATATATATATATATATACATATTCAAACTTGAAAATCCCGCCATACGGCACACAAATATTCATTCAAACAGAAATAGGTATAAGGAAAGGGGATAGGAAAACACATAAAAGGCGAACACAGGACATGTGGGGAAGGCGGTTTTTCAAATCACGAAAGTAAAAATATTTCCCTATCCGGGATATGAACCACGGACCTTCCACTTTCCGGGCGGATGCTCTACCAGTTGAGCTAATCGGGAAACCTGATTTACCTTGAGATCTGCGATCTTATAAAGCGCCTAAGTGCTCCGATAGATGTTGCCCGAGAGATGGCGTTATGGAGCTGTTTCACCCACCAAAGGAGAAATAGACGGGACACAAGAAGGGGAAAGGATAGTAGAAAAGCATTCATACGATATTTTAAAGGATAGGAACAGTGCGTGTGACGGTTGTGATGTGGAACGGTTGTTACTTTCGTGATCTGCTCAAAAACCGCCTTCCCCACATGTCCTGTGTTCGCCTTTTACGTGTTTTTCTATCCCCTTTCCTTATACCTATTTCTGTTTGAATGAATATATATATATATATATATATATATATATATATGCGGGTCGCGGTGGTCTAGTGGGTAGAGCGTTGGACTACTGACTGGAGGGTCCCAGGTTCGATTCCCAGGCAAGGCACTTTGGGCACCTGCAGCTCCACCCAAGCTAGTTGATTTTTCGGGTACCAGATCTTCCTGGGAAACCATAACCGGCACAGGAAAAGGAACTGGCCCCCCTACCCTGATATGTGAATATTCACACGCCGTCGGGCTTGGTACATGGGTGAGCTCTACCATCACCTACTAAACCGACCTTTGGGTTGATTACTGTGCTTATGGTTTATATATATATATATATATATAATGTAAATTCACTGATAGTCATAACAAACACAGAAACCAAAACACAAAAGAGGAAAAACTCACTGGTTCTCGAATTTTCGGTGGTCCAACCACCTTTCTCAAGAGGAATTAGGAACAGCCTGTTCCTAATTCCTCTTGAGAAAGGTGGTTGGACCACCGAAAATTCGAGAACCAGTGAGTTTTTCCTCTTTTGTGTTTTGGTTTCTGTGTTTGTTATGACTATCAGTGAATTTACATTACACGTTTGTGGGTTTTCCAAAAAAGTGTATATATATATATATATATATATATATGTGTGTGTGTGTGTGTGTGTGTGTGTGTGTGTGTGTGTGCATGTATATACATACATACATATATATATACACATATTATTATTAGGTAATCTACCGGTTAAGGTAGGTTTTTGGATGGACAAAACTATCAAATAAACATTTTGTGACTCCCCACCTAGCAAACTAATCAATATCAGGTCCCTCTTCATCTCTGTGTACTTCTTTCCTCCCTTCATCCCGTCCAACATCCCTATCCTGTTGCCCTTACCTCGCTTGCCCAACATTCTCCCCCGCCTCCATTCTCAATACGCCTTTCATCGTCGGTTCTGCTTTAATCTCTACTAGTAATATTCTATCAGCTGCTTGCTCTATGTTGACTACGCTTCTTCCTACCCCTTTATTTAAAATTACGGCAACCCCTCTTTGGCTCTCGTCCCCGCCACTGTATATCACTCTATAATTGTCACTCCAGTAATCCCCGCTATCCTTCCATCTCACCTCACATAGACCTAAAACATCTACATTACCTCTTTCCATCTCTCGCTTAATATTTTCTAATTTTCCTGTCCTCAACATTGTCCTGACGTTCCATGTTCCTATTCTAACTACTTTCGTCTTCTTCTGCGTCTTCTGTCCTGCTGCTATTATTTCTTCCCTGCAAGGGTTTCATGGGATGACGACCGCGGAAGCCTTGCCTCCCCCGCTGCCGGGCACAACACACAGCCGCTTGGGCCGAGTCTCGCAGTTGCCAGGACTCATATTCTCTATAATGCCCATCATTACATTCTTGGGGATGATAATTGAGGTGGTTTCCCATTGCCTTCCTCAATAGTGTTTTTAACCATCACTTAATGGCCGCCCCACTGGGGTCAGACGCCTTTGCAGCCGCCTCACTGAGGAACAGACGCTGCGTGGACTACCTTCCGTCTGGCTCCTAACCTTCGACTTATCTGGCATGGGTGACCCTACCAGGAGCAATTGTATTTACACCCGCCAGCACAGCTCTAGGGGTCATCGAAACACAGAAGCCCTTCCACCACGACAAGGTTGTAGTCCATGGGAGGGATATACACATATACACACACACACACACACACACACATATATATATATATATATACAAAAAGCCCGGACGACCCATTGTCTCTAGCATCAACTCCCCCACTGAGCGAATTTCCGCATTTATAGACCACCACCTTCAACCCATAGCCACTTCACTCCCTTCTTACATCAAAGATTCGTACCACTTCCTGGAACGTCTACACTCAATCCCAATTCCTCACAGCACGACCATTCTCATGGCCACAATAGACGTTACATCTCTGTACACCTCCATTCCCCACAAAGAAGGCTTAGAAGCACTGAAATATTACCTCTCTCTACGACCGACACCACACACTCCATCCACAGATTTTCTTCTCGAACTGAGCCAACTCGTCCTAACCAAAAATGCCTTCCAATTCAATGAAAAAATTTATTTGCAAATAAAAGGTACTGCAATGGGCACGCGTATGGCTCCTGCATACGCCAATCTCTTTATGGGTAAACTTGAAGAAAAATTTCTCCAGCAACAAACCCTTAAACCACTCTTCTGGGCCCATTACATTGATGATATTTTCCTCCTTTGGCCCCACGGACGCGAAAACTTGTCATCCTTCATTTCCTCTCTCAACTCCTCCTCCTCGGTTTCTTTCACTTCCTCTATATCAGACTCAAATCTCACCTTTCTAGACATTGAAATTCATCTCCAGAACAATAAGTTTTACACCTCAGTTCACATTAAACCGACCAACACCCAACAATATCTCCATTTCAATAGCTGTCACCCATCGCACACAAAACGCTCCATCCCCTTCTCACTCTCAGTCCGCGGCCTCCGTCTCTGCAACAACACCCCCTCCAAACGGAAATACATTGACCAGTTACACGTTTCTCTCAGAGAATGTGGGTACCCTGAAACACTGCTCAACAGGAAAATTCTCAAACCTTCAACCCAATACACTCCTCTCCCCAAACCTAACCGCCCAAAATGCCCTAACCTTATCACCACTTTCTTCCCCGGAACCCACAAAATTAAACAGATAATCCGTGAACTCTTCCCAATTATTAGCAATAGTCAATCCACATCACCTTTATTCCCACATTGCCCCTCCGTTTCATTTAAACGCCCGTCAAACCTGCGTGATATCTTTAAGTCTATAAAACCACCTACGAGCACCCCTGTCTCTTCCCCACCCCTGTCCGCACCATGCAACCGCCCACGCTGTAAATGCTGCCATCTCCTCAGACCTTCCACGTCCCTTATTACCAACTCCCAACCCATAGCCACCTGCACCTCTAAAAACCTTATATATCGCCTCTCCTGTAACTTCTGCCCTGCCTTTTACGTGGGTGAATGCACGACCACCCTTTCCCTCCGAATGAATAACCACCGCTATTCCACCAAATCTCCCACCTTCCTTAATTATCCCATCCCTACTCACACTGCTTCCCACAACCAGTCTTTTGATGACTGCTTCTCCGTTTCAGTGATTGAAATCCTTCCCAATTCCGCTAGTAACATAGAGGTGAGAACTCGCGAGATGGCACATATCTGGGTGCTCCAGTCCTTTAAACCCCCCGGGCTGAACCAAGCCCACTGATTTTATCCAATGCTGCCTACATTTCGCCTCCCCCACCTTGTCCGCTTCCTATTGGCCCCTTAATTCTCCTTCTCCTTGTATATATGTAGAAGAGTGTGTGTATGTATATATATGTGTATATGTGTATATGTATGTATATATATGCATTTGTATATATATATATATATATATATATATAAGGATTTTATCCAAAGCTGCCTAGAACCGCTTCACTCTTCTGAGCGAATCGGTCACCAAGTCCCCCGCTAAAGGCCCGGCCGCTTCACGACCGGGACCTTCCAGCTCTTCCCCTACCGCGGCAACTCTACCGCCCCCTGCCATTTCCCCCTCCCCCACCTTGTCCGCTTCCCATTGGCCCCTTACCTCTCCTCCCGTCACCCTTCTCTTGCACATGTCCTCTCCGCTCTTCCCCGACAACAGCATTCTGATGACGACGGCCGTGCCGTCGAAACGTAAATATCCAATGTAAGTGTCCTTCTTTTATGTTTCTATGTGTGTGGTGTTTTTTGTGTTAGTGTTTGTGTGTTTGTGCGTCGCCGGAGAGCGTCTTTTCCAAGTTTTTATATATATATATATATATATATATATATATATATATATATATATATATATATATATATATGCGGGTCGCGGTGGTCTAGCGGGTAGAGCGTTGGACTGCTGACCGGAGGGTCCCGGGTTCGATTCCCGGGCAAGGCACTTTGGGCACCTGCAGTTCCACCCAAGCTAGTTGATTTTTCGGGTACCAGATCTTCCTGGGAAACCATAACCGGCACAGGGAAAGGAACTGGCCCCCCTACCCTGATGTGTGAATATTCACACACACACACACATATATATATATATATATATATATATATATATATATATATATATATATATATATATATATATATATATATATATATAAATTCACTGATAAGTCATAACAAACACAGAAACCAAAACACAAAAGAGGAAAAACTCACTGGTTCTCGAATTTTCGGTGGTCCCACCACCTTTCTCAAGAGGAATTAGGAACAGAACTGTTCTGTTCCTAATTCCTCTTGAGAAAGGTGGTGGGACCACCGAAAATTCGAGAACCAGTGAGTTTTTCCTCTTTTGTGTTTTGGTTTCTGTGTTTGTTATGACTTATCAGTGAATTTACATTACACGTTTGTGGGTTTTCCAAAAAAGTGTATATATATATATATATATATATATATATATATATATATATATATATATATATATATATATATACATAAATATATGTACACATATATATACATACATGTATGTGTGTGTGTGTGTGTGTGTGTATATATATATATATATATATATATATATATATATATTTATACATTCACACATAGAAATAGATATGAGGAAAGGGGATACAAAAACACATAAAAGACGAACACAGGACAGGTGGGGAAGGCGGATTTGAGCAGATCCCAAATGTAAAAATATTTCCTTATCCCCAATTGGAACACTCCTTTCTTCTTGTGTGTGTATTGTCTCTTTCTCCTCTGGTGACTGAAACAGATCCCTATGGCCATCTCTGGGCCAAGTAATCAGAGCACCTGGGCGCTTTAAAACATCGCAGATCTCAGTGCAAATTAGGTTTCCTTATTAGTTTAAGTGGCAGCAAATCCGCCTGGTAAGTCCAAGGACCAGTGTTCAAATCCCGGATAAGGAAATATTTTTACATTTGTGATCTGCTCAAATCTGCCTTCCCCACCTTTCCTGTGTTCGTCCTTTACAGCACTTTCGGCACCAACTTTGCACAAATTTTTCGCATCTGTAATTGGTCCCTAATAATCTCGTGCACTATTGTTTTTGGCACATTACACTGCTCTGCTATCATCCGAACACTAAGACGACGATCAGAGATCAGTACATCATGAACTTTTCGCACATTTTCGTTGGTGAGTGTCGTTGATGGGCGTCCAGGCCGTGATTCATCGTCGACCTCTTCTCTGCCCTACACGAACATCTTGTGCCACCAAAAGATCATGTTTCTGGACATGGCTGACTCCCCGTAAGCCTGGTTAATCATACCGACAGTTTCGGTAGACGATTTCCCCAGCTTTACCGCAAATTTGATGGAATAACGCTTCACTGCCTTTTTCAGCGTCGCTTGCCAACGTACCCCCCTCCAATCGCAGCCCGTCAGAGCGGTGCTGGGCACTCCTGGAGCGGCAGGAAAAAATCAGTACACTTATTTTCCGGACGAACCCTGTATGTGTTTTCCTATCCCCTTTCCTTATATCTATTTCTATGTGTGAAGTAATATTTGTTCGCCATATAGTGGGATTTTGTGTTTAAATGTGTGTATATATATATATATACACATATACGTCGTCTGATGACAACGGCCGTGCCGTCAAAACGTAAATATCCAATGTAAGTGTCCTTCTTTTATGTTTCTATGTGTGTAGTGTTTTTTGTGTTAGTGTTTGTGTGTTTATATATATATATATATATATATATATATATATATATATATATATATATATATATATATATATATATATATATATATATATATATATATATATATATATATATATATATATATATATATATATATATATATATATATATATATACACACATATATAAAAATATATATAAATATAAAACATCACATAAAAAATATATATATATATGTACATACATACATCCATGTATGTATATGTAAAAATGTATTTTTATATACACATATATATCCTTCCCATGGATTACATCTACATAAATACCCTGCAAGCCACCAAAAAAGGTGTGTGGCAGGGGATGTAACACCAGGAGGAAAGGGTAAGGGATGAGAGGGTTGGGGTTTACTCAAATACGTAGGGGAAGGGGGGTAAGCCCCCAAAGTTTCAGAGTGTAAGAGGACGTCTCGGTAGCTTAAGTGGTTAAAGCACTCGGCCGGATATCGAGGGATCCGGGTTCGAATCCCGGTCAAGGCGAATGATTTTTACTCTCTGAAATGGTTGCATTATAATGCACACATACCGGGTGACTCCGTTAAAGTTACTGTTACAGTTTCTTGAAAAATATATATATATCCATGCGCAGTCCCTAACCTGTACGTTAATACTTGTTGTAATGAACTTGTTGACTTCTGGGGGATTTCGACTACAAGCATTCTGGTATCTTATTGTTCTAGGAGACAATGACATTTTAAACCGGTCAGTCTTGCAGTCTATCTCTCTAATCTTACATTCGTGATCCCTCCGATCGCAATACGTTGGGGTTCATATTATATTCTTGATGTCATCGGAAAAGGGCCCATCTTTAAATGTTTTTAATAAGTTTAATCTATATTGTAAACACCGCTGTGTAAGAGAATCCCATCCTAAATTGTCTAGCAAAGTAGATACGCTGCTGAGTTGGTCATGTTGGACAATGTTTGACAAATCTAGCCCCCCTCCGCTGAACTCGATCTAATTCCGAAATCAAATTTATATTTTGAGGATCCCATATACTGGCAGCATACCCTAGGTGGGGCCTGACCAAGGCAAGGAAACATCGTTCCTTTGCTTTTTCGTCGCATTTACCTAGCACTCTTTTCACAAATCCCAATTTTTTATTAGCCCGACTGCATATTTCTCGTATGTGTTTTCCCCAGGAGAGATCGTGAGTAATTGTTACATCCAAGTATTTAAAGTGATCTACCCTCACGATTTCGGTTTGTTTCACTTTGTAACTTTTAGGGAGGGAATTACTCTTTTCCCAAAAATGTATTACTATGCATTTAAAAAAAATTTAATTCCAATTGCCATGTATCGCACCAATTTTGAATTGCATCTTGGTCGTTGGCTAACACAACTCTGTCTTCGTGACTTCGAATGTCCCCATAAATTACTACATCATCAGCAAAAAGACAGAACTTGCTATTAACTATGGTACTGAGGTCATTTATGTAAATAAGGAATAGGAGGGGGCCTATGACACTTCCTTGTGTTATGCCCAATGTGACCTTGGCAGTATCAGATGATACACCGTCCAGGACGACTATTTGGACACGATCACTTAAGAATTGTTTAATCCAGTTAATAATACTCTCGTGTATTCCATAAGTTTCCAATTTCGCAAGTAATTTACAATGAGGGACTTTATCGAAAGCTTTCTTAAAATCTAGGAATATTGCATCAACTGGAATATTACTTTCACTGGAGTTCAATATATCATGTACAAAAAGTGCGAATTGAGTTTCGCAGGATCTACCCTTACGGAAGCTGTGTTGGTTATTAACCCCTTGCACTGAAATGACGAGTCTAGCTTGTCATGAACTTCCGATGCCAAATCGCACAATGACGAGTGTAGCTCGTCATCAGAATTTCATAATTTTAGCACTGTTTAGGGGAACAATATAAATATTTTAAAAGTTGAACAATATTAAAACATCCATAATGTACATTAAGAACTCATATTTCATGAAATATGATGCATTGGAAGTAATAAAATGATATTATACGAGTAGCAATAGCTGTGTTCTCGGTGATCATACGGGATTATTGTTCATTTGTCAATTTTTTTTAAATCCTACTTTAAGCAGTAGATTTGAAATCACACTTGCTCAGGAACTACATCCCCAATTGCCATGAAATAAATTGAGTTCTCTTCCATACAATTTACAAATTCGAAGACTATGTTATTTTCACACAGAAAAATTTAAAAATAATTTTTCATTACATTTTGGAACCTTTGACAAACTGTTAGTTTAGCCATCCTTATGTAATATTATTTTCTTTTGTTTTCGTATTGGGTGTCCTCCAAAAATATGAAATTTCCTATCCACTCTCTTTTATGTCTATGAGTGTTGTATGCTGACTTTGCCTTCTTGAAAATGGTGTTCCTATTACACGATGAGTCAGCTCAGCTTTTCTTGTGGTGGCTATGCAGTTCCTTCACGATAAGCTTAGTTTGAATGCGATCATTCATGTGATTAAACGGAGTGTGTTCCAGATGTTCTTTTCAGTTTTGGTCCACGTTAGTTAAATATATACTGTGGTGAAAACAATGTATAAAAGAGTATAAACTGTGTACGTGAAAGTGACGATGTGAGTATTGAACTGAATGACAATGGACAATGAAGAATTAGAAGCCGACAAACCAACTGAAGCGGAGAATTAAACCTGCACTTAAACAGAGAGTGATGATAGCAAAGTCTTGCCAAAAGTTCAAAAACGCACCTTGCATGCATGAAGTAGTGGAGATGAAGCATTTACTAGTGCCAGTGCATCCAGGGAAGAATGGGTATGGGATGAGAAAGATAATGATCCAGATATAAAACAATTCACTGAAATTTCTGGCGTAAGTGCGTCATTTCTGTGTCAAGTAGGCAAAATCCGGAACCCTTACATATTTTTGAAGGGGTACCGAGTGCTGACTTTTGGGAAATATTGTCAAAGGAAACGAACAGGTATGCAAAGCAAGTGATGGAGAGTGAACAGTATAATGAAAAGGATAAAGCAAAAGGGAACGTACTACGGCCGAATGAATGCAATAAATACAAATTACCCAAAGCCGTACTCTTAGGGGCACTAGTTAGGGGACACAGGGGAGGGTGCAAAGAATAATTTAGGTTTTTCGGCACTATTTTTTCCCCACGTACACTGCATCATAGTGTACTTCCCTTTCCGTATTCCTAGTCTGTGTGAAGGGTCCCTGCCGTTGGGTTAAACCCCCGTAAACCCTGAGTGCGTGTGTGTTTGTGACTTGCAACGGTCAATTTGCACTGCAAATACCGAAGTGAGGGAGTGCGTGCCGTTCCTTTACTATTTCTATTTTTACGTCTGTCTGAGTGAAGGGTCCCTGCCGTTGGGTTAAATTCCCCGTAAACCCTGAGTGCGTGTGTGTTTGCGACTTGCGACGGTCAATTTGTACTGCATATACCGGAGTGAAGGAGTGCGTGTGGTTTTGTTTGCCTTGTCTGAGTGTGTGGTCCCTGGCGAGGGGTTTTTTCCCCCGTAAACCCTGAGTGCGTGTGTGTTTGTGACTTGCAACGGTCAATTTGCACTGCAAATACCGGAGTGAGAGAGTGTGTGCAGTTTTGTTATCCTTATTCTTTGCACCCTCCCCCGTGTCCCCTAACTAGTGCCCCTAAGAGTACGGCTTTGGGTAATTTGTATTTATTGTAATGAAAAGGAGTTTAATAAAAATGGTTTGACGTGAATCCCGATGAAATGAAAACCTTTTGCCCATTGTGTATCATCATGACAGAAGTGAGAAAGCCATGGGTCCAAAAGAATGCACATGAATCGAGGCATGGGAGGTGTGGACAAACAAGACCAGCAGCTGGCATGCTTCCCATTGATGAGAAAGTACATGAAAGGATATAAAAAATGTTCTTGAATATATTTGATATTGCACTATTGAAAGGAGGCAAATTATGCAAATTTCACTTGATTAGAGATTTATTCACAACCCGGGTTTCAAACACCTAATGTCATCTTCAGGTGTGTGTTTGAAACCCGGGTCGTGAATAAATCTCTATTCAAGTGAAATTTGCATAGTTTGTCTCCTTTCCATCATGGATAAATTTCACAAGGTTAACCCTAATACCGTTTGGTTTGATATTGCACTGTTAAATTCATACACATACTCGAAAGTAAACAAAAAAAAAGAAGAAAAGTATAACTAGTTTTTGTTTGGATGTTGCAGCGGCATTATTGGCAAAGGTCACTCTGCCAATTTACAATGTGCATGGACCACCTTCACGTGGTGACACACCTGGCCGACAGCAAACTAAAAATTGGGCTCATTTTCCTGAACACATCCCATTAACAGCAACGAAACATCATCCAAATAAAAGATGTCATACATGCTTCAAGGATAATGTCAGAAGTGAGACAACCTGGCAGTGTAAACTCTGCCAGGTACCCTTACATTTCTGAGTGTGTTTTGAGAACTATCATGCTTTCTCTGATTATTAATAATATATTATTATTGGGTAATCTACCGGTTAAGGTAGGTTTTTGGATGGACACAACTATGCAATAACCATTTTGTAACTCCAAAAAAAACCCAATCCAGCAACCTAATCTACACCAGGTCCCACTTCATCTCTGTGTACTTCTTTCCTCCCTTCATCCCGTCCAACATCCCTATCCTGTTCCTGCCCTTTCCTCGCTTGCCCAACATTCTCCCCTCAATCACCTTCTTCAACATTCCACCACCGCTCAATATGCCTTTCATCCATTTTTCCTGCCTCCATAGGATTTCTCTCAACAAACCCCTCTCCTCACCCACCATCTCCAGTACTTCATTTGTTTTCCTTTCGGTCCATTTCACCTTCTCCATTCTTCTCCACACCCACATTTCAAAAGCCTCCAATCTACGTCTATCCTCCTGCTTCAGTGACCACGTTTCCACGCCGTACATAGCTACGCTCCATATCAGAGTAAAATACGAGTCTTGTCTTAACATTCCTACTCAACGTCCCCATCATCAACTCCCTCCTCCTTACTGACTTTTAATAATAAAACCACATTACTTTTCCACATAAACTAGAGATTCGCAGAAGCAGCCGCGAAAAGAGTATGGAGTTTATGTGGAAAAGTAAAGTGGTTTTATTATTAAAAGTCAGTATGAAGATTTTCCACCAAGTTACGCCAGAAACTGTTTTATTCCCTCCTCCTTGAGAAAGCCTCCTTGCCTAGCACAATTCTTCTCCTTACGTCCCTACCACTTTGACCGTATTGGTCCAAAACACTTCCGAGATATGTAAACTGTTCTACCTGCTCTATTTTTTCCCCGCCTATTTTAATATTTAGCTTAGCCTTTTTCTTTCTGGAAAATCGCATAACCTTTGTTTTATTAATATTGATTCTCATCCCATATTTATCGCACTGAACCTACAATTCACTCAACAATGCTTGCAACCCCTTGGCTGACTGAGCAACTAATGCTTGGTCATCAGCAAACCTAACCGATTTTACGAATTCCCCTCCGATTTTCATTCCTACCTCCAATTCTTACCATGCCTCTTTAATCATTTCCTCCACAAATACGTTGAACAGCACCGGTGACACTGGGCAACCCTGCCTTACCCCTCTTCCTAACACTGCCCATCCAGATTCTCCGCCCCCCACTCGCACCTGAGCAGTCTGAGACATGTACAGGTTGCGGATCAGTCTCCTGTCCCTCCAATCCATTCCTATTCTCTGCCATACACGCATTAATTTTTCCCAATTCATTCTATCAAACGCTTTTTCGAAATCGACAAAACAGGCAAATATGTCCTGATTATATTCTATATTCCTCTCGATTAGTGGTCTCATCACTGCAATGGCATCACGCGTACCTCTTCCTTTCCTAAATCCAAATTGATCATCCCCTAAGTAATCATTTGCCTTACTCTCTATCCTTTTGTTGATGATCCTGAGAATAACTTTAGCTGCGTGGGATATCAAACTTATTGTTCTGTAATCCTCACATGATGTAGCCTTTGCCTTTTTTGGAATAGGAACTAACACCAATCTCACAAAATCTTCCGGCCAGATTTATAATATATATGTAAATGATATTATGCATTCCAATCTATTCTATAATAATGTTGTCTTACTTTGAACATGGATATTTCCCAATTTTTAGCTTTACGTATAGATTTTTCCATGGCATAAATGTAATTTTCTTTTTTCTTAATATTTAATAGTATTATTATTATTAAAGTTGTAGTTTATAAGAAAAATCTATTGGTAAAAAATGAAGTATTAAACTAGATACTTTACAATATGAAATAATAATCACTTTATATTTCACAGTTCTTCTATGATTACAAGCTACAAAATATCATTACATTCCCTATCATTCCAGTTAAAAAGAACCACAGAAAAAATAAATGGATGATAGGAGAATGATATTCACAAAATAAATTGAAGTGGACGGGGTTAATCAATAAATCTTGGCTATTGAGGTGCCTCATTATGGAACTAACAATGATGTGTTCAGGAATCTTACAGGAAATGGAGGTGAACGATATACAGACAGACAGACTACAACCTTGTCGTGGTGGAAGGGCTTGTGCATTCCAATGAACCCTAGAGCTGTGCTGGTGGGAGTAATAATAATTGCTCCTGGTAGGGTCACCCATACCAGATAGGTCGAAGGTTAGGAGCCAGACGAAAGGTAGTCCACGCAGCGTGTGTTCTTCATTGAGGCGGCTGCAAAGGCGTCTGACCCCAGCGGGGCGGCCATTAAGTGATGGTTAAAAACACTATTGAGGAAGGCAATGGGGCACCACCTCAATTATTATTCCCAAGAAAAATGATTGAGGCAAGACAGAATTGAGACCTGGCAACTGCGGGACTCAATTTCTGCAAATGATTACTTAGGGGATGATCAATTTGGATTTAGGAAAGGAAGAGGTACATGTGATGCCATTGCAGTAATGAGACCACTAATCGAGAGGAATATAGAATATAATCAGGACATATTTGCCTGTTTGGTAGATTTCGAAAAAGCGTTTGATAGAATGAATTGGGAAAAATTAATGCGTGTATGGCAGAGAATAGGAATGGATTGGAGGGACAGGAGACTGATCCGCAACCTGTACATGTCTCAGACTGCTCAGGTGCGAGTGGGGGGCGGAGAATCTGGATGGGCAGTGTTAGGAAGAGGGGTAAGGCAGGGTTGCCCAGTGTCACCGGTGCTGTTCAACGTATTTGTGGAGGAAATGATTAAAGAGGCATGGTAAGAATTGGAGGTAGGAATGAAAATCGGAGGGGAATTCGTAAAATCGGTTAGGTTTGCTGATGACCAAGCATTAGTTGCTCAGTCAGCCAAGGGGTTGCAAGCATTGTTGAGTGAATTGTAGGTTCAGTGCGATAAATATGGGATGAGAATCAATATTAATAAAACAAAGGTTATGCGATTTTCCAGAAAGAAAAAGGCTAAGCTAAATATTAAAATAGGCGGGGAAAAAATAGAGCAGGTAAAGCAGTTTACATATCTCAGAAGTGTTTTGGACCAATACGGTCAAAGCGGTAGAGACGTAAGGAGATGAATTGCGCTAGGCAAGGAGGCTTTCTCAAGGAGGAGGGAGTTGATGACGGGGACGTTGAGTAGGGAGGTTAAGAAAAGGCTCGTAAAAACTCTGATATGGAGCATAGCTATGTACGGCGCGGAAACGTGGTCACTGAAGCAGGAGGATAGACGTAGATTGGAGGCTTTTGAAATGTGGGTGTGGAGAAGAATGGAGAAGGTGAAATGGACCGAGAGGAAAACAAATAAAGAAGTACTGGAGATGGTGGGTGAGGAGAGGGATTTGTTGAGAGAAATCCTATGGAGGCAGGAAAAATGGATGAAAGGCATATTGAGCGGTAGTGGAATATTGAAGAAGGTAATAGAGGGGAGAATGTTGGGCAAGTGAGGAAAGGGCAGGAACAGGATAGGGGATACACACTGGGAAACAGATTCACCACGTCAAAGGAAACCAGGATGCATTTAGGAGGGAGGACCAGTGAGGATAAACAGTTGGCTAAATCTGAGGAGTTGACTACACCCAGTTTGGGAGAGAATTTGGAGTGCTGCCTAAAGATGTCATTGAGTCTCCCAGCTAGCTCCTCCATCCATGTAATCCTTGCCACATCCAGGCACTACTTTACTCAAAAACTGTCTTCATGCAATGATTAATAGAGTAATAAACGTTCCCATGTCATCGTGCAAT
This sequence comes from Hetaerina titia, assembly GCA_037158775.1. Taxonomy (NCBI): domain Eukaryota; kingdom Metazoa; phylum Arthropoda; class Insecta; order Odonata; family Calopterygidae; genus Hetaerina; species Hetaerina titia. Next base: position 119,324,358 of record CM073772.1, read on the forward strand.
ATTGTGAAAGAACTGTCTATTATTAAACAGATAGCACAAAGCAATGGTTACATGCCCCAATTAATTGACCGGTTATACCTGAGTAAAAGGAAAAAAAGTAAGCACGCTGTTAATATATGGTTTCAATCATAATGATCTCTCAGAAGCCAAGTGGCACAGGCTTCCCTTCCTAGGACAGTTGTCTCTCTCAGTCTAGCCTCAAAAGTGTTACCAAAAAACGGATAAAGCCAGCCTTTTACAATTGGTGCAACTTGCGAAACATCCTCGCAAATAATAAAGACCAAATCCCAAAATCTGAAAGGAGCGGAGTGTATAAGCTAACTTGTGAATGCTCTGCCGTCTACGTAGGCCAGACGGGAAGGATGTTCCAAGAACGAGTGAAGGACCACCAGGCCTGCCGGAAGAACGGAAATGGAAAATCTCAATTTGCCAAGCATTTAATTGGCCAAAACCATAAAAGTGATTTTAACGTGGAGTTTCTACATTTCAAAAGAAAAGGTTGGACATTTTGGAACATATGGAGATATTGTAAGGAGCAAATTCTAACTGTAATATTGTGAACGATGTGCTATGCAACTCCCGGTCATCCCTCCTCAACCAAAAACTCCCAAACTCATTGTCCTATCTCCACTAACCCAAGGCAGACCCCCGCCAGGCAACCCTTGCCCTACCATGCTTCTTTAACCCCCCCCCGGAGGTTCTGAGAAGAGAGGACCTAACCTTGACTCCTCCTTCACAGTAATAGCCCAATCCCCGCTCTTTCCCTCCCCCACCATCTCCCCTTCCTTTCTTACATCCATATACCCACCCCACCTCCCCATGCCTTCTAGTATATAAAGAAAGATTTTGGCTTGTATTTCACCTGATGGTGACGCTGAGCGTCGAAACCTAGGTAGTGAATAAAAAATTTTATGTGGGAAAACCAAGTGTTTCTTTTGCAAATATGTATCGTTTCCACAAAGTGACACCTGAAGTTATCTCCTTTAATCTTCAATGATTATTTCCCTAATTTCTTCACTGGTGTGCACATTTTCTCACAAAATACTGTCCAAATAGGTAAAATGTTTTACCTGATAGTTTATTCCCTCATTTAAACTTTTAGTTTAGCATTACTGGTTCTTGAGAATCTCATTACCTTAGTCTTCTTGTGATGAACCTTCATGCCACATTTTTCATACATCATATAAGCCACTCACAAATAATTGCAACCCTTACAAAATAACCCTTGATCATCTGACCCACTTCACCTCGTGTAATGCCCAACTGAAGCACTTCCAGTGTCATCCTTAATGTTTCCTCAGAATAAAAGTTAAAAACCATAGGTACTAATGGAAAACCCTTCTTTACTCCTCTGCTTTTCACTGCCCATCCAGATTATCCCTTTGCTACCCGTACTTTTATGAGGGTAAGCCCAAAAGTAAGGTCTCCATTTTTTTAAAAATAGAAAAACCATTTATTTTCTATTACACATACATCATTTTAATGATTGATCAATTATCTATTTTTCTAAATAGTCACCATTTCAGTCGATGCATTTTTGTAAATGCTGTGACAGTTTTTGTATGTCCATGTCGCACCACCTGGCCGCCATGTCCTTGAGGAAATGTTTTTGAATGCAAAATGGTTAAACCCCTTGAAATTCATCCAATCCAATTGATGGAAGTGTATGCGCAATCGTGCATGGATGTCAAAAACTTTCGCAAGTGGTGTAGAGAGTTTACATCCGGTCACACTGAAATTCACAATGAACATAGGAGCGGGAGACAGACCGTCAATTTCTGACGAGATTGTCGAGGAGGTTGAGGAAACCATGTGTAATGATCGGCATATCACGCTGGATAAACTCTGCATTTTTGGTTCCTCATGTTTCTCGAAGCACCATCCACAGGATTTTAACGGAAAAGTTGCAATACCGGAAGGTGTATGCAAGATGGGTGCCACGAATGCTGACCGAAGACCACAAACAGCAACAAGTCGATTCTTGACTTGACTTTGGCTGGGACATTGTCAACCACCCACCCTTTGGTCCGGACTTGGCCCCCAGCGACTTTCACCTGTTCCCTAAGTTGAAAGAACATTCGGCCGGAAGGCGATTCAGCTCCGACGAAGAGGTGAAAGATGAAGTTCAACGTTTCCTGGAGGACATGGCGGGGAGCTGATACGACATGGGCATACAAAAACTGTCACAGCGTTTACAAAAATGCATCGACCGAAATGGTGTAGAAAAATAGATAATTGATCAATCTTTAAAATTATGAATATATCAATAAATGTTTTTTCTATTTCTAAAAAATAGGAGACCTTACTTTTGGGATTACCCTCGTATCATTTCATTCATGTACAATTTATTAATATATTACCCATAATTCCTTTAGTCGACTATAATACTACACAATGTTTCCATCAGCTTTGTCCACTCTTGTAAATGCCTTCTTCAAACCTATGAAGCCCACAAAGACATCCTAGTTTTAATGAGGGAACTCCACAAAGTTAAGCCTGAAACTGTTATATTTATCCTAGTTATAAATTATACAATTATTTCTCTTCGTGTTGCCCCTTATTACAATGGTGTAACTCTCCTCTCCTGCTAAACCAGAAATCTTTTCCTAGTGAACTATTTGATCCAATGTGCAATGTTTTATTGATGATTCTATATACAATATATGTCTCATGTTAAATTAAATGGACACTCCTTTAGGCATTCACATACACCCTTGCCATTACTGTATAAACTTTACTCTTGTTCAGGATAGGATCGAACTTGATTTAATAAATTCACAAAGAAGAAATCTTCAGATATGCAAATACCAGCTGAAATGTTGTTGAAAGTAAGTAGTAAGGCAAAAAATGTTTGTCTAAGATAGAAAAAGTGACCAAGTAAAAGTGATACCTCCTTCCGTCATTACAGCGAATTTGCTTAAAAGTTTAACTGAATGCAGTGGATATAGGGCAGAAGAAGTGGCATTTGTGCTACAAAATAGGATGGTAAGAGTGATGAATTAGCAATAGGAAAGAATGAGTGGAATAAGCGTACTCTACTGGTTTGGAAATATCTAGAGAATTAACAAGAATAAAATCTACAAACATACATAAGAATGAAAGAGTAATGGTTTTAGAAGGGACGGACCAAGAAATTCGTGGGTGAATGCAGTTGCAGAAATTATCAAAAAAATGGATATTTAGTAGATAAGTCTCAGAAATAGCACAGCATGTGTAACACAATGAATGACTACAACAGAACATGAAAGGGGTATGTAAAAGAAAAAAGGACATGGAATGCAGAGGTAATTAGTGGAACGCATAACTTTCCTGAAAAAGCAGGTTTTTTTACACTTGTTATCCCAAAAGGATAATGTCTGATGGGCACTAAATATGAAATAAAAAAAAGGAGGGAAGAAGGGAAAATTGCCGAAAAAACAGTATTCCTCGGCTATTCATATCTTCTGGAACTATCTTTGGAACCAAATTAAGTAATCTTTCCCACTCACACCCTCCTCCCATCAATATGTAACTCCTTTACCAAAAATTACCTACATTCCCGAATATGGCATCTAGCTGGCAATGAAAGGCATTCTACACCATAATTATAATTTATAATTAACAATAATTCAGGGTATACAAAACCACAGTAAAGGGCGATGGAATTAATTGTTCTTTCCTGGACAAGAGTTTTCTTTGGATGGCTTGGACGAAAGAGAGGAATGATCGATTGACTCACACTCCAAGATCTATTTATGGAAATAATTTAAGTGTTTCACACACTGCATTATTCTTGTTAATATAGATTTCCACAATTTTAAACTAGTCAAGTAAATACTATTTAAAGTAAGTCAAGCATATGTAATAAGCTCTTTCCATGAAATGGACAACTAATAATGTACACAGATGATCAATAAAAGTGCCACAAGAAAACGAAATATACATGCTTTTATAAAGTTATCAAATTCTCTTGAAAAGGAGAATAATACACAGCTGTAGTTGGTACAAATGTTGATGCAAATCTAAAGCCATAAAAATTTTACAGAAAATTAGAACAACACGTTAATACCAAATTTCTGGATTTAAACAATTCAAATGAAATTTCTATATATCTATGTGGTTTTCATTCATACCCATAATGTAAGACAAAGCACACAAGCAATAGATCAAACGAAAGCAATCAAGCTTACTATCTGATCGGACAGTAAATTATCAGATCTTGCAATACTCACAAATGAACAGTGTTAGAGGGGAGTTTATCCAAATCGAAATCCTTCAGAGATGTAAGTTTAAGATTTGTATCCTGGCACTTGACCTTATAATTTCCATTCTTAGGAGTGCATACACACAAACTGGTGCACTTTCCGACATTATCGGATAATTCAGTTGAGGTCAACACAGATATGATGTTAATGACTGAGACAGTAATAAAGCCCAGCAGGGTCTTCATTATGCTGGGTCACTACCACTCGCTTTGTCTACATCTCTACTCCGTTTTCTGAAACAAGCGACATTTAGGTCATAATTTTCCATGAAGAACAAATGAAATTAACAATTGGGTTAACAATGCTTTCTCCGAACAAGGAATGGGGTCCACGAAACTTACTGCTGCCAGTTGTAGGGGTTAATATAATAGCCAATGCCTATATGTTGGGAAAAACAGTCTCATGGAATAAAATCCATGCCATTCAGGAGAAAACAACTTTGATTCAACACATATATATTCCTGACATCCTAAGACAACTATTAATTCATGTCATACTTTTCTGAAACCAACACAATTCAAGGGATTCACTGATCTCTTCAATAACAAGACCACAGCCATATTGGTTTAGAGGACCGGTGTTGATGGTTGGCCAGTTTGGTGCCGACGAAAGAGGGAGACTTGTTTATCGATTCTTATTGGTGGGTCATTCTTTCCTTTGGTTAGAGCGTCGCTACTCATAATCAGCAGCCGAAGCGGCGGAATTTTGACCTCATCAGGGAAAAGAGCGCAGGTTGTGTGTAGTCGACAAAAAGTGAATGTTTGTGACTAAATGGAATTGTGTTATCGGTGAAAATAGTTTTGTGGTCATTTTCGTGAACTTCCTCACATTATTCCCTGTGTATACATAATGTTCCGAGGAGCCAAAGTTCTTTACAGACGAATTGTCCCTTCCGTTGCAGCGATGTGCAAATGTTACCCGTCGAGAATTATACGATATCCTACAACTATTGTGAATGATGGGAGTGGCTTTAAAATGAAAGAGTTTGGTACATCCGCGTGTTACCTGAGAACCGATGATATTGGACACATAACTCCATTGACATCTTCTAGTAAAAATTTACGTCTTCTGTTTACTTGTAAAATATGTAACTCTCGAAATGATTACGTGATTTCTAAACTCGCTTATTCCAAGGGAGTTGTTATTGTTGATTGCAAAGGATGCAAAAATAAACATCTTATTGCAGACAATCTGGGCTGGTTCCCAGACTTAGAAGGAAAAAAGAACATTGAAGACATCCTTGCAGCTAAGGGTGAAAAAGTGAAAAAGACTCCAAATGAAGATGATGTTATTGAAATACTGGATGACACTATCAAACAATTAGAGCCCAGCTAAATTGCTCATCTCTTATGTTATCTTTATGAATAAACTTCATTATTTACAAAGTTACATCACTTTCCAAATTATTTGTCTGAGAGTGGCATGAAAACCCCAAACACTCAAATCGATATTGGTAACTCTAAACCTTGGAAGCGATAATCGAAAGCAGAGGTCATCCTACACTGGCTCAACTTCGGAGAGTAGAGGATCCGCTAGTGCAAATTATTAGACGAATGAAACTTAAAGGAAAATTCAGGAACGATAATTTATTTTAGTGAATTAATTCACTCGGATGGCTACAATGACCGCGGAATCGGGTGTAATTGAAGTCAACGGGACGGATAGCATGGTACGTGCTTCTTTGTCTTGAAAATGCATTTGTTTAAGTTAGAATAGATTTTATTCAATTTGTCACCAAAAGTTTAGACACTAATGAGGGAAGTGTAATTGAATGGAACCTAGGTTCCGAAATTCAATGTTTATTGAGGATATTTTTGTCATAGCTTGCTGTTTAAGAAGAATTACTTGTGAATAATTTTGAGCCAGAGCTATTGAACGGCCATCCGCCATTTTGTCTCCTAGTGTTACGCGTGATGGAAGCGGTATGTTGTATTCCAGAAAGTTAATTACGCGAGAGTTTAAATAACATTCAACTATAGATACTGTATGAATTGTTATCCAGGATCTGTTACTGTTCATTCTCAATTCTTTTCGTTCCAGAATTCTCCACCATGTCCACAACCACCTCCGCCTCCGTCTCCTCCACCACCATTACCTGCCGAACCCGAGCCACCATTAAAGCGAATAAAAGTTGAGGGTGGGTAGCCTCTCTCCATTTCGTTATTACTAAATATCAATAACTCTCTGTAAAGTATTGGGCCATTAGCCAAAGCTTACCTCTCGACCATAAAGTGTTTAGTTCGACGGGCGGAACTGCCCCGATTATGTGGTCCAGATTTTGGTTATCGATCCCAGGCATTGTAGAGAAAGATTTTTGGTATAAAAGGATGTATAATTAGGGAAGTATAATCTACTAATTTGGAATACTTTTTTCTCTTCGAGTTTTACAGAACCTTGCTGGCGTGACCTTACGGATGCGATCTGTTGACTGCCCAAGGGATAACTCAACAATCTCAAAAATGACATTTTTTGATTACACCTTTTGGTAACGATCGGGCTGCCCTCAAAAATCCGCAACACCTTAGGAATCGTAACTCATTAACTGTGTTAGATTCGAGGGTACATTGTTATCGTGGGATGGCCGAGACATTTCAAACAGTCGTCGTAAATGATCACGTCAAAACCCTAATCAATTTCTCATGTGGACTATCATTTCAACTCACTCCCGAAATGCGAAGTGTAATTGATTAGATGTTAAGTGCTATCCATGTTCTCTCTGCTTTCATGTATAAATGAATACATGTGTCTTTTCCCATTTTCTCTTTTATATCTGCCATTTTTAGCATTTGTTTGGGCGACTGCTGGTGCGATGGAATGCAGTTCACTACACAGTGAGGGTGTGAGAGCATGGTGAAAATGGAAGAAGGGAATCAGGAAAGGTGCCATGCAGTAAAATTAACTTCATTAAAATAGATATAATTGTTTGGTAGTTGCATGTATTAGGTAGCTACATTAGACTTCAGGCTCTCAAAAATGATTGAGTTTAAAGTCCATTAGGAGGATTTTATTACACTGGTCATGTGGGTTTCAATGTACTCTCCTGTGACTCGGCAGTAAAGTGTAAGAAATGCCGAATTGTGTACTTTCCTGAGACTTTGGCTAAGGAAATGCTGTAAATTCATCCTTAATCAATGCTCGGTGGTCAACTGTGATTAAGCTGCTTCTATAAGATTTGTGTTAAACTGTACAATGCCGGACATTTCTTCTTCATGGAATACATTATCAGTGTGTTTAAATAAAAATTAGCTAGTGTTATTGTATTTGATGCTTAAACGTGTGAGCCTGTATCAGGTAAATATAACTTGGTTATTTTTTAATTGCGATAGTACCACGTAACTTAACTTTGCTCAACACCTGAGTTATGGTTTTAATGCCAAACTCAAAATGCTCTGGTCCTTTTCAAAGTTCATAATTTTTCACAATTTAAAATGTTTGGTTTAGCCATTGTATTTTCCCAGTTTATTCAACTGGACTCCTTTCTCATTTAGTTTTGTCAGTTAAGTTTTTCTGAGAAGTACATATTGCATTAACTCAAATCATATGACTTGGAATATAGTTAAATTGTTGTCAAAGAGCAATGTTGTTGATAATATACTCTCGCTGGTTTTTTCCATGTGAAGGAGTTCTGTAGTAGTTTTTGGGAAAAAGAAGTCCGTGATTAAATGCATATAGAATGTGTAAAATATGTATAATTTGCCTTCATTTGTAATGTTTTGTAATAAGTAAGATAAATTGTAAACTTGGTCCTTTTTCGAAGTTGCTTATTACAATTTGACTGGAATTCATTCCAATTCATTCATAAATACAAACATTTAAGAAACTTGGAAAGAAAGCCGGTATTGATATTTACATGAGAAGCACCATGGACTTAAACGATGTTCTTCTCTCTTTTCTGTTGTCTTTCCAGATTGACTCCCTGAAAATGGGATTAGGCTCAGTTGAAGAAGGGGTTGGAAACTGACAAGCACAGTAATGCCCCCTCTGCTCATCGTCAAATTAGTTGATGCTTTGTAAACAAGGTCAATTTTAGTTTTGGTTTTGCTAATTTGGGTCTCATAAAATGTGTATTAGTAGGTTTGTTATGCAGTAAACCTACATCTCGTGTATATTATATCCTGAGTTTCATAAATGGCATTACTTTTTCATGTATAAAATTCTCTTGAATTGTTTGTCATTTGTGTGAAGTGTGAAATGACAGCACCTTTGATGAATGAAAGTTGAGAAAAGGTCAATTATAGTATGTTAATACAGAGAATGATAGGCCAAAGTCTGTGCTTCAGTCAGGTGAGTGGGTCAGTATTGCATAACTTTTAGTTTACCACTTCTGTTTACAGGTGTTTTAAATTATGGCATTACATTTAATATTTTTCACAGGACTATGACGGAGCCCGTGCCCAGTTCATCAAACTTGTTAATTTTTTTCCAGTGCCAGGAATCTAAAGTTTCCATTTCTTTGCAGATATTTTTTTCAAGTTAAACTAAAGATGGCCATCATGCTCAAAATTTTACATATTGTATTTCATATATACAGCTGAAAATTTTCATTTGGAGACGTCTGCCTTTGTTCTTTTTGGTTGTAAATAAGTAAATTTACTTTTATTTTTTTAATGTAATAATAATTCATGTGCAACCATAATCATTCACTCACATAATCACATTTTCTTCTTCCCTTTTATGACAAAAGTGTGTCAAGTTCTGTTAAGTGCAATGCAATCAACATGTTAAAACAAAATGCCACTACAAACTTTTGAGTGCTCGAGAGGTATTTAACAATAGCTACCAAAGGCCCTTGTTAAAATTTTATCTTGAATTCTGTAGTTGTTAAAGAATAAATGCAGACTTAAAGTGATGGCCATCTTAAACACTCCCCACTTCTTGCCGATTATTGTAATAACTTTGACAAGTTGAATTGTACCAAATTATGTAATCCAACAAATGTTATTTACCAAGGCTAATGAGATGATCGTATGATTTCCTTGTTTTCTTTTTCTCTTTTTTCTGTGTCGTTACATGGGTAGACTTGCGCCTAGCCTAGCCTAGCCTGCTGTTTTCAGGCGTGTTGACGCTGGGCCGGAAAAGTGGGGGCAACGTGACCCCCCCCAGTCACCTGCACTACCCCTTTTGCGGTAAAAGTCAACCACTTGCCTCGGTTGTGTCCACATTTGAGAATAAGAAAAGTAATGAATTGTCATGCAGTATAAAGAACTTTTTTGAAAAGTGACACAGTACCAAACCTTTTTGAATGGAAAATTTTGGGATGAGACTAAGGGGTAATTGGGGGAAACATTTGGTTTTGGGCTGACTCTTAGAACAAAATGGTTTGGTGCCTCTCACCATAAGTACAAATCTCATGTTTAGTTGACTGACATTATTTTAAAGTAATTGTTGTTCATTGTGAAATAAGTCTTGCAGACTAGCATCAGCAACTAATTTTAGCATATGAACTTTCTGTCTAAAAGTGCAGATGCACTCACATTCATTTCTTTTTTATAATCCAAACAAAGTGAGATTTGCCCTTGTTGTAGTGGTGGCTTGTTTCCCAGGATGTGTTGGGATTTGCTTAGGTCAGACTAACAAGACCATTTCCTGGTTGGTTGGCTGGCTAGTCTGTGTGGCTTTATGTTTCTAGTCAATATTAGCTAACTGTCTTGTTCTGGGTTTTCAGAGCCAGATGAGGGAGAAGAGATGTGGCACGATGATGGCCTTTGTCCTCCAGGGGAAACCATACCTTTGAAACAAGAAATTAAATTGGAAATGGATGAATGTGATCCCAGCATATTTTGTAAGGTGGAAGACATTAAAATTGAGGGATGTGACATTAAACAAGAGATGGAACCTCCAAAGTGGGAGCCATACTCGGATTTTCTGCCTGGTCCAATCATAGATCTGGTTCAAACTGGGCCCCTTACAACAGGTCAGTGGCAATGTTCCTTTCATTAGTTGTAAAAGCAATGTCATAATATAAGCATAACTTTGTTGAATCAATTGTGTCACGTGAGCCAATGTTTTGAAGTGAAAACCATCTGACTCAGAATTCCATGAAATTTGTTGTGACTATAACACTGGTTTAAGGCAAAGTGTTGACAGTTTGTCTTTAACAAGTATGTAAAATTATGGAGTGATTTTTAAAATATTGCTGTTAAAATACTTGGTAGAACCCTTTAAGTCACTGCATGGTGGTACCAGCACATTTAGCATTCAAGTATTAGCTTTAATTTGATTTAATGAACTATTCTGAAATCTTATATGTATTTATAAAGTATTCAGTACAGATCTCGGAGCAATTTTCATTTTCCTAATAGTGCACGTATACAGGGTGATCTTGGGTGCAATGCAAAAATCCAGATAAGTTGAAGAATTTTTTACTACAAAAATGAGCGTTTGCAAATATTTTGTACTAAATTGTTTGTTTTATCATAAACAATAAATTTAGTCAACGTATTCCCAACTTGTTTGAATGATGGCGTCCATACTCGGCCTGAGGTGTTCGTAGGCCCACTTTTTTACACCATGGTCCATGTCGGCGAATACTGTTTCAATATTGGCTCTCAATGATGCTTGGGTATCTGGACTAGTTGGTGACAATTTTGACCATGCTCCACAGGCCAACAGGTTGAAGTCCGGGCTATCGGGAGTCCATTATTCTTTGGACCAAAACGTATCAATGGGGTGATCGAGATGTTGCGGAGTCCAGCGCCCTAGCTTACCACCCAGAGGGCCCTGGTTCGAATACCAGTGGTTTCGAGTATTTTTCAGTGGTATCCCGATCCCTACTTGAGGTGCTTTGTAGGGCACTTGGAGTGAGTACGCCTTCCATCCGATGGGACGTTAACCTGAAGACCCCTTGGTGCCTTTCGATAAGAGTATGCTAATGCTGGGTTTCTCTCTACCCTTCATCCTTTCTTGTCCATCCCTAATGGTGCAAATGACCTCAACTGTCTCTCACCTGCCCTAAAAACTACTACCATTGTGTCATACAACCAATTTTTATCAAATGTCTTGTATGGGCTGGTGTACCGCCCTGCTGGAAAATATACGGCCTTCCTGATGACACAGTTTCCATCACAGCTTCACCTTATTTGTCAGAAAATTCAAATAAACTTCTTTGTTGATATTTTCCCTTTTGTTAAAGAATGTAGTGGCATGACATCACCCTGACAAACAAACGTCGGGCATCCTGACAGCACGCTCGTTCGAGTGAGTTTTCCTCACCAGTGTTGCAAAACTGATGTCAAGACTTTTCCGACTCAATATATTTTGCAACAACATCATATACCAAATTTCAAGAAACCGCAGGAGAAGCCGCAACTTTAACTTTTAACAGTCATCCCCCAATATGCATTTCAATGCAACAATTAGAGAGGCAAATGATTTTTACACTCTTAAATTGTTGCATTGGAACATCATATACTGTTCATCTACGGTACCTGAAAAACCGAATGATTTCTGTCCCTGAGTAACCAGCATATACACTCAATAATCGTGGCAAACCTAAATTGTTTCAATGAAAGTATCTGGTGAAGTCATGAATGCTTGCCCAATAATGGACAAGGTCATGGATATCCTTTGTAAAAAAGTGAATAAATTGAGTTTCCCATAAATGTCAGCAAAGCACAATCTTCATTTTTTTTAACCATAAGTAGGGGTAAACTTGAGAACATGGGAAGGCCATAATGATAATGGAATTTATCATAATGATGAAAACTTGGCCTTAGAGGGGGAGGTTTAAAAAAAAATCTGAAATAGTTTTTTGTTATTACTGCATAAGTATTTATATTCTTTAGCAAAGGAAGTGCTTGTTAGCAAATAACTTTATTTAGAATAAAATGTGTAAAAAACATGGCCCTCATCACAGTTAGATAATTACCTAGTTGCACCATATCATTTGAACAACACTGGGTTTGTGTTCCTCGGCTGTTACACACCATCAATATTTCATTTGAGTGTCATTTCAGCTGGACATAATTTCATTCTTTTTTCTGCTGCAGGACCTGGAGCGAAGAGGGATGCAGCGGTGCCTGGTCTGCTGGGACAGGGACTGACGAAGCTTTCATCTGACCTGCTGGAGGCTGTTGCTAGGGCCAAGAAGTATGCCATGGAACAAAGTATAAAGATGGTGTTGATGAAACAAACGTTAGCTCATCAGCAGCAGGTAATTATTAGCTTTGGAATTATAGAGTGCTTAAATGTTTATTATACAATCATTCAAGAAATAAGTTCCATGTATGGTTTGTCTTTGTGAGGAAATGTGAAATTAATAGTAACATCTGCTCAGGACTCTGGTTGGATTTTTGCAACAAGAATACGCCTTTTATGTATTCCAATTTAGGGCCATAAGAACATTTGGTCTGTCACTGATGGTAACACTTGGCCTAAATTCTAGGTCCACTTATGCTGGTGTTGAATATGTTTTTTCAGCAATTGATCTAAGTGAGCATAATCAATTGAAGAGGATAGATTCTTTGATCTTCTGAATTTTTATTTGAATCTGAATCCATGGAAAAAAGAGCCACAAAAAAGTATTAGTTCAGAAGTTTCAAATGGGTAACCTGAGACAGTTGAAAATATGTGCACTTGACCATTAAATAAAGATACAATTTTTTAATTTCCATGTTTAAACATGTTGAATCACTCAATATTAAACAACTGCTAAGAAAGTCATGAGTAGAACTCTCTATTTCCTGTTAACTTTTCATTTAAATTATAGGGAAATAAACTTAACCCTGAGTATTACTAATGAAATGGAGGTTCTTGTTATATGCCATACTCCTACCAGATTTCAGTTTATTTAAAATATCCAAATTGCTTATAGCCTGTCAGTTATTGGCATAGAGTATATGCTAATTTAAATATGTCAGTCATAAGGTGTCAGTCCATAATTATTCTGAGGTCAGATTTGAATATGTAAATTTTAAATGTCTAACCACAACAGTTGGTTCTGTAAACATAAAAATTTATGTGGAAAAAAGGCAGGAGAAGTTGACCTTGATTGTTGTTTACTTTGACTTCATTCTTTTTAATGTTGAGTTATATTTAGTGAAACCTACAATATGTGAGGTACTGTAATTGTTATTTTGTTGTCTTCCTCAGCAAGCAAAATCTCTGCAGCGTCATCAAGCACTGGTGCTGATGTGCAGGTATGTTACTTCAATTGAGCTTCATTTTATGATTTTTATGACCCAATATTATAGTTTCAATAGTGTATTATTTAGATTCACCATTAATATATATTATTACTATTATATTAAACAATAAAATTATTAATTCATTTATTATCCAGAGTTTTTCTGATGCAATGATTTTGACTTTTCATGAATGCCTTTTTTTATAGTGCTAGGATGATTGGTTATGTAATATCAAACTTGCAGTGTGTGTTTCCTAATTGAGTAAAACAGGATTCATTTTTTATGCAAGGAATTATTTCCTAAAATAAAATCGTGTGCAATTTTGAATCCCAGAAATATTTTCAGCATCTGAGATTTCCTCCATAATTAAAGTAAATATTTAATTGTAATTTGACTCCCCAAGTATTGGCTCCCTTAATTTCAATTTTTTCTATTGAGATATCTTTGGCTTAGGGTCAGTGAGGAAAAACCTTTGAGAGTTGAAAATACTTAAATTTCTGAAATCATATTTGGAAAATATTTTGCAAATTTAAAAAATGTGAATACATTGTATGTAAATTTTTATTTATTTATGAACCTCTTTAAGGAAGGACAAAAATGATATGAACATAATAAAAAGTAAATTATTGAATTGCATGAGCATAATAACAATAATTGAGTTCATTGCCTTGAAAAAATAAATAAAACCACAGTGTATTCAATAGATTCAGGCGAGACTTGGGGAAGTGTGTCATTATGAGAAAAATAAAGCTTTCACTTTTCCACAAGGTTATTGATAGCATACTACACATTTCGGTTTGTTTTTCTCATAAAACCACATTGATCAACCCAGTGTTTTTTATAGATGAGGGTAGAGTATTCTTAGTGCTAAGCACTGTATGACATATAAAGTTTTCACATCGGGGTGAGGGGGCTGATTCTTTTTTCTGTGGTTTCCCAGGAAGATCTAATAATGGAGAAATCACTCCGCTTGTGTAAAGTTGAGAGCGGAATTGGAATTGTATCTGAGCACTCCAGTCAGTTGCCCAGTGCTCTACGCCCTAAATTATCATGCCCCTTCAAACTGTAATAAGTAACTTTTTTTATTTTTATTAATTTTTCACAGAAAATAAGTTTTTCAAGAAGCTCCTGTTATTTGATGGATGATGATCTTTATGAAACTGAGTTTGAGATGCCCGTTTTGATTTTGATCAAAGCATGAGCGACTCACGGTGATCATTGCTGATAAGATCTGACGTCAGAATTGTCATTTGCGATGTATTTCTTGTTCTTTAATCTTTCATTTGTTGTTTTGTGTTTTCTACCTCAGAAAATATTGTTTCATTAGATATTTTAGTTGTTATACAACCTCTCCAATTGCTTACTTTCATTTAATGATTAAGATTTACCTGTCTTCATAAAATCATGACATGAAGGACATACTGATTGTCACAAATTACCATTTGCTGTACTCTTCATCATTAATAGCAGGAACTAGGGACTGTGTATTCATTATTTGTAGCATGAAATTGAAATAAAATTTCCTCTTTGGTATTGATTTTATCCAAGGATGTTTCTAAGTTAACATTCTAAGAATCAAATCTTAACATAGGAGACTTTTAATAGGGATGGTGAGGTGATTCATAAGGGTTTTCTCAGAAAGTTCTGCTTTTTATTGTTTTATTCCATGAAAGGTTATTCTTTTGGTCAATTTTTGGGCGGTAAGATTTTTTCCTGGATTTTATCGCTTAAAATTGGGGGTGCTGATGGTTTATAGGTTTAGGCAGTAATTTTTTCAATGCAATCCCACTCCTAAGAATAAACAATATGCAGCATTGTGAACTTGCTCATTTTTAATAAAAATGGCATTGTAGATACTACATGAAATAAAGAATATTTTTGTTATTTAATTGAAATAACCTAAAAATTTACTGTATAAAAATCTTGGATTTCAACTTATTGATCACATCCTTACTTTTATCGCCATGAGAATATTTTTCATGTGTAGGCATGATTAAAGTAAGACACGGATTTAATAATGGACATGAGGCTATTAGCCCTTCTCATGAGTCTTAGTATATTTATTTAAACATGATTCTCTCCCTAACATAAGATCTTTTCAAGCATAAGAGCCTTTTATTTTGGTTTTAGGGTTTACGTGGGCAGTATAAGCTTTGAGTTAAAGGAGGATACCATTAGACAAGCATTCCTACCATTCGGCCCCATCAAGTCAATCAACATGTCATGGGATCCAGTCACGCAGAAGCACAAAGGCTTTGCATTTGTGGAGTATGATATCCCAGAGGCAGCCCAGCTGGCCCTTGAGCAGATGAATGGTGTCATGATCGGTGGACGAAACATCAAGGTAGAAGTTCCACAATTGACGTGTTTTCGGACCGCGGCTCTGGAAGACACGGTGAGGAAATCAGTCAGCCAGAGTTGCGTGGGGGTTTGGGCGATTGGGTTGGGAAGCGAGGATCTGTTGGTACCCTGTAGAATTCTGCGGTATCCATTTTATTTGACTACTTGAGGTCCTCATCGGTGATTCATGTCCTCTCAGGAACACAGTGCACAAATTATGTGCTCATACGCAGGCTCCAAGTGAGTGATCTTCGTGTCCCATCCTCTCCCAAACCCTAAGATTGATATCCTCGTTAAGTCGAGGTCTCTTGTCAAGTCATCATGTACTCTTTTTCCCCAAAGAGCTTGGCGAGTTTTAATCAAGCTGCCATAGCAACTTAAAGGCTTGAAAATCCAGTTCCAATTATTTAACCAAACATCGCACAAGGGGCTTGGTGTCTTTCAGAGTGGCGGATGTATTTGTGTAAGCATTTTAATCAAAGTGTGAAGTACAGCCCATTTATTAACTTCTCCTTGGAAGATTGTGTTTGAATGCTGAAATGATTTTAAATGGCCTATTTGGCAAGAAGAAACATGACTCCCAGCAAGTTTTGAATTGAAAAGTCCTGAGAACATAATGCTACTCATTTTTTAAGGCTAATTTAAATTGCATGAGAATAAATTGTAGATAAATTGTAGAATTAGTTATAATATTCTTTTACTTCTGCATGTGAAATGCTGTTTACTTTTCTGGATATAATTTAATGAAGTGCAGTTATTTTTCTGGTAGTCAGTTGAGCCGATCTAAGTTAAGCTAGGTTTCTGAAATATTCCAGTGGCAAAATACCTTCTGCAGCAAACCAAAGATGAATTCACAAAGGTTGTTAAATCACAGCCAATGTTATTTTGGATCAGTAAGGAAATATCTCCCATTTTTAATCTAAAAATTTGAAGGTATCCCACAAAACAGCAGTGTGAAGGGCAACTATTAATTCCACTTAAATCTGAAGCTAATAATGGTTTTAAGAAAAAGTTCTGGAAGCTATGATTGCCTGTTTTATACCTTGGCCCCTAATGTTGGTATTTTTCATTACAATGGTGTGTTGGTAATCATTTCATCAGAGCCTGTTTCCCTGAGATATAAGCCATGATGAAGTTATAAAGGGTTAAGTTATTGTTTATAATATGCAATAAGTTATGCTATGGCTTGTTTGGCATATGAAGACAATACAGTTGATGCTTGGGAGAAGACTTCTACAGAGACTAAGAAAGTGCTAATCAAATGGACTTCCGTTACGAATATAATGTGCGAACCATAGCTAACGAGTTGTTACTCCATGCCATTAAAGCTTATTACTGGTCAAACTGTGGCTCATAGCTGTTTGGTGATAAAATGTATATGGTAGTCTTTTATTTCTTTGCTGTAATGAAAAATAAATAATGCGAAATATTTCCTCGGTACCCGTGTTATTGATATTTTGGTATCTTTTAACCTTGCTCAATATCTTTTTATTGTACTTGTACTTTAGTGGTACTCGATATTCATACTAATTACTTACAATGTTTACTCAGTTCTGCACATCTATTGAGTCTCATGATGATTTAATTAATCATAGTAACTAGTAAATAATTTGACTTTTTTTTTTTTAAATAAAACCACTTTGCTTTTCCACATAAACTTTTTATTCTCACGACCCAGGTTTCGTTATAGCATAACATCATCATGTAAAAATACAAGTCAAGCACAGTATATATACATTTCTCTGGGCGGAGGGGAAGAGGAGGTAGGAAAGAAAGGATTGGTTGAGCTACTTTTTCGTAAAATTTAAAAAAAAATGTCAATATGAAGGTTTTCCACCAAGTTACGCCAGAAACTTTTATTTAGTAAATAATTTATTTTGAACAAGTCTACAGAATGTATTCTTTACACTCAACTAATTTTTACAATTCCCATTAACATTTAACTTGCATAACTGTCTTATTAAAACTAATCTTAGCATATATAATAATTATTAAATATACATTTAATATTATACCCATTAGCGGGTTGCGGTGGTCTAGCGGGTAGAGCGTTGGACTGCTGACCAGAGGGTCCCGGGTTCGATTCCCGGGCAAGGCACTTTGGGCACCTGCAGCTCCACCCAAGCTAGTTGATTTTTCGGGTACCAGATAGTCCTGGGAAACCATAACCGGCACAGGGAAAGGAACTGGCCCCCCTACCCTGATGTGTGAATATTCACATGCCGTCGGGCTTGGTACATGGGTGAGCTCGACCATCACCTACTAAACCGACCTTCGGGTTGATTACTGTGTTTTATTATACCCATTAAAATAATAAACATTTTCAGATTTGACAGATCATAGAAAGAATCACTAAACACAATTCACTCTGCGGTACACATTCATTTCTTAGCAGACATCAAACTTTTCCCTGTGTCCTTCATT
The DNA here is from genome assembly GCA_037158775.1 of Hetaerina titia. Lineage (NCBI taxonomy): Eukaryota > Metazoa > Arthropoda > Insecta > Odonata > Calopterygidae > Hetaerina > Hetaerina titia. Next base: position 119,342,491 of record CM073772.1, read on the forward strand.
GGCATTAAAAATAAAAACTAAGCAAGTAATAATGTTAAACCAAAGCATTTAAAATGTTATAATTGCCTGAAGAGATGCCACACTGCTGCCGCTATGTCTACACATTCTATACGAGTTCACTAATATGCTTCAGGCTAACTTTCTTTGTTCAGGATTGTGTTGTTTTAGTTAGCTTCATGAATTTTTGAATAGTATAAGAATTTCTAAATACAAATATAAAAATAATTGCATTACTTTCGGAACACATCCTGTCCCCAATGAAAAACCTTCAAGAAGAGAGCCATAATAGACTAAAACTGACAGAAATAAAAATAAAATCATTGAAAGTGTAAGCAAGATGTGAGCGTGGCTGATCTAGCAGCTTGAATAGACAACTGAGTACAGACTGAAAATTGAATATCAGTATAATTATTATTTTGTCACAATTCTGCACACTCATAGCTTCCTTTTTGCATTCACAATTTAGTTATCTTCAGACAAGATGGTTTCTCAGGAGTTGCATCTGTTTGAATCAAATTTAAGTAAGGGCATACATTATTTTTTTTAGGTTTTACATTAATCAATGTAAAATCTAAAAAAAAATTCTGTTGCTGTTAGCACCACCATTCCCACTGCAACACCACTGTATTTCTCACATTTGCATGATTAAGGTTATGTATTACATGCAAATCTTCAAGTTTGCAGGTAGGAGAGTAAAAAATTTTTCTTAAAATGAGTGCTGTGCCTTAGCATCCTGATGTTGAACAAAGAAGGGGAAGCATTCATGTGACCATAATTAAGTTCAATGCTACTTTGCATTTTAAACCATGCCTAACATCAAAATTTTCATTGATGAATGTGAAGATGTTTACTCATGCCAAGGGTCAAAGCAAAGGGAACCAGAGAAAGTATTTCAAACAACGTGCCTATGAATGGCTCCTTGTTTTGGTTTATCAGGATCACATCAGAGAGGTGACATAAGTAGGTTACAAGCATTCACATTTGTTTCCGTGGAAATTACTCCTGCTTCCATATAACCTGTGATGTAGCAGGCTGATGAAGGGGGAAGGTGCTATTGCTATGAGTGTCAAATTTGGCTATTTTTGCCTGCTACCAACCATGCTTCTTTGAAAGGATTGCTTTGATTATCATATAGAAATAGCAGATGGTATTTATATTAATTGATGGTGTGTTTTCAAGTCTCCAGAGAAATTAAATTTGAACTATAATAGGTTTATCTCCAAAGATGATAATGTTTTTCCCATTTCACTTTGACTGAATCTTAATATATATACTCTCATCACTTCCTAATATAGTATGTTCATTGGTTTTATTCTTTAGAAAGCATGCTTAGTATAGTTTTTATCCTCTTTAAGTTTTAATGTAGAGTTTAAGTGAAAAGTATACAAAGTTTGCAAAGTTCAGCTTTAGAGTTGAAATATAAGTGGGCTGTACTTCACCAAATTATTTTTATTGCTGATTCACTTAGATCTAAAAAGATCACAACACTATTCTAGAAATTGTATTATTTTTGCATGACATACTAAGGACATGAATTTTTACTTTCATCATTTCTTGTCTTGATATTAAAGTGGTTATATAAATATATGTGGTTAATGTATTAATTTCATTTTAGAACTTTGCGTTTCGCCATGGTCCCATGTTGTTACCAGTATAGTCCCTGAATTTCAATGGAAGGACATCTGTGGGGTGAACATTTAACCAAATATGTCGTTTCACTGGATTAGATTCACATTCTAGATTTCCTTATTAATCATAGTATACATTTTTTTTATAAATCTGTAATGCCACGTTAGAAAATTTACTGGTCATATACACTTATAAAAACTTGGCAGTTTATTGTAAGTGCATATTAGGTGGTGTGGTAACAACTTCATGTCTTTATTTGCATTAATTATTTTGTAAATTTTCAGCATTTCGTCTGTGTAATGTCATGTTTGGTTGTTTTTGGTCTGTATATTAGATTTTTTATGTATTCCCTCCAAGCAATATTATCTGTAGTTCTGCACTCAGATGCCTTAAATTTGCAGTAAATCCTTGATTTACATAGAAAATTACTCTTTCATGTTGTGAAAATGTCACATGCATAAACCAAACTTCCACTGAGGTTTTTCAATTTATAAATAAAAAATGTCTTATTTCAAAAAACCCTGCAGTAATTATTTAGTGCCTAAATACACTGAAAATCTTGCTACGAACACTTTGGTTGTTTAATATCGGAGATTTTGAAAAGTCCTGTAATAATAAAAAAATTGAAGCCAGATATTTAGGACCAGTCTAATCCATGTATATCAAGCCACTGAGTGCTTCACAGTATAAAGAAAAATGTATGAGAGACCTTTACAGCAAGATAAATAGAATATTTAAAAAAAAATGAATCATCACACGTTAAAATTTTATTGCATTGACTTAACATGCATTCCTAATGAATGTTGACATTATTTATAGTCGTTCGTTGTTGACAGTTTTGGTGTCTACGATTTCCAATGTGTACCAACATCCACAATAGATTCACTTCTCTTAGAATTGCTTCCTCTTTTGATTGCAGCTCATGCAAAGGTGGTTCATCCTCATTTGAATTAGAATGTCATGGAATAATGATTCACAGTACTTTTTCTCTGTGTCCTGAGGGAAAAGTCTAATAGTCATTGGTTCAATCATATCTTTACCCCTCCATCTATAGCCACATTTAGACCTTTGCTGCCTCCACTTCAGAAATTATGATACTGTAGGATTATTTCACCCATCACACTGTTTTAACATGTCAAGACAAACCTGTTTACCCCCACTTGGAATCTAATTATTGCATATGCTTGCATCCTTAGGGGACCCAATCCACCAATATCACATAAAAAATAACTCTTCTTTCATGTATATAAAAAATTGCCAGCAGATAGCAGAGGATTGGAGTGGAGTTTAGGTACACAATTTGTGACAACAAAGTTCAAACAAAACAACACACCTTGAACAAAAAGTTCAAGGTGTGTTGCTATGACTCCTCTCTCCAGCCGGGAGGCAACAGCAGTAGATGGCCAAAGGCACTTATCCCATGTAGCAGTTTAAATATAGGAATCAGTTAGGTTGACTTGAATGCCTTGAAAAAGGAAAACTTAAATAATATAAGAGGGCAAATTTGCAATAGTTTGTAATTAGAAAATGATGGATCTCATGGAAAATACATTCAAGTGAATTCTTTTGCTGTTTGTGTTTAAAATGAATAAAATAGATATAATTGAGAAAACAAAAAAGCTGAATTTGCTGATTACAGAGTTTAAGGGGTGGTCAATTAGTTCAAGGTGAACATGGCATCGTTTGACGATGCTGTTTAAAATTTGAAAACTGCTTAAATCAAGGACTTGCTGTGTCAACTTTTTTTAGTAGGTTGTCCCACTAAATTTTAGCATTTATTCAAATACTCTAACAATGCATATGGCATGAAAATAATGTAACACCTTGCTGCATTAAGCTTGCACCACCTAACCAGTTACTTCTTTGAAGTATCCAAGGTAACAATTTTTATGTTTTAAACAAAGCAAAACATTTTTGCTTTAAAATATGAATGCTTAATATGTTCTAATCGTACTTTATCTAAGTTACTTAAATGTACTGCAGTTTGTTTCAGTGCCACACATGTCAAATGGACCTCCAAGAAATAATGAAGTTTCAAGACTCTGAAGATTAGATCTTACTCCTTTAAATCCTATTGATAGATTATGTATTTAAGTTTAATGTACTATTTGTAACACTGTTGTCTGTTGATTTAAAATCGCAGGTCGGTCGCCCCAGCAACATGCCACAAGCACAATCTGTCATAGATGAAATAACAGAAGAAGCTAAGCAGTATAACCGAATTTATGTAGCCTCCATTCATCCTGATTTGACTGAAGAAGACATCAAAAGGTGATGGTTTATCTCTTCTCCAATGTTTGATATGAAATAAGTACCAGCCAGAGTCCAGGAGAAATAATTTATTTACACCCATGATCTTCATATCATTCTGTCTGATTCAAATATTCCAAATGAGCCTAATGTTTTGTCATAGTAAATGGATGACGTATTCATGTTGTTATTTCAAAGGCTTGGGGATGAGTAGGCTATAGGCCTATTGAAGATCTTAAACATTTACTCTGCTTATATATAGCAGGTAATAATGATATGTGTGGAATGCATGTTTTGACCTTTGAGATAACCAGGTATGTCTCTACCAATAATTTTTTTTATGTTCTCATGTAATACTTTAATGTTCGGTTGCAGTGTTTTTGAAGCATTTGGTCCAATCAAAATGTGCCGATTGACCCCAGCTGGATCTCCCATGAAACACAAAGGCTATGGTTTCATTGAATATGAAACATCTCAAGCAGCACAAGAAGCAATATCATCCATGAATCTATTTGATCTTGGTGGTCAGTACCTGAGAGTTGGAAAAGCCATTACACCCCCTAATGCATTACAGGTGTGTTGACATAATATTTTCTTATTGTTTAGCATGTTTGATCCTGTGGCAGTTGGCTTTTATGTTGCAAAACATGTTGAAATTTCTTTTGATTTAATATTTTGGGCACTATGCATGTGCAAGAGACTATCGATATCATGCAGACTTGGTTTCTATGATTTCATTTTTCAATGGTTCACTTAACATCAAATATTAAATGGAAATTTTCTGAGTAAAGGATTTTTAAATGTATAATGTATGACATTCTGAGTGATGAAATCATGCCTCATAACATAGCCGATGTTACCTTGTCATCGTTACTCCATAACTCATTTCATTTCTTTAGCAGCTAGCCTAGCACAATATATTTGCATCCAGTAGGCCTTAACTAGGTGGGCACTGTTTGGAATTACACAATTTATTCAAAAATTTGGAAATAAATGTGGAAAAGGGCTGAATTTTTTTGAAATTCTGTAAATTGTTATATGACTCATAAAGATGATATGGAAATAAGGAATTCTCAATGAGGATGATTTTTACTTTTAGTTTTGAGAATGGTTTGTCATATCACACACAGGCCATTGTTCGTGAAAACCAAAGAGAATGACCGACGTCCTTATTATCTGTGGTATGCGCAGTGATTATCCATGTGCAAAATATTAGATTCCTACCCCTTATTAAAAATTTAAAAAAAGGCAACTTGTTCACCATTAAAAATGTCGGACGTTCGAATCTAGGCAATGAATGGCTACCCTGTTCTTGTGTTCCCACTCTCTATTTTCTGTCTCATGTAACTTAAGTTTTCTTGAGTGAAACATGGGAGCATAAATTAATGTTTTATGCGCCTATTTTATAATGTTATTGTTTATCCCTACCAATGCCATTATCTTAGAAGGAAATTTTTTCTAACTTCAAAATTGATTAGTTGGCAAACATAATTCACAATCACCCTAGTGGTGACGATAATTGCTCATTTTAAAAGAAAATTCTGTTAACTAAATGAAAGGGAAGATTCAACGAGCAGTGCTATGTATAGTGATTCTTAAGGGAGTTGGGCTGTGATTTGGTGGTGTTTTGGTGTGGATCAGGTTGCAAATGACCTCAATCGTCGAGGCACCTAAAAAAATAAAACTGGTTCCTCTTCCTACACAGTTACAACTAGGGCAAAATTCTGGACAAGAAAAATTTATTTTTTGGTAACCAGTACTCAGATAAAAATACCTATTGTCTTGAGCCCTTCGATAGTTGTTCCAGAAAAGTAACCATGAAACTTCTGCTGTAGATCCTAAATAAGTAAAATCACAGCAAATTTCAGAACTTAATATGCCAAGATACAGGGAGGGGTTAAACTATATTTGAGACTTGTTTGGAGGTACCTAAAATTTTGAAGAATTTCCCAAAGCTTTTTTTTTAATGGGGCAGCTAACATGAAAATGATATGAAGCTTTTAGAATTATGCAGTGACTATTTATAAACTCCTCAGAATGCATCTTTATCACTCCAGTTTCATAATGCACTTATTTATGCACTTGAATGTTATTCTTTTGTTATGTTTGATGGTTAAATGTGCATGTAGCCCCCAACTGGCCCGAGCATAAATAATGAAAGACCAGGCCTCTCTTCTTTTGGCACAGGGTCCAACTGCTGTCCAAAGTCAAATGCCAACAGCTGCAGCAGTGGCAGCCGCCGCTGCCACAGCAAAGATTCAAGCCATGGATGCTGTTGCAAGTAATGCAATGGCGTTAGGTATGTAGAAGTTTGATTTTCATATTATATTGGTTGATCCAATATCATTATCATGGCGTTGAACAATTACACATTCAATGAGTCTCATATTGATGCTCTGGTGTAATTAATATTTGTACATACTTGTAGAATCAAGGGTTTACACAATCAAATTTTTGTACCATATTATTCCTAAGAGAATTTTTTGTAAAAAATAGAAAATTCTGACGAATTTTGGAAAACTTAATAGGTTCAAAAGACAAAAATGGCATTATGCAACAAAGCGGAGTTTATAAACTCAATTGTACAGATTGCAATACCATCTACATCGGACAGACTGGGAGGGCTTTCGACATTAGGATTAAGGAACACCATTCATGCTTCAGGAAGAAAGACAGCAGATCACAATTTGCCAAGCACCTCTCAGACTGCAATCATTCCAGTAATTTCACAGCAGACATTTTACACACAGAAACGAAAGGTCGCAGGCTGAATGCTCTGGAGGAGTTGGAAATTTGGGAATCCCTTCAGTCCGGTAATCTTGAGGTGGTCAACGATATCCTTTACCTCTCGCGTTCCCCTCTCCTTAAATTCTTGAATGCCTCCCCACACCATCCCCTCCCCCACCAAGGCAGTGACAGTCACCGACCCTCCGTTAATGAAGGTCAACCTTTGCAAACAAACAACCCCCTTTGTACCGTCTGCATCCAATTGTTCTCCCTCACATCTTCCCTTCACCCACCAATGACTGCTACAGTACCACCCCTCTCCCTAACTTCCCCTACCTGGCTTTTGGCTATCTTAAGTTGAAACATTTTGTTGTATTGTACCTGATGATGATGTGCAGCATCGAAACCATGGTCGTATTGCATTAAAAGTGTGTGGAAGTGCAAATTTTTCTTTTCTCTTTCTTTCACCCTCACCATGAAGGAATTCCACAAAGTTAAGCCTGAAACTGTTAGCTTTACCTTAAATTTAATTTTAAAATAATTTTAACTATTAGAAATATTTTAGGTGTTCCATATCATTCCATGTGCATTCCAATTCTCCCATGTGTGTTTTGAAGCATCTGATCATTTTTCTGTTTCTGTGGTCCAATCCCTATGATCAACCGCTTCATCTTGAATATTTTGTCCAAATGATTGAGGATGTGCTTTCACTCCTAGGCTACCACCTTTCAATAAATTAGAGAGTTAAAGTGCAACCTTATTATTGAAATTACATTTCCGTTTTAACAAGCAAAAATGTTGAAACATTAGACTGGCATTTTGCTCACAGCATCTGAGTACTCAATATGAGATTACACTTAACTGCCATAAGAAGTTGAGTGTTCATTAAATCACATTGGTCAGTGAACAGCAAAAAGTATTTGACCCTTAATTTGTTTCCTTTGAATGTGGTAACAAATTGAACAATATGAAATGTATGTATTTATAGCCCATTCAGTTATTTGGAATGAATTATCCTAAACAGATATTTATTGGCTTCACCTTTGATAATTTTTAAATATGATGACTGTGGAATGGATTAAAGCAGGAACCCATTGTGTAATATATGTAATGAAGTTGTGTGATACTCATAGGTTGAATTTTCTTTTGATCTATTTTCTGTTGTATTAGAAATTAGCAGGGAATTTATGAGAAATATAAAATGAAAATCTGCTTCAAGATCATTATTAATTCTTAACTTACAGTTACAGGAGACTTACTGAACATTTTTTCCCCATATTTTGGCAGGTCTCACCAAGTTAGCTACCACAGTATCCACGCCAGCAATACCCACTTTGCCCTCTATACCAACACTGCCTGCGACTTTACCCTTAATTCCCTCCTTAACAAGCATGCCTCCTATAGCCCCTCCTCTCACAGCATTGCCAACACTCCCAGCTGCCACTGCGGCCACAGCAACAGCAGCCATCCCACCACCTGGGATAGCAATACCTCAGTTAGGAGCTGCTCCCGTCATCCCACAGGTTGTCGTCTCTCAGCCCCCTGCCTTAGCAACAGCACCAGCTACCGTAACCATACCAGGTATTCTATGACAGTTATGCATTTTTTGCAACTCTTACCTTCTTAATGTGGATTTATGATTAGTATATAAACATGCTAGCTATCAATTTTTTCTAAATACCTTTTGTTTAATGTACACCACCTTTTTGTGGACTGTATTAGAATCATTAGGATTGACCATCATCATAGGGAATTAATCCAGGGAATAGTTTGTAGGAGCTCTTCAAATTGTCCTGTGCCTTGCCAATCTCTTCTTTCCCTCGGCTCATTGCACCAACATTTTCCATTCCTTGCTTTTCAAAGTTCATCATTTGGCTTCGTCGGTAATTTATACCTTACTTGTTTCCTGCAACCATGGTCTTTAGTAAGCTATTATACTTCAGGATGGGATCAGTTAGTTCCCCTCTTTTTTTGTGTCTTCCATGAGCCATGCCGTTGCCTCTTCCAACATTCTACTTACTATTCTCTCTTGATTCTTCTGCTCTTTCTAGCGTATCTTTCTATAGTCTTTGTTGAAAATCATCTTTCATTCCTAACTATATTATACTGCAGACTATTTAAAATTCCAATAAACAAATAGTCTTGCCAATTCCAAAAAGTTGTGTTCTGAATTTCAGAATTTCTAATTTCACCACTTACAAAATTGATTTTTATCTTGGATATTTAACAAGCCTGAAAATCTTGGATCCATGGTAAGAATCCAAGAAATTAAGTACCCATTCATTATAAACCACCCTTCGTTACCATACATTTTCAAGTGTAAAGTCCATGTTAACTTCTATCCAATGTTTTCTTAGCATCCCTGCAAAATATTGCCATAATTAACGGAGGATTGTGTCATAGTAATATAAATGTTGCATCTCCATTTAAAGATACTGACAAGATCATGTGCTGTGCTTTTTATTATATTTGATAAATTATTTGGTTTTCAGGAAGTCTTGGTTCAGCACTTGCATCTAGTCATCAGGTTGCAGCCATACCACCCCCAGTTGTTCTGGCACCATCAGCTCTTGTTGGACAACAGCTCAACTCTGCTGCAGCAGCCGTTGTGGCTGCAGCCACTAACCCCCAAGATGCACTCAGGAAAGCACAGGAGCAGGCACAGGTGAGGTCCTTCAAAAATTGTTAACCTAATTAACTTCAAATTATGTCCCTTGTGCAATTCAATAAAACTTCTACCAGATTTAATTTACTGAAATTTTTACTTTTGAAATTCTCTCTGCTAGCGTTGATTTATATGTTACTGATTAATTTATCAAAAGTGATTTGTTTGGTTATCAGTCTTTTATTTCTACTAATAGTGCATTCCTTAACTGATAAATTAGCTACTTCCCTCCTCCATATGTTTTCCACATCCCTGTGCTAGATACCATTATGTTGAGTACTTTATAACCTCTAAATATAATACTCTTCTGATTATCTGAATGAGTGATTGGTCTTAGAAAGAGCTCCAACCTCTCATCTGGAACCCATAAAAGAGACCCAGGGCCCAATTTGCAATGCTGATTAATAAGACGATTGTTAAATAATCCTTCAGTTACATCACAATGCTTGTGAAGATTCCATTGGTATTTTCGTTTCATAATCCAAAAAGGGTATGACTTTTTGGAAGCAGCACACAGTATGGGGTGGGCAGTGGATTACATTTATGTGTTTCATTTCAATTAATGGCATTTGGCTCATGTTTACTGTAAGTGGCAAAAAAATATGTTGAAATAATTCTGACCTTGACTTCAACACACTTGGTCCTGCATTTCCACAACATAGGTATTCCTTCCCAGAAGTGAGAGTCTGGCCGACTGAAAATACCTTTCTAACCCCTTTCAACTTATTCATTGGATGCAAAGCACTTCCCAGAAACTAACTTCTTCAAGTTTGGTAACAAATGGAAGTTTAGAGGGTGCCAAATCAGGAGAATGGGGGGGATGGTCAAACAAATCGTATGCCAAATCCAGTAGTTTCCTTATCGCCAGCACCCCTTTGTGAGCAGGTGACAGCAGGTTCTGGTGAAAGATGATTTTTTTCTTCTTCAAGCCATGAAGAAGGTTGGAGTAATGTTCGCCCGTTCTGCCTTTTTCAAGGTGATTTTCAATTAACAGGATCCCTTTTGCATCCCAAAACACTGTCCATGACCTTTCTGGCAGATGCGATCAACTTCGCTTTCTTTTTCGCTGAACCACTGGCTTGCACCCACTGCTTCGACTGTTGTTTCGTTTCTGGCATGTAGTGGTGGGCCCATATCTCATCCAGGGTGACAAATAGCCACACGATATCGGTCAGTTCCCCCTTGAACCAGTCCAAACATTGCTGTGAAACTCATTATGCATTTGCTTTTGATCCACATTCAGCAAATGCAGCACCAACCTTGTGCATAGCTTTTGCATCTCTAATTCTTTGTGCAAGATGTTTCGCACCCTCTCTTCTGATATTCCCACGGCCTTAGCTGTCTCACTTATCCTCACTCACCTATTGTCTAACACGGCATCGTGCACCTTCAATGGTTTCTGGTGTGGTTATGGTTTTTGCCCATCCTTCACGTCATCTTTGAGGGACGTTTAAATTCAGCTGCCCACTTTTTAACGGTTAACACTGAAGGAGCAGAGTCCCCGTACACTTTTGTGAACTTTTGGAAGAATTTCCTTGGGGGTTAATCCATCCAATACTAAGAATTTTATGGTCGCATGTTATTCAAGTTTTTCCAGAGTTTTAACAAAGCACTTCTAGTGCAACAATACGTGTAAACAAACTACTTGAGAGAACAAGTTGAAACTTGTCTAATGACCTAATGGCACTTGTTACCCAGGTAGGATTCATAAATTTTTGCTGATAGGAATGCCATCTCTGTGTCAGACCAAGAAATTTTTACCTTACCCTGGTATTTTTAAGAGATTGAGCCAAATATTTTGGGTATCTATACATAGTTCAAAGAAGATCATACTGTGACTAAATGTGTGTTGAAACTAAAGTTACTTTTTATATTTCTATTTAACTTATTTAGCTCAAATTGGTTCGTGATTGATTGATCCCAAATTTTTTTCATGGTCTGAAGAAGCAGCAGGAAGAATTACAGAAAAAGCTCATGGAAGATGCTGAGCCACAAACATTACAGCAACAGGAAAATATATCTATCAAGGGCCAAAGTGCAAGACACTTAGTTATGCAAAAGTTAATGAGGAAAAACGAGGTTAGTATTTTTTTATCTGTATTAGTAAAGAAAATAACTGCAGGAAATTATTATGATCTTTCTCATTTTTCAATTCATTTGAAATTATGATCTCCTGATGTTCAATTCTGATATAAAGTTATGATTAGTGGGGTAGTGGATATATGTTATATTTACTGTTACAATTTTTTTTTAGATTTATGACTAGTAATTACTGATAACTTGCTTTACTCTGTAGCTACATCCACAGTATCATTGTAATTAATTTTTGTTTTCTTTTATTTTATTGAGGAATTCTTTTCTTCATTAAAATGGGGAATTTTGAGGTTACCATAGTTGAATGCTCAACATACTAAAAGATATTTAGGAAGCATTGATGTCTGAAAATTTTAGGATACTTTTGGGCCTGGTAGAACCCCCTGTTGTGCCTTTACTTGGTTTCCGGGTTCTCTGCTACCCTTATCCCCCCTATTCCTAGGAAATCATCATAGCTCATTCCTCCTCCTCCTCTCTTTCTCAACTCTTCTACTTATTTAAGCAGTTCACATGCTCTTTGGTTAAGAAATGGAATTTCACTTCCTTACGTATATCCAATGAGAAGTGTTCATGTCAGCTTTTAAATTCAGAAAAATATGATATTTGCATAATGGAAATTTGATTTTTGTGAGAATCATGAAACTAATTTTTTATGGAGTTATGTGCACTCCCTTACCATGCTAATTATTGTCCCACAAATACCATCAATGGTTTTATAATTAAGAAAAATTAATCTTGCAAGTCTTACATTTTTGCTTCAAATAGTTATTATTTTAAGAAGAGGGTTAAAGATTTTTTTATATAATTTGTTGATAAATTTAAACTTCTATATTCTAGAGTCGAGTTGTTATTTTAAGAAACATGGTTGAACCAGAAGAAGTAGATGAAACCCTCCAAGAAGAAATTCAAGATGAGTGCAGCAAGTAAGTACCTCATAAACTTTGCCTTGTTTATTGATAATTACTTTGCGTGATCATGACTCACATACTGCATTTACATTTTTCAGGTTTGGTGTTGTGGATAGAGTTATAATATACAACGAAAAGCAATCTGAGGATGAAGATGATGATGCTGAGATAATTGTTAAAATTTTCGTTGAATTTTCCAATAATAGTGGTAAGTATGGTTGTAGCTTAGGTTAATTTTACTGATCACTTTGCCACCTGTATTTGAAGCAAGGGATTCATTAACCCTTTTTGCTTAATGCTTTGTAAATTGACAGCATTCTCAACACCAGTTCTTTATACATAAAAAACACTCTGCAGCCAATTTTAGCATCAAACTTTTTAAACTTTTTTCTTGTATTTCTTGCCTCGTTTTCTCTCATTGTCCAACAATAACTCGTGTATTTTCATCTCAAGATAAAATATTGACGCTTAAAGAGTTAAAGATAAAATGCTAGAGTTAAAAATAAAACTCTTTTGGGGAATAGAAATTCACATCGGCAATAATGAAAGAAAAGCTTTTCACTTCAAATGAAATCAATTATCACTAGAAGTAATGGAGTAGTTATTTTAACCAATTTAATTTCAAGTTATTTCCTCTCCCATATTAATCAATAGAACTAACTGTATTTCATGAAATTTGATAGATTTTAGACTTGACATGGTCAGTCATGATTTTAGACATGGTCACTACAAAAAGTATTGGGAAAAATAGATTAATTTTACTGTTGTTACAATGCCTCAAAATTCTTCTAAGTACATCCTTCAGCGTCGATGCACTTTTGCCTGCGGCTTTTCCATGAGGCTGTCTGGTAGGTAGATTCCAGAAGGTCCATACGGGTATACATGGAAGCTTCTTAGATGGCACTTAGGGTTCTGTGATGATGTCCTTTGAGGAAGGAGAACACGTTTGGGAATTGGGGAATCATTGTGATGCCTTTGCAGAAGGTCTTCGCGAGTAGACACACTACTCTGCTTTAGGTTATCCGTCAAGACCTTCAGGAGCACAGTTTAGCGCTGATCTTTCCCATTGCCAAATTTTCAGTGATAATGGTGTGTGCACTGTCATCTTATCAGTACGATCTGCGATCATGCACACTCTCAACTGATGGGTGTGAATCCATCACCTCACATGCATGTCTGGAATAAATTGTTACAGATACTTTTTATACAAACCTTGTATATTGTTTGTAAAATTCAGGTTATTAATTCATAAAACATTTGCTGTTATACCTTTAAAGTACCTGATCAACTATTTTGACTTCTTCATCAAATCTTAACAAATTGTTCTTTTTAATTTCTCTATTATTTCAAATGATCTTGTTAAAAGCTCAATTGTTTTCATTATTTTTCTGGTATTAAAGATATATTCCAGGCACATTATATATAATGCCTAAAGATTGGCTAATTTAACATATTTTAGGCATTAACTTGCCTAATGAAATAAAATATTAAGCAATATATTTTACTAAAACTGGCAAAGGTGTTTAAGAAGGAATTATTCCTACCAATTTATATTTCTTCTGCACTTTACTAAAAAAATTAAATTCTATGCTGAAAAATTGCATTTGCTTAACTCCATAACTAGTTCAGAAGAAGATGGTAGAGGAAAATGCGCACCATATTTTTATGTTGCTTTGGTGCTCTTAGTTAATTAATTTTGGGAAACGGGTTGACAAACATGGATTTGTTTTTTGTACTGGAATATTCTATTAAACAACCTGCAGCAAAAAGTCATAAAAATCTTTGTGCATTTATCGTTGCAGAGGCTGAAAGTGCGAGAGATGCTTTGAATGGAAGGTACTTCGGTGGTAGGCTGGTGAAAGCAGAACTTTATGATCAAGCATTGTTTGATCATAGTGACTTTTCTGGTTAACAGTGATTGTTTCAGCATTTTTCTCCTATGGTAGGAAGAGCTGAGGTCTGTTATGGGTGTGGCAGTATGTCCAATACCTGCAAGTATGTGTCTGTTGCTCTTGAGTAATTGTGTCTGTATGTGTCCGCAGCAATAATTTTGTAATGTCAAAAAGAGTGAATCTGGTGGTAAATAACTAACATATTGATTGTTAGGAATCGTCGAGAACACTCCCTGCTAATTGTAGTTTTGTCCTTCAGCTACAGTTGTAAATCCCTGTTTATGGCATGCATGCTGTTTGAATGAAGGATGCGTATGAATTATTGTAAATATATAAATACATGAAAAGGCAATGAGATGTATGTCCACATTGGATAATGCAGAAATATAACAAAAGTGTTGCAACGTTGTACAAATTGTTTCCTTTCATTTGATTAAATTTTGAATTTGGTTTTTTATTAGAATCTTCTCTAAAGTAATTATGGAATTTATCAATACTTGATCAGAACATCTGAAGAGCAGCTTTAATATTGTATTTTCATGGCACAAAATTGTTATCATTAAGGTTTTGTTATTATTGTTCCATGTGTGATTATTATTAATGATCCACTGGTGGGAAATTTATTTCCTATTGAAAGATTTCTCTTCAATTATCATTTAAGCAACATAAGTCTGTTCTAAACTAATCGTCGGTAAAAACTGCAAGTCAATTAAATGTTCCTTGTTTCTTCGAAAAAAATGTTGCCAAATGATAGAAAGTAACATCTAGTAGATAACTCTCTTGGTACCATTGGATTTAAGAAATATCTAGTTCATAGATACAGTCATTTCCAGTGTGACCTTAATTTTAATTTTTCCTATTGTTACATTAATATTTCCTTGTGACATTTAGTTACAAACTGTTATTTTTCATCTGTTGACTTGAACCGAACCTTTTGTCAGTAAGTCAATTAATAATTATTTGGTAAACTTTTATTAATCTTTATGTATTTATGATCCAAAATTTTGATGTAAATATGAGTGCAAAAATTTTGTTGTTTTAGTGATTGGTATTGATCATTTTGCAATAAAAGTTTTTAACTGCTGTGTTAAACCTTTGTGTAGCTTCAGGCTGATAGAAATGGATCCTGATCAAATATTTCTATCCTTCTTAGGCGGTTGATTCTTAATATATCCCTAATTTAATGCTAGCAAGCATGACGCATGTTTAGTTTGATAAAAAATTTATTTAATGAAAGGATTTACACAACCTTAGGTATGATAATCTTACATGCATTGATTTCATATGGAGGTTAAAGGGCAATTTTGGCTAATATTATTTAGGTGATTAGAATTATAAAGCAATATTTTCTCAACCTCAATCAATTGCTATTAAAACAAATAAAAGTTGAATATATTACGGCAAAGGGAAGAAATTCCACTGCAGAAAATCTTATACAGGGTGTGATGACATTACTTCCTTTTTTCAAATGCAAAGCACTTATAAAAAAGGAAGCTAGATTGCCGCACCGTGTACTTTTGGCCAGGATTCGAAACTCTATACCAGTTAATGCAAATTATTGATGTGTGATAAGGCTTTACAAACATATTCACACCATCACCTGACCCTCTTCAAGTTAATCTTTTGGCATTGCTCACAGAATCAAAGGACTAATGACAATTGCTCACTGCTTCAAGACCTAGGGATTCATTTAAACCATAAACACAGTAATCAACCCAAAGGCTGGTTGGGTAGGTGATGGTAGAGTTCACCCAGTAATAAGCCCAACAGTGTGTGAAATTAACACAACAGGGTAGTGGGGCCAGTTCCTTTCCCTGTGCCGGTTATGTTCCCCAGGAAGATCTGGTACTCGAAAAATCACTTAGCTTGGGTGGAGCTGCAGGTGCCCAGAATGCCTTGCACAATAATCGAACCTGGGACCCTCTGGTCAGTAGTCCAACGCTCTACCCCCTGGACTACCGTAACCTTCAGGGATTCATTTATTTTACATATTTTTAAGAGGTAATCTATTCATTGTGTATGTACAGATGCCCATAATAAATCAAGTCTAGAACTCTGGAATGTTGATACATATAATATTTCAAATTCGGGTTGTACATATGTTTCTTACAAGGCCTTTTTATGCATCTTAATGTTTCAAAATTGGTAGGTCCGTTATGATGAAGCAACCATCTAAAACTATTCCATTGCCTTAACAAAAAAATATCCCTATAAATGATAATGCATTTATTTGTCTGGAGATATGTTGCATATTCACACAAATATAGATATAAACTTCACAATATTAGAAAAATGCAATATATATATACACATATACATGCCAATAACTGCTATGTTTACATGTTATTTGGTTAAATCAGAGGATATGTGTAAAGAGAATTCCAAAAATTCATTTACAAAATGGAAAATATTATCTTTTAATTGGTTAAACAGCTTTTTCTTGAAAATATGTGCTTTTGTTTCATATTTCATGGAGTCATTGATTGAATAATCTTAAGCCCAGTAGCAGTATTGTGTATTCTGAAAATTGGCCGGTGTAGATCATTGCAGGTCCTTGTATAGCGACTTATGATAGTTGCGGTTGGATCTGTACTGAGAAATATCACTTTTGCCATGCAAGATAACATTATATATATCTTTGAAATGGAATGCTCTTTGGCGATGCACAAATATAATATACAAGGCGTGTTCATAAAGTAAGGCCCGTTTGGTCACAGGAAAAAATATACTCATATGAAACACATTTTATTGGCACTTTTAGTTAGCTACAAACCTACTTCACTTATCTACATAATCGCCATTCACTTCTAAGCATTTTTCGTACCACTGCACCAGCTTCTTTAACCCCTCTGCATAGAAACTTGCCGTCTGAGGGTTGAACCAATCGACAATGCCATTCTTGAGTTCCTCTTCGGTTTCGAAACGTTGTCCACCGAATCACTGTTTCAAGTGCAAGAAGAGGGAGTAGTCGCTGGGTGTAAGGTCAGGACTGTACGGTGGGTGGTTTAAAGAGTTCCCAACGACCCAAAAACTCTCGTCAACTGGACATTCTTTGCTCTTTGTGGTGGTCGGTGAGCATTTTCGGTACCCACCTTGCATGCAATGTGTGGTATCCAAGGTTTTCCGTAACAATATTGTAGACAGTAGTGCGTCCAAGTTGAGGAAATTGTTCAGCCAGGCCATTAATTGTCAATCGATGATCACATCACAGTTTTTGTTCCACTTGCGAAACAATTTCATCGGTCAGAATACTAGGCCTGCACTTCGCTCTTCGTCATGGACATTTGTTCGACCACTTTTAAAATCACGGCACCATTGTCTAACCTTTCCTTCACTCATAACTGTAGGTTTATAAACTAGGCATAATTCCCGATGAATTTCAGCAGCCGACAATCCTTTTGCATACAAGAATCGTATGACAAGCTGGCGGGATCAACCATTGTCGCGGACATTGTTGTTTGCATGCACGGACAAGCAAACACCTTCTGAAACAAAACAAATGCTGCTATAGCTTCTCAATGAATCAGTAGATGGCGCTGCAGGAGCAGAACTGTGTTCTGAAGCGCCAATATTTAAATATAAGCAAACCATACTTACTTTAAGAATATGCCTTGTAGCAAAATTCAAAAACTCATAAATCAGAAGCTGAGATGACGGTCGTGCCATCGAAACATGAACTACATATGTGAGTGTCCTTTTTTTGTGTTTCTATGTTTTAAAAATTCTACTTCGGTGTGTTTATATATAGACCATAAATGGTAATCAACCCGAAGGTCTGTTTGGTAGGTGATGGCAGAGTTCACCTAGTACTGAGCCCGATTGTGTGAAAATCCCATCGTCAGGGTAGGGGGGCCAGTTCCTTTCCCTGTGTCGGTTATGATTTTCCAGGAAGATCTGGTACCCGAAAAATGACTTAGCTGCAGGTGAGCCCAGATTGCCGAATCCAGGACCCTCCGGTCAGTAGTCCAACACTCTACCCCTGGACTACCATAACCTTCAGGGATTCATTTATTACACATATTTTTAAGAGGTAATCTGTTCATTGCGTGTGTACAGATGCCAATAATAAATTATAAAAATATAGTTTTATATATATAAAACTATATTTTTATTATATATTTATTATTAGATAATCTACTGGTTAGGGTAGGTTTTTGGATGGACACAACTATCAAATGAATATTTTGTAACTCCAAACAAAACCCAATCCAGCAACCTAAACTACATCAGGTCCCTCTTCATCTCTGTATATTATATTATATATTATATTTTTTTATATATTTACTATATTTTCAAAATATATTATATATATATTTTTATATATATATAGTTTTTTATTTGGAAGGATAGCGGGGATTACTGGAGTGACAATTATAGAGTAATATACAGCGGCAGGGACGAGAGCCAACGAGGGGTTGCCGTAATTTTAAATAAAGGGGTAGGAAGAAGCGTAGTCAACATAGAGCAAGCGACAGATAGAATTTTACTCGTAGAGATTAAAGCAGAGCCGACGAACTTGGTCATGATTCAGGTATACATGCCACCGAGCAACCACAAGGAGGAAGAAGTCGATAGGATGTATGATGAGTTAGAGGATATCATCGCGAGGGTTCCTGCAGGGAAACATTTGATAGTGATGGGGGATTGGAATGCGACGGTAGGCGAAGGAAGAGATGGTGGTGAGGTGGGGGACTATGGGTTAGGCACGAGGAATGAACGCGGGGAGAAAGCAATTGAATTCTGCAGGAGACAGGGGTTAGTCATCACTAACACATGGTTTAGACACCACAAAAGGCGTAGGTATACATGGAAAATGCCAGGTGACTCAGAAAGGTATCAGTTAGATTATATTATGGTTAGGCACAGGTTTAGGAACAGTGTGATAAATTCGCACAGTTTCCCAGGAGCGGATGCGGACTCTGACCACAATTTAGTTGTTATGAAATGTAATGTTCGTTTCAAGAAGATAAGGCAAGGGCGGCGGGTTAAAAAATGGAATTCAGTAAGCAGTAAAGGAAGCAGTAAACGAATTAACGAGGAAGGAGTATCAGGAGGCTGTAGAGAAAATGATGGATGACCGCAAAGAACTGAGTGCTATCGAAGAAAAATGGGAATGTATCAAGAAAGGGATATTGGAAGCCGCTAACGACACTATAGGAACCGTTAACGGGAAAAGGATAAGGAAACCATGGGTAACGGATGAGATGATTGCAAAGATGGATGAGAGAAGAAGATGGAAAAATGTAAACACAGAGTTAGGCAAAATGAAGTACAAAGAGGTAAACAATAAATTGAGAAGGGCCACAAATAAAGCAAAAGAAGAATGGTGGAAAACGCAATGTGAGGATATGGAAAGTTTACAGAAGAAGGGTGAAATTGGTGCTCTATACAGCAAGGTTAAGTTATTATCGGGAAGTAAGAAGGCGAGATCTGTGCTAACAGTTAAAGATAAATGGGGTAAGATAATAGTTGAACCAGGAAAAATCCAAGAGAGATGGAAGGAATATATAGAAACACTGTATGGTAAAGAACTTAGGCCGACAAGGTTAGACATAGAAAAGGAACATGACGTAGAAGAAGATAGCTTAGGTCCAGGCATACTCGACGATGAAATAGAAAGGGCATTAAAGGAGATGAAAGCCAATAAGGCTGTAGGGGTGGACAATATTCCTGTAGAAATGTTGAAATGGTTAGGGAAAGGTGGGAAGAAGGCCATATATGGACTGATTCGTAGTATCTATGAGGAAGGAATCTGGCCGGAAGATTTTGTGAGATTGGTGTTAGTTCCTATTCCAAAAAAGGCAAAGGCTTCGTCATGTGAGAATTACAGAACAATAAGTTTGATATCCCACGCAGCTAAAGTTATTCTCAGGATCATCAACAAAAGGATAGAGAGTAAGGCAAATGATTACTTAGGGGATGATCAGTTTGGGTTCAGGAAAGGAAGAGGTATGCGTGATGCCATTGCATTAATGAGATCACTAGTCGAGAGGAATATAGAATACAATCAGGACGTTTTTGCCTGTTTTGTAGATTTCAAAAAAGCGTTTGATAGAGTGAATTGGGAAAAATTAATGCGTGTATTGCAGAAAATAGGAATGGATTGGAGGGACAGGAGACTGATCTGCAACCTGTACATGTCTCAGACTGCTCAGGTGCGAGTGGGGAATGGAGAGTCCGGATGGGCAGTGTTAGGAAGAGGTGTAAGGCAGGGTTGCCCATTGTCACCGGTGCTGTTAAGGTATATGTGGAGGAAATGATTAAAGAGGCATGGGAAGAACTGGAAGTAGGAATGAAAGTCAGAGGGGACTTCGTAAAATTGGTTAGGTTTGCTGATGACCAAGCATTAGTTGCTCAGTCAGCCAAGGGGTTGCAAGCATTGTTGAGTGAATTGGAGGTTCAGTGCGATAAATATGGGATGAGAATCAATATTAATAAAACAAAGGTTATGCGATTTTCCAGAAAGAAAAAGGCTAAGCTAAATATTAAAATAGGCGGGGAAAGAATAGAGAAGGTAGAGCAGTTTACATATCTCGGAAGTGTTTTGGACCAATACGGTCAAAGTGGTAGGGACGTTAGGAAAAGAATTGCGCTAGGCAAGGAGGCTTTCTCAAGGAGGAGGGAGTTGATGACGGGGACGTTGAGTAGGGATGTTAAGACAAGACTCGTAAAAACTCTAATATGGAGCGTAGCTATGTACGGCGCGGAAACGTGGTCGCTGAAGCAGGAGGATAGACGTAGATTGGAGGCTTTTGAAATGTGGGTGTGGAGAAGAATGGAGAAGGTGAAATGGACCGAAAGGAAAACAAATGAGGAAGTACTAGAAATGGTGGGGGAGGAGAGGGGTTTGTTGAGAGAAATCCTATGGCGGCAGGAAAAATGGATGAAAGGCGTATTGAGCGGTAGTGGAATGTTGAATAGGGTAATAGAGGGGAGAATGTTGGGCAAGCGTGGTAAGGGTAGGAACAGGATAGGGATGTTGGACCGGATGAAGGGAGGAAAGAAGTACACCGAGATGAAGAGGGACCTGATATAGATTAGTTTGCTAGGTGGGGAGTCACAAAATGTTTATTTGATAGTTGTGTCCATCCAAAAACCTACCTTAACCGGTAGATTACCTAATAATAATAGTTTTATGTATATTTATATAGTATAGCTATAATAAAAAATAAGTCTAGAACTCTTTGGAATGTTGATACACATAATATATGTTTATATATTCATATACAGAGTACTCATAATGAACCAAGTCTTTTGATGAGAGGCTTATATGGTGTATCACAAGGAATATTGCTCGTAATATGCATAATCCTCCTGTATTTTGAAGGTTATGCTCACATGGAGAGAGGAACCCCAGAAGAGGATGCTAAAAGTGACACAAGAATTAAAATTCACCATAATAAATGGATAGGACCTCTATATTTACAGAATATGTAATATTTCATGTGAGGAAAACCATGGGAACTTAAATTTCTACATAATTTGAAAATTTGTTTGTTCCAAGGTATGTTTCTATGCAGGAAAACTCACTGGAATTTTAGGGAATGCTTACATCTGCTGCATTGACTTAAGTTACAGTGGGAACTGGTTTTACACCTGTATGTGTGAAATAAATTAGGCTGGACTTGGTGAATTGTGTTTTGGGAAGTTAAGAAGACACCATTAATTGAGAATGTGAGCTACTTCAGCTGCTCTTTCTGTCAAACCATCCACTGAGGAGGCTCACTCAATAGTATTTGTATTGTCCACATCCAATAATGGATCTATTCCTTTAATTGACTTAAGCTTATCTGGTAGATTATTGATATAAATTAAATATAAGGGTAAAGTGCAGAACCCTGGGGAACACCCAGTGTTACTTCTATACCAGGAGAAAAATTTAGGGACATTACTTGAAATCTCCAGAGGCTGATGCATATGATTAAATTCATTTGTAGGATGTGCCTCTCATATGATATTTCAGTTTATACTAGAGTAGCTGATGATTCACACAGTCAAAGGCTTAAGTTCTAATGAATTGTTATATTTGAAAAACTGTAACTTTGCCTTTTTTGTTCATATATTTGGATGAATTTTGCATAGACTTTTTTCATGTTTGTACATAATTATACTTTTTTGTGCATAATTTTTAATATTTTTATATAGTTTTTAAATTATTTCATTTAACTATCAAAACCATTGTAAGAACTGAAGAGGAAATTGAACAATGTGGTGCAACTCAAATGGTTGATATATGAACTTAAGGAATTTGTTTGTGTATATTACTCAACTAAGAACACATTCATAGTTATCTGTTAGTAGTTTCCCAGACTACCATGCTTCTTGAAGGATATTTGTGCTGAAACTCGGTTTGAAATGACAATTGATTTTTTATCCATACCAAAAAAAGGAAAGAAATATTTGTACTTTTCCACAGATTTCTGATCTGTCGAAAATCTTTCTTTCTGTGGAAAAGTACAAATATTTCTTTCCTTTTTTCGGTGTGGATATTAAATACTTCCACAAAATGAAGCCTGAAACAGTAGAATACAATTGATTTTATTTTAAATGTTTCATTCTTACAATATTTAAAAATCTAATGTCACTTTTTCAATTCTTATGCATATTTGCATTTCAAGGGTCTTTTAGTTTTCAATCAACCTTATGTCACAACCATCCAGGTTTTTGGTGGATTGCGTGGTATTCATGTCAAAAATGATTTCATCATATTTATTGCCTAAGTATGTGAACTCTTTACCCTTCTTTAGTTTTTCCTTATCCTTTTTAAACTTAGCCTTCCAAATTCTTGAGAGTCCTGTTGCTTGAATTTTCTTCTTATTAATTTTAATTCCACATGAGCTTGTATTTACCCTTTCAGACTCTTGGCAACAAATGCAACTCCTTGGCTGTCTTAAATATCACTTGATCAGCTGCAAATCCGACAGGCTGCTGTATGCTTTCATTCCCAAATTCAACATTTCTAATGTCCCCTTTAATGTTAAAAAGCATTGGCAAACAACCATATTTGACTTCCTTGCATATCATGCTCATCCCAGTTCTTCTCACACTCATTGTACCATGTGATTCTAATATAGGTGTGCATTCCCTTGTCTAGCCCTCCAATCTAGTCCTACATTCTACAGAACTTTCTTGTCTACTTATTTGAAAGCCTTCTTGAAATCTATATATGTTCTCAGTACCACAGTAATGTGAGATAAGATAATAGTTCACATAGTGAAGATCCAAGAGAGATGGAAGGAATATATAGAAGCACTGTATGGTAAAGAACCTAGACCAACAAGGTTAGACATAGAAAAGGAGCATGACGTAGATGAAAAAGCTTAGGTCCAGACATACTCAGCGATGAGATGGAAAGGGCATTAAGGGAGATGAAACCATATAAGGCCGTGGGGTAGACAACATTCCTGCGGAACTACTGCAATGTTTGGGAAAATGTGGGAAAAAAACTCAATATGGACTTATTCGTAGTATCTGGCCGGAAGACTTTGTGAGATCAGTTAGTTCCTTTTCCAAAAAAGGTAAAGGCTACATCATGCGAGGACTACAGAAAAATAGTTTTTATTTCCCATGCAGCTTAAGTTGCTCTCAGGACCATAAATTGCTGCTTCAATCCTGCCTGCCTGCTCTCCCTCCATCATTAGGAATTGATTGGAGGGACAGCAGGCTAATCTGTAACCTATTCATGACTCAGACTGTTCAGGTGCGAGTGGTGAACAGAGAGTCCGGATGGTCAGTGTTAGGAATAGGTGTAAGGCAGGGTTGCCCATTGTCACCGGTGCTGTTAACGTATATGTGGAGGGAATGGTTAAAGAGGCATGGGGAGAACTGGAGGTGGGAATGAAAATCAGAGGGGAATTCTTAAAATCGGTTAGGTTTGCTGATGACCAAGCATTAGTTTCTCAGTCAGCCAAGGGGTTGCAAGCATTGCTGAGTGAATTGGAGGTTCAGTGTGATGGATATGGGATGAGAATGAACATTAATGAAACAAAGTTTATGCGATTTTCCAGAAAGGAAAAGGCTAAGCTAAACATTAAAATAGGAGGGGAAAAAATAGAGCAGGTAGAACAGTTTACGTATCTTGGAAGTGTTTTGGACCAATACGGTTGAAGTAGTAGGGGTAGAAAAGGCTATATCATGTGAGGATTACAGAACAATAAGTTTGATATCCCACGCAGCTAAAGTTATTCTCAGGATCATCAACAAAAGGATAGAGAGTAAGGCAAATGATTACTTAGGGGATGATCAGTTTGGGTTTAGGAAGGGAAGAGGTACGTGTGATGCCATTGCAGTAATGAGATCACTAATTGAGAGGAATATAGAATACAACCAGGACGTTTTTGCCTGTTTTGTAGATTTCGAAAAAGCGTTTGATGGAGTGAATTGGGAAAAATTAATGCGTGTATTGCAGAAAATAGGAATGGATTGAAGGGACAGGAGACTGATCCGCAACCTGTACATGTCTCAGACTGCTCAGGTGTGAGTGGGGAACGGAGAGTCCGGATGGGCAGTGTTAGGAAGAGGGGTAAGGCAGGGTTGCCCATTGTCACCGGTGCTGTTAAGGTATATGTGGAGGAAATGATTAAAGAGGCATGGGAAGAACTGGAAGTAGGAATGAAAGTCAGAGGGGACTTCGTAAAATTGGTTAGGTTTGCTGATGACCAAGCATTAGTTGCTCAGTCAGCCAAGGGGTTGCAAGCATTGCTGAGTGAATTGGAGGTTCAGTGCGATAAATATGGGATGAGTTTTAATATTAATAAAACAAAGGTTATGCGATTTTCCAGAAAGAAAAAGGCAAAGCTAAACATTAAAATAGGCGGGGAAAAAATAGAGCAGGTAAAGCAGTTTACATATCTCGGAAGTGTTTTGGACCAATACGGTCAAAGTGGTAGGGACGTAAGGAGAAGAATTGCGCTAGGCAAGGAGGCTTTCTCAAGGAGGAGGGAGTTGATGACGGGGACGTTGAGTAGGAATGTTAAGATAAGACTCGTAAAAACTCTGATATGGATCATAGCTATGTACGGTGCGGAAACGTGGTCACTGAAGCAGGAGGATAGACGTAGATTGGAGGCTTTTGAAATGTGGGTGTGGAGAAGAATGGAGAAGGTGAAATGGACCGAAAGGAAAACAAATGAGGAAGTACTAGAGATGGTGGGTGAGGAGAGGGGTTTGTTGAGAGAAATCCTATGGAGGCAGGAAAAATGGATGAAAGGGGAATTGAGCAGTAGTGGAATGTTGAAGTAGGTAATAGAGGGGAGAATGTTAGGCAAACGAGGAAAGGGCAGGAACAGGATAGGGATGTTGAATGGGATGAAGGGAGAAAGGAAGTACACAGAGATGAAGAGGGACCTGATGTAGTTTAGGTTGTTGGATTGGGTTTTGTTTGGAGTTACTAAATATTTATTTGATAGTTGTGTCCATCCAAAAAACTACCTTAACCGGTAGATTACCTAATAATAATATAACTGCGGTAATGTCACTTGTTCTCTTCCCCTTTCTAAAACAAAACTGATCAAACCCCTGATAATAATATATCTTATTATTCAATTTAATAATAATAAGTACCTACTTCGTTCACTGGATGTGAAATTTAACTGTGATTTTTAATATTCTTCATGTTTCTTTGAGAATGGAGAATTAAATTGACTTTATGAAAAGTTTGTTATGTGGAATGCTAAGAAAATATTTTTTATAAGGTACTAGGTTGTATTTTGTGAATGTATTAGTAAGTTTTGTTGTGAAATGCTTCATTTTTATTCATGGCGATCTAGTCGACGAGAAAGTTTTTCGGACTTCATATTGATTACAGAAAATGTGAAATTTTTAATGCAACAAATGGTTTTCCACTTTTGGCATTCAATTGTAAGAATTCAATTTTAGTGAAACAGTACAGAATATTGGTTTAAATTTCCAGGGGAATGTGTTCCCTGTGAGGAGGATCCAATGTCAGTTTGCAGTTGGAGAATTCATAATCACGATGCTGTAGTTAATGTTCAGGTGTACTTGTGACGAAACAGTGTATATTATGTGCCCAATATCGGAACGAGGCCCTCTTTTCACTTTCAACAAAGCAATCAACAATTATTGCCATTGACCAAGTTGGCCTTGACATAAAATTGTTTGGATTTTGTGCTAAATTTGTAGTATATATTATGCAAGGTTATCTAAATTCAAGGGTCATGTTTTGCAGAGACCCTTCATTTTTTAGCTATTCAGAAATTTGATGTGTTATTTCATTTTCCCACCCAAAGACTTTGTCATTGTTAAGTTTTTTTATCTTCTAGATGGATCAATATTTTAGTCATTATATTTAGTAATATAATGAGTGTTACTTGGGTCTTCTTTTTCTGCTACTGCAAATAAAAAGTGCATTTTGCAGATGGTTTTTAATCCAGTATGGCTGCTATTCATAATGAAACTGGCTTTATGAAGATGAGCTGTTGTGGTGACCCTGGTCACTACTTTCTAATATGTGTATGTTTTATTGGAATCCAGGAAATTCGTGAAAGTCTTTGCATTACAGTATTGTGTGCAATCAACTGGTAGTTTCCTCAAGTACATATTGGGAAAAAGGGGGCCCTAAAGAACATACAAATTCCTAGCAGTCACCTAAGGAACCCTAAGTGTAACACCGCTTCAATGTGTGTGATTGTTTATTATTCATATAAAGCAAGCATACTAATGTAACTTCATAGAGAGTCAAAGTGAACAAGGTTATGATATAAGTAGTCATTACTGCTGCCAACTTACCAAAATTGAATTGGTAAGGGAATTAAATACTCTTAGAAATTGGTTTTGGGTTTCTCCATCTGTATTAGGTAAGGGTTCCAAACATTGACAATAGGTATTCCAATATAGGTCTAACTAGTGGGATGAATTAGCAATATAAATATTTATCATAATCTTAAAGATAATAAATATCTTTACTATGATACTGTATATGTTATGTTTTTAATGCAGTTAAGTTAAATATGCATGTAAGATCCTCTGGTTATGCATGAAATTAACTCTATGTGGGAATCACTTGAATGGAACTTCCTATGATGTGTATAAGAATGCTAAATGCCTTATGCTTTTAAAACTTAACCTCTGAAGAAGTGGAGAAGGAACTTAACCACAGAAACTGGTAAAATTATTTTCATTGACTCCAGTTCATAGAGAGCAATATCCATTAATAATAATTTAATGATTTTGTAGGGACCTAGGTAGCTACCCAAGATGATTCAATGTAAGGAATTTCGTTTTTTCCAGAGAGACATTTTATTTTACTCCCATTTGCTTTTTGCACCAGTATCAGGATAGCATTTCTTTCAAATTAATTTCTCAGAAATTTTTAATAGATGTGACAGGAATTTTTATTTAATTTTATACTTAATTTTAATAATTTAAGCAGGTTTATTACTCAGTATTGTTTACTAAGTGTGCATTTCAGTTTTGAGGAAACAAACTGTAGGTAAGTTCTTCATGATGAAATATCTTTTTAACTCATTGTAGATTATCTTGATTTCTCCATTACTTCAACAGAAAGTTAACTTGAGTAAAAAGGTCAACATATTGAACCAATACCAGGGAAGGAAGAATCAAAATTTGGAGAAGGCAGTCCTGTTCCTTTACTTATGTCATAGGTAGTCTCACTGAGGACCTGGTTGCCAGAACCACATGGCAGGTTTGCCCGTAGCTCAGAATCACTCTTGACCTGAACCCATGACCCCTTTTCTGTTGCTGAATGCTCTACATACTAAGCTACTATACATATTTTTCACTCGTATTGCACACCAAAATGTCTTGTGAATTTAATACAGATTGTCTATTCCCAGAAGTGTAAATAAATAAGTAGAAAAATACATATAACTCTCAATAGTAACAATCCCAAAGTTCAGTTTTGAGGTGTCAGTGTATTTTACCCAAAATTACATCTACGTAATACTCCACTAGGGTGTGTAGTGGGGGGTGTTAGATCACCTCCCATAAATAAGAATAAGCCCAATTGTGAACTTGACAGTTCAGGGTAGGGGGCCATTTCCTTTCCTTGAGCTGCTATGGTTTCCCAAAAGTTCTGACACCTGAAAAATCACACACAGCTGAGGGTGTCCGGGAATCGAACCCGGGTCTCTAGTCATAGTCCAGTGTCATAGCCCGGGTCTCTACCCTTGGACTACCATATCCTCATATATTTATTGATATAACCTCAGTCCATGAGGACTAAAGTTACCTTGGTTAATCAAAAAACTTAGATAATAGAATAACAGTAGGTACTATCAAAAAGGTAACACAAAAGATATTGCCATTGCTTGAAATTGATTAGTCGATGCATTATTGTTTAGGTTCATTCAAGCAAATCAATCCAAAGATAATACTTTGTGAACAAAATATTGCTCGTAGCTTTCATTGACAAAATATTAGCCCTTTTTGCAGCTGCAGTTTTTGCTCCCATTGTTCCTTCTGTCAGAGTTGAATTAGATTGCTGCAGTCACAATAGAAGTAACTTATATGTATGAAATTTAGAAACTTGGGTGTATTCACAGGGAGTGAATATGTGCCTTTGATAAATTTAGATATTTGATTAGGCTATCAGGGAAGACATTTTCCCATTTATATTGGCCTTCAATTTGTGGAAAGTATTCCAATTTTGAGATATTTTTTATGGCTGCCAATCTTAATGAGAAAGGAACTTTTTGATGAGAATGATCTTGTCTAACGTTTGCTTACGATATCCATGTTTGCTTAGTGATTAAACAAGAGGGACTATATTTTCATATTGGTGCTTCTGTGATACTGAATGAGAGTCCACAAATCATGTTCTAAAATATTAAAGAATGCAATCGATTACAAGAAATGAAGTAGTACCTTGAGTTAAAAGTAGTCGATTGAAACTTATGAGGCACACAAAAGAACCGCTTGAAATATTATTGGGATCCCAGTCACTTACAGCAGTCTGCTCCTCCTATAGCTCAAACTATTGAAGTTGGCTGGGACCATCAAAATATCTTAAAAGTGAGTCATTTCTTCTTTTGGTGTGTCATGTAAATGTTCTACCAAGTCACATTGGTGAAAATTTTTTGAATATTACAAACACGCACACAAGTAGGTACATGTATATGTACCGACTTAATTACACTTCGTTAAATGGGTAAATTGGTATGGCATTAATAAATTTGTAGTTTATTACGGAAAGATAAACGATTAACTTGGGTTTAAATGCATAAATCCATCAGAAATTCACGCACCCATGAACGGTATTGACACAAAAATGTACATTTAAAAATATTTACAAGATTAATCGAAATGGATATAATAAATACTAAATGGAAAAATAATAACTTAAAAAGCGTAAACTAGATAACTTCGTCAAATTTACATCACTAAGAAGAAAAACTTACTGTCCTTATTTTATTATAAGTGATAGTTCGTAGAAATTATACGTTAAAATTCCATTGAAAAATGTTCTGATTATCTTATTAAAATGCTTAAAAATATTTTTATAATCAGATATTCCAAAAATTAATATTCATTAAGGTCGATTTTATTCACAAAATTTATATCAGATTTCAAGGATGAGTTGACATGGAAAATTTGAACATTTCACCGCCATTAAACCAAAGTACCCACAAGGCAACTCGTCACTGGACAGTCCACTGTCGATAACTTCGCTTCGCTGGATCTCGTCGTTAACGAGAAACAATTTGGAGACGGTCACTTTCGTGGCTGTTGTTCTAAATGCAAGTCCGTTTGTGAGAATCTCCCGAAATCATAGTCATCCCTCACACGCATTGAAGCTGTGAAGCTTCATCCGATTCAAGAATGAGAGCAAAGGTGAGATATTGAAACATTGTATCGTAAACATATTTATGTGAAAGCTATAAATGTTTTTACTCTGGCCACGTTTTCGGGTAAGCCGATTAATAAGGTAATTTCTTTTTCAGTGGAGGAAGAAGAGAATGCGGAGGCTCAAGCGAAAGAGGAGGAAGATGAGGGCAAGGTCCAAGTAAACTGAGGTAAGTAATTTGTAGTAAAAATATCATGTGTATAGTTGAAATTCGGTGCCCGGTGGGTAACTTATGTTTCTACTTTTAGCGTGTGTGGTGCTTTTGCGGTTGAAGGATGTCATCTGCTTCAATGGTGTTCGTTAAAGAGACTCGTGGTGGAGTGTTGAACATTGAACTTCATTAAGTGCCGTGCTTCTTGGTTTTGTAATTGGTCTTGCGTCAATAAAATGTGCAAAGGCTATTGTGGTTTTATTGTAGTATAACCTTACAATATTCCCAAGTATCCTGATTAACATGTATGCTTGCTACACGTGGTAATTTTTGCTACATCTTGTGATGAACCAGTTAATAGTTAACCAGCTGTAACATTTAAGATGTTAATTTTCATGGACATTCAGTTCCTGTCGACTACATGCCCCCAAATTTAAAATTTTCTCTAATCTAAGATGGACCTGCGAGAATAAGTGCGTAAAACTAAATTTTTATGCCCGAGAGAAATCGGGCACAATGACTCGGGAACGCGCTAAATTAACCTATTAGTTTTACTGGCTGCAGAACATTCTTCGCGTTTCAGGGCTGTCCTCTTTTCACCGGTGCAGATAATAGGCAATTTGCTTTTTAGCCGTCCAATGCAATAAGTTAACTTGATTACCTTTAAGGCCAAGTATTTTGGTAAATAAACGGAAATAATCTATTCAAGTTTTGCGGAGATCAATTTAAGGGTCCGAGTAAAATAATGATAAAGTTTCGTTGAAAAAAATTACTAAAATGCATCCCGTTTCCGCCCGGAAGTGACGTTTTAAGACAAATGATAAATGAAATCAACAGTATAATTCTCTTATTCAGCTGAACCTGTAATGTGGTCTGTTGTCCTTAGTCGCATATCCTTCACCCGCTCTGCTTACAGAGCGGGCAATTCAGTGGTTCGGAAAAGGGTTGTTCGTCCGAATGTGGTTCCGAGCCAAAGCTTCCTAACGTCTGCATCACAATTTTCTGTTAAAAATGGGAATGTTCATGAAGGTACGTTGGTTGTTATCATGCGTTTATTTCGCACTGTAGCGGTAATGATTTTTTGACCGAGGTTATATTTAATACCCGCAATTTAGATGGAAACGTGGAGTCAGGTTCAATGGATAACATGAGTTCGTGTGATGCTGGGATCAATGTTACCGGAAAATATAGAGAGTTCAGGGATGAAGACGCCCAAGTTATATTCGACATAGAGGAGGAGCGGAGAAGGTCGACGACGATAGTAGAGACCGAGGAACTAGACGAGTTTGCTGGAATTAGTTTAAAAAGTAAGTACCATTAGAGAAAAATTGCTTATTCGACAACTATTCGTGGAAATTTTTTGGTTCTATTTTATTAGATTTCAAATTTTCTTTCGATGTGAGCGAATTACCTATGTCATAACTTGTTCTCACAGGAGGTGTTACAGGAGTATTTGATATATCTGATCTCGTTGACATTCTGGAAAAACAGAAAGCTCAAGACTTATTTGCAGTTAGTGTGCCACGGGAGTATTGTTATGTCTCTGTAATGGTTGTGGTCACTGGTCGATCTACCCGCCATATTAGAGCAATTACTGAATTCATACGCAAGGTGTACAAGAGAAGAAAAGGTAGTCGTGATCCTACGCTGAAAATAGAGGGAGAAAACTCAACTAATTGGCAGGCCTTAGATTTAGGTAAGTCTATAAACAATTTAAGATATCACTGAAACAACTTCAGTTTTTCAGTGGATATTCATCATCATCTGCAGCTCTACAGCCCAGTGTGGTATTGGGCTTCCTCTATGAAATGCCTCCATTCAGTTTTTGCTTTTGCCTTCCATCTTGTAATTCCCATTGCCTTCAAATCGTCCTCCACATCCTGTAGCCATCTCTTCCTTGGTCTACCTCTCCTTCTGACCCCTTCCATCTTGCTATTAAGTATCAGTTTGGGCATTCTGTCATTTTTCATCCTTTCTACATGGCCCATCCATGCCAGCCACAGTGACTTGGCAAATCTATGTCCTTCCCTTCTAGTAGTTCATTTGTCTCCATGTTCTTTCTAATTCTCCATCTCTCTCCTTCTCTGATTGGGCCATTGATTCTTATGATTTTTCTTTCAAAATTTCCAAGGGTTTCTTCATCCCTACTTGTTAATGTCCATTTCTCAACTCCATAAGTTCAACAGGTCTAATAAGCATTTTATAGATCTTCAGTTTTGTATTCCTTGATAGTAACATTGATTTGAGGAGTGTTGCATTTGCAAAGTATGCCCTGTTACCTTCCATTACCCTTCGGTTGATCTCCGTGGATATCTTATTTTCATTGTTAAGTCTGACTCCATGATAGGTCAACTCCTTGACACCCTCAAACTCATAATTCCCAATTATTATGTTTTGTAGGTGCCGCTTGTTCTGATGAGCTAACATTTTCAAGTATTTGGTCTTCTCTTCACTAACCTTCAGCCCCACTTCTTTACCAGTGTTTTCTAAAATGTTAAACATTTATTTTAGGTCATTCACATTTCGTGCAATTAGTGCTATATCATGTGCATATGCAAATCCTTGCTGGGATTTATGCACTATGGTCCCTCTTAGTTTCAATTCTTTCATTGCATCATGTAGGGCCAGGTTGAATAACGTGGTTGAGAGAGCATCTCCTTGTCTTACCCCCGAGGTCATATTAAATGCTCTACTTGCTCTACTCCTAATAAAGGCTTTACATTGTGATTCATGCTAAGTCAATTGAACCAGTCTAATCAGTTTCCCTGGAATATCATAATCTCTCAACACACGTATCATCTCTTTCCTGTTCACGCTGTTGAAAGCTTATTTGAAGTCCATGAAGAGTATATGCAAGTCAACATTATATTCGTAGCATTTCTCCATTGTTTGTCTTACCGAGAATATCTAGTCAATGATACTTCTACCAGCTCTAAAGCCACATTGATATTCTTTCAGTATGTCTTTAGCATTGGTGCTTACATGTTTTAGGAGAAGACTGGTGAAAATTTTATATGCTATTTCAGTAATGTAATTCCCCTATAGTGTTTGCAATCATATTTGTCACCTTTTTTATATCTTGGACAAATCAATCCTGTCTTCCAACCTTCTGGGAACTCTTCCAACTTCCAAATACTACAAATTAGCTGATGTAATACTCTATTTAAATTTTAACCTCCATTTTAATCATTTCAGATGTTATACAATCATCTCCTGGTGCTGCATCATTCCTTTGTTTTTCAATACTTTCAATTACCTCTTCTATATTTGGAATGAGCACTTCCCGGTCTTCTGTGTGACTTTTTCATGCTCTTCTACCCCTGGAGTTAATTCCTTATTATACAGGTCATTAAAATATACAACCCATCTCTCTAGTATCACATTTTCCTCCCCAATGACTTGACCATTTTTATTTCTACAGGAGTGCACTTTTGGTTGATAACCTTTAGTCATGTATTTTACTGCTTGGCAGAGTGTTTTGCTTTCTTTAGCAAAATTGAGCTCGATGAATTCTATGGTCTCAGGCTCAACTTTGTGGAGGTTCATGTTCGTTTTAATTGGATATACTTTGTAACTTCCACACAATCTAGCCATTCACCCCACCACCCCCCCTCCCCCGACATTCCTTTCCGAAGAGTGCACATATATATAACCCTGTGCTGAAGAAATTTTTGTACCTGATGATGACGCCGAAGCGTTGAAACCGGCAGTACAAATAAGAATTGTGTGGAAGTTACAAAGTATATTCAATTAAAACATTATTGAGCTCTTCCACAGCCTTCATCTGATCTTTTAATTACTCCTTTTTCTTTCTTTTCAGTAGTTTATCAGTTTCTTTCCTGCTCTCCCTATACTTCTCTCTTGTTAATCTAGTCTCCCTTTGTAACATATTGTATCTATTCTTATTCTTTTCCTCTATTGCAAGTTTACACTCATTATCAAATCAATCTGCATTTCTTTTTATTTTTGCATTACCTATTATGTCCTTCGCAGTTGATAAAACAGATTGTTTAATTCTTGTCCATTGATCTTCCACAGAATATTGCTCTTGTCAGTTCTTCCCCAGTCCTAGTTAACTTTCTACTTATTTCATCTTTGTACCTCATAGCTTGCACAGGATCTCTTAAAATTTTACTATTCATATTAACCCTAGGCCCTCTTGGCCTATTGAGCTTATCCAAGAAGGCCAGTCGCTCTCTAAAATTTACTTTCACTAGATAGTGATCAGAGTCACAATTTGGTCCGCGTCCAGGCCTTATGTCCAATATAGAAGATGAATGTCTCCTGGATACCAGCACATGATCTATTTGATTCACAATTCCTGTCCCAGGCATTTACCAGATAACTTTGTGAATATTTTTATGTTCAAAGCATGTGCTCTTTATGATCGTGTTGAGCGACAGAGCAAGCTGGCAGAGAAGCCTTCCATTTTCACTTGTCTCATCATGCAATGAGTACTTACCTGCTACAGATTGCAAGAAGTCTTCCTGACCGATTTTTGCATTAAAATCTCCAAGAATGATAACTGCTTGATATTTTGGTGTTTTTTGGCATTCTCTTTACAGTTTATCATAAAATCCCTGCTTTTCTTCTTCTGTTTTATCTTTAGTAGGGGAAAGGGCTGATGTAAGGCTGATGTTACAGAAATTTCCTTTTAAGGTTATTTTACATAATGTGTCCCCTAATGGCTCAAAATTCATCTGACTGTTTCTTATCCTTCCATTAATCATGAAAGCAGTTCCATATAATCCAATTCTATGGCTGGGTACACCGTATAGTACTGTAAAATTCTTATCAATTCTACCATTTCCTATCCATCTCACTTCCTGTAGGGCTATAATATCCAAACCATATTTCAACATTTGATTGGCAACTTCAATCATTCTACCCGGTTTCAACAATGTTCTAACATTCCATGTTGCTAATTTCCATATACTCATTGTCCTTGTCTATTTGATTGTTGTATATTGAGGTCGATATCTTAAAAATCCAACCTTATCTATCCGAGGCAAGTTAAGAGGTTTCGTAGCAAGCAAATTTTTAATGGGTAGGGTTACTAGCCCTACCCCCAACTTGGAGGGCCAGGATTTATATTCAGGGTTTACTCCCTTAAAAAGGCTTGTTTCTCTACACATAAAGAGCCCTCTCTACCCTATCATGTGAGGCACACTTAGTCTGGTAGTTCAGTCAAGACCTGTCCGGCAAGGGAGGCCCTGCCAGTAGCTATGCTACTGCCGGCAATGCTCTTTGACATCCTTACCGCATACAACCCTCCCCATCCGACACTGAAGGTGCCTTCGAAAAGGCGTTGCCTCAGGGGGAGGATATTCGGTAGATATTATAAAATTCCTTTTTCTCTCAGTTCCATCCAACTTGCCTATCCTGTTCGTACCTTTTTCTCATTTTCTTAATGTTATCCCCTCAATCATTGTTATCAAAGTGCTCTGCATCCATCATTCCTGCCGCTGGATTTCTCTCAGCAAAACTCTTTCCTCTTTTGCCGTGCATTCGTTCGTAGCATTTCTTCCTTTTTTCTTTCTGTTAATGTCACCCTCTCCGTACCCACATTTCGATAGATTCCAATATTTGTCTCAATGACCCTGTTTCCACACCGTACCATACTGATTGTGCTGCCTTCCTAATGCATGCTCCATATTGAAGTTTTCATGAACCATTCCTTAACATTTGTAACAATGTCCTCGTCATCATTTTCCTCCTTGTGAAAGCTCCTTTACCACTTCACCACATTTCTTCTTCCGATGTCCTTGTCACTTTGACCATTACAGTTCAAAACAGTTTCGAGACATGTAAACTGTTCCAACTGTAAACTGCTCCACCTGCTCAAGTTAATAAGCACCCTTTCCAATGCGTAACTCAGCCTTGCTCTTCCTCGAAAACTACCTTATTTTGTTTGAAAAAATCCTTATTTTGTTTACATTGGTTCTCATCCCATATTTATTGCACTACCTTTCTAATGCACTCATTAATGTTAGCAACTCCCTGACTGACTTGCAAGCTGAAGCTTGGTCATAAGCGAACCAAACTGAATTTACGAGCTCCCCAATGACTTTCATTCCTATCACCAGTTCTTCCAATGCCTCTTTAACTATTTCCTCCACATACATGCATTGGTGATAATGGGTCCTCCCCTTTATGTAACACTGCCATCCCAACTCCCCATCCACCCCTCATCTGTGCAGTCTGAGACATGTACAAGTTATGGATAAGTCCCCTATTTCACCAAACCGCATATTTCCTGTGGTTTTGTTGGGAGAGGCACGAAAGTGTATCGTTGTACAATTCTATAGGCTGTGTCTGTTCAAAACCTACCTTACCTGGCAGAATATCAATAATAATATATGGAGTGATATCCACTCTTATATTGTGCTAGAAAAGGGTGTGGATACACACAAAAACTTGATAGCAATTTAAAATTTCAAGGTAAAACCAGGTCTTTTTTCACAAACATTATTTTATGTGGTTTTCTATATATTCTAAAATTTTTTGAGTTTTATGGGTGATTCTTGTTTATGGAATACTGATAATTTTTTCAGTTATGTTTTGCTCTGTTTTATTATTTTGCAAGACTTTTATGATTATTTAATGACATAATCCAAGGATTATTTCCATTTTTACCTAAAGGCACTGTCAAAATAGTTAATGAAAGTCTGCAAATTTTATTCAAGCAATATAATGCATTACTGTAAATCTTCTTGATTAGTCGAATCTTTGTTGAATCTTTGATTGTTTTTATTTTAGATTATACTTTATTATGAATATTACCTTTCCTTGCAGGAAATATAGCTCTCCATATTTTTCTGAAGACTACACGAGAAATGTATGACCTTGAATCTTTGTGGTCACTAGGGGCTGAATATGACAACTTATGTAGGAAACCTGATGACCCTCTGATTGCCCTCCTTCAGAGTCAGTTTGGCCTTGAAGGGCTAGAACCTTCTTCATCAAGTGAAACCAAAAACGTTCTCTAATTTACCTCTCAAGTTCGCTTAGTATTGCAAGTGATTGCCAATACTGAGAAATAAATTATTTTTCTATATTCTGCTGTTTTTCCTTCATTTACAGTGTAGCCTCAATAATCATGCATTTTTGAAATTAAAATATTTAGGGATAGGATGATATCTTTCATTTTCTATGAGAGAAGCTACATCTGCTCTTATCTACATGAAAGACCTTTGGGGATCGGGATGGTGAGGGGGGTAACGTACAGGTTTCTCACCGTGAAGGCCCGGGTTCAAATCCTGGAGACAACAAATATTTTTCAATGGTATCCCGATCCCTACTTGATCTCGCTTTGTGGAGAGCACTTTGAGTGAGTACCACGTCCATTGGATGGGATGTTAAACTTTCTGACCCCTTGGGGCCTTCCGACAAGAGTAGGCTAATGCCGATGCTGGGTTTCTCTCCACCCTTCCTTTACCACCCATCCCTAATGGCGCAAATGACCTTAGCTATTGGTTGCCCAACAAAACTACTACTATGAAAAACTTTGTGTACCTTGTGAATTAATATGCTTCTCATGGTACAGGTTTTGTGTAAAATTCTTGAAGTGCACGCAGTCACTTTGTATGCCTCCTTTAATTTTTTCTGCATCCAAACATACCATGCAAGATGTCACAAGAGTGTATGGTGTGGGAGTTAGGGTTCCAGCCTTTTTATGTATAAACAGTCATTTGTACATAAGTAATATATTTGCACTAATACATAAACACATGTACCCTTTTGCACATATATGACTATTTACGTTATTCAATAATGAGTATGTATGGGGAAAGCATTATATTAACTTTTTTTTAATTAAAAATGTTTGAATGGGTGTTTGATTTTTTATATATGGAGCATGAATGTGGATATAAAAGAACCTTAATGGAGAATGCAGTGCAAAT
The DNA here is from genome assembly GCA_037158775.1 of Hetaerina titia. Classification (NCBI taxonomy): domain Eukaryota; kingdom Metazoa; phylum Arthropoda; class Insecta; order Odonata; family Calopterygidae; genus Hetaerina; species Hetaerina titia. Next base: position 119,380,534 of record CM073772.1, read on the forward strand.
TCATGGAGAGCTTACCAAGGAATGTGGGGTTGCCATCAAGAGGAGGGGAAATGATAAGTTACGATTCCATAGCAGTAATGAGGTCAAAAATAGAGAGGAATATAAAGTGCAATCAGGATGTGTTTGTTTCATAGATTTTGAGAAGGCATTTGATAGAGTAAATTGAGTAACTACATAAGATGGGAGAAGATTGAAAGGGATGGGCAATGTATCTATAATCTGCACTTGGGTCAAACGATGTTGGATGGAATGGAGCGGGAGAGTATGCATACAGAACTGAAGAACAGTTGTTCTGTGGGGTGTCGTGTTTTCTTGTAAGGCAAGGTTTAAAAATTTATGAGTAAAGTTTGTCCATCTAAAATCTACCTTAAAGGTTAGATAACAAAATATTAAATATGTATATCATGTGGTGAAGAACAAGTACTTGAATCTGTCATTGGGAGCTCTATCTCTAATTTTATCTGAGTGGTCCAATGTAATGTGGGGCCATGCTAATATAGTGAGAACAGTACTTCCCTCTTTGGAGCCAACAGTAAATTTGGTGGACACTGTCTTGGGCATTACTTGGCGTTAGCCTTTCATACTAGGCATGAATGAGGAAAGACTAACTTTTAAGAGATTCAGGCGAGATGTAATGGAAGTTCGTCATTATAAGAAAAATAAATTAGTACTTTTCCACAGATTAAAGAGGAATCTGAGGAGAGGAGAGTGATTTATAGAAATATGGTCATTTAACTGGCAATTGGGCCGTTTCCACAGCAAACAGTGAAGCTCCCTCTCTCCAACTGACTCCACCCTTTGTGCATATCCCCATCCAATGACCCCCTATTCTCCACCCTCAGTTTTGTCTCCAACAACCCTTCCCCGATAATGTCCATCGTAGAATCACTTATCCCTCAACCTCCCTCTATGTCCCCTTCCAACCTAACCCTTCTATTTGCTTCCTTCCTTCTTACCGCCAGGATACCAGCTACCTACCTACCTACCACGGTCCTCTCAATAATGACCACAAGTGCTTGCTTTTCTTTCCCCCCCTCTTTTTACCTTTCTATATCTTTAGTTTCTCTGTTTCTTTGGGTTTTCCATACTTCCCCTCTTTGTCCCCACCTACCTTTCCCCCTCCCTTCCTCAAACAGGTATAAATGTGATGCATTCATAATTTGAATCTTGTGTTATACCTTAAGATGGTTTGATGAACTGAAACATGTTGTATGCGACAAATCTGTGGAAAAATGCAAATTTGTTTTTCTCCGAAAGACTAACTTGGCAGATTCCACTAGAATTTTTCACGGCCATGGTTTCGTCGCAAGGCAACATCGTCAGGGACCTGAAAAGAGAAATATTGCAGTGGAATTTGCCAAGTTAGTCTTCAAACATTTTTGCCTTGGATGATCTGCATGTCTTAGTCTTCTCTGTTCAGATTCAAAGGACTCTCAACCAAATCCTCCAACATACTCATCATGTTTGCTCTCATCTCATAGAAATATGCTTTCCAAATGTGGCCTAACTAAAGTGAATTAGCACCTCTTATTACGTTTTAATTAATTTTCCTGCTATCTGTATAATAGACCCCTTTTCCTTTAAGGCTGACCTTAATCTTCATTTAATGTGTACCCTATGACAAGTTTGTGATGTGTGATGCCCAGATATTTGTGTCTAAAGTTCATATCCGCCAACGCCTTTGATGTACTCCCAAAGGACCCCACTCCCAATTATCAAAAGCGTGTTAAAGAGGCCATCGCTTCCTGTGTTCACTTATTCAATGATAAGGAAAAATTCTTCTTGACAACTATGAACCCTTTACCCCCAAGACTTTATGGTTTACCCAAGCTTCATAAAATAGAAGTACCCATTAGACCAGTCGTGTCAAGTGTCAGTGCTCCAGTGCAAAAACTAGCCATGAAATTAAACTCGATTTACCGACAACTCTCTAGCTTCAAACCCAGATTCTCAATAAACAATTCCATTTCCTTAACTGAACGTCTTCTGCCCTTTACCGTACCACCCAACGCTAAGCTGGTATCATTTGATGTGTGCAGTCTCTTCACTTCCATTCGGACGTATGATACATTATTTACGCTCGCGGTATACTAATTAACGCCAATGTGGACCAACACATCGTTAAGGAATTAAGTTCACTTCTCAAAATTTGCATAGACCAAAATTATTTTTTATTCTGTGGATCCTTCTATAAACAAAAGGACAGGTTGGCAATGGGGTCACCTTTTTCCCTGCTCCTCGCCGAAATTTTCATGGACAATTCGGAGGACAAGATCCTAAGTGAAAATAAATTCAAAAATAATAGTTTATATTGGTGTAGATATGTCGATGACATCTTATGCTGCTGGACAGGCAGTGAAAGACAGCTAGACATATTCTTGCAATTCGTCAACTCCATTCATCCATCCATAACTTTCACCATGGAATCAGGAGTGGGCAATAAAATCAATTTCTTGGATCTTACAATTGAAATTATAGATAACACACATACTTTTTCAATATTTAGAAAACCCACGTACACTGATCAAGTGATACCCTCCGATTCCTGCCACCCCATCGCCCACAAACTAACCAGCTTCCATTCCATGATTCACAGACTAATCAGTATCCTGTTGACCACACCCAACTTCGAACGAGAGGTCAATACAAAAAAACACATAGTCCTTAAAAACGGTTACCAGGTCAACTTAATAGACAATTTATTAAAGAAAAATCTGAAGAAACCGGCCCTGAAGTTGAATGTTTCCCTCGCAGTCACTACTGCTCCAGAGCGAAAGTGGTGCAAACTCCCTTTTCATAACTCCGTGTCATACAAAATCGCCAACAGGTTTCTTAAAATTAATTTTCGAATTTCTTTTTATACCCTGTACAAAGCCTTATGCTCTAACAAAGACCCTATACATTGTAATAACTTAAGTGGTGGATATGAAATCCAGTGTGAGTGTGGAGCTACTTACATTGGCCAGACTGGCAGGAGCTTTTCAACATACATCAGTGAACACAGGAAAGGTTATATCACAGGTCATGCGAATTCTTTATTTGCCCAACATCTTCTTAACTCCAATCATTTCTGCAATTTTAACTTCAAAGTGCTTTACAACCCGACCAAAGGAAGGAAACTGGATGCCATGGAACAGCTGGAGATCTTACATCGCAAGGACATGGACCTCATTAACCAAGTCCAATTTTTATCTTCACCCTCATCCCCTCCTCTCCATCACCTTCCCTTGACGTACTTGTGACCAGTGATCCCTTGTCTTTACTATTGGAATTTCCCCCCATCCCCCTGTGCAACCACTGTCCATGTTTTCCCGAAGATGGCGGGAAGTCTTGTGTTCCCCCAACGTCTTTCTTCACGGACGATTTGGGAAGGCTCAACGCTGCGGGACAACTCCCACCCTACAACCCCCCCACCCTGTCGTGACGTTGCAAGTGTATCCGTACTCCACCCCTCCCTAAACCCTCGCTAGGGCTTTCCCACCGTTCCCCCCTTGGAACCATAACAGACAGTGATCCCAAATCTTTACCCCTTTTCACACCTCCTTGCGCTTCGATACTTTGCGCCCAGTCAACAACCGGGGTAAACCCAGATCTCATCCCCTTTCTCCACGGCCCTAGGATTATGGCACCACTCCGAGGGATCAATGAGACACCCACTCAATCCAGCCACGAGGTTTTCTCCGGACTTGTTTTTATGTTCCCCACCCCTTTCTCCTCCCCCGCACCTCGTCACTCATGCGTCCTTCCACCTCCCCTCCCTCTATCCTCCATTTTCCACTGCACACCAACCCCCTCCTTACTAGCTTTTCAGCATATATACTAGACACTGAGTTATGACTGTCACCAGAAGATGATGTAGTTACATCGAAACCGGTCGTATTAAAAACTTTATTTTGTAGAAAATCGCCAATTTTTATTAAAAATTATCTTAAGGCTACTGCAGGAAGGGTGTATAGATTTTGATGAATACATCAAGAAGATTAGGGGTAATAAAATAACTGTAACTTTTGTTGGCACTCATGAAGTTACATATCCCTGTAATCAACCCAACAAATTGAATATAGTTTGTTTATGGGAATTTAAAAAGTCTATTCAGGTGGTAAATTTAATATTAATGCCATAACATCTTGTTGATGCATTAATTAGCTATGGGGGACTGTCTAAGGCTTTCTTTCAAATAAAAAAAATGGCAACCACCTGTGTAGTCACTGCTTTTGATTTCAGGACATGAATTAAAAGATGCAATTGAGTTTTGAATGGTTTGCTTTTCATAAGGCCATACTCACTCGGACAGTATGTTCTTGCTCTTGAGAAATTATCCCATATTAAAATGATATGCCCTAAGGTTTTGGAGGGTATTGCCGTTAAAGAAATAGGTCTGTAATGACGGGGACCCTCCCAATTGCTACCTGTGTAGAGTGGTTTTTCATGAGCCAGCTCACTGTCACAAGGTATGAAACCTAGCCGAAAATTATTTTTTAAGTAAAGTTCAATGTCTTCAGCAAGCTCCTTTGGTGTTATAGTGGGATTTAATTTTGCCTCTTACTAAGAGAGCTATTTTTCCTTCCTGCTGTGTGACAATTTTATACTGCTAATGAGTTAGTGGCTAATTGGGGAGTTGCTGAGATCGTAGGCTTCATTTTGTGCACTAAAACTAGTTTTATTGTATAATTCAGAAAAGATCATTTGAGGTGCCCTTTTTACCCTCTATACTATAATTTCACCATTATCTCTCTCTCTAGCCAATTTGTGGGCTCAGCTGGACATTTCACCAGTTCTTCCCTGGCAATAGCAAAATGATACGAGGTTCATTTGTAAATATTTACATATCATTTTGCATGTGTAAAAAAAATTTTTACATGACATCATAAAGAGTTTTTCTCTAAAGGTTTTTAACCAGATTTTCATTCCCTTTTGCCATTGTAACTTATCCAGGGAAATATCTGTCCTAGAGTACAGGTGACTGTAAAATGAGCATATGAATTGACTTGTTTATTGATAATCCTTCACATTACATCAAATGCTTTTTATGTTTATATGCCATTGCATTCATAGGAGTAGGTACTGAAATATGACATAATTTCAGTGAATAACTATCCATTAAGTCTATTAATATAAAAATCCGAGATAGGCATTTATTTTCTAAAACTATTAAACTTTTTGGGTTAATCCCACTGTTCTGAGAGACCACTTTCCGTTCAAATAATGATCTTTACCTTTAACAGATGTCTTTAATAACTGCTTTCAGGACATGTTTTGTATGCCCTATCTTTCATTTTTTTATAGATCCCCACTTTCGTGTATAATTTTTAAATTTTATTTATAAGACAGATTAAAGGGATTACACTCAGTACAGATGCCGTTATAACCTATGTTACATGTCACAGATTTGCATGTCTCTACTCTGTTTGGTCTTTATATTTATTATTTCAGAAAAATACCACCCCTCCTCACTAAAAACTACGCAAAACTTAGGCGTGTATTTTTCGTGCTGCTTTATGCAATGTCTCATAATTCTAATGTTCATTCCATTTTTTTTGTGAGGATTTGATTTCTCCATCAACTCCAGTATCCTGGCACTTAAATGTCCAACTTGAGGTGTTATTATTTATTTTTTTCACTTACCGTGTTCCATTCGCAGATTTGAAAGTGTCAAAGCATTATAATTGTTGTATCGGTTAATATAGTGGTAGATTATTTTAGATTATATTATTATTATAGGAGTATTTTAGATTATTTTTCCTGAAGAAGGGCGCCATTTTGAACTTTGTATTTCTACTATTGACTAATAATATAGAACTCCGATGGGAGGTGTTAGGTTATCCTTAAAATTTGTCAGAATCAATTAAGTATTAACTCTTTGTATTGTAAATTATCCTTTACTATTTACAATTCATGTAATATATAATAACTAACAAAAACAGTTAAACAATACTCTACTGTTTTCTTTACAGTATTACCACCAATAATTATAACCCAATTTATTACATTAAGAGTTGTTCCTGCTCATGAAGTTGTCTGCCATTTCACAGACTTTATATCTTTGGTGCATGTACAAGCTTTCATTGATTATTTGAAATTTTACACTTTTACAGTAAATAGGGCCTAACATATGGGCTAGTAGTTGAATGTAATTAACCTTTATTAGGTTTCATTCTTAAATAATAAAAAAAATAAAAAAGTGCCACACTCATTGTAGTTATTTCCATTCACAGAGCAGTTTCACCCATCTTCAACCATCTTTTCATTTTTCTTTGTCATGTGATCAAATTAATTCAACACTGATGGCACAAATTCATACTTGAATGCACATCATTGGTTCCATGGACACTGCACATCATTTAGAGCTTTTGGTAGCATTGTACAATGGCAGATTTTGTCATACTTTAAACACAATATTCATTTCAGTCATTACTTTTGTTTGGGTGCCTAGGAATGTCAGTCAATGTTGAGCCGGCGGAAAGACCCTTCCCATCCAAATTCACATTCATTCTTGTTATATGTGTGCCCAAAACTTTTGATTGGAGTAATCCTTTTGGAAGAATCAGCCTTGATAGCCTCATGGATCAGGAACCAGTCACGGTAGCTTTCAAGTTTCTTCATCCATTGACCTGTTGACACACAAAAAAGCAAACACAGTTGTAATTATTTCATATCAATTACAATGTCATAAAATGGTTTTTGGAATTGGATTAATCCATCATTTTGGACCAACCAGAATTAGCATTGTAGTCAATGACTTTGTACCCTAGGGAATATTATATTGAGACACTGATTCACCTGAAAACATTCACCTAGTCAGAAAGAGAATCAAGAGAAATTCTTTATTTACCAAAGATATGTATTTGAACATGAAAACTTTTTATAAGTAATGCATTTTGCAGATAATAATCATTTAATAATTGTTTCTTTATATTTCTGAATTGGATAATTCATGATTTTAGCATAATTGAAAGAGAAAGTATTGGATTAATTTAATATGTGTGTATAAATGCATGTGAAGAAATTCAATGAAAACAATAGATACAGGCAGGTATTAGGTAGAGTAATACAGCTCTAGACAGATATTAAAATATGAGAATTGGGGGGTCAGTTTCTATTCCTGTGCCACCCACAGTTTACCAGGAAGATTGGGAACCTGAAAAAAATACAGAACTTGGGTGAAGTTGAGTGTGTCCAGACTTACCTGGATGTGGACAAAAAATTACAACATCCCATATTTACTCATAATTATAATGTTACTATGAATATCTTCACTTCATCGAGAATTCAGATTAACTTGTAACCTACTACAGTAGGGCAGATGCGTCAATAAAACATAGTAATAGTGGGTTTGTAAAGTTTCTTAGGAATCTGATTGAATTTTCATTGAACTATACATTACATGAGGCACTTAATTATCTTATTTCATGGAATAACCTGTAATTATTATTAGTCGGTTTCAGCATCAAAGGTTTTGGGATGTTCATCTTTTCCTTAGTCTTCCTGTTTACTGTAGCTACCTTGAATGCTGTCATCACATAAAGTAGGAAATTTCCCTATTTTCAAGAAACTGCAGGAGATGCCACAACAGTAACTTTTAACGGAGTCATCCACTAATATGCATTTCAATGCAACAATTTCAGAGTGTAAAAATCATTCACCTTGACCGGGATTCCCTATTTTGATCGCTATTACTATTGAGCAACTTATGGAGAATATTCTGTCATTGAAAGAGTGCATAGGACAAACAGTGAGTTCTCAGATGTGATCAGTATATTGTACCATACTAACATATATTAATGTCAAATGTGATATTGTTGTTACAAGTGTTTTATTTTTGTGTTTAAATGTGTTCTTTTATTTTACAAGGTTTATATTATTATATCTAAGTATTTATTCTATTTTCCATATTTTTAACAACCCTGAATCTGGCATAATGTGTTTTGTTGTTATGTAGGATAATCATCAACAATTATATTATCATGATGGATTATCTTATGTTTGCTTGTTTTATTGTATATTCTAGATTTTTTGTGTATTTTGTGTTATCAATTATTTATTGTATCGCAAATTGATGCAAATTACCCAAGTAGAAATAAGTAAATAAATATATTTCCATGCAAAAAGTAGGATGGTTTTAAATGTTTTTGGAAGAAAGGAAGTGGCGAAGAGGGCATAAACTACGAAACAGAGGGTTCAGTACTAACTACGGTCAAACAAGTTAAATATTTGGGGGTAGTTCTAACACCACGTCTTTCATGGGGAGCACATATCAGGACAATATGTTGATCCGCTTTAAAGAAACTGGGCTTCATTAAACGGGTGGCGGGGAAATGTAATGAAAAAGTTAAAGAGAGGTGTTATTTTGCTCCAGTTAGACCTCATTTGGAAAATGGCGCAAGTGTTTGGGATCTTTGGGAGAGTATCTGGCAAAAAGAATTGGATCAAGTCCGGAGGAAATTCGCCAAATTCATTAAAAATTTTTATGATAAGAACGCAAATGTGACAGGTCTCTTAGGGGATTTAGGCTGGGAGCCCCTTGAAATACAAAGAGAACAAGCGACACTTAGACGCTTAGAAAGATTCAGAACCAACATTTAAAAAAGTTTAACGATGACATTAAAGGAATTATAATGGCCCCACACTACTTAGGTAGATCAGACCACAAAGATAAAATGAGGGAGATAGATTCCAATACAGATAGATTCAAATACTCATTCTTTCCCAGAACGATCAGAAATCATAATAGTAAGAAACCGAAGTCACTCTAGAAATATCATCATCAGTATTTCAATCCTAGGATTGGTTTATTGCAGCCCTCCATTCGCCTCTATCTTTTGTCAATTCCCTCAATCCCTGACACCTTTTCTGTTTTACGTCTTTCACTTTAGAAAATATTAAAACATTTAATTTACAAGTCGGAACAAAATTAAACTGCCTTGGCTACTTCTAAATTTTTCCACTTACCATGCATTTTATCAACAGACTCCAGGTTGCCACCATATTCTGATGGCAGTACAGAAGGATGTATCCACTTGTGTAGTGATTCAATGGATCCAGCATGAACATGGAACTGAAAGTGTGGAATAATTACAAAATTAAAAAAATAATGATTTTAACACAGGTCAACATCCTGGTAGTCATTCATAAAAGAATATCTCTTGAGCCGACCCTTACTTTCTCTAAATTCATTAGGAAACTTGTATAAATATAATGTTACTGTTTCTAACATTTCCAGAGTGAGCCATAAAGTTTAAGTCTTTCTTTTAGTCAATCATGGATTTCAGTGGGCACCTTGGGAAATGGACAATATTAGGGGAATTGAAGAATAGATGTGAAAGCACTTCAGAGACACAATTATGGGTATAAATGATTCTCATGAATGAGTGAATTCAGATCTAGAAAATTTTAAGCCAGGCATATTTTTTTATAAAATAATCCTTGAATTAGTTTGTATGATGATTTGATTTTACACAAGTTTGGTTATAATCATGCCTTTGCAATATGATGTGCTTTTGTACAGGAATTCAGTTTTTATCTGGGAGGTACCCATTTCTTACACTCAAACTCATGTAATGAGACTTCATAAAAACACTCCATAATTTTACTTATGTTGTTGTGTTTATAAATTTGGAATAAATTTGTTGTGATCATGGGTCATTAATTAATTTGTTCTGTTTGGGACATCACAGAATCAGTTTCAAGGTTCGATCGATACTCTGTAGTTTTATGCAACCACATTATTGATGTATCTGCTCATTTCTATATTGTCAAATTTTCATTGTAATTTGGAAATTCAGTTGGGAATTTGACCAGCAAAACACAATGCTATAATTTTATATTGATTGTACACTAGTCACACACTCTTAGAGTAGAGTGCTGGCAAAGGAAAGCCGTTATTTCCTGAGACTCATCAGAGAAGTGGTAGAAATAATGAAGAATCCAAACAATTTCAACTGTGAGGATGGCTACACCCTGAATTCCACATGGAAAAGGGTGATTCCCATTTACCACCAAGAAAGAGCCAATCAGAGAGTTCCCGGCCAACCAACGTCTCCTATATATAGTGGCCAAATTGCAACTCAGATCACTTTGACCTCAAGATGCCTTCAGGACTGGGGGTGAAACAGTTGTCTACCAACTCACGAGCGCTAAGGTAATTCCCGGAAGCAGCATGGATTCATCAGATAGACCTTGAGGAAGCCTAAAGATTGACTGACTGATGTTATTGGTTCTAATGGAGCCATGTTTCACCTCCAGTAACTTTTAAATCCATTTAAAATAGCCATCGTATTCCTGTTGCCCAAGTTCTGACAGGATTTTTATCTATCTTCTGAATAACTGGTAGGTTCCTTGGCATCCATTGAACGCAGCCCTTGCTTGGTGATTACTTAATATGTACCTGAAGTACAGTCGTTTTGGATATTACAACATTGGTATGACCTGTCTATTTTTTTAGTCTCCCATTCACATCACCAACTTCTGATTATTTGTCACAATGATGCTGATTATTTTTTCTTGTCTTTCTTAACATGGATTGTCCTCCAATGGCTCAATTCTCCACTTGGCAGTATGCTGACAGTGGTTTCAAGTGGTGAAGCCATAAAAAACATAGTGATTAACCAGAAGTTTGGCTTTATGGGTGAGGGTAGAGGACATCTAATACTAAGCACTATACAGTATGCAAAATTCACTCATCAGAAATCACTTCCTTTATCTGTGCCACCTATGGATTTCCAGGAAGATCTGGTACCCACAAAATCATAGTTTGGGCAAAGAAAAGGGAGGGACCATCCAGAATTGAGCCTAGGGCCAATGGTCAGTACTTTCTTCGGCAAAATTTTGATGACTGAATGGTGCTTGATGTCGCCCAAATCACAAAACTAATGTATTGTGCCAACTGATATTTCAAATGCTATTGAATAACAGATCACTTAGAAAAAAACATCATCATTGTTTCTATAGGTGGACAGAACGATGAAATGATAGCACTGTCAGCCTTTTCCAATATTTTTGACTAATAACACCAAATTGTTTCCTCCCCTGAAAATGCGATGAACTTTGCAATGGGTTCATGGTGTCCTAAACAAGCTATAACTGCTGAATATAAAACTTTGTATCTTTCATCTGTGGTCAAATCAGGGGTGGATTTTGAATTGGTTGTCAACAGAGGCCACTAGGGCCTAAGTGGTGAGGATTACTTGGAGGGTCTCAAGAAGAGATGAGTTTCCTTGTCAGGATGTCTTTTAGGAGAGGAAGAATCTTTTACCAATGTGCTAAAAATAGTGCTTATGTATTTATACACTGAGAAATCATTAACCATTAACTTTCTGAGGGGGAGAAAAATAACAATGCTCCTGCACATACTTTACCATTATTCAGGCTTGAAGTTTTAATGAATCAAAGTTCAACTTACCCGAGCTCTCATTTTCTCCTTCATTAGGACTTTGAAGAGATTTAGGAATTTATCAATATATGTGGGGGCATTGATAAAGTGAAGCTGCTTGAGTCTCTGAGGATAAGCTTCCTGTAATTATAAAAAGAATCAGGATTGGCTGGTAATTTGTATCAATGGCATGTTATTAAGTCAATATCCAAATATAATCAACAAATGCGACAGAGCCAATACAATGACAGAGAAGTAAATTAGATATTAGGGAAACAGGCAGTTGAAAACACAACTTTTCTTATTTTAGGATGAAATTACCTAACATCAATTTTCTGGAAAGGAAATATATCAGTACCATGAGTAGATTCTATACTACTAGGTAACTAACCAGTAAAAAAAGTTTAAGAGAATTATGCATGCATGAGTAAGGTCACCTCTTAGCCATATGTATTGATATTTCCACTGATTGCATTTTAATATTTAAATGGCTATCATTATTATTATTAGGTAATCTACTGGTTAAGGTAGGTTTTTGAATGGACACAACTATCTAATAAATATTTTGTAACTGCAAACAAAACCCAATCCAGCAACCTACTCTACATCAGGTCTCTCTTCATCCCTATATGCTTCTTTCCTCCCTTCATCCCGTCCAACATCCCTATCCTGTTCCTATTCTGCCCTCTATTACCTACTTCCACACTCCACTACCGCTCAATATGGCTTTCATCCATTTTTCCTGCCTCCATAGGATTTCTCTCAACAAACCCCTCTCCTCACCCACCATCTCCAGTACTTCCTCATTTCTTTTCCTTTAGGTCCATCTCACCATCTCCATTCTTCTCCACACTCACATTTCAAAAGCCTCCAACCTATGTCTATCCTCCTGCTTCAGCGACCACGATTCCACGCTGTACATAGCTACGCTCCATATCAGAGTTTTTACGAGTCTTTTCTTAACCTCCCTACTCAACGTCCCCATCATCAACTCCATCCTCCTTGAGAAAGCCTCCTTGCCTAGCACAATTCTTCTCCTTACGTCCCTACTACTTTGACCGTATTGGTCCAAAACACTTCCAAGATATGTAAACTGTTCTACCTGCTCTATTTTTTCCCCTCCTATTTTAATGTTTAGCTTTGCCTTTTTCTTTCTGGAAAATCGCATAACCTTTGTTTTATTAATATTGATTCTCATCCCATATTTATCGCACTGAACCTCCAATTCACTCAACAATGCTTGCAACCCCTTGGATGACTGAGCAACTAATGCCTGGTCATCGACAAACCTAACTGATTTTACGAATTCCCCTCCGACTTTCATTCCTACCTCCAGTTCTTCCCATACCTCTTTAATCATTTCCTCCACATATATGTTGAACAGCACCGGTGACAGTGGGGAACCCTGCCTTATCCCTCTTCCTAACACTGCCCATCCAGACTCTCCGTTCCCCACTCGCACCTGAGCAGTCTGAGACATGTACAGGTTGCGGATCAGTCTCGTGTCCCTCCAATCCATTCCTATTTTCTTCAATACATGCATTAGTTTTTCCCAATTCACTCTATCAAACGCTTTTTCGAAATCTACGAAACAGGCAAATATGTCCTGATTGTATTCTATATTCCTCTCGATTAGTGATCTCATTACTGCAATGAAATCTCGCGTACCTCTTCCCTTCCTAAACCCAAAATGATCATCCCCTAACTAATCATTAGCCTTACTCTCTATCCTTTTGTTGATGATCCTGAGAATAACTTTAGCTGCGTGGGACATCAAACTTATTGTTCTGTAATCCTCACATGATGTAGCCTTTACCTTTTTCGGAATAGGAACCAACACTGATTTCACAAAATCTTCCGGCCAGATTCCTTCCTCATAGATACTACGAATCAGTCCATTTCGAGTCTCCTTCCCACATTTCCCTAAACATTTCCACAGTTCCACAGGAATGTTGTCTACCCCCATGGCGTTATTAGCTTTCATCTCCTTTAATGCCCTTTCTATTTCATAGTCAAGTATGACTGGACCACGTTTTCCACCATTCTGCTTTTGCTTTATTTGTGGCCCTTCTCAATTTATTGTTTAACTCTTTGTACTTCATTTTGCCTAACTCTGTGTTTACATTCTTCCATCTTCTCTCATCCACCTTTTCAATCGTCTCATCCGTTACCCATGGTTTCCATATCATTTCCCATTAACGGTTCCTATAGTCTCTTTTGCGGCTTTTGATATCACTTTCTATGTACATTCCCATTTTTCTTCGATAGTACTCAGCTCTTTACCGTCATCCATTATTTTTTAAACAGCCTGCTGATATTCCTTCCTTGTGAACCCATTTAATGCTTCTACATTCCATTTGCTAACCTGCCGCACTTGCCTCATCCTTTTGAAAAGGACGTTACATTTCATAACAACTAAATTGTGTTCAGAGTCTGCATCCGCTCCTAGGAAACTGTGCAAATGTATCACACTGTTCCTAAACCTGTGCTTAACCATAATATAATCTAACTGATACATTTCTGAGTCACCTGGCATTTTCCATGTTTACCTATGCCTTTTGTGGAGTCTAAACCATGTGTTGGTGATGACTAGCCCCTGTCTCCTGCAGAATTCAATTGCTTTCTCCCCGCGTTCATTACTCGTGCCTAACCCAGTCTCCCACCTCAACCCCATCTCTTCCTTCGCCTACCGTTGCATTCCAATCCCCCATCACTATCCAATGTTTCCCTGCAGGAACACACGCGATTATATCCTCTAACTCATCGTACATCCTTTCGACTTTTTCCTCCTTGTGGTTGCTTGGTGGCATGTATACCTGAACAATGACTAAGTTCGTCGGTTCTGCTTTAATCACTAGTACTAATATTCTGTCCGGTGCTTGCTCTATGTTGACTATGCTTCTTCCTAACCCTTTATTTAATATTAAGGCAACCCCTCGTTCCCGCCATTGTATATTATTCTATAATTGTCACTCCAGTAATCCCCGCTATCCTTCCATCTCACCTCGCATAAACCTAAAACATCTATATTACCTCTTTCCAACTCTTGCTTAATATTCTCTAATTTCCCTGTCTTCAATATTGTCCTGAAATTCCATGTTCCTATTCTAACTACCTTCTCTTCTTCTGCGTCTTCTGTCCTGATGCTGTTATTTCTCCCCCGCAAGGGTTTCGTGGGATGATGACTGTGGAAGCCTTGCCTCCCCCGCTACCGGGTACGAAACAAGGCCCCTTGGGCCGAGTCCCGCAGTTACCAGGACTCAATTTCTCTATGTTGTCCATCATTGTGTTTGGGAATAATAATGGAGGTGGTTTCCCGTGGCCTTCCTCAATAATGTTTTTAATGTGACACCATCACTTAATGGCCGCCCCACTGGGGTCAGATGCCTTTGCAGCCACTTCACTGAGGAACAGATGCTGCGTGGACTACCTTTCGTCTGGCTCCTAACCTTCGACCTATCTGGCATGGGTGACCCTACCAGGAGCAATTATTATTACTCCTGCCAGCAAAGTTCTAGGGGTCATTGGAATGCACAAGCCCTTCCTCCACGTCAAGGTGGGAGTCCATGGGAGGGGTTAAATGGCTATATGTCATTAGTATTAGTCTAACTAGAAATAGGTTTTTTACTTTACCTGATAATGGCTACACATTTTTGTAATCTTTGGAGCCTTTTTCTCTAGATATTTACTTCATTTAATTTATATTTTATTCTTCTTCAGCTCTTCAACGCCTCTCCCACATTAATTTCATCCATAATTTTTACTCCCTTTCCTCTTTAATCCCGACTTAATCAATATTCTCTCTTCTATTACAGTATTCCTCAGCACTGCATCTCAGAATCTTCCCCATTAACTTTTCTGCTTCCTCAGAATTTTCATTAAAAGCTTTTTTCCCCTCCCTGACCATATGTTATACATATTTAATCATTTTCCCTATTTTGCTTCCAGTTTTATTCTCTCAAGTTTTTTGTATGTCAGCATCTCAAAACACTAATCTATGCTCATCTTCTTTTGTCAAAGACCAGGGGCACCAAGCTTCCAAGTGACCAATCCTCATAATGCACACAACTTATTACTATCAATGTAACCTATAAAGAATATGCAATGCTTGAAAACTTATAGTACATTATTACTTTTAGTGTTTAAACCCATTACAACTATTTTCTGTTTGACAATGCTAATGATATTTATAACTGTGTCTCCCATAGAAATTCATCTCAATCCATGGTGTAGTACCTACCTAAACATAAAATGAATTTGCATTTCGTGCTGGAAAGAAATGCAAAAGTGCTTACATAATGGGTTAATGGCCCAGACTTCTTTCTAAAGGAGGTAAAATTTTCAGGATTCTATGAGGAAAATCTGAAAATCAGTCCCCACCGCTGACTTCCATGATAAGGGTCTCACTAATTGAAAGATGGTGGACAAGACTGAAAGATGGAACCCTGTTTACATCATTTGTCAAAGAATATTTTCTTTTTTGTGCCTTTTAGAATACATTTACATGCATAATTTATAGAACAAAGTTTCTTACTTGTGCACAGGTGAGTACTTTCTTTATCATTGGGAATGCAAGCTTGGAGACATAAGAGAGAGTGATGTTGTTCATGTCAAAGATGAACACATCTCCAATTATGGGTTCTTCTTCCATCAGCCGTATATCCCCAGTCATAAACAAATACTTGAAGCAATCTCTGGTGTTGAATCTGGTACCATCAGGATCCATGAATCTGTGGAGGGTGATTCGGCAGCCTGCAGGAGTGAGTCTTGGTAGAGGAAACGCCTGCCTGCAAAAAGATATGAACTTAGTCAATTACATGCCACATTCGGTAGGCAACTGTTGTTAAGGTTAAATAATTTTCTTCTCAGACACATGAAACATTGAACACTTCCAACTTATCAAAATATTATTGTGGGTCATGGATTAAATAATTTCAAATATATCTTTTATTTGCCATTTTATAAATTCTGCAATACTGGTTGGAAATGAAATTTGTCTCCAAATTAGTTAATTACATTTCCAGAATATTAATTCCAAAAGTATGTTCTGAGCCAGCCTTATTTAAATTGGGGAAAAACTATCGATTAAAACCGATGCCTTTAGAGAAATTATCAACCAATAGAGGGGAATCAGTTTTTTGTGTTCTCTTAAAGTTTCAACATTAACTTTGTTTCTAATTAACTTTCATTTTATATTAAATATATCAATGCTAGTTTTTGCTTTTATTAAAATGAAGCAAAACCTTATAGTTAAACTTTCTCTGTAACATGTTCATGTGGGTTTCTTTATTTTACCAATGTATTTATTAATTACAGCAAAAATTTGGAGAAATACTATCAAGTTTTAGTTCACTCAGTTTGAATCGCTTTAAAATTACTTAAATATAAGCTGATTATGATTATATATCACTCAAAATTTATTAATGTAATTAGAGTATCAGATCTTTAAATTCATATTCTAGTTGAAAACAATAAAGGAATCTGGCTGAATAAAAGGCTCTTTAATACCTTTATTGTGTATGCAGTTGCAAATGAAACATGCCAGTACTTTAATTTTTTGAACTGTTTTACTCTGTTAACTTGGATGTTGACTCACATCTTTATAATTTTCATTCTATTTTGTGTATATGTGTGAAATCACAGAGTAAAGAAATCTACAGTTATTACCGCTGTAGCAATGAATGCAGTTCTGGAGGGGACGATGGCAGGTTAAAATCTAGAGGCGGTAAAAGACAAATAAAACTTCCTAACTAATCATTTTCCTCCATTTTTCCCTCCGACCTCTTTTTTAGAGATATAATTATATTCCAGCCTACATTCTTGGTAGATTTAAACGCCTAAAGAATAAGCCATAATGTAAATGAAATGGAAAACCCAGCAAATCTATGGTCCATTGTGCTTCTGCCAGGGGTCCTCCTTTTTGCCGCCACACATTGAGGGAGAATTCTTCAGCATTAATCCAAGATTAAAGCCTCCTTCTTCGCCAGTAAAAAATGAACACTTTAAGAATTATTGTATCTTCAGTGTCTCAAGAAATACGTAATCCTACAAAATTTTAAGCTGTCAGCTACAATTGAAATATTACGAAATGCCCTAAAACTAGAAAAAAAATTTCGGAAAATAATTGCATTTACAAAACGAAGGGTTTTTGACGTTAATTAAAGTAGTTTCGTTGTAACTTATTACAATTTGAAATTTGGAAAAGAAATCCTTCAAATTTTTTTCTTTGGTATTTTTGTTCTTGTGTTTCCCTTGGCATTCCTGTAATTATCTACACCATTTAATATATTGCTGCTGCTAATGAAACACAGGTGAGTTCACTCTACGTTCAACTTTTTATTCGCCCGTCATGTAACATATTGCCACTCGATATCTGCACCCCGAATATGCTGATATTCCTTTGTCCAACACCAGAACTAGGCCATTGAGCCGCTAATCAGGGAAAAACACTTTCTCTGTAAATAGCGTCACTTCCGGCCCACCGTCACAGGCCACAGTCGTTCAGCATATACTTTTAACACGCGTAAACACCTATCTGCCTCATAATGCGAAAGTCAAGGGACGATCACCTTGAAATGTAATTGAAGATAATTCGAGGACGGGGCGAAATAAGTATTTTAGCGTTCATCAGTGCCGCGGACTGCGATATAACTTACGGGGATTATTTAAACTCGTTTCAAAATTACGCAGTAACGAGTTAAATCAAATAACCAACAGAAAACATTAAAGAGTCAATGACAGCGTAGCCGTAACTTAATACCACCCCCTTGATTCCAGTAGGCAGTCCGCCAACTGGAGTTAAAGTTGCCACTTGATTCATTGAAATAGATTGAAAAGGAAGCATCTTAACTTGTGAGATTTTAGTAAAATAATCTCAAACTAACGCAGTCGCGTGCAACTTATTCGAATGATCATGCCAATTAGATGGCACTCCGCATGATCAATCTTACAAAGAGCTTCTGGATTGGGGGACTTACGTTGCTTCATTTAATTACTTGACGAACGCATTGATACCTTTGACACCATCGTCGTGATTCCGTCATTCCGAAAATCGAGTATATTACTGATAAATCCTAACCGACTGCATTGTTGTTTCTCATGTATTGCCTGTGGGGGACACACAAATAAATATGTGGATACCCTGGATATGTGGCTCAAAGTCCTAATAAGTAAGCGCAGTGCATTTACATCACCGCTTTAAGGGATCGCGACACCCGTTGATTCATAAAGTAAAGCTAATTCACCAATGAAATAATGATACGCTGTTGACCTAATTATTATCTTAGTTATGGAATCAATGAACGTCACATGCGAGGGAGAAAGAGTTGGGCCCAGCGAAGCGTGCGAGCAAATACATCAGGTTATTTATTACACGAGTATTTTAGTTTTCTGGTTCAAGACGAGGAATCTGGGCAAGGGCCAACCTTGCGTGATCGATTGCGATTTGGGAGACTTTAGCAACCAGGGCCGGGGGGGGGGGGGTGAGGAAGAACGAGACAAATCCGTGACGTAGATTATGGAGAGACCGAATGTAAAGATCGGGACCATTATCTATTCACCAATGTAAGAAAATTGAATTCCCTATGTCGGGGTAAGGCTCCACCAGAGAAGAAAACATGAAATGAGTATTAAAAAGGATTTGTTAGGATTGAGTTAGGAGTGAATCGAGTGGTAGAAGAATCAGCACAATACAGATTAAATTGGAAGGAGAATGTTATGCGAGTGCCTTCAAAAAGGATTCCCGTGAAAACTATGGAATACAAATCATTGGAGAAGAGTGATATGTGGAGGTTAAGGATGAGAGGGTGAAGCTGGAACGAGCATAATCTTGGGGTGGTGTGTAGGAAGAAGAATGGATTCAATTGAAAAGAAGAACGTGAAATGTATGAAAATATTTATATAATAATAATATTCATAGATGCGAAAAAGCGACGCTGCCGTGATTTGACACCCCAATCAGGTGGTCACGGGAATCACACGGGGCGAATGGTGAACATGGGAACCCGTGAATGGGACGAAAGTGGAAAATTGAGTGTTAAATCGAAATCTGGAAACGTAACGCCGCATAATACTTTCCTTTTTCCTCGACTCCCAAAGAAAATGTGGTTTCTCACGTGGCGGCGGGCTTTCTCCTTTTTCCGGTCTCCCCACCCCCTCCATCAACCCTCTCCTCCCCCGTCCACCTCCGACTACTTCTGGTCGGCGGTCCCGTTATGTCATCAAGTCTACGGGGAGTGGGTCACTTTCACCCGAATTGACGCCTCGGGGCTACTGCCTCGGTGGCGTCCTCCCCGTGAATCAAATGCACGCACGTGACCCTCTTGATCACTGAATTTCCGAATCCACCCTGGTTTAACACTTGGCGATTTTTTATTAGCGATGAGTCTACCGGTCAAGGTGGGGCTTTGAAGGACCCTGGTCCATGATTAAACCTTATCGTTACACGATACTGGATACCTTATCACCCAAAATTCATCGTGAAGAGCTCCCTCTGCCTTGTGGCGGGTCCCTGGTATCCTTCACAGCGCTCTCTTACAACAATAAATAACAAATACCCCTCCCGTCATTTCATCCCGTCCATTACCATTGCTCTTATACTTTCTCTCCTAGTCATCCCTTCCACGGCTCCATCCACTGCTACATTAGTATTAATTCATATCTTAGTGATAGTTCAGTGGGTAGAGCGCTGGGCTGGTGACAGTGGGGTCTGGGTTCGACCCCAGGTAACGCCTTTGGGTACCCTCCATCCAAGCTGTGTGATTTTTCGGTAATTTGATCTTCCTGAGAAATGCACATGCAGTTGGGGTCAGCACGGGGTGAGCCCTACCCCCTTCCAACAAAACGACCGCCTGCTTGATAATTGTGGTTTTTCATGTCTCAGGAATTGGGGGACCCAGTTCTTTTTCCTCCTTTGTATCTATATTTGCCTTACTTCCTCTCTTTCATGCTCTAAAACCTCCTCATTCCCATTTTATCTGTCCATCTTATTCCTTCTATTCTTGTGCATGTCCACGTTTAGAATGACTCCTTCTTTTCTTACCCGCCGCTCTCGAAGCGCATGTTTCCGCTCCATACAAAAACACGCTCCGATCGTAACACTTCGGCATAACCTTTCAAAGGCTTATATCCATATTGCTCGTAAGCAGCCTTTTACTTACGATTTTAATTTTGCAACTCCATATATTTTCTAGCTCCTTTCATTCCTTCAGAAATAAGCCTAATATTTTCCTCGACCAGCATTTTCTCCTCAATCACTCTTCAAAATTCCATTGCTTTTCATCATTTCCTACGTCCACTTTTCCTGCCTTTTCCGAATGATCTCTAGAAATGCCCTTTTATTATCTTTCCTTGCCAGAAATAGCAGCTTTTCGCTCGTTTTCTCTCTATTTATTTTAATTTGTATTTTTTCAATTTTCCTCCGAACTCACATCTCAATAGCCTCCAATCTTTGCTTATCGTCTTGCATCAACGATTTTCGGAGCCGTAAAACTACAAAACTACACATTAAAGTTCTCTCGCCTTTTTATTACATCATTACTTAAGGACATCGTCGTCACGATTATTAGTTACTCAAAAAGTTCCGTCACTTCGCCAGTGAAACTAGTTATGGGGCAGGTCTCGAGAATTACCCATGATATTCTCACTGCCTCATAAACATTTTGAGAAACGCATATTGAAAATTAAGCAATCGTAGTATTCTACGGAAAGTTTGCTGGCATGACGCCTTTCACTCTAGGGAATCACCAAATGCCTGTGGATAAATTATTAATACTCCTGGAATCAAGATTTTTATTGCGAAAACTCAATATATTGGAGTGCTAGAGCAATCGGACAAATCATCTTGGGTTGCTCTGCCGCATGGCAGGTACTCTCATGATTGACCTCATGTCTTCCTGTGCTGAGCCATCTTGATTTCTTCAAATTTTCTCCCAATCGTGACCATGTCCAACCCCATATATCTTTTCCTCCCTCTTGCTCTCTTCTCTTCTATCATTCCCTCATTGCAATTGGACAAAAGGGAAAGAAATATCTACGCCGTTCACAAGCGACGTATTTACTTGGGAGTGAGGGACCCTGTCCTGACGCTCCGAGGGGAGGGAGGAGCTTGGATGTCCTTGGCTTCACCTGAGTTACGACGAAATTAAATAGACCGAGGCGTTCTTACGTTCAGTTAAATGGCCCTAAATTTGAATTTATTTATCTTGGCAAGACACATCGATCAGCACGGTATCGTGACAAGAGGTTACAGTGTTAAATTCCAAATTTTATCTTGCAATTTTTGCTCTTTGAGAATTTTATCTGTTTAATGTGCTTGTTTCATTTTCCTTAAGTGTGGGGATGACACGGTTATGCTCCACAAACACCATTGTTTCTGCCGGAGCAACCAGACGAGTTCAAACCGCGCTGAGGAAGGTAGCATCTTTTTAAGGAGGTTCCGCTCCAGCGTGACTTCTCGTAACCGTGGCGGGGAAGGAGAGGTCGGGGTTGAGGGCGGACGACATTAATGGAAGACGCTTCATAAAACTGATTTTTTTATCGACCAAAGTCATTAGGTTTGCTCAGAAAACCACGCATCGAATTAGAATTTGTTTAAGCCTCTAGGGAGGAAGGGACCTGATGCAGAGTAGGTTGCTGGATTGCGTTTTGTTAGGAATCCCAAAATATTTATCAAATAGTTGTGTCCATCCAAAAACCTACCATCACCGGTAGATGACCTAAAAATATAATTTTTTCACCAGACTCTTTTCTTGGGCAATTCACGTTTGTGATGGCTTAATGCAGGGGTGCCCACACCCCTCCGCCAAATTTCTGACTCATCCCCTCCCCCATTAAATGAAAACTCACAAAAATCCGGGATCCACTCTTTTCACATTTGAATATTTTTACTGTTAAAGGTATTATTTTGAATACATCATAAACTATATTATATAACGAATACAAATCGTGTTTAGAAATATTGCGAAAACAATCTTATCGTATTATAAACTGCACAATGAAAACAATGAAGATTTTTACATACTGCATTGTAGTGATATCAAATGACGTCAAGGACACATAAATACCCCCCTTCAACCACCTCATTTCAACAAATATCGTAGTTTTAAAAATAATTGTCCTTTGTCTTAAGAAGTTTGTTTTCCAACTCTTCGAAAGAGTTAATGGCATAGTAGAATCGATGATTCCTACTCCCCTTATGAGCATCCCAGAACCCCGGGCACCCCTTCTAATGGACAGGACACTCGGCCGGAGAGCCCTCGACTCAAAACCGTGAAATACAGATGAAATTAAATATCGGGCCATTTGATTTTATGGGCATCTAAACTCTCGGAGAAATTGCATTCGGCAGGAATGAACCTTGAGAACTTGCATGCGGTTTCACTCACCTTAAGACTGTCTTTGGTCCGCGGGGAGACTTACTTCCTTAATAACCATTTTGGTTAATGATTGTTGCTATATTTCAAGGGAATTTGAATTAAAAAGATTGATTACTGTGAAACCAAAGGCTAACAATTTTTCAGCAACTTGTTCCACCATGACTTTGGGCTTTTGGATGATCACGCCGGGACACGAAAAAGGCCAGGTAAAAAAGAAAGGGGTAATCAGATGAAATGGTTGATGCCTAAGAAAGATTCACTTTCGCAAATGAAAAACACGAATGCACGTAGAAGGATGAAAGAAGAATATAATTTTAACCGTTCGAGTGATTAATTTTCCTGTTAAGTCACACTACGTAAAAATGATGATTTTGAGGAAGCTCAATCTTTCTTTCCAGTGTAAATACTCCACTCTGATCGTATTTCTTTAAATTATGAAATGAAATAATCTTGGGAAATAAGCAATGGAAATCTACTACCTTGAACAAAAAGTTCCCGGAATAATCACCGTGTGGCGCTCCCATCGTTCCGATTTGAGTTCTGTTTTTTTTGTTAAATTGGTACATCTGTTGTTGATATTCCCTTTAAATCTTAGTGTCATAACTTGACATTTGCAAAAGTTACGTAGCCAAGAGTACATATATCTCTGTGTGTGTTGGCGATTTTTTACAATTGCAGAAATGGATTTAAATTTGCAACAACGAACTTGTATTAAATTTTGCGTAAAAACGGATTTAGTGGCGCACGGACGTTGGAAATGTTGGAAAAGTGTTCCGGCAACGATTCTCTAAAAAAAACGGTCGTTTACCAGTGGCACGAGCGGTTCAGAAGTGGTCGTGAGTCAATCGCAGATGATGAACGCAGTGGCAGACCATCGACATCGAAAGTCGGTGAAAAAATTGATAATGTAAAAGAAATGTTGGTCAATAACCGCAAATTAACCATCAGAGAAATAGCGGAGGACTTGAACATTGCCTATGGATCCGCCCAAGACATTGTGGTTAATGATTTGGGTTTCCGTCGTGTAGCAGCAAAGTTGGTGCCAAAAGACCTCAATTTCATGCAAAAAAGAGACCGTATTGACGTCGCAAAAGACATGATTTGCGAGGCTGAATCCGATCCCACATTCATCAAAAGGATCATTACTGGAGACGAGACGTGGGTTTATGAGTACGACACGCAATCCAGACATCAGGCAAGTGAATGGCGTTCACCAAATGAGCCGAGACCAAAAAAACCACGCCGTTTTCACTCAAAAAAGAAGGCAATGCTGACGGTTTTCATGGCTTACAACGGTGTAGTGTATCATGAATTTTTGCCAGAAGGCCAGACAGTAAACAAAGAGTATTATTTGGGCGTTATGAGACGTTTGCGTGAAGCAATTCGCCGAAAGAGACCAGAAATCGTCGCACAGTGCGTCGAGACCGTCGCACAGTGCTATCATTATTCGTAATTTTTTGACGAAAAATGCAACACATACCATCCAAAAGCCACCGAATTCACCTGATTTGGCTCCCTGTGACTTCTTTCTGTTCAATCAAGTTAAAAAACCATTACGGGGAACGCGTTTTAGCAGCCGAGAGGAAGTAATGGAAAAATCGCAGGAAGCACTGATGGACATACCGAAAACCGAATATAAAAAATGTTTCGAGGATTGGATCAAGCGCTGGCATAAGTGTGTTGCAGTCGATGGGGATTACTTTGAAGGGGACAATATAGATTTAGATGAATAAACTTGTATTTTTAATTTTCTGAATAAATTCCGGGAACTTTTTGATCAAGGTAGTATAACAGTTCTTTTCTCTCTATCCCAAAGTTCTTGGCTGCTGGTTATAATGGCCTTTTTCGAAATTAGAGCAGAAATATAATTAAAAACTCTAATCTTTAGGAACTTGTGTGAGCGTTTTTATAGCTACCACGTAAAGTATCATTGACCTAGACACATATTTCATAGCCCAAGGGGAATTGTGCGCATAGGATAAGAGTTACATAAAAATCTAATGTTGCGGACAATCTTGAAGGCTGAGCTCCGTTTAGAGGTAACGTTTGCAATCGTCCAAGGGAAGGATTTCAGGGAAACAATCTCTATCTTCGTTGAAAGAATGTTACTCAATCCTGTAACTTGAGGGCGTTTTTATGTACCTTCAATAAGTGAGCAAATAATTGAAGAAATGAAAATAATTGTGAATAATCAGTTCTAACTCCATTTGTATACAATTATCACTATTCAAACCACTAAGCGAGGCTCGCCCCTCCAAAGTATGGGGACGAATGAGGTAATAACCAGAACCTCGCCCTAGGAAATATAGCTAGCTCATATATCTCAATGGTCCAACGATGCATTTGAAGCATGCTGCTGGAGGAGAATGCTGAAGATTAAATGGACAGACAAAGTGAGGAACGATGAAGTGTATGGAAGATCAGAAGAGGAAAGGACCATGTGGAGACCTGTACGGCAAAGAAGTACTAGATGGATTGGGCATAACTTGAGGCACAATGGATTAGCTAGAAACATAATAGAAGGCAAAATATAAGGAAAGATCCCGCGAGGAAGGCCAAGAGACAAGTATCCCCTGCCACACACCTTTTTGGTGGCTCGCAGGGTATTTATGTAGATGTATCGTACATGGGGCACATTAAGAAGGACGTAAAAGAGGGAACCTATCAGAGGATGAGGGAATCAACACGAAACAGAGAAGAATGGAGGGCTGCAGTAAACCAATATTAGGATTGAAATACTGATGATGGTGATCTCAATGGTGTTACGTTTTATTTCATTTCGTTTTGAAAGTGTTTGCCTTCTGTTTAAGACAATGGAATGATTGAGATCGAGTTCCTACTAGGAATATTTAATTTAAAAATTATTCGAAGGAATTAATTAAAGCTCTAAGAAAAATCACTGATAAAAAAATAACTCACGTGACAAATTTTTGAGAATCGATTAATTACCGCAATGTAGTGGTTGACGGGAAACAGAATGGAAAGGAACATCAGAGGAAGGTCCCAGGTGAGATACTAAATGAAAATGACCACGGCCAACGCGAACGTATGTGAACGCTTGAAGATGTTAGCCGATTGAGGAAGCGAGTGGAGAGAGCCGTCAAATTAATGGCATCGTTGATGACTGCTGTAAACAGCAATGGATGCCGAAAACGAATGTTGAAATTCAAGGCTCACACGTACGCATTATCTACGAGACGCAATTGTTTCAGATTTTCGTTTCTCAAGAAATTAGATAAAAAAGATTTTGAGAAGTCTCATTCGTCGAGAATCTCGAGAAATATTGGAAGAGGCAGAGACGTAATTTACCGTTTTCAACAAAAATAGGTTCTAGCACAGACACTTTCAAGTTTTGTTTTTAAAAATTGGGATAACATACCTCTCATAGATGTTTTTTTCATGAGAATGAATTTTTAAACACAAATTAATATAATATATCACAGCATGCGGATGTCTTAAACACTTGAAAAATAAATTATTAAAAAAACTTCTCTAGTAAACCGAAAAAATATCTTCGGCGTTGATATATCTCTCCGATGATTTATCTAAAACCTCTGTGTATCATCGAAACAGCTTTAAAATGTCATGTTGAAAATGAAAATGTAAAACACGTTCATTCCTAATCAGTACCAGGAGACTCAAGTCTCTTATTTTTTAGTACATAAAATAATAATACAAAATGTGTTAATATGCAATAGATAAGATGCTAAATCCTACGTGAAGATTCACAAAAGAAAGTTTCCCATTATTTTATAAGAAATTCGATACATGCCATATTTGATTACCGACCAACCTTTTCCTAACAATGTCAATGTACCAAAGATTTTTTTTTAATGTATCCATTTCACCTTACCCTTTTCAGAGCATATTATAAAATTTGTTTTGTATTTAATGAAACCCCAAAACAAATGTGCAGTAGCCATAGTAGGGCAGTGAAACCACAAAGGATGTGCAAGTTTGCCGGCAATGCTTGCCGCCGATGTCTTCGGCAGGATTCCAAACCTACATTTTTGGCTACTTACATGAAGGCGCAGGCGTCTTGAATCTCCGGGCTGAGTGGATCCCGCTGAGTGAATAGTTCCGGCATGATCTCCCTCACCGTGAAGTACATGTCCATCTTCGACTTCACTCTCTCCCGGTCGTGCTTGCAGCCCCGGACGAAGGCGAGGATAAGACGATCCTCTGAAAGATGACAGGAAAAGGCATGATGGTAAGAGGAAACCCGAGTTAGGCTCGTACACCCAATCACAGCGATCAGTTCGAAGACTGATTTGATGGATGAGGTCAGAGCTCATCTAGAACTAAGAGCTACATGTACGAGAAATCCGTATGTACGGAAAATGGGTTTCTTTCCCCTCGCCGTCTGCATTTACCCACAAAATATTTTAGCTCAGCAAATATAGTTCTGCTAGCCCTCACCGGGGGGCGTCCAGAGGCATTACCCGGATGTGCAACCGTGGTTCTCTCATCAATACGTAAACATAATGGCTGTTATGGTACTTTGGAATATCTGAATGGCAGCATTTCAGCTTACTAATGACCACGAAACGATATGAATACGACTGAAAAGGTCCTCTCTCATTAAGGCAAAAAGTGATAGTAAGGAGGTAAATATGTTGCAACGAAGTTATTTGCATGTTCACCTTTCTGTAAGTTTTCTGGATGGATTCACATATGCGTGCGGCTTGAGTTTAGCGTGCGCCCTGTGAATTTATTAAGAAATCTACCGGTTGACATAGGATTTGGATGGACACAACTATCAAATAAATATGTTCTAACTCCAAACAAAACACAATCAAGCAACCTACTCTACATCAGGTCTCTCTTCATCTCTGTGTACTTCCTTCCACCCTTCATTCCATCCAGCATCCCTATCCTGTTCCTGCCCTAATAATGAATATTAGCGGATGACTCCGAAGTCGCGGAAAACCGCCTAAGTTACTCTTGCGGCATCCCCCGCAGTTTCTTGGAGTTTCTCCACTCTTCCTCACACCCACATTTCAAAAGCCGCCAATCTACGTCTATCCTCCTGCTTCAATGACCACGTTTCCGCACCGTACATAACTACGTGAAAACTAAATGAAAACGACCTGATGGAAGGTAACTATGAAATATAACGTATTTTCTCTTTCCTCGAATTATTCTGTAATTTCCGATCCATATTTTTCCATGTTCATTTCACTTAAATGTCTCAAATTGACAGGAGGAAATAAATACATTTTCTGAACACCTCTAAATGGCAAATGATGAAGTGCGGAACGTGTCTTTCACAGCTAGATCTCTAATTTGCATGAAAATCAAGATTAGATGAAGTAATGGACCAGAATATGAGGCTGGGAGACGAAAAATGGCAATCTCTCATCTCGTTATACCTTATATCAAATTGGGTAATAAAAATATCCGAAAGTGCTTCTTGAACGTCCTAAATGCCCTTTACCCAAAAATGTCGAAGGCATGAAATATTGGCAGTGGAGCACTTTGAATCCCATTTTGTTTACTTTCCTCATACTCAAAAAGACTCAAAAAGACCGAAAAATTAAATTAAACCTCTCTCTTCGATCCTTCACTCGCTGATATTAGGTATTTAGTATTTGAGTGAAGATGAAACGTTTTACGACAATCTACCACAAATTTGTCGGGGGCTTCGTTGACGTTCGTTAAAGGCTGCGTGCATGGATATTGATGATTGTCGTCGATGTGGAAATACTTGACATTCCCACATTCATGAGGTAAATGGTACGCTAAGTACTTCTAAGCACTGCGCTCGAAGTACTTCTGGATTTTGTTTCTGTTCTCTGTTCTCCGGCAGACACGGTCTCATCGATTTCGATAATATCACTCACCCGATTATCTCTCTGCCAGACTTCTCCTTTATTTTTTGTTATGTATCACGTCTTCCTTATTCGACATAATTTCCTTGTTTTCGCCTGTATCTTCCATAACATTGTTTATCGTAGCATGAATCGTCCATTTGAATATTGTAGTTACAACCATTAGCGCGCAATTTAATTTAAAAGTAGACGTTTGAAAGTGGTCTTTGCGTTAAATTTAGCTTGGTCACTTTTCAAAGAGTTAACTTCTATATCCCTCATGCTCCTTTAATTTCGCGCTCTAATCTGAAATACGATCAAATACGAGCTCGTATTTGGGATTAATGGTGATTGGATTTTCTTTTTGAGTATCTATGGATTATTAGATGCGTATAAGTTTCGTCTTTCAATTATCGAAAATTTTTATTCCATTTCCATTTTTACTGCTTTCGATAAACCCTACCACTGTTTCATCCGAGATTGTAATTTCAAACACTATTCGTAGCCATTGAAAATAGATCATCATACCAGGAGGAAGTTGTACTAAAAACTCTCGTCAAAATGGGTGGATCACATTGATCATTATCATTATTTAGGACTTTGCGTAAATGAAATCGTGGCACCGAATCCGCTCGTGCTTATGCGTAGATCACCGTCCTGCTCGGAGGTTCGTCAGCGAAGACGTTCCTTGAAATACCTCCGCCGGCCTCGAAATGAAATCTCCGCTCGTAAACCACTGGTTCGACATGAGGAATAGTTTTCCTCTCATTGGGGTGGGATCGGCTGCTATAATCACAGACTCATGTGTCATAAAATAACGCACTTTCCGGATTTCCCGTTTCATAAGCCAAAAATCCTTTTTAGGAAATTTTAAATTACCTATTTTTTAACTCCGCGTAGCAAAAATATGGAGTGTTTTGTTTTTGTGGAAATGTTTCAAACTTAGGAAGGGTTATCTATTCTTATGCATGGGAAATGAGTCTTGAGATATTTGTAGTTAACAGTACGTGCGTTTGGAAATGAATTCATTAAAAGCGGTGTATCACGGAACGCTGCACATTCGGAAAGCACTATTTATTTGGTCTTTATGAGGCTAACACGTGAAGTGTCACTCAGGTTTACACTCCAACTGCAGTACTGAACCCCAAGTTTCGTTTGATGGGTGAGGGTTGACCTCAACCGCGCTGTGCCCTACGGTCATTTCAATTCTTCCATCAATTCCTTTCAATTAGCCGTATGCGATTTCCAGGATTTCCCTCACTTCTGACACACGAAAAATCCCACTATTTGGGTGAAGCTGAGGGCGCCAAGGGATGCCAACAGGAATCTAACGCGGGCCCTCCGGTCGATAGCTGAAACTCCACACACTAGGTCACCACTCCAATGTTTACGTATGTTGCGTAAGAATTTTGTACAATCATTAGTCACTTCCTTAATTAGTGTTTGACCAGTTCTTCACCTTATTTTTTATTTCTCTATAGCCGCCTTTTTTCTTTTCTGGCAACAGTGTGGTTTCTTGAAATGTTTGTGACTTTCGTTTAGAAATAATGGGGACTGTATACAACAAACGTAGGGTACTCGTAAATCAGTAAATTGACAGCATCACTTATTAAACCGTTCGTTCGCCACATCTCCGAAAGCACCTCTTTGGACCGGTTCGCATTGAATGCAAGAATTGAAGACATGCAACTGAATTGGATGTTAGGTGTACTTGTATGCACGGGTGCATCCACACTGTGCTTTAACAACAGTGCAGCGCAAAACTTAGTCCCTCTCTTCCTTTCAATTCGAAGTGGTTACGTCTGCCCTAACCACAGATGAGATTCCTGAAACGTTTTCATATATTCTCCAAACAAAGGTGACTGCTGCTCGTATTGCAGCGCCCAAATACCCTCGTTAAGAATGTAAAAAGGTTCGAGAAAAAGTATTAAACGAGAGAAACATTCACTAAATCTTCGAAGTTCATTTCGTGGACTGAAAGCGTAACACCTATTCACTTTTCCTTAGCGGTTTGAAAAAAAAACAACAAGCATTAGACGGAGTAATCTTATTGATCAGCATAAGAGAACAGGGGCGCCAAGGGATTTGCTGAACTTGATAGGAATAAATCATCGTGAACGATGCGAGAGTTGTAGCGTTCAACATGAACCGGCCTTTTTTCTCAATGTGATGTAATCGCGTCGAGTATTACGTCAAATCAACACCATTGGACATTTCGCACCTTTCCTCGGACGCACCTAGTTTCCTCAGTGTGACGTCTTCGGCGACGAATGTGACGGAGGTCGGTGGGAAACGGATTCGGAGATTTTAAGCCGGCACCGCCAGGACCCCTCCCCATCCTCCTTCGATTTCCCTCGCAGAGCGGATTTTCCTCCCTTCACCCCTGATCCACGCTCGATTTTTCCGCCGCAATCTCCGTCCACCCGACGTGGTTGAGTCTGCGGATTTTGAGGGATCGGGATGGTGCGGTGGCTAACGTACAGTCTTCCCACCGAGAGGCCCGGGTTCAAATCCTGGAGACTACAAATATTTTGCAGTGGTATCCCGATTTGTAGCCCTTTGTGGAGAGCACTTTGAATGAATACGACGTCCGTCGGATTGGACGTCAAACTGCGGACCCCTTGGCGCCTTAATAGACGAGAGTAGACTAATGCCGACGCCGGGCTTCCCTCCACCCTTCCTTCCCCTCCCATCCATCCCTAATGGCGCAAATGACTCGGTCTCGGCTCTCGGTCGCCCCCCTTAAAAAAACCACCGCGGATTGGTTGGCATTGGAGACGTATATTAAGGTCGTGCGTCTGCACAAGACGGAATTTGCGTCATCGAGGTGCAATTGCATTTTTACGCCAATTTCCAGGCCCTCCCATCCCGGCGATGCTCACTCTCTCCGAAGAAAGTGGTTCCCCGTGGTGTGGGCGGATTGGCGTAACCCCATGAGAAATCAAATGGCCCGCAGACAGGACGCCATTTCCACACCATTGGACATTTCGTACCTTTCCTCAAACACACCTAGTTTCCTCAGTGTGACGACATTCTTTTCAGGGGTGCCCTAGCGAGAGTTGTCTCCTGCCCACGCATCTCAAACGACAGTGCCGTGAAGACCGACCGTTCCACGCTGTTTCCACTTAGAACATTGCCCTCATGTTTTCCACCGCTCACTTCAAAACCATATCTTGTTTAGGTTAGCCATAAAGGAAAAGTTTTTCTTTAATTAAACTATTTCACCTGCAATGTATTCATTTATATCCTGCTCGCTGTGCTTCAAGGGTTTTCTACACGCTATAAATAACTCAATTCGAATCTCAGCACCATTTACTTTGTGAAGGGTGAGAATGGAATTAGAATATTTATTGCTCGGGGAAGTCATGAATTCCCATGGGACATTGTGAGCAACTTAATCATTGCAATAGAGACGTTACACGCGAGAGAGAGAGAGAGAGAGATTGTATCCACCTTTTGTAAACATTCCTCCAAAAGAAAAGGAAAAATATTACAGCATCTCAAAAGGAAAACAAAAAGATTTTTAATACGCTCTCAAGGTTATGGTAATTCCCCAACAGGGAAAAGTTGCGCATTTACACCTATTCAAATCTCCAGCTAAGGGGTGACGCCTTTCGGTCGTTTTTTATGGTTGAAAACCTTTCGGTCCCTTTTCCCCCTTCGATACATGTGGCTGTCCAACGCGGCATGCCTGTATATCTAGCGGTACGGATGGGCATGGCGCCGAATGGCTCCGGACAGAGTAAAAACCAGCTCAAGACTTGCTGGAAGACTCGACTACTAACCAGACCATGAACGAAATAGAATTTCAGACGGGTGATAATTCATTTATGTAGTAATTAGTGATTCATTACTGAAAGTTCACTAGACGATCAATAATAATAAGTATTCCTTAGTGTAGTATAAGATTGAATAAACTTTTGTGTCCATAGGTCGTAAATACCGTTAACCTAAACCGACGGTCGCAGACAGATCCTCCATTATTGGAAATTAATTGTTAAATTCTGAGATTTTTTTCGAAAAATGACTCTGTAATTGCGGATGTATTGAATATGTAATCAGTTTTCAAATTATAATTAAGTGCGAAGGCAATGTTCGCCAAAGATAAACTTCGCTTGCATTTGTAAAGAATTAATTTCAAATCTAGGTAAAAAAAAGAACTACGGTTGAATGAGAATAAAATCAAGCGCTCCAGAAAAAAGTGTATTTAGAAACTGATGATGCGTTGAACGCAAGTGAAGTTTCAGGTTATCTCTGAAGTAAAAATACCAATGTATCTTTCCACTCTTGGGGATGACGCCGATGCGTCGAAACTAGTTGCACCGAATAAAATTGAGTGGAAAGATACAGTAGTATTTTTACGAATCCTTCAGTCATAATGGATTTCCACAAAGTTAAACCTGAGAACAGAATAATATTAAAGTTATCTCTTTCTCCTACTGATTCGAGGAGGAATGGAGCTTACTAAGGCAGGGGATATAAGGTAGAAACTTGCAAGAAGCGCGCATCATCCTTCATGATATAAAAAATGGCTGAAGAGGAGAACTGTAATTAAAAGATAAAGGAGCAGGAGTTTGGATATTGGAACCGCAATGGAGCATTAAGTGTCGCTAGTCGCTTGCATACAGGAGGAACTAAAACGGCCATTCTCACCTGAAAGTTTACTCTCTAAAGAAATATTACCAAGCAAGAAGTGCCAACAGAACAATTAAAACTAATCCATCAACTTTTGGTGATATTTGTATTGAAAGGATGGTTAGCAATATTGCTCATTTTGAAGATAGAAGCTTCATATAATTCAGCTTTCAATCCATAAGTATTCCATGGGTTTTATGGATTGAAAGCTAATAAGATAAAGTTGATTTAAAAATGAAGTGCTTTT
Organism: Hetaerina titia; assembly: GCA_037158775.1. Classification (NCBI taxonomy): domain Eukaryota; kingdom Metazoa; phylum Arthropoda; class Insecta; order Odonata; family Calopterygidae; genus Hetaerina; species Hetaerina titia. The sequence continues at coordinate 119,413,969 of CM073772.1, forward strand.
AAATAAAGACATTGGTTCATATGAGATCGGGCAGTCGACAATTTAGTGCATTATTTTATTTTAGCTGATTGAAAAATGTTCCTTTAATTTTAAATGCACTGCGCAGTGTAAGGCTGAAAATCAGCAGTTGGGATATTTCATGCAAGGGATGCGCTGAACTGTAGAAAGGGGAACTCCGCACTGAATTATGATTACTTAAGGTGACCAAGTTCATTCATAGTAGCACCATTAATTTTCGTAATAATTGTTCCATTTCTATTTTATTGGCTATACTTGTGAATGAGTTTTCCATTTTACAAAATCTGTAGCCACTTATTCTCATTTTAAGTTATAACATGACAGCCACATATGTGTACGAATTCAATACTGCGGTTGATGACTACGTGCATTGAATGAAGGCCACAAATTTGCTTGCTTGACCGGGTTTTACATCACGCTATGCTCTAGTTCAAATTGTCTCCGGTTTCTTGAATTCGATCACTTGGCTTTTATTTTTTTCTTCGGGAAAATCACTTTTGAGGACTCTTATATCTCTTCTGAACAAAAATCAGGTGTATTTGCTCGCGAAACATACCCACCTGCACCGTTTAGATAGCATGGTTGCAGAATTTTTTTTACAAAAACGATGTAGAACTTTTAAACACTGTGGTGATAAGGACGAAGTGATGTTCGAACGGGTGAGATCTCTTCGAGTGAAACGTGATAACATCACGAAATTTCTTCAGTCCTTTTTTAGCTGAGGATATTTCAATAACAAATTTTTCATTCGATTTCGGACACGGCTGGCATTTTAGCTTGCCGTGAATACTCTATTAAAGATAATGCGACAACATTTACACATTCCGCTTGGCGGAGAACGTCCAAGTGTCATCACTTAACTGCGCAATAAGTGAAGTTGGTTGCCTTTATTTCTCAAGGTTCAAAAATGTGTTCGGCATTAAATGTTTAGCTCATAGTAACCGGAGAGTTGGAAGGAAGGTATAAATTGAAACTCGGTGAAGATAATCGAGACTCAGTTCGGATGATATTGTCGTTAGAATATACATATATACAGGCTATGCGCGCCATGAAACGCACCGTTCCTATCCTTTATGATGTTGTATGCTTCCTAACCTACTGTTCATTCTCCTCTTGTGTTTGTCTATTTCTCCTTTGGTGGTCGTAACAGCTCCCTAACGCCATCTCCTGGGCAATGAATGGGAGCACTTTGGCGCTTTATAAGATCGCAGATTTCAGTGTAAAGTACATTTTCTCGATAGCTCAAGTGGTTAGAGCATCCGCCCGGCAAGTGGAGAGATCCGGTGTTCTAGTCCAGGTCGAGGAAAATATTTTTACATTTGTGATTTGCTCAGGTCCGCCTTCCCCACCTCTATTGTGTTCGTCCTTTATGTGTGTTCCTTTACCATTTCCTTATCTCTATTTCTATGTGAATGCATATGTATATATATATATATATATATATATATATATATATATATATATATATATATATATATATTATTATTAGGTAATCTACCGGTTAAGGTAGGTTTTTGGATGGACACAACTATCAAATAAACATTTTGTGACTCCCCACCTAGCAAACTAATCTATATCAGGTCCCTCTTCATCTCGATGTACTTCTTTCCTCCCTTCATCCCGTCCAACATCCCTATCCTGTTCCTACCCTTACCTCGCTTGCCCAACATTCTCCCCTCTATTACCCTCTTCAACATTCCACTACCGCTCAATACGCCTTTCATCCATTTTTCCTCCCTCCATAGGATTTCTCTCAACAAACCCCTCTCCTCACCCACCATCTCTAGTACTTCCTCATTTGTTTTCCTTTCGGTCCAATTTCACCTTCTCCATTCTTCTCCACACCCACATTTCAAAAGCCTCCAATCTACGTCTATCTTCCTGCTTCAGCGACCACGTTTCCGCGCCGTACATAGCTACGCTCCATATCAGAGTTTTTACGAGTCTTGTCTTAACATCCCTACTCAACGTCCCCGTCATCAACTTCCTCCTCCTTGAGAAAGCCTCCTTGCCTAGCGCAATTCTTCTCCTTACGTCCCTACCACTTTGACCGTATTGGTCCAAAACACTTCCGAGATATGTGAACTGCTCTACCTGCTCTATTCTTTCCCCGCCTATTTTAATATTTAGCTTAGCCTTTTTCTTTCTGGAAAATCGCATAACCTTTGTTTTATTAATATTGATTCTCATCCCATATTTATCGCACTGAACCTCCAACTCACTCAACAATGCTTGCAACCCCTTGGCTGACTGAGCAACTAATGCTTGGTCATCAGCAAACCTAACTGATTTTACGAATTCCCCTCCGACTTTCATTCCTACCTCCAGTTCTTCCCATGCCTCTTCAATCATTTCCTCTACATATACGTTGAACAGTACCGGTGACAATGGGCAACCCTGCCTTACACCTCTTCCTAACACTGCCCATCCGGACTCTCCGTTCCCCACTCGCACCTGAGCAGTCTGAGACATGTACAGGTTGCGGATCAGTCTCCTGTCCCTCCAATCCATTCCTATTTTCTGCAATACACGCATTAATTTTTCCCAATTCACTCTATCAAACGCTTTTTCGAAATCTACAAAACAGGCAAAAACGTCCTGATTGTATTCTATATTCCTCTCGACTAGTGATCTCATTACTGCAATGGCATCACGCGTACCTCTTCCTTTCCTGAACCCAAACTGATCATCCCCTAAGTAATCATTTGCCTTACTCTCTATCCTTTTGTTGATGATCCTGAGAATAACTTTAGCTGCGTGGGATATCAAACTTATTGTTCTGTAATCCTCACATGACGAAGCCTTTGCCTTTTTTGGAATAGGAACTAACACCGATCTCACAAAATCTTCCGGCCAGATTCCTTCCTCATAGATACTACGAATCAGTCCATATATGGCCTTCTTCCCACCTTTCCCTAACCATTTCAACATTTCTACAGGAATATTGTCCACCCCCACAGCCTTATTTGCTTTCATCTCCTTTAATGCCCTTTCTATTTCATCGTCGAGTATGCCTGGACCTAAGCTATCTTCTTCTACGTCATGTTCCTTTTCTATGTCTAACCTTGTCGGCCTATGTTCTTTACCATACAGTGTTTCTATATATTCCTTCCATCTCTCTTGGATTTTTGCTGTTTCAACTATTATCTTACCCCATTTATCTTTAACTGTTAGCACAGATCTTGCCTTCTTACTTCCCGATAATAACTTAACCTTGCTGTATAGAGCACCAATTTCACCCTCCTTCTGTAAGGGCCGGCCGCGGTGGCGGCGGGGTAACGTCCTCGTCTACCAACTGAGAGGTCACGGGTTCGATTCCCGTCTGGGTGGATTTTTCTCCATCCAGGGCTTGGCTGTTTGTAACTGTCTTCAATGTAATGTATGTAATGTAAGGGTTAGGTGGAAGAAGGGACTATTTAGTCTCAACCTCGCCCAATTAAGTCGATAATAAATAAATAAATAAATAAACTTTCCATATCCTCGCATTGCGTTTTCCACCATTCTTCTTTTGCTTTATTTGTGGCCCTTCTCAATTTATTGTTTAACTATTTGTACTTCATTTTGCCTAACTCTGTGTTTACATTTTTCCATTTTCTTCTCTCATCCATCTTTGCAATCATCTCATCCGTTACCCATGGTTTCCTTATCCTTTTCCCGTTAACGGTTCCTATAGTGTCTTTAGCGCCTTCCAATATCCCTTTCTTGATACCTTCCCATTTCTCTTCGATAGTACTCAGTTCTTTACCGTCATCCATCATTTTCTCTACAGCCTCCTGATACTCCTTCCTCGTTAATTCATTTACTGCTTCTAAATTCCATTTTTTAACCCGCCGCCCTTGCCTTATCTTCTTGAAACGAACATTACATTTCATAACAACTAAATTGTGGTCAGAGTCCGCATCCGCTCCTGGGAAACTGTGCGAATTTATCACACTGTTCCTAAACCTGTGCCTAACCATAATATAATCTAACTGATACCTTTCTGAGTCACCTGGCATTTTCCATGTATACCTACGCCTTTTGTGGTGTCTAAACCATGTGTTAGTGATGACTAACCCCTGTCTCCTGCAGAATTCAATTGCTTTCTCCCCGCGTTCATTCCTCGTGCCTAACCCATAGTCCCCCACCTCACCACCATCTCTTCCTTCGCCTACCGTCGCATTCCAATCCCCCATCACTATCAAATGTTTCCCTGCAGCAACACTCGCGATGATATCCTCTAACTCATCATACACCCTATTTACTTCTTCCTCCTTGTGGTTGCTCGGTGGCATGTATACCTGAACAATGACCAAGTTCGTCGGCTCTGCTTTAATCTCTACGAGTAAAATTCTATCTGTCGCTTGCTCTATGTTGACTACGCTTCTTCCTACCCCTTTATTTAAAATTACGGCGACCCCTCGTTGGCTCTCGTCCCCGCCGCTGTATATTACTCTATAATTGTCACTCCAGTAATCCCCGCTATCCTCCCATCTCACCTCGCAGAGGCCTAGAACATCTATGTTACCTCTTTCCATCTCTCGCTTAATATTTTCTAATTTGCCTCTCCTCAAATTGTCCTGACGTTCCAGGTTCCTATTCTTACTACTTTCGCCTTCTTCTGAGTCTTTTGTCCTGCTGCAGTTATTTCTTCCCTGCAAGGGTTTCGTGGGATGACGACCGCGGAAGCCTTGCCTCTCCCGCTGCCGGGCACAACACATGGCTTCTTGGGCCGAGTCCCGTAGTTGCCAGGACTCATATTATCTATAGTGCCCATCATAATATTCTTGGGAATTATAATTGAGGTGGTTTCCCGTTGCCTTCCTCAATAGTGTTTTTAACGTGACACCATCACTTAATGGCCGCCCCACTGGGGTCAGACGCCATTGCAGCCGCCTCACTGAGGAACAGACGCTGCGTGGACTACCTTTCGTCTGGCTCCTAACCTTCGACCTATCTGGCATGGGTGACCCTTCCAGGAGTTTATTACTCCCGCCAGCACAGCTCTAGGGGTCATCGGAACACACAAGCCCTTCCACCACGACAAGGTTGTAGTCCATGGGAGGGATATATATATATATATGTATGTATATATGTAGTATATATGTGTGTGTGTGTGTGTGTCATATGTGTCGTATGTATGAGTCATATCTTATCTTACGAAGAAGACGGATTTCGATTCCGTCGAAATTATCAAGATTTTATTGTGAGTGTTCTTTTTATGTGTTCTCGTGCTGTGTTGCTGTCTAAGTTATATATATTTATATATACCCATTGAAACACGAAATCCCGCCATACGGTGAATAAATATTCATTCACATAGAAATAGTGATAAGAAAATGGATATGTATATTTTTTTCTCGTGAACGAACGAACACTTACTGCTTAGGGAGGTGGGGTCGAGTGAGAAAATGGGCCATTAATTGATGTCCATAAAATCTCCATCATAAAATAAATGGACAATATTTCTGATGCGAAATACGTCATCACTGGTTTTCTTCTCTTTCAATTTCCTGGTGCCTCTCCTCCCGCTCGCTCTTTCCTCGTCTGTTCTTTGTGTTTGCATATCATCTCTCTTCCTTCTAAAAATATGTCCATTTCCTCCTTCCTTTCGCCACTTTTTCCTTTACCGTTCCCCCCAAAACATATTTTAACGGACATTTTCTTCTCATTTCATGAGCCCTTACTTCCGTACTCCCTTCTATCACTGTACTCCGAGGGCGTGGTAGTTCATTGCGAGGGCCCTGCCCTCTGATCGAATTAGTTCGATTCAGGGTGACGCCTCTGAGTATCGTCGATTTCTCCCAAGCTGAGTGGTTATTTGGGCACCAGGTGTCCTTGGTATATCCCGACGCCACAGCGCAGTGGATTGACACCCCCTCTCACCCTGATGTGTGAAGTTCTCACTCCATATAGGACTCAGTGCAAGGTGAGTTCTACCCTCACCTCTCCAACCAGGCTTCGGGGTGTTTATGGTGGTTTGTTGCTGTACTGCACGTTTTACTCGCCTTATTCCTCGGTGTGAAATTGTCACTGACTTTATTCTGTGCGCCTAACATGTGTTATCGTACCGTACATTTCTCGGCACTCTTCAACCGAGGGGCGCAATAGGAAATAGCACGTCGGACGGTTCTTCCTCTCCTCTCCGTCTTCCTCTCAGCTAGCCCGTGCATCTGTTCCCGAGTGCCCGCATCAACATCCCTTATTTTCTGCTTTCTGATTCCATTTTTGATCCTCCTTTGTTCTTTTATCATATCTTCCATTCTTTGTTCGTCATCGGCAGTTTGGGATACACATTTTATTACTTTCAACGTGCTCATTCCTTACACTGTACATTTTCCGACGGTTTGATCATTCGCTCTTTGTCCGTCACGTGTTTCTCAGGTCACCTTTCATCTCTCCCTCCAGCACTGCGTCCTCCTCCCTCCGTGATATTCCGTGGCTTTTTGACCTCTTTCTTACAGTCAGCCCCACCGGTTGCCCTCGCTGCCGCGACCTCTTCACGGCGAGGTCATCCTCAATTTGATCAACTCTTTCCGTTGCAATTGATCTTCCAGGTGTCCTATCATCTCGTGTCGAAAGTGGAATTGACGATTTGAGATCGACCACCGCCGCCACACGGGTTTCCTAAGGGTTGGAGCAAAAGGAGCGATTGATACTTCTCGACGGTAGACATGCTCAAGCTCGGTTGAGTCACGTTCTGTCTGAGGTGTATCTCTCCTGGTCTCATGAGACGTTTAGCAGTCCAGACATTTTCCGTGGTCGTTGATCTTCACGGGGGCTCCTCGCCGCTGTCGGCAGTATAATTCCTGTAGGTATCAATCAATCCCACGGAGGAAAAAAAATGTTCCTGCATTTCAATTGCAAAAATGCATCATCATGTTCAGCATCCATTTCAGTCAAAACAGCAACACCTGTGTGAATAGTTGTTGCAGGATAATGATAATGGCGACTGAGTGGATTTATTAATACCATGGATCAGAGTAAATCATATGTCTTACACTTAAATACATACAGTTTTTAGGTCAGAAATGTCCAAATTTTTGGAATTTAAGCCTTATGAGTGCTTTCACTAGTATTAGTGGGTAGACAACAATTTGAATTTTCATCAAAACATTGCTTTTATCTTGTGTCCATGCATGAGATATAATATTTTGTATCCTTCTCCTCTTATGGCACTGACCAATGACCGTATTTCGAGTATCGTGAGACTACCTAGGCTAATATATTTTTCCATATACGATTTCCCTACAGCCCTTGACTGATTGCGTTGCACCTGGAGGTTCGGGTGCGGTCCGCGGGCCGTACTTTAAGCACCACTGGTCTGAATTATGCAGTACTCTTTTTATACTCTGGAGGAAACTATTGCAGAGAATTAAGAAAGGGCATTCAGCTTCTTGTCAATAATTTAATCAGTGAAAAAATATGTTTGCAGTGCTAGTTTTTTGTAGAAACCTCAACTAGAAATATGTATAGTATGTGTGTAAATCGAGCTATGAAACTCTTTCCTCAAGATGGTAGATTGGGTCTAATGACTCACGGATCCATTGTAAACTGATTGGTGCGGGTGGACGTCGTTAATGCTGCTTAATTTTTGGGAAAGGCTACATTCGGCTCACAGTTATCTGTTTCAGAGACAAGTGCATTCTGATTTACCTGAACTAGATAAATGAGTTGCGTTCAGCTTAAAGTATACGTATCTTGACGTTTCTTTCCGGAAATTTTTAATTCCCCCACGTGAGAATTCCATGAATGCTAGAAATGAGAAATGAAACATATTCCATGTACATCGCGATATTATACGTTAGTTGGAATTTTGTAAATATTTGTTTCTGTATTAAAACGGAATTTGTGTTCAATCTCTTCTAACACTTCAAATCCTCAAGAAGTAAGATAAAAGTAACATAAGATAATACCAGTCGTCCTAAGACTTTCACCATTTGATAGAACGAATATTGTATACTGTTGAATCCAGAATAACAGTAAATATTTAGACGATTCCCTCCTAACAAGCTAGAGAGATTTCTTATCTAAGAATTTTGTTTGTATTTCAGAGAATATTTATCATGTTGGTATCCCTTGTATCTCGATAAGATTTTACGTAGTTTATCGCCAGATATCGTCGGCGTTCCTGAGGCGGAACTTGTACCCGAGACCTTTAGTTCAGAATGCAAACTCATAAAGAAGTCCATGCATAGAAAATCATGAATTTCGTTTCTGATAAAGAACATTTGTATATCTTTATTAGGATATTATTCATCTTAGACTGCGTTCAAATCTAACTAGATTTACCAATATGTATAAATCGATTAATTATACTTCTGCTTCCCTCATGAAATTACGTTAGAATACCTTGCGTCTATTGAGTAAATACACTTCCGTAGATAATTTTTTAAACATCCTTCAAATCACATAAGAATGATATTTCAAGGCTCAAAGTTTAAAAACATTCCATGGAGTTGAAAGTATACTTCCAAAATCTAATCACTTTTCCCGCGATTTTTTGCTTTATCTATTGTCAAATGTTTTTCATTTGGAAGCATGGATTAATCATACATTTCTTTGCGAACTGCATCAAAGGGTTAAGTGCTAATTTACTCAACAAACTTCAATATCACTTCTACTTTTTACAGGCACCGTGAATTTCCGTCTCGCATTCTTTATTTTCCTGATTTGAATCCTTACACCGTAACCTCGGATCCAAATCAACTTGTTGACGTTAATATTTCTCGCTGAGTCCGTAGAATATAGAAAGAAGAAATCGGACATACGAGTAATATATTTATTAACATTTTGAATAAAATGCTCGGGAAAAATTATACTTTAAAATGTCCATCGAAGAAACAAACAATATCTTGGTATAAAACAGGATAAACCGAGGATAAATATGGTGACTTTCTTGCGATACATAGATTAAATGCTACGGTACCAGCCCGTTCTTATATTGTGAGAACTGGGAAACAATATGGAGGTCAGGAAAATGAAAACTAAACATATCACCCGATACCTCGTTTTTTTAATTTTTTGTGAGAGCATTAAATTATTTTTCGACTCTTTCCCGTTAAGCATGTAAGCTCTACAATTCTTTGAAGGTATTGTGACCTCGTGGTCGTGCGTTCGGCTACTTACGTTCGTTCGTTCACGAGAATATATATATGTATATACAATTCCCTACTCCTCGTGTACCTCCAGCAATGTTGTCTACCTACTCAAGTGCCAACTTTGCCCTGCCTTTTACATTGGACAGTGTACCACACCCCTCAATATTAGAATCAATAATCATCGAGCCTCATGCAACAATTCCTCCCTTATTGGTATGCTCCCAATCCCCAAACATGCCTCCGAACACAACACTGCCTTTGACCAATGTTTTAAAGTATCCGTCTTAGCATCCCTCCCACACTCAGACCCTCCACTGAAACTCAAAACTTTAGAGCTAGCTTTCATCTGGCTCTTGGATTCCTGGAATCGCCCAGGTATTAATATTAGACATTAATTGCCCCCTTTATTCATATAATTTCATCCCCCTCCGCCCCCAACAACTTCCATATCATCCCCACCTTTTTTAAAATTCCCGCGCCATACACTACCCCTCCAAACTCCTCACCTCGAATGCCTTCCCCCCCTTTTTTCCCCCCTTTTCCTTTCTTTTCCCCTCTTTTCCCCCATTTTCCCTTCTCCTTCCTACCACTGCTTTCGGGCCCTCCTCTGCCTCAGTTCTGTTCCTAATTCCTCTTGAGAAAGGTGGTTGGACCACCGAAAATTCGAGAACCAGTGAGTCCCTCTTTTGTGTGTTTTGGTTTCTGTTTGTTATGACTATCAGTGTGTATATATATATATATATATATATATATATGGATGATTCCACCCCTTAGCTTAAACCAAGCCGTGCGATTTTTCGGGGAGCAGATGTCCCGGTGAAGGTCCCCATGCAGTAGGGTGTGGATTTCGAACACACCGTAGGGCTTAGTCTTGGCCTAGTTGGCCTCATCCCCACCCCTCGAACTTACCTTGGAGATGATTAATGTGTTTGGTTAGCTCCTGAGGGAAATTGTTTTCAAAATTGCTTTTACAAATGTTTTAATTATAATTAACCATTATCGTCACAGAAATCGAAGCTGGAAATTGAAAACGAAATAATAGAAATTTTACATATTTTCAGTGACCTCATTTGTTGTTTACACTGATGTGTAAACATTGCATAGAGAAACTTCCTTTCTCTGTTCTCCTGGAAGACCAAGCCAGTGGCTACAGCAATTCTCTCCAGCAAGGCTGTCCCCGGAGGAAAGCGTCTAATCAGATGTCTTTCTCGGGTACATAGATTCTCGTTGCACTGATGCACAAAGAAGAAATTATTTATCTTTTCCATGTGCGCTAATTAGATATGCAATCAGGTAATGATTAGCGAATGGGTGCGGCGAATACAAACCCAGGCAAAGAGTGGCTCTGTTCACACCACGTCGGATCAATTCAGGGCGTTCACTGGATTTTGGTTACGTGGACGATAACACTGTGCAGAGTGACGCTGGATATTCTCCACGGGGACTACGTTGTATCGACCCGGCTGGCCTTCACAGTTTTCCTGTCATAATCTCTCAGTCTGTTTGTTTTGAATTCTTTTTCCCGGAGTCAAGTGCGTCATCAAATGTGTTTGCCACGAGAGTTAGCGAAATGTTTTTGTGGTAATTGGTATTCTGGCTTTTTGAGGGCGCTCAAAGACTCGAGGTATTACCTAAATGATGAGTAAACATCGCTGTAATTCATAAGCTTTCGTTTCACGTGGATTTTCTCCCTTATTAAACGAAAGCTTCCGAATTACGCAAAGGGCTTACAAATGGTTGCCTTGCCATCTGTTTGTCCCGGTCAACTTAAGGAATGGAGGCAATACTGACAGTCATGTTTTTCCAATAAATTGAACGGGAACCCCGAATATTTTCGGTCAAGCACTTTAGGATACTTTTTGGCACATCGATGGCCCATGCCATTTTGAGTTGGCTATATTGATTGACGACGTAACGATAACTGCTTTAGATACGCGGACCCGTCTGGCTTGCTGGGTAACTCATGGTCAGTTCACCAGAATATTTTGAATCTTGAATCGGGGGTGAAAGTAGTTCTGTTGCGTTATGGATTTATTTTGATCGAGTTTACTGGGAACTGTAAAACTTATTCGCAAGATCACCTAAATAGCCAGTTGCGACAACGAATATCACAAATAGGCATTCTCCGATAGTTTGTTCCACCTCTAGTGCAAGTCACTGCCATTTAACGGCCATTTACCTCCCACACGTCTGGGTGCTCTTTCAAGCAAGCATATCCGGAAACTTTAAAATCGATGAATTTACAGAACGGGGTACGATAGCAAATTGTCAGTTTCTGTGTGGGTTCGATTCCAAATTGGATTTTGACGCAGCTCTAGACTCAATTCCCATTCTTTTCAATTCTCGCATCTACACGCATACATTTCTTGTCTTTTCGTCTGGCATCATTTGTTCCAAGTATCCCATCGAATGCCTTCCTCTCAAGTCTCGTCTGCTCTCTTGCCTCCAATCTTCATCATAGTACCAAGGCATGCCCAATAAGGTTATCCGCTCTTCTTTCCATAAGTAATTTTCATGCCACTTAAATCTTCGCCTTCTCTTCCAGAGCCAGAACCTCTTTGATAGTCATACGCATTGAACCCGTCATCTTCCTCACCACATGCACAATGAATTCAACCTGCTCTTTTCTGATGTGTGGTTATTCCATACAGAAGCATGCCCCACATGTATGCTTTAATTGAGTCCTCCACTTCCAGGACTTCATTTTCCGCCTGCCTGTGCACTCCGTTAGCGTGCCACCTTCACCTGGGTAGTTCCACGTTTTATATCCTTCTTGCGTTTTCTCATCCTTGCTGATTCTGTTTCCCAAATAATTGAAAAGGTCCATTTTTTCTAGTGTTTGATACCCCAGTCAAACTTCTAATATTTTTGCGGTACCTTTTTGATTTAAGTGAACTCAAAACCCCACACCGAGCCTTGCAAATGATTAATCAGATATTTAAGGATAACTTTATTTTAAAGCAGACTTTGCCTTTCTGAAATTTTAAGATCATTCAATTCTCACCGATCAATCAGATAAATAAACCGTTTGTGGTTGTTTACTGCATAAATGAATCTAGAGGAACAAAATGTGAGCCGAGGTGCACCCGAGTGCTGTATGCAGTCTGATAATATTGTTACCATGGCAACAGGGACTCTAATAACATTCATGAATATTTATCTATAAAATAACCACTGAATCCTATATAAATGGATACATATTGCATTGGAATTGTCAACACAAATGTCGAGTACTTGTAGGATTATAATAATAACATTTAAAAACCAGAATTTATCCAATAAGATCGCAAACGCTTCTGGCTGTATTAAATTTATTATTGTGCAGTGGGTCGTGGAAGTCCAGGGGATAGAGTGTGGGATTACTGACCGGACGATTTGACCGGATACCTTTTTCGATTCCCGGGTAAGCACCTGCAGCTCCACCCAAGCAATGTGATTTTTCGGGTACCAGATCTTCCTGGGAAACCATAACCCCATTCCCTGTTGTGTGAATTTCACACGCCGTCGGGCTAAGTACTAGGTAAACTCTACCAAACCGACCTTCGGGTTGATTACTCTGTTTATGGTTTTTTATTTATGTGCAAATAAATATAATATTCCATTGGAATGAAATATATAATACTATTATCCTCACAGTCACCAAATGCAGTAAATGTGACTTTGATTGCTCAATAATTCCTGGAGGTGGCTTCCTTTAAGGCAATGAGGGCACCGTGATATTTTAAACTTCCAAGGAATTCTCTCTCCGCCTGCCATAAGAGGAGGTCAATGGTTCACTCGTAGGGTTATATAACACGTAAACCACTAGGCAGGTTGTCTTTCCTCCGCGTAGCTTTTCTAAATAGGAGAAAGATTTTATTTTTACAAGTATTGAATGCACGTTTTCTGATTGCCTTCATTGCTCATTTCAGACTCCGCGATGAAAGTCAATTCAAACCTCTGATATTTTCTCCCGGAGGTTTCTTTTGCTCTTTCTTTCTAGTTAAAGCCACTCATGCCATCCAAATTCGGTAAATTGCAATTTCAGGAGAAATGTGGGATATTTTTTCAGGTAACTTAGTTTTTCGGGAAATATTTTTCACGCTTGAGTTAAAATTGGAACGTTTTATCGTTACACATAAAAGCGCCGTTTTTAAAATTGGCTTCCTGGATAATGAATATTTAGCTGTGAGTCAAAATTGTAACACATGTGATTTTGTCGTGATTGATTTATTCTTTGACCTCTAAAGAGTCTGAATTTCAAGCCTTTGCTCTGGCAGATTTTTATCTTTTACGTCGGATGCGAAGCACGGGAAAGATCAGAAGAATTGGTAGCGGGATATTTAGATTATCTTTTCCCCGATTTTGAGAATCGTGTGAGATTTAAAGGAAGGAACTAAATTTCTGTGTCAATTTATATTATCGTTTCACAATAACGACTCCTGCCTCGGATGACAAGACTGCAACCGCGACGCAGCCAACGAGCAGAATGCTGTCGTGAGCGAAGCGACTTGCTGGGCGCCGTGTAGTCGTCGCCGTGACTCGAGACGCTGCTGTTCGGGTGCTCTGTATCCCCGCTTCGTCAACCACATTTTGGTGCTGTCGAATTATTTTCGACGGCAATTTTCATCTCCATTCTCAATGTGGGCGCGAATGATGAAAAAGCCATTACTCTGCAAAATGGATTTGGATGGGATAACACGGAAGCACTGCGCGGAAACTATGGATCGTAGCACGTCTAGGAAAAAACATACGGAAATAAATGTGAAAGTGAGAAATAGAAGGCTGGAAATTTACAGAAAAATTGTGCTGAGGTGGACTGATGATAATCAAAACCAAAAATGAAGTTGAAAATGAGGAAGTAAACAGAAAAGGAGAAAACCGTACGTCCATCGAAATACGAGTGTTGGCAAGAGAAGAGAACTCAGGTTGGACTCGCAAGTAGGAAGAAAATTGGAAGAGACACTTAAAGATAAGGACTAAGGTTCAAATAAGATAAATGTGGGGGAATACAAATCTATCAGTGAGAAAAGGAGTTAGAAAGAACGGAAAGAATGAGGGGCGGTGGAAATGGAGAAGAATAAGTTGTTACAGCCTTGGCGCGGAAACATTTGTGCGTTTAGGGTCGTGGGGTACCAGGTGTTACAGAAAGCCAGGGGGCGCATTCGTGGTTGAGAAATTTCTGTCGCTGGGTTTCGCTAAAACAGCGTCATACAGAACACTGGAGTTCCTCCATATCCTAGTGAACCGGGTTGGACTATATTTCGAATAATCGAAACCCTTATCATCCATATTAAAAGATTGTCTACTTTTCCGCATACTAGTTCAAAATCTTTTAATATGGATATTAAATACTTCCACGAAGTGAAACCTGAAACCGTATATTCGAGAAATCATTCATATTTGAAAAATTTGCGAGTCCTATGTCTGGTGTATTATTCTGAAATGGTTCACTTTACTCTCAGAGTATCATTCTTTGTGAGTATATTATCATTCTTATTTGCTGGATTGATTTTGTGAAGACTGGGTTGAACCCGTAAATATTGTACACAAGGCCTTTCTTAAAACAATATATATTTCGCAGTAAAATTTGATTACGAAACACATCCGGTTTCAAGAATATCGTCATCATCGGCCCATCCTAATGATAAATACATTAGTCGAAACAGGCCGTGTTCTCTAACTAAATGTTATATTGTTTCGCGAAAAGACTTCTTATGTTTTATATTATTCCGCTTAATTGCAGCCTCTTCGGTACGTCATACCATTTGTCATTTATATCGTACATTTTCAAGTAGTTAATGGTTACCCTCCCGTCGATTTCCCCTCCGAGAGGTTGGTTGAAATAGGAAGCAGTCTCTTTATTTTTCATTAATAAGGTATTCTAATTTTTTTTGGCTACAAACCATTTAAATTTGTGAAAATATTATTATTATTATTAGGTAATCTTCAGCGACCACGTTTCCGCGCCGTACATAGCTATGCTCCATATCAGAATTTTTACGAGTATTATCTTAACCTCCCTACTCAACGTTCCCGTCATCAACTCCCTCCTCTTGAGAAAGCCACCTTGCCTAGCACAATTCTTCCCCTTACGTCCCTACTACATTGACCGTATAGGTCCAAAACACTTCCGAGATATGTAAACTGTTGTACCTGCTCTAATTTTTCTTCTCATATTTTACTGCTTAGCTTTGCCTTTTTCTTTCTGGAAAATCGCATTAACTTTGTTTTATTAATATTGATTCTCATCCCATATCTATCGCACTGAACCTTCAATTCACGCAGCAATGCTTGCAACCCCTTGGCTGACGGAGCAGCTAATGCCTGGTCATCGGCAAACCTAACAGATTTTACGAATTCCCCTCCGACTTTCATTCCTGCCTCCAGTTCTTCCCATACCTCTTTAATCATTTCCTCCACATATACGTTAACAGCACCGGTGACAATGGGGAAACCTGCCTTACCCCTCTTCCTAAAACTGCCCATCCGGACTCTCCGTTCCCCACTCGAACCTGAGCAGTCTGAGACATGTACAGGTTGCAGATCAGTCTCCTGTCCCTCCAATCCATTCCTATTTTCTTCAATATATGCATTAGTTTTTCCCAATTCACTCTATCAAACGCTTTTTCGAAATTTACAAAACGGGCAAATACGTCCTGGTTGTATTCTATATTCCTCTCGATTAGTGATCTCATTACTGCAATGAAATCTCGCGTACCTCTTCCCTTCCTAAACCCAAACTGATCATCCCCTAAGTAATCATTTCCCTTACTCTCAATCCATTTGTTGATCATCCTGAGAATAACTTTAGCTACGTGGGATATCAAGCTTATTGTTCTGTAATCCTCACATGATATAACCTTTACCTTTTTCGGAATAGGAACCAACACTGATCTCAGAAAATCTTCCGGCCAGATTCCTTCTTCATAGATACTACGAATCAGTCCATTTCGAGTCTCCTTCCCACATTTCCCTAAACATTTCCACAGTTCCACAGGAATGTTGTCTACCCCCATGGCGTTATTTGCTTTCATCTCCTTTAATGCCCTTTCTATTTCATAGTCAAGTATGACTGGACCTAAACTATTTTCTTCTACGTCATGTTCTTTTCTATGTCTAACCTTGTCGCCCTAAGTTCTTTACCATACAGTGTTTCCATATATTCCTTACATCTCTCTTGGATTTTTCCTGGTTCAACTATTATCTTACCCCACTTATCTTTAACTGTTAGCACAGATCTTGCCTTCTCACTTCCCGATAATAACTTGACCTTGCTGTATAGCGCACCAATTTCACCCGTCCTCTGTAAACTTTCCATATCCTCGCATTACGTTTTCCACCATTCTGCTTTTGCTTGATTTGTGGCCCTTCTCAATTTATTGTTTAACTCTTTGTACTTCATTTTGCCTAACTCTGTGTTTACATTCTCCCATCTTCTCTCATCCACCTTTTCAATCGTCTCATCCGTTACCCATGGTTTCCATATCATTTCCCATTAACGGTTCCTATAGTATCTTTTGCGGCTTTTGATATCACTTTCTATGTACATTCCCATTTTTCTTCGATAGTACTCAGCTCTTTACCGTCATCCATAATTTTTTAAACAGCCTGCTGATATTCCTTCCTTGTGAACCCATTTAATGCTTCTACATTCCATTTGCTAACCTGCCGCACTTACCTCATCCTTTTGAAAAGGACGTTACATTTCATAACAACTAAATTGTGTTCAGAGTCTGTATCCGCTCCTAGGAAACTGTGCAAATGTATCACACTGTTCCTAAACCTGTGCTTAACCATAATATAATCTAACTGATACATTTCTGAGTCACCTGGCATTTTCCATGTTTACCTATGCCTTTTGTGGAGTCTAAACCATGTGTTGGTGATGACTAGCCCCTGTCTCCTGCAGAATTCAATTGCTTTCTCCCCGCGTTCATTACTCGTGCCTAGCCCAGTCTCCCACCTCAACCCCATCTCTTCCTTCGCCTACCGTCGCATTCCAATCCCCCATCACTATTCAATGTTTCCCTGCAGGAACACACGCGATTATATCCTCTAACTCATCGTACATCCTTTCGACTTTTTCCTCCTTGTGGTTACTCGGTGGCAGGTATACCTGAACAATGACCAAGTTCGTCGGTTCTGCTTAATCTCTACGAGTAATATTCTATCAGTTACTTGCTCTACGTTGACTACGCTTCTTCCTACCCCTTCATTTAATATTACGGGAACCCCTCGTTGGCTCTCGTCCCCACCGCTGTATATTATTCTATAATTATCACTCCAGTAATCCCCGCTATCCTTCCATCTCACCTCGTATAAACCTAAAACATCTATATTACCTCTGTCTATCTCTCGCTTAATATTCTCTAAGTTCCCTGTCCTCAACATTGTCCTGACATTCCATGTTCCTATCCCAACTACCTTCTTCTTCTTCTGCCTCTTCTGTCCTGATGCTCTTATTTCTCCCCCGCAAGGATTTCGTGGGATGACGACCGCGGAATCCTTGCCTCCCCCGCTTGGGCCGAGTCCTGCAGTTGCCAGGACTTAATTTCTCTATGTTGTCCATCATTATTTTCTTGGGAATAATAATTGAGGTAGTTTCCCGTTGCCTTCCTCAATAGTGTTTTTAATGTGACACCATCACTTAATGGCCGCCCCACTGGGGTCAGACGTCTAACAGCCGCCTCACTGAGGAACAGACGCTACGTGGACCTTTCGTATGGCTCCTAACCTTCGACCTATCTGGCATGGATGACCCTACCAGGAGCAATTATTATTACTTCCGCCAGCAAAGCTATAGGGGTCATTGGAATGAACAAGACCTTCCACCACGTCAGGGTTGTAGTCCATGGGAGGGTGTGACCATATGCGCATGCGTTAATCAGCTACAATCAAAATCACCCTATCTTGCCAAAATGTAAATAATTGATAAAAGTGAGGAAAACCTTAGCCTGTTCGTTTATATAATTCTAATGAATAATTTCCTACAACGTTCCATACATGAAAAGAGAAAATATAGCACTTAAAAGAACTTAGGTTTACCAGTGACATTCCTCAGACTTTGGTGAACTTCCATAATGGCTATCTCAAGTTGATTTCAGATTACTCACCTCGATCTTAAAATCTTTGTATCATATGTTTGTTGTGATTCTGAGCTGATCACTTAGGTAATGTAAATGTGAATTCAGAGGGGCAGGGTGCATCATGGTGAGGATTGAAGCAGATAGAATACAACATAGCTGCTGCGTCTAAAGTACCCGGGAAACTAGGCGAGCGACTAGGTTATTTTACAGTTTGAGATAAAAATTGCAAAAACAATGCCTTCATTCACCCAGCGGTGGTTCGCACGCTTGAAGAAAAACGTAGCTAATATCTTCGCCATTACTTTGAGTGACTCGGCGCATCCTGCACTAATCCGGGAATGTTTTGCCGCTTCCCCAATAAAATCGCCAGATGGCAGTTGGAATAGTTCCGCAGGATGATATTTTTTGCAGCCTTGGCGCTGAAATAAATGGAGATGGGATTGCCGCACACGTTAAGCCTGTAGCACAGCGAAATGGGACCGTTAATGTGGTGAATGTGAGGGCGAACAAGAGCAACATACTAAAAATATCCAAGGTAATGAATTGGCAAAATCATCGATGCTAATGTTTTTTATTTGAGGAGGGGAACTGTTTTCGCTTGGTAGAAATTTGAAATCTAATTTCGATACATTTACACGAGCTTTAATATCATACAAATCATGCAACATAATGATGCGATATTACTCGTACATTTGACTTAGGATTTTAGGTTAAATTCCAAGGATACCCCAATAGGTTTTACATAGTAAAACCTAGGATTAACGCTATTGGCGATACTAATTCAATATGGTATAATAACTTTGGAGGAATAAACTAAATATTAATCTATTTCATGAGGTCAGAAGATAATACGTATCGGTATTATTTAAATTATAGTGTGTGTACATACTATATAGTATATTATATAATATACTGTAATACTATGTTAAGGGAATAATCAAGCCCAGCCGTACTCTCACAAATGGGCAAAGGATATGGCGAGAGAAATTAGAGAGAGAAAAAAGTAATGAACAAATAAAATTTTTTTAAAAAATTAATAAATAAATAAAATAAATCAATAAATCAACTTAAATAACAATAAAATAAATTGAAATAGGGGGTTAGAACAGAAAACGATTAAACCAAAATACAGGGAAAAAACGCTCTGGCTAAGTTGTACTAGACAGCATTGACATTCACCCTTTTTCGCACCCACTCACCAGACAGGGCTTGCGAGAGGATTATCTCTGCGCCAGCGGCTGCCCGCCAATCACACGTAATAGATGCAAATAAATCAGAACATCCTTAGCCCATTTGTAAGAGTACGGCTGGGGTTGATTCTTTCCATAATATTCATGCGACCGTAGTTACCGTTCGCTTCATACATATCAAACCATGTATCCTGTTTATAAAATTTATTTAAAACTACACTTTATTGCTTTACCGATTATGTTAAATTCAGAATGCTATGTAAAAAACGGCCTCTAAATGAAAATGTTCGATATCATTTCCTATTTGATATCGCTGTTGTACCCTTGCTTTTGATTGAAGCCCCAAATTATTTTGACGCATCGCTGTTTTAAGAGAGGAATGTGCTCCTATTTACATAAACAATTTAAAAAATAAACATTGAATTATATACCTCTTATTCGAAAATTTAACTTGTTCGTTAAGATTTATTTTCAAAAGGTATGCGATTCAATGAAAGAGGTTTCATTATGGGTTCTATTAATAAAATATTTTCCGTCAAGCCAATTATTCGCGAACTCACTTTGGAGGCGAAATCACTTTCAGTTCCTTTTGTAGAAAAGAAAAACGATTTAACAAACCAGCGGTATTTATTATTATCCGCAGTGACAACATTTATAATTGCGTTCTCCGTTCGTGTCCCAAGGGAAATCCATTTCAAACGCAAATTTTTAGGCATGCTTTTAAAGGCAGCCATTAAGATATCCAAGTTTCTAGATATGCTTCGCAATTGTTAAAGAAAATGTTTGACTCTCTAAGTCGCACAATTTTTTACGTGACGTCTAAGTATTTTTTTAATGAACTTCAGATTGTGATAAGATATTGTTTCTAATTTAACATGGATGCGTAGCAATAAGAATGGAATGAATTGTAGAAAACATTTCCAGAGAACTGACTAAATATTTACGTAGGTTGTAATTTCATGATCATCATTTTTAAGTCAAGGGTAATTCAGTTGAAATTTGCAGGCCTTAATTGATGTTCTTCATGGACTAGAACTGGAATAAACAGAGAGAGAGAAAAGGACGGGTTGAGGAAGGATGGAAGAATGATTGTGACATTTAACAGTGATTGTGATTAATGAGATCCGCGCTCCGCAGTTGTGGATCCACTAATTTATTTTCCATTCTTCCACCCTCCCTTGACCCGTCCTCTTCCTCCATAGCTTCCGGAAGGCATAAAGCAAATACATACTCGTGCATAGGAGACCCTTTGCCTCTTAAACCACTATTCGGGGACTAAGAGCGGCATATTAATTGGAAGTCATGACGAAAATGAGAAAGCACCCAATGCAAATATGTTTTAACGAATAATTCTGGTTTCAGCCGGGGTATATTTATGGTGGCGCGTGCGTTTAAAGTCAAAATGTTTCATATTTACTATATCTTAGGAATTTATGCACGTCCTTGAGCAATGTATTCAGCCCTGCTGTCGGCTGACCTCATAGGTTGGTTAGCCCTTAATTTTGTTTTGCAAAAGACTGGCGGGGAAACGTTTATGTAGGAGTTTATCGTCAATAATAGAAGATAATCAATGATAATTAATAATAATACCGCATCATGAGAAAACCTTAACCAAAGAAAAGGAGGGCTAAACAAACATAATTAATTCGGCGAGAGACGACATTTTTAGAGCGCGCGGATAAACTTAACTGTTTTGAGCAATGCCTTAAAAAATCGTACATGTGCGGTAATTCTAAATAGCAACTTCGTGAGGTCTTACTCGCGGCCAAAGGTGAAGTTACTGAAAACTCGCACGATATTTTAATTATAATTTGTAATTTTTATAGGAGCACGACATGAGTTAAATCTGGGGGGAAAGCATCGCTGCGGCCTTGGTCTGGACCGCCAAAAATTTTGAAATAACCCGTCCCGGGGCACCCTAATCGTTGGTAGTGGGCGGTTATTAATTCCGACAGGCGATTGCGAGACAACAAGGCGGAAGGGAGCAGGTTCGACGATCGCCCAGTTAGAGCACGATGAGACTGCGGGCGGATTGTTAAAAGTCTCGAATTCCAAGAGGTGGCCCAAATTACGTTTCGAGCGTCCTTTCCTGCCTCCCCCACAGCGGGAGAACGGCGACCAAGAGTGAAGGAGAACACGAGGGAGCGAAGAGACACGCGTGGGCTTCAGCGGAGGGCAAAGGGGAGGGCGAGGGAGAGGGTTGAAAGGATCTACTAGAGGGGGAAATGAGGGATCGAGGGGATGACGTCACGCTCACTCTCACCTGACATTGAAAGGCAAGGAAGAGTTATTACCCCACGGACTTCGTTGGGAAGATTTCGAGGGCAGATGCACGCCACGGAAGAACTAAATGTGGCTAGACTCCCGCCCGCGGTGCACAGGGCAGCATCTTCTTTTCCAGTTAATCAGGATACCCTTTGTGAATTACGGGAGGGTGTTCGGCAGAGTGAATGAAATAAAAAAGTTGATGGAAGTATTGCGGAATATAGGGGTGGGCTGAAGGGATAGGTGGCTTATCCGAAACCGGTATATGAACCACATGGCGCAAGCAAAACTGTTTCGGGGGAAATTCGGTATGTGCAGCAGAAAAGGGCAAGAGAGTTTTCCGCCCGCAGCTATGTTAGTGAGTTGTTTAGGGTAGAATTCAGGTTCGCAGGTAGTCCGTGAGATATCTTTTCTGAAGTAAAAGTGCCAATACACCTTTCCTCTAAATTTTACTCAATTTTGTAAAATTGTTTTGAAATTGTTTTTGAGCACGCCTGAGTGAATGAGCGAGAGCGTGCGTACATCCGTGTTATAGCTTTATATTAATCTGTGTGATTGACGGGTCAATGGCATAGGAGGGATCCTTATAAACCTTGACTGGGTGAGTGTGTGAAATTCACAAAGGTGTAACACACCCGAGTGACTGTGTATTCACGTAAGTCGTTTCTGTTTCATTACATCCTTTTATGATTTTCATTTATTTGTGTGATTGACGGGTCACTGACATAGGAGGGATCCTTGCAAACTCTGAGTGTGTGTGTGTGAATGTGATTCACAAGGGTGAAAGTTATTCATTAACACACCCTAGTGATCGAGTGGTTGTAAGTTTGTTTTATTATTTATTTTGGCTTTTGTGTTTTTTTCGTTTTTCCCCTTTTCTTTCTTATCACTTAGTGCCAATCAAGTTTACGGTCCCGGAACTTTTTTGTTTTCATAGTTGTAATGAATAAAAATTTAGTGGAAAGATACCATTGGCCTTTTTAATTCAGTGACAATGGATTTCCACAAAGTTAAGCGTGGAAACATCGAATACAACGTGAGGCATCCAATGCATATCGGTTATTTTTGAGTGATTAACAGGGCGTGTGGTGGTGGGGTTGTCCTAACACCCCCTGCCACACACCCCCGTGGTCTCACGCGGAATGACATGTGTGAGGAGACCTACTCGATCGCTCGTGTGTGCGATTGAAACTGGTTGTGAGAAACATGACGAAACGAACGCGGTTGTCGTTTCGCTAAAATTGCGCTGGAACGCCGGCACTCGGCCGCACGAGGTCGTCTCTCGATGATCTGAGGTCAGCGGCGACAGTGAGGGCGTCTGTCTCCGCTGGGCGTGAGTGAGAGTGGTATTTTTGCGAGCGGTAGCGCGCGACATGAATGGCGGAATCAACTCGCAGAAGCGGTTTGATTTTTCCCCGGGTCTCTCTTTAAGATCAAGGGCTGCCCGTGAAACACTTTCGTTGCGAGCGCATTCCGATTTCCCCTCGTCGCAATGCTCTTGAGAGACTTTCGGCGAAATAGTCGACCTTGCACTTTTCCAGGCATGAAATAGGTTTGTTAGCAACGAATTAAATGGAAACTCCTTCTGCCGTAATGAGTTGGCATAACTCGCCCTAGATTTTAGGTTTATAGAAAGAACCGATCCATTTTTCCAGGGGTGATACGCTCATTTGTTGTCGGGAGACTGTTCTCATTTCATTTGTCTCCATTTCGCATCGCCAGGGAATCTTCGTTCGCTGAAAACTGCAAAGTTATTTCCTGAAACTCCTGTTCACAATGGATTTCCACAAAGTCTCGGCCTCAACCATCAATCATAATTTACTAGATGCATCAACTGGCACATTTATTCTTTTTTTACGCGATCCATTTTTTGGGGCGAATGGCCTAAATACCTTAATCCCTGTCGCAGCCCCACCTTCTATTTCCCGGGGCGCCTGGGGGGTGCTCCCAACCGCGAATCGACTCCCGCGACAGGAGAAAGCGGCGGGGAAATGACCGCGGAGGCTCCGAGGAACCCTCGGGAGAAGTTTTGACTTTGGGCTGCTTTCGATCACGCGCGGAACGGGGATACACTATAGTATATCCGAGTGATGAGAAATAAATTCCTAACGCCCCACCGTCATTATCTACGCTCACACTCGTCGCCCGACGGTCACCGAGTTCCTTGGAGGGTGCTGAAGTACTCGCATCCTTCTGCCCCGAACTAGACTTTCTACGCGGAAGTATCGTTGCTCATTATTTCCTCTTTTTACGAAATATCTAACCGCCCGAATACGGGCGAAGAGTAAAAAAATCCTAGGATTCTACGACAAAGAAGCTGCCCATCATCCTTCTTTCGTGTGGTCTGTCTCCCTATCCAACGTCTCATTACTGTCCGTTATTCCCCAGCACCCATTAAGGTTGTCTTCGCAGAAAGAAGACTGATATTGACTTTCTTTAGGCCCATTAGGATTATGGGAAGGTACTTACGCGTGTCGCAGGATCGAAGGAATGAAGTGAGGGAGAAGGAGTGAGAGAAGAGTGGGTTGCAGAATCCTAATGTCGCGAAAATAATTCACTGTCGATGGGAGAATGTACAGGATTTAATCTCTCTGATAGGGTTGGGTATGAATAATAATTTTCCTCCGCAAATTGCATTCAATAGGGATATATTGATGAGCAAAAATTTTTATTCTGCGAGGCTTTACGATCAAGACTTTACGGCCAGGCTACAAGAACCTTCTTTTGTTCTTCAATGGTTTGATCAACAGTCAATGGATCAATTAATTGAATAGATCAATTAATTAATCAATGTTTTACAGTAGTAACGTCCAATAATCAGAGATTGTTGACTTGATGGATACTTTTATGAATAGGATCATAATTTTATCCACCGATTCTCAGCTTTTCCCCATCTCCAGCGATGGTTAAATCAGGAAAAGAACGACAATGAGGCACTGACAGTTGTTGTTGATGGCATCGGACCGACTCTTGGTCGCATTCCACTTTATCCGTTCTCACAGGCGTGTGAGGACCAATGGAACTTGGAAATCAGCCTCCCCTCCAATTCGAATTCCGGTCCTCACCGTCGGAAGCAACAGCCGACGACCCGCTGCGATCTTCCAAAATCTACTTTTCCTCCCGGACCGAATTCCTGCCTGGCCTCCAAGGCGCAAGCGGGACTGCCACAGTCGACGGACCGGATGCGGTCCACCGAGTAACAGTATGACCCGCGGTGTCACGAGATGTCCACTGTATTCTATCGGGACAATATGATTCCCGCATTTAACAGAAAGAATGCACCTCCAGAATAATAATAGCGTTTTAATGGTGATATTTGTCTCTAAAATGTGTTTCTTTATATTGAAAAATTTCCAGTAGAGCAGTTACATAAGTTTTAGCAAAATGTTTTCATTGTATTCAATTACAATATCCTGGTAATATCGATTATTATTCGCACTTTTAAATTTCAGGGATCCTTAAATCACGTAATTAATTATGAATATCTGTTTCTCTCGTGCTAATCTCGCGATGCTAAAGCAAAATATTCCCTTTTAAGTGAATGTGTACATTTGTGTGACCTGACTCCACGGTGCACTCGTGAGTTATGAAAAACACCTGAGAAACCAAAGTGCGTACGACGTGTACGCTGTGGAATGTTCATTTTGATAATTTGACGTAATACGAGACAGTAATTCTATTTCATTGGAATTTTCTTTGTAATGACTGAATGCGTACAATAGGTTGCTTACATATATTATATTTACATTTGTGGCATTTATTTAAATGGCATTCACATTTGTAATCAATGCAGTTTAAATCTATTAAGAAACAGGAGAAGTGCTCCACGAAATTACGGGATGAAATTTGCTTCTTGGTCCTACGAGTTTTCGCACAAGACATCGAATTGGATGTGATCCGAGATTGTTCACTATTGCCTTCGTCTCTTTTCCATCTTTGGTCACTTCGGTGACTTGGGATACTTTCTAACTATTTCACTTGGAATACTCAGGATGGACAAACAAAGTTGTTTATGTTCAAAGATTTGTCTTTTGCTCTAATTTTGAGATTTAGTGAGACCATAATTTTTGTTTGCATAAGCCATGAGAAAGGGAAGGGAACGTGTTCGGGTTGTGTCTCTACTGATTCCTTTGACCGTGGACTGGATTGAATTTCTATTTTCAAGGCTTGGATCTTGGGTTCATTATTAATGGCCCCCCACATGATTCTAGATATAAAAATAAATGTTGTGCGAAATACTATATTTGATTCATCCGTTCTCTTGACGCATGTTGATTTTATGGGGGATATTTGTTCAGACACACGCATATAGAATGTTAATTTATTTGAAAGGGCAGCCATTCATTTAGGCGAATGCCACTCTGTGGCTCCGTATGTTCACGAGCAGTAGTGGCATATATCAGCAGAATCGAACTTCACTGATCATAAGTTTCAGGGTTACACTATAAGCATTCCTCCCACCCTCTGACCCTCCGCTCACACTCAAAACAATAGGGCAGGCTCCTGGCTCCTGAATTTCTTGAATTACCCAGGTATTAATATTAGACATTAATTACCCCGTTCTTCACATCTTTTAATTCTCTCTCCCCTCCCAATACCTTCCATATTATTCCCACAGTTCTAAAAATTATCCTCCCAACTCTTCCCATCGCAAACCTTTCCCCAACTTCTCCTTCCATCCAGTGAGTGAGTGAATGAGAATAACAGTATTCGGTGAAAATAGTATGAAACTGGCGATTTGTATACCTATACGAATAACAAAGTATGTGCAATCAGCTCGCACATGGCATGCCATGTCTCGTGGTCAGCTAGACCACGGGACATGTACTACGTGAGGCAAACTACCTAATCTCACGCGATTAGTATCGCTTTGCAGGTCATACTAGAATGATTCCGCTTTCAACATCAACACTTCGTAAGGCACGGACATGCCTTCGTCGAATACATTTCCCTCATATGGAATTACGAACCGAAAGAGTATATCAAGAGGGATAGACTTAAGGATAGGATTCAGGGATACGGTCGAGAGTAAAAAAATGGTCATGCAAAAAATAGTGTCCTCCCATTTTTATTTTTATTCATAGCATTCATTATAAATCTCCGGGTACAGGTTCTGAAATTGACATGGGTACCATGCAATATTTGTAAATATCCATCCTAACGTTCACATCCAATTTCTCACTGGTGTGCGATTATTCTGTTACGGGTAATTTTCTTGCATGGTGTTTGTCTAATTCCTTCAAGTAAAAAGCCCAACCAGTGAGACTTCCTCCCAAATTAGTTCCCATTGGTGAATTCAAGGATATTGTAATCTACGAATTTACCGCAATCGCTATGTACTGATTTTCTTTGTAAACAGAATACATTCATTTGGAGAGTCGCATAATTGGATGTAGCATGTGACGAAAGACGTATGACTAGGCTTTCCTTTTATTAATTCAATTGTAAAACTTAATTTGAAACTAAGGTAAGATGCTAGAGTAAAACATGTATGATTAAATATTAAAACTAAGCTAATATCTGCAGTCATAGTAGGGAAGAACAACTCCTAAGTAAGCAAGACTAAGCAAGTAAGACTAAGGAATACACGCTGGAACAAGCGGAAGAGTTTTGCTATATAGGCCTCGAGGACACTAGTCATTAAAGAGGCTAAACCATGTGTCTAAGATCAAAGTAATGCAAAGGCCTGAGCACTGCCTCCATTGAAATGTCTAGCAGAAGACCATCTGTCGAGGAAGCAACTACTAACGGCAAATAGTACAGGCATGGACATAAGGAAACGATTTATGAAAACCTACCTGATGTCTCCTATTGTACGAATGTGGGAATTGTACGTAAGGGGTGGCAGAGAGTAAGAGATCGAAGGCAATTGACATTGGAGGTGATATTGGAGAATTGGATTAAAGTAAAATGGAGAGATAGATAGTGACAAATGAAGAAGTGGCACTTCGAGGAGAGAGTAGCTTTAAGGGGCGCACTCGCAAGTGGAAGTGGAAAACTAAATGGATTCATTCTGAGGCACGACTGCTTACTGAAGACCATGAACGAAGGAAACGAATCGGGGATTAATCACAGAGGGAGAACAAGGATGAACTTTTGCGCTACAGATTTGACGAAGAGCATGCATGTTTGTGGAAAATCCTAATATCTAAGTATAAATATCGAAATATGGTATCATTTTCGCGGTCTACGAGAATTAAATTAGTTTCCTAATCGAGAAATTCACAGATCAACTCCCGCACTTTAACTTCAATTGAAATATCGAGTTAATTAATCAGCTTCGGTTTAACAAAAAATTCATGATTCTACTGATCGTCAGAAAAAATTTTAGTTCTTAGTTAAAAACTTAGTTTGTTTGATGCCTCAAGCATCGATATACCCGAGCTACTCCCGCTGGCGGAATCCAACGATCATTTCGCTCAGGATATCGCAAACGTAATACCTTCCATTGCGTACGAGCAATTCAGCTTTTAGGTGAATAAACTCCGAAGGTAATTATTCAGGTGGCTCGGATTGAGTCGCATGTCTCACCATGGCAACGCAGGCAACTTTTATAAATCAACTGCACACGGTTCGACTCTGAGGCCGTCTGAATGGTCTCCGTGGCACACCGGTCACTTTCTCATCGCGCTCGTGCACTTGGCCCAAAACACCAGAGGGCACTGCTGCAGAGGCCTACTCCGGGTGCGCCCCTTCAACCCCCTGCCCATTCCCCCTTCAGTGGTCGATCAAGCTCTTTCGTGGGTCAGTTACCTTGGATTTTCGGGAGGTGCGGCTGTAGGTTGAGCCAGCTCCTGATGTACGCCAGGTCCTCGTCGCAGGAGTTGGGCCCCTCGCGGATCTCCTTGATGATGAACCGCATCTGCTCGTCGGATGCACGTTGAAGCGCCATCGCTGCACTTTCGGATGGTTCGGCGAAGGGTGTCCTGAGAGGAGAAAATGAGGCGTGTAGGTGCACGAGTGTTCACCGGTATAAACAATACGGACTCCGTATTGAATTCAAAGGACTTAACCATGGAATTACAGCTATGAAAAAAGAACACGTAATTAATTTTTTTAAAAATAAGGAGAGCGGGAAATATGTAGGCATTTAGGAAATTACAGCTTTACCAAGGGTCTAAACATCACTATATCCTCATTGTTGGCGGGGGGAAAATAGTTTAATTAACCGATAGATAAAATAAATTAGGGGAAAACGGCGTAATAATGAGCAATATTGTCCCGGGTTGGCTCAGGTTTAATGGACCTTGGCACCTGTACTCCCACATCCTAACTAGCATTGCGTATAATATCCTTACACCCCTCGCTTCACGTTACAATAACTCATTCTTTAACTCTGCATAATTTCTACGTTCTTTAATTTCCACCCAAAATGCGTGCTCTTTCCCAGCTTTCCCAGCTTTCTCCCCTCCGTTACCGTGTTCAGCATCCCATTGCGTTTCAGTATCTCCTGAGCCCACTTCTCCATTCTTCTTCGGATTTCTCCCACCAGCCATCCACCTTCCGCTACCACGCTTAAAACATCATCTTTCCTTCTCGTTTCTGTTTATTCTCCTCTTTGCATTCTTTTCCACACCCACCTGCCAAAAGCCTCCGACTCTACGCCTATCATCTTGTCTCATCGAGTACGTTTCCAAGCCACACAGAACTACGCTCCCCATCAAATTACTCACTATTATTTTCTTTAAATCTTTAACTAGGTGCTCGCCATCAAATACCACCTTTTGTGAGCGCTTCATTACCTAATGTAATTCTTCTTTCATTGCCCCTACTACTCTGCCCACTCTCCTTCGACTCTTCGTAAAGAGGTGAACAACTCAATATACTCTCGTTTTTTTGTTTCAACTTCAATGTTTAGCCTTCCTTTTTCTCGATCATTGCGAATGTTTGAAACACACAACGCACACGTCTGAACGCTGCGTAATTGAAAAAATACGAACATGTTTATTCTTAGCTAACCATCGCACTCTCTCTTCCTATTGTCTCCCTCCTTTACTCATCAGTGTGGTTAACCAAGGGCAAAAAAGTTTTTTTTCATTCATCACGCTGCGACTCCTCGCAAAATTTCGAAGAGACGTGGTTCGCCGGAAACTGACGCCTTGGCCATTTCAAAAATGCATGGCCACAAATTGAAGACGGGAAATGGTAGTTTATTTTCTTGCGACTTTCATAGAGGAGTGGACTAAGCGCCCGCCTTTGGGAGTCTTCGTCCTCCACCCAAACTGCGGTAATGATGTCGATCTCCCATTACTTGCTTTCCCATTCGTCCTTCCGGCCCCGAGACCATTGCGGCACGCGCGGTGCCCTGGGCGCATTCTCGGAATTGGAATTGAAGGATTGCGCCATTTTAAGAAAGTC
This sequence comes from Hetaerina titia, assembly GCA_037158775.1. Classification (NCBI taxonomy): domain Eukaryota; kingdom Metazoa; phylum Arthropoda; class Insecta; order Odonata; family Calopterygidae; genus Hetaerina; species Hetaerina titia. The sequence continues at coordinate 119,443,948 of CM073772.1, forward strand.
CCTCCCTTTCATTGAGACTGTCCACGTGTCCACTGTCCATTAAGTTCGCCCTCTGCTCTTGTATGCCTGCACATCCACCGTCCTTGATCCCCAGCCCTTCATTCTTTTGCGGGGCATAGAAGAGATGCGTGGGAGAGGGAAAACAAGACTGACGAATTTAAGTCGTTTTGGGAGAGAATTATGACGAGGTTCGCCGAAATATATCCGTGATAATTAATTCGTGTTGAATGTGAGAGAGATAGATCGCATCTGAGCATCACTGCATTTTAAGCAAAAATGCCGAAATTGTGTTGCATCGATGCATATGTGGTGGAACATATTTATATGGAAAGTATATCGTTTGTAGTGATATGCCAATCATAATATATCGATAGTAAAGAATGAAATTATTATTATCTGACTTTTTCCTACATCGTAAAAGACAAATTTCAAGAATGGGATTTTTTTCGATTTTATGAGAATCACTTTATCATTCTTTTTTCAACATAAATTATATATATATATATATATATATATATATATATATATACATATATCCAACGAGGGGTGGCCGTAATTTTAAATAAAGGGGTAGGAAGAAGCGTAGTCAACATAGAGCAAGCGACAGATAGAATTTTACTCGTAGAGATTAAAGCAGAGCCGACGAACTTGGTCATTATTCAGATATACATGCCACCGAGCAACCACAAGGAGGAAGAAGTCGATAGGATGTATGATGAGTTAGAGGATATCATCGCGAGTGTTCCTGCAGGGAAACATTTGATAGTGATGGGGGATTGGAATGCGACGGTAGGCGAAGCAAGAGATGGTGGTGAGGTGGGGGACTATGGGTTAGGCACGAGGAATGAACGCGGGGAGAAAGCAATTGAATTCTGCAGAAGACAGGGGTTAGTCATCACTAACACATGGTTTAGACACCACAAAAGGCGTAGGTATACATGGAAAATGCCAGGTGACTCAGAAAGGTATCAGTTAGATTATATTATGGTTAGGCACAGGTTTAGGAACAGTGTGATAAATTCGCACAGTTTCCCAGGAGCGGATGCGGACTCTGACCTCAATTTAGTTGTTATGAAATGTAATGTTCGCTTCAAGAAGATAAGGCAAGGGCGGCGGGTTAAAAAATGGAATTTAGAAGCAGTAAATGAATTAACGAGGAAGGAGTATCAGGAGGCTGTAGAGAAAATGATGGATGACGGTAAAGAACTGAGTACTATCGAAGAAAAATGGGAATGTATCAAGAAAGGGATATTGGAAGCCGCTAACGGCACAATAGGAACCGTTAACGGGAAAAGGATAAGGAAACCATGGGTAACGGATGAGATGATTGCAAAGATGGATGAGAGAAGAAGATGGAAAAATGTAAACACAGAGTTAGGCAAAGTGAAGTACAAAGAGTTAAACAATAAATTGAGAAGGGCCACAAATAAAGCAAAAGAAGAATGGTGGAAAACGCAATGCGAGGATATGGAAATTTTACAGAAGAAGGGTGAAATTGGTGCTCTATACAGCAAGGTTAAGTTATTATCGGGAAGTAAGAAGGCAAGATCTGTGCTAACAGTTAAAGATAAATGGGGTAAGATAATAGTTGAAACAGCAAAAATCCAAGAGAGATGGAAGGAATATATAGAAACACTGTATGGTAAAGAACTTAGGCCGACAAGGTTAGACATAGAAAAGGAACATGACGTAGAAGAAGATAGCTTAGGTCCAGGCATACTCGACGATGAAATAGAAAGGTCATTAAAGGAGATGAAAGCAAATAAGGCTGTGGGGGTGGACAATATTCCTGTAGAAATGTTGAAATGGTTAGGGAAAGGTGGGAAGGAGACTCGAAATGGACTGATTCGTAGTATCTATGAGGAAGGAATCTGGCCGCAAGATTTTGTGAGATCGGTGTTAGTTCCTATTCCAAAAAAGGCAAAGGCTTCGTCATGTGAGGATTACAGAACAATAAGTTTGATATCCCACGCAGCTAAAGTTATTCTCAGGATCATCAACAAAAGGATAGAGAGTAAGGCAAATGATTACTTAGGGGATGATCAGTTTGGGTTCAGGAAAGGAAGAGGTACGCGTGATGCCATTGCAGTAATGAGATCACTAGTCGAGAGGAATATAGAATACAATCAGGACGTTTTTGCCGGTTTTGTAGATTTCGAAAAAGCGTTTGATAGAGTGAATTGGGAAAAATTAATGCGTGTATTGCAGAAAATAGGAATGGATTGGAGGGACAGGAGACTGATCCGCAACCTGTACATGTCTCAGACTGCTCAGGTGCGAGTGGGGAACGGAGAGTCCGGATGGGCAGTGTTAGGAAGAGGTGTAAGGCAGGGTTCCCATTATCACCAGTGCTGTTCAACGTATATGTGGAAGAAATGTTTACAGAGGCATGGGATTAACTGGAGGTAGGAATGAAAGTCGGAGGGGAATTCGTAAAATCGGTCAGGTTTGCCGATGACCAAGCATTAGTTGCTCAGTCAGCCAAGGAGTTTCAAGCATGCTGAGTGAATTGGAGGTTCAGTGCGATAAATATGGGATGAGAATCAATGTTTATAAAACAAAGGTTATGCGATTTTCCAGAAAGAAAAAGGCTAAGCTAAGCAGTAAAATATGAGAAGAAAAATTAGAGCAGGTAGAACAGTTTACATATCTCGGAAGTGTTTTGGACCAACACGGTCAAAGTGGTAGGGACGTAAGGAGAAGAATTGCGCTAGGCAAAGAGGCTTTCTCAAGGAGGAGGGAGTTGATGACGGGGACGTTGAGTAGGAATGTTAAGATAAGACTCGTAAAAACTCTGATATGGATCATATCTATGTACGGTGCGGAAACGTGGTCACTGAAGCAGGAGGATAGACGTAGATTGGAGGCTTTTGAATTGTGGGTGTGGAGAAGAATGGAGAAGGTGAAATGGACCGAAAGGAAAACAAATGAGGAAGTACTAGAGATGGTGGGTGAGGAGAGGGGTATGTTGAGAGAAATCCTATGGAGGGAGGAAAAATGGATGAAAGGCGTATTGAGCGGTAGTGGAATGTTGAAGAGGGTAATAGAGGGGAGAATGTTGGGCAAGCGAGGTAAGGGTAGGAACAGGATAGGGATGTTGGACGGGATGAAGGGAGGAAAGAAGTACACCGAGATGAAGAGGGACCTGATATAGATTAGTTTGCTAGGTGGGGAGTCACAAAATGTTTATTTGATAGTTGTGTCCATCCAAAAACCTACCTTAACCGGTAGATTACCTAATAATAATAATAATAATAATATATATATATATATATATATATATATATATATATATATATATATATATATATATATATATATATTAGGTTGGGGAAAAAGAAATACATTATTTGCTCGGTAGATGGCTTTGGTGATCGATATCTCGTAAAGTATCGATCAAACAATTTCAAGTTTATACTCGATGTCAAGGTGATATTTGACACCAAAAAAATCTTTTGCTGTTTTTGGTTTGTTCCATTCAGTTGTGAGTTACAGGGTGTTGACAATGGAAGTGTACAAAGAGAAAATTCGGTACATTTTACAGTTTTTCTTTGATAAAGGCGAAAATGTAAGCCAGGCCGCCGAAATTGTGAATGGTGTTTATGGTGCCGATACTATAACAGCTAATTACGTGCCATTTTGGTTTCGTCGATTCCGTTCAGGCATTTTCGATGTTAAAGATGCACCTCGCACAGGCGGGCCCGTCGTCGAAAATGTCGATAAAATCACAGAAATAATGGAAGTTGACCGGCATGTTAGTAGTCGTAGCATCGCCCAGGAGCTAAATATCGGCTATGAAACAGTTAAAAACCATTTGCGCAAAGCTGGATTCGAAAAGAAGCTCGATGTTTGGGTGCCACACCAATTAACACCAAGAAGCACGATGAATCGAGTTTCCATCTGCAAAGCCTTGGCCAAGCAGGATGAGTTCGACCCATTTCTTAAACTAATGGTGACTGAGGATGAGAAATGAGTCACATATGACAATATTGGATCACGAAAGCGATCGTGGTCAAAGCGTGCTGAAGCAGCTCAAACGGTGACCAAACCAGGACTAACGGCCAGGAAGGTTCCACTGTGTATTTGGTGGGACTTCAAAGGAATCATTTATTATGATTTGCTTCCGTTTGGCCAAACACTAAATTTAGATCTCTGCTGTCAACAACTAAAAATGTATGTTGAAAATTTAAGAAGAAAGTATAGCTCCCAATAACTGATGGAATTCGGTTAAAATTACTAAAAACGCCGAAAAATAACGATCAAAAGTAATAGTAATACCCGACGAAAATTCCTATCAGAGGAAATAGGCGAAGAATCAACATTGGATGGAAAAGAATGGAGGCTTGCAGCCAGTCTTAGACCATTTGAAAATTTAATGGACGCCAGAGAGAGGACGACATTTTATGTGTGCATGATCACCAGGAAAAAGGATTCATTTTACTGCTCCGTCAATGATATCGGACACAAAGGAATTTTTGAAAATGACCTCAAATAAATAGGACATTGTGGACTGATGCAGCGCTCCGTTTTAATGGCCACTTGCGGAGAATATTCGTACCTAACAATATAAATATGCATCTTGAGAGTTTTAAGTTGCAATAGTCCCTTGCAATCGCGGCAGCCTAGAGGGTTTCTGATTCGCACCTTATCATTAATGAAACTTAAACGACGGTTCCTATTTCCTCGTTTCCAATTTAATTACTCTACCATCGTTACATACACGTATATAGCATTTAGAATCTTCGCAAGGTTCCCATTGGAGAAGGGAATGTTTCATGCAATAATCTAGATTAAGTTTTTCGCTCCGTCAAAGAGGCTGTAATTAAGCGTAATTGTGCCATTATGTCTCCTTCATTTTTTTAATAAATTTTAACTACAATTCTCTCTGCTTCTTTCATTGAGAAATTATAACCTGTAAAATGTTTTTATCCGGGTTTTCATGCATTTCAAGAGGAGAATAGTGACCCTTGTGAGTCATTGGAAATGGATTTCTCAGATTTCCTGCACTTGAACTTATATAACGAAAGAACTCCATTTTACCTCGATACTTCGATCTTTATAATACATATAAATAAATATTATTTTTCTAGTAATTTATGGAACGTAAAAATTATTCTTTGGGAAAGGCCAAAAGTTTGTGAGGAGTAAATAACAATAAGTTTGATTTCACATGCAACAGAAGTGGTACTTGGGATCATCAGTAAAAGAATGGAGAGGTGGGAAAATGGTTACATTAAAGTTTTAATAGATCAGTTTGCGTTAAGGCAGGGGAGTACGCGTGATGCCATAGCAGTAATGAGATAACTATTAAAGCGTAACATGGAATACAATCAGGACGAATTTACCTGTTTCATAGATTTCGATAAGGCATTCGATTGAGCGAATTGAACAAAATCAATGAATGCAATGCAGAAAATATGAACAGATCGGAGTAATAGGCGACTAATCTGCAACCTGCACATGGCTCAGAGCGCTGGAATGCGAGTGGTGGATTAAGAGTCGGCTTTGGGTGTTTTTCAACGTATAAGTGAAGGAAACAACAAAACGAAAGTTATAAAATTTTTAGGGAAGAGGAAGGGTAAATTAAGGGTTTAAATAGGTCATAAACTATGGTAGGTGGAAGATTATGACCTATTTCGCAAGTATTTTGGACTAAAACGGTCAGAGTAATTGGAGCAGAAGAATTTCTTCGGGCAGAGAAGCGTTTACGAGGAGAGGGAAACTAATGACGGTGGTTGAGTAAGGGAGTAAACACAAGACTCTTTAAAACTTTGGTGAGGAGCGAGATTTTGTACAGCCATTGAGGCAAGACGATAGGTGTAGATTTTAGGCTTTTGTAATGTGGATGCAAGGATAGAAAAGGTGAAACACAAAGAAGGAAAGCAAAAAAGGGAGTTACAGGCATGGTAGAGTAGAAGAGAGAAATGTCCTAAGGAGGCAGGATAAATAGTGGTAGAGTATTTTGACCGGTGAATGGAATGTTGAAGATCGTAATGAAGGGGAAGGACATTAGGCCGGCGAGGAAGGTGTAGGAAAAGGATTGGCATGCTAGATGGAGTGAAGGCAAGAAGGAAGAGTTCGGAATTAAAGAGGAGCTTATTGTCGGGTTGTTTTTCGTTAGGCGAGGCATAGCAACGCCATATAGTATATTGTATAACATACTGTATGTATTGGATACATACTGTATGTATTGTATAATCATCTCCAAATCCTGCCTTAATTGGGAGGATACCAACGATGATATCGAAGATAGGAAGAGACATATTGATCAACTTTTGGCGAAATCTCTAAAATGTCGTAAATCAATCCAGTCTTATCGATGGGCAGAATCTGACAGGCCAGAGGACGGACGCTGAGTTGAACACTGTGTAGGTGAGCGTTGAGGATCTATCTATGACTGGTGGATTTTCCTCTGGTTGACTAACCTCTCTCCGGAAGACGCGAGCGTGGGATGGTTCAAGTCGCCGGAGGACAGGCATGAAGATGACATGGCCAAAAAGGCCACATTCCCAGTCGCGTATCCATCCATCCTCCCCGCTTCCACCCGTGAAGATGGCACCGCGGGCTTTTTTCCATTTTCAAAGATCTCTGGCTCCAGATCTCGGTATCCTTGTGTCGCAAAGTGTTGGGGTTTGTTTTAGAGTTCGTCCGGGATCCAACTTTATCCCTCCAGAAAGCAATTCAATGCGATTCACAATGATTTTGTCAGGGTTAAGAATCGTCGATGGTTCTAAATGCTATTGTGACAACTTCAGATTGATATGTTACTATTCCACTAGTGAAAGCCCGTTTACCCACAACATTTTCACAGGCATCTTGACATCTCAAAAACATTATGTTATAACTTAACAAAGCTCACCTTGGCAGCTCTTGATGGTGCTACAATAAACTTTTAGTTGACAAATGAGGTTACTCGTGGCCTGAATATGAGAGTTAAGGGCAAATCGGTTAAGTTTTGTTTAGACAGCATGGAAAATCGTCCAAATCCAGCTAGCTTCGAGGCGTAGTGTGAATAAAACAATAGCAACCATTGCGTCTGACAATTCACAACTACTTGAAAATAAAATGCTACCTCATGATAATTATTTTGCCCAAACGCACCCGCTAGCATTCATGTCATGGGGTTTTTAAATTGATGCTCATGATGTTGTTGTATGAAGGTTGAGATATTTAAGAAAAGCACGAATGAAGAGTATGGCGGTTAATGTAGGCATTACGTGCGTGTCCTGCGTGGGTAAAAACGGAAGCGAAATTCTCAAGTTTTCCGTTTTGTTTTTGCGATTTCCCTCGCGGTTTCCCACGCAGTTGTTTTTACTTGTTTTTCTCTGCTAAAGATCGACACTGATGAGTTGTATCATTCCCGCTCGTCTTTCTTAATCGCATACATTCCATTGAGGGCGTGAGAGTAGTTTTAGCGAGCATTGACGAGAAATAAGTAAACATTTCCACAGAAAAGATTTCCGCGTTCTTCAAAACATCTCAAGGTAATGAATAAGCACCTAGAATGCAAGGAACTTAGGGTAAATTAACGGCGAGCTAGCGAGAATAAAGACGGCAGCTTAGAAGAAAAAATAGAATAAAATGATCCAGCAACGCCATCATAAGACTGTAAGATACAATTATGATTAATTAGGTACGTCATTACGGGAACAAATAGGCTTCTTTGTCAAATCGTCGCGTCGAGTCTCTCTCATTACCCACTTATCACGCACGTCAATACCAAAGTACTTGTAATGCGCGTCGTCTGTTTGTTTCAGAAGAAGCATGGAAATAAGTCATTACATTAGGATTTGCGATTTTTTGGATGCATATTTTGTCTAGTGTTCTGGAGAAAACTTGCTCAAATCTGGATGCTGGTACTGGCTTCTCCTGTCTTGTCATAAGGGAACGTGTTCGGCACTTTTTAGTTTCACGCACGAATAACACCATACCTGAAGATTTAATTAAACCCATTTTATATAAAGGTCATCGAAGTAATAGTACAAACAATAGTTCAACCTCAAAATATACACAAACACAAATTTTTCATCGAATCTATCGTAAAAATTTAGTCCGAAAGAACACAACCAAAGTAAATTGGGGCCCTTTTATTTCTAATATGTTTTTATCAGTTTTCAATTGCCCTTTTCATTTTTTTTAATTTTAAGGCCAGGTGAGTGAAATGATTCGTGTGTTGCCCGAGAGCTGATATAACGGAGTCCCTCAGGGTTTTGGGCGCTGAATTAGTTTAACAAGTTTTGGATCTCTAGCATATCTGTCTTTCTTTTGGAGACTTTATTTCAAAGAAACGACAGAGAACACGGTTTTTACAGATGAACGCAAAACATACGAGTGTAAAGATTAAATTATGACATTGCTTTCGTTGACTAAGAAAACTGAACTCGAAGAAGCAATATGTGGCGAGGAATAATAGAACGGGGCTCGCTTCGTCCTGGTCTTTGCGTGGGATTGCCAGGGGCCAAAGAAGAGACCAAATCTATCAGCCTGGGGCGAAGGCGCACCTTTAGCCTCATTCATTTGGGTAGAGCATCAGTGTTTACTCAACAGTAACGCCTTGGGAAAGTTTCCGCTGGTAATCGAACCCGAGGTGATAATTTTGGGAGGCGATCCTCCCTAAAAATATATTTGCAAGGCCTAAACCTACTATTTCACAAATTTTAAAATAACTTCTCAACTCTACACGACAGAGGGAAATTTTTGTACACATGAACAGCGGACACATCGGCAGCTCATCCTTATTTCAAGCCAGCACGTGAAGAAGTTAGCCCTGAGAATTAGTTAGTTAACAAAAAGTACTTCACGTGTGCCATCACGATCATTTTTGTTGTGCAGGTGTGAGACGCTTTAGTTTGTTCGTTGTGCAATCCACTTGTATAAGTATCTTACTTTTTCCTGCGAGAATTTAACAAAATCTAAAACGGTTTGTTTTCAGTTATCATGGGATGAGTTTGAAGTTTGCAAAGCATGCGTTCATTTTTCTAATCGCTAGAAAAACTGTGGATGGAGAAATCTTGGATTTCAGTGATCACTCGCAGCAAGCCATTGCTTGCCTATCTAGCGATTGTTGGTTGGAGGCCTAGGGGTTTTGTCTACCCAGGGTGTGCCGCAGTTTCTCGTGCACTTCATTGAAATGCTGGAAACATCACCTTTTATGGCTAAGAACTCTTTTCAAAACATTGATTATTAAAATAAATAGAGGGGGGTTAACAACAAGTTTAGAGACTTTAACGCAAGAAATCTTAGCCACTGTCATTTTTTAACAAGTGTTTTTGTGTATTTGTTCCTGAAAGATGTGGTTTTGGTTCCCATTACACCGACAACCTAAAATAATTCATAATCAAACTATTTTCCTTTACAGGAAACGTAGCCTTTTCAGTGCGGTCAGCGATGAGCCACTGTTATTGCCAATGGAGCGACATTCCTTATTACTGCTGCGATGCTTTTTCTTCCCTTTCTCAATTTATTTCCTCGAGGTTACTCCTGAGCGGATATTTCTGTCGCAAAGTAGTGTCCCGTCAATTATGCAAATAAACTCACAGAGAGATAGGAGTTCGTTGTCTCATTTGGCAAGATTTACCGAAAATGTTAATGTTGGCTGGATTGATTTACGAGTTTGTCGGTTTACGATACAAGACCTGATTTTATACATTCTTGAAACTAAAGGTTGAAGAAACTTTTCTAGTTTAGAGAACTGACTCTTTGATTTCCACGATCTTCCACACCCACATATTCTTTGTATTGAATTTCTTTCGCCTCTTTCACACGCCTACGTTGAATTGCGCCTGTTCTTCTGTTCCCAAAATTCCTTTATCCCCGTTTTTGGCTATATTTCGCATGATTTACTTAGTCTACCCCTTCCGTTAAGTTATTTACTCATCTCTCAAATATCTATTTAATTATTTCACTCTCAAATATTATCACAGATTTTCTAAAGGATAAATAATATACAGGCGTACCTGTATCTCTCCTGCTCGAATCTCAGCGTCGCTACAGGTCCACGTTCTTCTCACTCATTCCTCACCTCACATCTTCCATTTTACTCAGAGACTCCTCATGTTCCCCACTCTCAGAATCGGAGCATGCCACTCATGCAGGAACGTGCGCAAAATGCAAATTGTTCACAAAGATTGAAGCTAGGTGGGGCACATCGTTTACTGAGTTCACGCAATAGCCAAGATATTCCTTGCATCAATTCGTTTATTTGGGTTGGAATCGGAATTCCACTTTTCCATTTCATGGATTCAATGAATCGTGTATTTTTTGGACATATTTTCAACATTAGGAGAAATTTTGTGTGAGCGAAAGACGTGTTTACTAGGAGTGACTTGATAACAGGTGCACCAAGTAAAAATGTGAAAAAAATATTAGAAATGTGGAGTCTGGAACATTTTATCGATTTAAAACTCGGTCTTTGTGGCATAAGGATGAGCGTATGTTTAAGATTTTTTTGAGATATGAGTGTGGTGAAGAATGGGGGAATTTAGTTGGACAGAAAGAAAGACAAACCCCGAAATTTTAATCAAGGTGAGCGAGGAGAGGAAGGTGAAATTCGAAAAATTTAGATGACGTGAGTGGAGGAAATATTGAGGTGCAGTGGGTTGGATGTTGAAGGCTAGGATGAAAGGGATAATGTTGCGGAAGCCAGGTAGAGGAGGAGATTGGAGAATATATTCTCAGACTTCACGATGTCAGGGGGAAATTGCGAAAAAATGAAGATGGGAATAATGTGAGAAAAATAGGGGGAAAAGCCCCCACCCGTTCTCCCATCGCGGTGATCCCTCCGGACACGGACGGAGTGAAAGGTGAGCGGCGTAACTTCAGGTGAGGCGACGGATTACACCTTTCCACCCTCAGTCCCCGTTCCCTCCCCACACGCAATCTCCACAACGCTTCCGATTGCAATTAGGCGGCAAAGGGTGTGCCATGCCAGAATGAAAAACGCAGTTAAAGATTCCTCCCCTGTTAAATCAACGAAACCATACAGAACTACAGAGCATCTAGGACCACTGCCAAGAAGGGCCTTCGGAAGGCGCTAGCGGAATTCAAAAGGAAAAAATTAGGCGACATTTGAACGATAACCCCAAGATATTTTGGTCCTACGTCAGGGAAGTGCTGGGAAAAAAGTCCACCGTAAACTCATTGAATAACGAACAGGGGGATAAAGTAACAAGTAGTTTAGATAAAGCCAACATATTAAACTCATTCTTCCAGAGTGTTTTCAACATATCCTCACAAAATACACCCGAGAACCTTCCGAAAACATTTCAGCAGTCAATGCAAGCAATCAATTTTTCCACCCGCGGAATAGAATTACTCCCTAAAAACATAGACCCCAACAAATATCCGGGACCTGATGAGATACCGACGCGCGTGTATAAAGAACTGTCGGCTGAAATTGCCCCTTATCTCGATACCTGTATAATATTTAAGAAATCATTAGCAGAAGAAAGCGTGCCAAACGGCTGGAAGGTAGCTTCGGTAATACCCATATTTAAAAACGGAGACAGGGAGGACCCCAGTAATTATAGGCCAATATCGCTCACTTCCATTTCCTGTAAGATTCTTGAACACATCATTGTTAGTTCCATAATGAGGCACCTCGATAGCCAAGATTTATTGATTAATAACCAACACGGCTTCCGTAAGGGTAGATCCTGAGAAACTCAACTCGCACTTGATACATTTGTACATGATATATTGAACTCTGGTGAAAGTAATATTCCAGTTGATGCGATATTCCTAGTTTTAAGAAAGCTTTCGATAAAGTCCCTCATTGCAAATTACTCGCGAAATTGGAAACTTATGGAATACACGAGAGTATTATTAACTGGATCAAACAATTCTTAAGTGATCGTGTCCAAACAGTCGTCCTGGACGGTGTATCATCCGATACTGCCAAGGTCACGACGGGTGTACCACAAGGAAGTGTCATAGCCCCCCTCCTATTCCTTATTTACATAAATGGCCTCAGTACCGTAATTAATAGCAAGCTCCGTCTTTTCGCTGATGATGCAGTAATTTATGGGGACATTCGAAGTCACGAAGACAGAGTCGTGTTAGCCAACGACCTAGATGCAATTCAAAGTTGGTGCGATACATGGCAATTGGAATTAAATGTAAAACAATGCGTAGTAATACATTTTTGGGAAAAGAGTAATTCCCTCCCCTTATAGTTACAAAGTGAAACAAACCAAAATCGCGAGGGTCGATTCCTTTAAATACTTGGGTGTAACAATTACTCACGATCTGTCCTGGGAAATATGCCGTCGTGCTCATAAAAAATTGGGATTTGTGAAAAGAGTGCTAGGTAAATGCGACGAAAAAGTGAAAGAACGATGTTTCCTTGCCTTGGTCAGCCCCACCTAGAGTATGCTGCCAGCATATGGGATCCTCATAATACAAATTTGATTTCGGAATTAGATCGAGTTCAGCGGAGGGGGGCTAGATTTGTCAAACATTGTTATGACCAACGCAGCAGCGTATCCACTATGCTAGACAATTTAAGTTGGGATTCTCTTACACAGCGGCGTTTACTATATAGATTAAACTTATTAAAAACATTTAAAGATAGGCCCTTTTCCGATGACATCAAGGATATAATACGAACCCCAACGTATTACGGTCGAAGGGATCACGAATATAAGATTAGAGAAATAGACTGCAAGGCGAACAGGTTTAAAATGTCATTATATATATAATAATGTAAATATATATATATATATATATATATATAAGCTTTCGGCCTACTCCGAGGCCTTCTTCAGGTCAGACTCCAGGTCTGACCTGAAGAAGGCCTCGGAGTAGGCCGAAAGCTTAAATCATCTACAGTGTGAGTGTCCTTTTACGTGTTATCTGTTTTATTCTGTGTTCTATTGTGCCGTCCAAAAGTTATATATATATATATATATATAGTCTAGTCTATGTATATAGTTTAGTCATATCTTATCTTCCGAAGAAGACGGAGCTCGAGTAGGTCGAAATTATCAAGATATTATTGTGAGTGTTCTTTTTATGTGTTCTCGTGCTGTGTGTTACTGTCTAAGTTATATATATATATATATATATATTATATATTACACACATAGAAATAGACATATAAGGAAAGGGGATAGTAAAACGCATAAAAGACCAACACAGGAAAGGTGGGGAAGGCGGTTTTTGAGCAGATCACAAATGTAAAAATATTTCCTTATCCGGGATTTTTTACATTTGTGATCTGCTCAAAACCGCCTTCCCCACCGTTCCTGTGTTAGTCTTTTATGTGTTTTACTATCCCCTTTCCTTATATGTCTATTTCTATGTGTGTAAAATAATATTTGTTCGCCGTATGGCGGGATTTTCGAGTTTGAATATATATATATATATATATATATATATATATATATATATATATATATATATATATATATATATATTCTTTCAAACATAGAAAAAGGTATAAGGAAAGGGGGTAGGAAAACACATAAAAGGCGAACGCAGGACATGTAGGGAAGGCGGTTTTTTGAGCAGATCACGAATGTAAAAGTATTTCCTTAACCGGGATTTGAACACCGGACCTTCCACTTGCCAGGCGGATGTGCCACCAATTACACTACCAAGGAAACCTAATTTACACTGAGATCTGCGATGTTTTAAAACGCCCAAGTGCTCCGAATCATTTGCCAAAGGAAGGCTTTAGGGAGCTGTTCCACCCACCAAAGGAGAAATAGACAATACACACAAGAAGAGGGGACAGTTGGTTGGAAAGCATATAGTATCATAGAGAATAGGAACAGTACGTTTCCTGGAACGCCTAGCCAGAAGAAGAGTTGAGCCACATTGGCCAGAAACACATTAAAATTTGATAATCTCCTATTTGATAATCCCCCTCATCCCTTACCCTTCCCTCATGGTGCTACACCCCCTGCCACACACCTTTTTTGGTGGCTCGCAGGGTATTTATGTAGATGTAGATAGTTGGCAGGAGATTGACTACCGCGGTTGGCGGGCGTCGGACATCGGGAAGACAAGGGTAGACTGGGGATGGGCTCGGTGGAAACCAACGCCCTTTTCCATCGCGTCGTCCTCATGATCCGACAGAAACGGAGCGGTTTGCTCTTTTTTCATTTCTCTACAGCCTCCTGCATCACGACAGGGCTTCGACACGCATCTACGGTCGCGATGATATGGTCGACGTCGCGCAGAGAATTTCCCTTGCGGAAACATCGATTTTCGTTTACGTTCAGCGGCGGTTACGTCTAGGAATTAACTCGTGCAGGAGTCGGGATTCGCAATCGGAAGGTCTAACACCATTTGCATCATACCCACTCCTCTTTGGATTATCGTTAATGCTAGAATTGATATTTGGACGGAGCAGCTTCCGTCATAACCGCTATCCGAGTGAGTTATTTCGATCAATTTAATTTTGAATAAATCGGACTATTAAACGGATAAACAGCTGATTATTTGTGTGATTTGAATTAATTATAACTTTATGTAGTTATAAATACATTATTTAAGAATCGAAGATGTTTTATCAGGTTTGTCGTTGCTACAGCTTCAACTACTATCATGATAATTTTGGATAGGTGGACACGACACAATTCATCTTCAAGCTCATTCGGTTTGGAATTTTATTCAATAAAAGCCGATCATTTACGAGGTAACGTTTCATTTGATACCCTAGGTCCTCGCGATTGCAAACAGATTCAGTGTGTCTCGTTTGTATTACGCCCTTTCTCTCGTCCCTGCCCTCCATTCATAATCCCACACTCCCCAAAACCTACTCCAACTGTATTTGAATTGAAGGGCTGCCTAGATTGTTATGTTTCTCTCAGTATGTTTGGTCTCTGACAAAAGGTGAAACAAGGATTTGCTTTGAAACGCGTTTATTTTCTCTCTTTTAAATAAAATCACGTTTTCACAATGGGGACTAGTTGTCTGGGTGAACGCTTTTTCCGATATATTATTGCTTATGTGCGCGATGAACATTAATCACTTTCTTTTGATAACAGCGGACGTGTATGATACAGAATGGAATGCTCAAAATGCAACTGTGAAATGTGTTGTTTTTTTCGCAAGATGCAGTTCACGAGAGGAGGGCTCTGCGATTTTCATTTTTCAACATCACCATAGGTGTATGAGTAATATCAACGAGGCAATAACTATCGTGTACATATGCCATACCACGTTGGGCACTTCGAGTCGTGTAGGCCATATCGAATATAACGAGAAATGTCTACTGATATCGACTCTGTTGCTCACTGTGTCATTTCACGAACAGGTGCACATCGTACATGGCTTATATTGCCAATATCATAAAAACTCTTCAACCGGTCATGACGTCACGTAGAGAATATTATAAATATCGTCATATGTAATATAATTATTTGCCCTCGATGTATCAGTTCCTTTAGGTTATCCATGTCGGAATAAGGGACCTTATGGTTTCAATTTCTCCCGAATAAAGGCGTTTATCTATCTATCGATCAACCCGGTCGATATAAATAACATATCATTATATATCTCAGCCGTATACTAGAGGTAATAGGGTGCCGAAGGCTGAATCAAGCTTCGTCGCTTAAGCATCCAACACACAATTGGATTGGTTTCATCTAATCGAAGTGCATCACATAGGGACCGCGTTATCGCATAGTCCAATTTCTCTTGCGTATAATTTTCTTCATCGCAGAAAAAGTTCCAATTCTTTTTACTTTCCACGAACGAACGGTAATCGCCCGGTCGTTGACTACTTTCCAAGGCGGCGTCCAAACTCCAAACCAGGCACTAAAGTTGGAGTCCTAAAGAGCCTTTCTATTTGCTCGCTTGGCTCGTGTTCGTTCCTCTAGGGCCGATAGAGAGTCTACCACGTGAGAGAATTCCATCCCAACTTGGATTTGCGAGGACCGGGAGAACTCAAAAAGGTTCTCCAAGAATGCCACCCGCTTGAATTCTTTCGCTGGGAATAATTTTTGTCGCCCCATAATTTTCCTAATATATCTATTTTCCCACCCGTATACACTTTTTCACGCCGTCATGACAATGGCTTGTGCATCATAAAGACAAAGGGCACAGGAATTCTCAATATTGGTGCTTTCGATAATCAAGACATTGCTCTAATAAAGATATGCTTTGTAAACACGCTGTCAATATGAATTTTGCCTTAAATTTTATCAAAACTTTTCGCTAAAATGACTATTGCATGTAACCATAATACAGAGAATTATCAAAGAGGATTTCTCATCATTCATTTGTAAACGGAGTTACGAGTATGACTAAAGCTATGACAACCATTATATTTTTATGAAAGGAAATAGTGCTATCTTTCGATGAAGAAATTTACTCCAGGAGCAATCATTGTTAAAGAGCAATTAAAAAAACTAGTTTAATTTTATTCCTTGATAGAAATCATTATTTTCATAACATACGAGGTGTGTTAAAAAAGAACTAGAAGTTTACTTTTCGGACAATAATATTTATTTATTCTTATACATTGATGTTGTCAACTTCAAAGTAGTCCCCATTTGAGATTACGCACTTGTGCCAGCGCTTCTTCCTATCCCCGAAACACTTCTTAAACTCGATCTTTGAGATAGCTTTTAGTTCTTTCAACGATGCGCTTTTAATGTCATCTACGGCTGTAAAACGACGGCCCTTCAAGGCTCTCTTAATTTGTTGGAAATAGGAAAAAGTCACACGGAGTCATATCTGGCGAATATGGAGGCTGGGGCATCGTTACAATATTGTTTTCGGCCAAAAATCCACGAACAAGCAATGAAGTGTGATTTCTATTGTTTTAAGCTCAACTTTGTGGAAGCTCATGTTCATTAAATAAAGAAACACAATGTATACATCCACTGTTCTTTATTATTGTACGACTAGTTTCAATGCTTAGGCGTCATCATCATCAGGTACCCTTGAATGAAGTGCGAGCTGGTGCATTATCGTGGTGCAAAAGCCATGAATTGTTTTTCCACAGATCCGGGCGTTTTCTTCGGATTGCTTCACGCAAACGGCGTTGAACCTGTAAGTAGTACTTCTTATTGACCGTTTAACCTAGCGACAGGAATTCATGTTGCACTATGCCATTAAAATTGAAGAACACAGTGAGCATGACCTTCACGTTCGACCGCACTTGTCGAGCCTTTTTCGGTCTTGGCGAGCCAGAATGCCTCCACTGGGATGATTGAGCCTTAGTTTCAACGTCATATCCATTAACCCATGTTTCGTCACCTGTTCGTATAACACGTTTCAGTGATTCTGCATCGTCGTTTACTTCATTTACTGACTCCTGAGCAACTTCCATTCGCCGTTGTTTTTTGTTCAAAATTCAACAATTTTGGAACGAATTTTGCTGCCACGCCTTTCATACCCAAAAAATTGGAAAAAATGTGATGACATGATCCAATCGATACGCCAACATCATCAGCGACCTCTCTAATTGTGATTCGGCGATAGTTCATAACAATTTCTTTCACCTTTTCCACGTTTTCATCGATTGTTGATGTGATGGGGTGTCCAGGGCGTTCGTCATCTTCAAGGTCTTCACGGCCTTCTTGGAAACGCTTATACCACTCGTAAACTCTTGATTTACTCATAGCAGACTCACCATAGCCCTTTGTTAACATTTCACACACTTTGTTACACTTTATTTAATTTTTTACGCAAAATTTGACACAAATTCTTTGTCCCATTTCTTTAAAAAAACGAAAATCGCCGAACTTATAAAACACGTATAACCTTAGTAGCTGTCACAGACAAAGTCCACAATGAAAACAGCTGAAAGTTTTATCATACTTCAGGGACATGTGTATCAACATCATAAAGAAAGTTTGGCAATCGGACTCTTCAAGCCCGCGAAAGGAAAAAATTCTCGTTATTTTTTGAACACACCTCGTACACGACGCAGAGAAAAACTACAAAAAATTGATGAAAACCGTAAATGTTATTGTTGTTGTTGAAAAAAGTTGTTATAAAACTGATAATGTATGACAACGTCTGACAATGACAACGACAGCGTCTTTCTATGTTTCATTTATGAGAATTTTAGTTACAGACTTTAAATTATAATGGCTAGAAAAAAACAAGGATAAAATATTTTTTAAATGCTATGATGTGATGCGGTGCACTTTTTGGTGAAATTAAGCTCACCTCATTGCTATTTCATGCTTTTACTTTAGTGTACTAAAATTAATTTTACCAACACTTGAGACGATAAATCAATTTTCACATCCATCCATTTAGACCTAATAAAATTTTCGCTTGCCCGCGATTCGACGAAAAAATTGCCCTTGAAAAATGACCCGAGAGTGAATTGGATCTCGCAGTCGTGATTGACTGCTTATAAATGAAATTCTTATTAGAGGCCTGTTTCAAAGATTTAGGTCACGCAAG
Organism: Hetaerina titia; assembly: GCA_037158775.1. Lineage (NCBI taxonomy): Eukaryota > Metazoa > Arthropoda > Insecta > Odonata > Calopterygidae > Hetaerina > Hetaerina titia. Next base: position 119,462,320 of record CM073772.1, read on the forward strand.
CCTATTAGACTGGGAATCTACTCATTTTCGATTTTTTAAAAGTTAACAACTCATTCACATTTATATATAAATAATAAGTCGGAAATAATTATTGTATTATATAACTTTTAAATTATATTTTTTCCGGGTGCGCATGTAAAGGAATCAAAACGCAGAGTGATTCCTTGCATCAAATCAGTCATTTTTATATAAATTCGATTGCTCCCATAACTAATGGTGGCATTTTCCGTCAATAACCAGCAAGAAAATTTTTAGACGCCTGAATGGACATGCATGCCTCAGGGCAGTCTAGTGATATATCTCTGAAAATGGAAGTACATTGAAATAAAGTTTAAATACATGGATAATTGCTGCAATATCAATTCCACCTAACACAATTAATTACAAATTATGACACAAATTTATACATTAATGCATTGGAAATGTTTATGAAAAAGTATTCTAAGTTTAAGTCTGGATTTGACAGTGATCGCCGTTAACAACAGATAAAGAAATTTTTCATGTAGGATAGCCGACATATTAGGCAGACCATGCAAGCCTGGTTTAAAACGAGAGATAAAAATATCCACGCTGAGGAAGAGAAAGGAAGCTTCTGGGGAAGCCGTCAATGTCTATTTATGGTGCCTGATTTCAAATACATTCAATTAATACCAAATTCGTGATCTTGGCTCTTATTCGGTCATAGGAAGATATACTGAATTACCAGAATAATCCGATGGATGATTGACCGCGAGAGAAAGGTCTTACTTTCACTCTGCCTTCTAATAATGGCACGAAGACGTCCCATTTAAGGAAAATGTGATCTTTAAGAGTTCAAATAGCCATTGAAAATACTAGTTCATCATAAAACGGTTGAATTTACAAGATTAAATTTCGAATGCAATTCATGATCTGCCTAAGTGTCTGAGCTTGGCTTGAAGGCATTTAAAGTAAGGGAGGAAGCATGAGAAAAATAATCCGGGAGAAAAGAGAGTATAATAGGGAAGTATTGAATGAGGTATTGGAAGGGGGATAGTCTGCGGAAAAAATTCGAAGAATTGTTAATAATAAGTAGATATTGCGAGTTAGCGGAATGTTGAAGGCCACGATAGACGGGAGAAATTACGGACGCCATCAAGGTAAACCAACCACAGTAATCAACCTGAAGGTTTTCTTGATAGGTAAGGGGTGAGGAATCACGTGAGGAGAGGTGGATCTTTCTATCTCCGTGCCGTTTGCGTTTTCCGAGGAAGATCTGCTGGTGTTCACACGTATGAGGATGTTTTGAGGGAGTCCAGAGGGATTGTTTGAGCCGAATGGTGAGGGGGGCCAGCCGGATTTGAACCCATTCCCTTAGTTTACGAACACGCTGCCAACTTGGCTACCGGGGATGGCGATGAAAATCAATCAGATGCGAAGAGGTTGGGAGGTCGTTGAGGAGAGTCAGTGTCCATATTGCTGTTTTCAGATTTTTTACAATTAGAAAGTTTAAAACTTTCTTTGGGAGAATTATAATTGATTTTGTGTAACAAATGGTGCATGGGTTGTAATTTTTTTGTTGGGCGAATATGTAGCATAATAAATGAATAAGGATTAATTAAAATTGGATGATATTCCACCATATCACGCCCGAAACGTCTCTGTTTAAATGAATAAGCATTTATTACGGAGGTCACCATTAATACACCTGCGTTCATATTCACGAAGGATTCTCGGGTCTTCCACCGGGTCAGGGGTTCCATGTTGGCCGACGTTTCGATGCTCGACTCGTGCATCGTCTTCTACCCTGAAGACGATGCACGAGTCGGGCATCGAAACGTCGAAACCCCTGACCCGGTGGAAGGCCCGAGAATCCTTCACGAAGCAAATACGCCGGGAAAGCACCAGATCTTACTTCACTTACGTTTATATTTTTTCTGGATGTCCAAAACTTACATATTCACAGTGGGCAACGAGGAGTACTCGGCAGTGTAAATATAGGTTAGGATTACTGTGGAGTTAACCTACCACTTGGATCCTTAATTTTCAACCTTACGAATGGGGCCCAGGATCAAGTTGGATAGTTGGAAAAATAGCATTTAACATATTCCAGGAGCGACGTACGTGCCTCACAAGTTTAAAGAGTACGACGTCGCTCAAAGCGGGCGAGCCCTCCGCGTCTACCCCTCCCCTCCGATCGAATGGACGGGCGGAATTGGGAACGCGTGTTGGGCTTCGCTTTCCACGTGGACCCACGGGAATGGACTCCGAGTGACACGCGGACGGCGCCTCCCCCGCGCGGTGCGGGAACGAGAGTGTGCCGATACGTGCGAACATCTTGAAGGTCATCGCACAACGCGGACAAGGAAGGGAGACGGACTCCCTTCGGATGGGATGCCACGGCGTTTAATGCAAATTGATGAGGATCGGACACACTCCCCAAACGTAAAATGTTGGAGATGAGCCCCGACGACCTTTTTCAATGATTGCCGAACTGACTCCTGAGGCCGTAAATAAGGTTTATCATCACATATGGTAATGTACTAAACTCCTAAACAAGGAGCGCCATCACGCACACACAATTTTCACTGTGATCACTATTGGTAATAACAGCGTTCTATGACTTATGGGCTTATGATAAAAAAAAACCATAAACACAGTAATCAACCCGAAGGTCGGTTTAGTAGGTGATGGTAGAGCTCACCCATGTACCAATCCCGACGGCGTGTGAATATTCACACATCAGGGTAGGGGGGCCAGTTCCTTTTCCTGTGCCGGTTATGGTTTCCCAGGAAGATCTGGTACCCGAAAAATCAACTAACTTGGGTGGAGCTGCAGGTGCCCAGAGTGACTTGACTGGGAATCCGCGAACCCGGGCCCTCCGGTCAGTAGCCAGACTTTCAACGCCCTGAACAATTTGCCTACACCGGTCCAACGCTCTAACCACGAGACCACCGCGACCCGTGGGCTTATGATAAAGATGTTACAATAATTTACTTTAAAAGCCAATGGAAGTGGTCGGAAAAATTGATTTTAATACGAAACGTTAAGACAAATATTCATTTCTCCTCTCTTATTAATTCTAAACTTGATGGTCCGAAGCCGGGCCACCGAGGCCCGGAACCTCAAGTGTTTTCCCGGGCCATATTTTATAGGCTGGATAAATAGATGATAAATATTTATGGGTTCTGGAACTCGGCAATGGCTGGTCTCTACGGCTGCTCCGAGATAACCTTTCACTCCCATGATATCCCAGGCCACTATGTAACCCACTTTCACTTTCAACGCCCTGAACAATTTGTCTACACCGGTCGACTGGCCTCGGAAGGGCGCGGGATTCCGATTCACCAATGAGCTGAGGCCTAAACTAATCGGGGCCGATCTCGTTTCCCAGACACGGAAATCACATGCGCGCCACTTCGGACCAATAGTTTGGATGAGGGGCTGCTCCTTGGGAATTTGGTTCAATTTCTTAGAGAGTGCCCAGCGATGTGCGAAGGTCGCGCGACTCACCCCGATTCTTCGAAGGTCTAGTCCTGGAGGAGTAATGTCATCATGACGTGACTAATGTGCCATTCTCTCGCCGTCCGCATCAAAGTGAAGAGTCGCCTTCGATGCCGATACGAGCATTAACCCTCGCCTTTTTTCTCCTCTCGCGATCTTCTCCTCAAATCGCCTCGTTCTCGCCTTGCGGTCGAATTGGAGCGCTCATTAGCAACCACCTTCCTTTCCGGTTCCACAAACACGGAGATGAATTTTGGTTAGCGCCGCGGTCACTCATGGTGAGGAAATATTGATTGGAAAGTGAAATCAACGAGCACCACGCCGTCAAAAACAGCACTAAATTCACATCACTGCGATTTTGCTATTCATTGAAATTAATATCCCATGTCTTGTTAAAGATCGCTCAGTTCAACTTCCGCCGTTAATATGCTCACTCTTTTGTCAATGAAACCATCATGTACAATTTTAACTTGCATTAAACACTCAATATATGCACATTTATAATTCAAATTCATCTCATCCCATTTATAGGTGTTTTAGGGCATGATTTCAAAGATATTCTCAAATGATGTCCGCGAGATTATAATACCGATGGATGTGCAATTGAGATATAAAATGAAGGGTAAAATTCCACGGAGATATGTAAGATATCAGAGGGCACTTTAAAGTTTGGAAAAAATGTAAAACATTATGAATAACTATTTACAATCCGATCGTGATTTCTATTTTATTAGCACAGTGTATTCAAGGAGATTTGGCTTGCTGTCAAGGTCTTTTGCAAAAAAAATGTATGCATTCCTTCAAATGCAAGTGGAAATAGCATTATTAGAAAATACTCGTGAAAGTGGTACATCGAACGAGACAGGGGCGGCTTCCTCCAGTGGGCAGATCACCCAAGGTCATGCGGTTCTCGCTGCTAGGGAGAGGGTAAGTAAGTGGTCGATTGTGTTTCCAGGGTGCCCTTCACTCCGGCCTTGGGAGCAAGGGCTCCACCAACCAAGTGTACCCCCGCGACGTGATGTCCGTCCAATTTCCCCGGTTTTCTCTCTCGCCTCCCTTCTCCTCTTCCTGCCCCCTCACATCTCTGCGCTTTCCCAAGCCCACCCTCGCGACGCACCAAGATGGATGCCCGCCTCTCCCCATCACCGAAAATCGTCGGTGGCTTTCGAGGAAATTAACCTTTGCGTGGCGTAGGTCTAAAGAAGGGCGATAACACGAAATGCACTTTGGTATATCTAACACGCAGACAATTCGAATAACATTAAAAAAGATGAATTGTAGGATCAGCAATTGGGTCGGGTTCGTTCCTTATGGCATTGACGACGTTGTGTAGCTTTGTTCTACCGCGAAATTTTATGTTCTATAGCGGATTTCGGTATGTGTGTTCTCGAAATTCCACATGACATTTCACGCATGGCAGTCTTCCAGCTGTACGCGAACTTGATAATGTTTTTGAACTCTTTGTGTACTAATTTTTCGTCGAAAGACCACAAGAAATTCCAACCCGTTGCGTCACAAGTTCGTGGGGAGAAGCATTTCGCCGGATCTTTCCAGACGAAAAAGAAAGCACATCTCCTGGCTCAAAGCAGAGTACTCTGGATTTTTTGATCATATACACGTAACGATTAAAAAAAATATTCAAAGTAGTCTTTTCGCGATGCCAAAAGTTGCTCTAACGCGAAAGCACCACTAGTCGCATTCCAGTTGAAAATACTTCAATAGAAATCGTCGTTCGGAATAGGGGCTGCTAATAGAGTCGACTTTCGGCGTGTGGAGGAACTTTCTGTTCCAAATGTTGAATGGGAAGGAGAGAATTATCAAGCCGGTATGATTTGAAATGTAAGGGTTTTGTTGAAATCAAATGAATACGGTTTTAGAGGGCTTGGCATGTTTAAACAATGCATTAGAACCGAATAAAAGAAATATCATATCATGGAAGGCGTCTTGGAGGGGTTATGCCTGCACTCTGGATGCCTGGACCACTGGTGCCATACCTTGATCAAAAAGTTCCCGGAATAACCACCGTGTGGCGCTCCCATCGTTCCGATTTGAGTTCTGTTTTTTTTGTTAAATTGGTACATCTGTTGTTGATATTCCCTTTAAATCTTAGTGTCATAACTTGACATTTGCAAAAGTTACGTAGCCAAGAGTACATCTATCTCTGTGTGTGTTGGCGATTTTTTACAATTGCAGAAATGGATTTAAATTTGCAACAACGAACTTGTATTAAATTTTGCGTAAAAAACGGATTTAGTGGCGCACAGACGTTGGAAATGTTGGAAAAGTGTTCCGGCAACGATTCTCTAAAAAAAACGGTCGTTTACCAGTGGCACGAGCGGTTGAGAAGTGGTCGTGAGTCAATCGAAGATGATGAACGCAGTGGCAGACCATCGACATCGAAAGTCGGTGAAAAAATTGATAAAGTAAAAGAAATGTTGGTCAATAACCGCAAATTAACCATCAGAGAAATAGCGGAGGACTTGAGCATTGCCTATGGATCCGCCCAAGACATTGTGGTTAATGATTTGGGTTTCCGTCGTGTAGCAGCAAAGTTGGTGCCAAAAGACCTCAATTTCATGCAAAAAAGAGACCGTATTGACGTCGCAAAAGACATGATTTGCGAGGCTGAATCCGATCCCACATTCATCAAAAGGATCATTACTGGAGACGAGACGTGGGTTTATGAGTACGACACGCAATCCAGACATCAGGCAAGTGAATGGCGTTCACCAAATGAGCCGAGACCAAAAAAACCACGTCGTTTTCACTCAAAAAAGAAGGCAATGCTGACGGTTTTCATGGCTTACAACGGTGTAGTGCATCATGAATTTTTGCCAGAAGGCCAGACAGTAAACAAAGAGTATTATTTGGGCGTTGTGAGACGTTTGCGTGAAGCAATTCGCCGAAAGAGACCAGAAATCGTCGCACAGTGCGTCGAGACCGTCGCACAGTGCTATCATTATTCGTAATTTTTTGACGAAAAATGCAACAAATACCATCCAAAAGCCACCGAATTCACCTGATTTGGCTCCCTGTGACTTCTTTCTGTTCAATCAAGTTAAAAAACCATTACGGGGAACGCGTTTTAGCAGCCGAGAGGAAGTAATGGAAAAATCGCAGGAAGCACTTATGGACATACCGAAAACCGAATATAAAAAATGTTTCGAGGATTGGATCAAGCGCTGGCATAAGTGTGTTGCAGTCGATGGGGATTACTTTGAAGGGGACAATATTGATTTAGATGAATAAACTTGTATTTTTAATTTTCTGAATAAATTCCGGGAACTTTTTGATCAAGGTAGTATGTGCTCAAAAGTCATGTTGGTAAATTAGCGCGGCAACTTCAAGGGTAATAGCGAGAGGTCATCATCACCTTCTTTGATGTACTCGGCTATCCTCTGACATCAACATTTGGGGACATCCGTCTTTTCCTAGATCTTCCTTTATTTCTGATGCTTTTAGATTTGCACATATATACCGATATTTATTCATACACCGAAAGGTAATCATGCTTATTTTTTTCAGCCTGTAAAATTGACTGCAAGAATCTTGTAGGTGACACATAAAGGTTCTTGAGGTCACTCTCTCGGACGGTTTCTTGCAGACACTAATACGATGCAGGCCATCCAAAGGTGGCTGGAAGGGAGTAAGGAAGCCAGCGGAGAGAAATACGTGAATGGTGATGGCATCAGGAGAGGGCAGCGTGAGGCATTATTTGGGCCGGACACATGGACAATCGGGAAAGCCAGTTAGAAAAGTTAACCCAGACGAGGTATACTATATTAGCGATAGGATTGCAAAGCACAAATGTTGAGATAACTGAGAAAGATTGAGAGCGCATGAAGCAATTTTATGAGCGATATTTACCGATTTGCACTAGTATTTTGCCTTAGATTTGCTTCAGGTTTTGCAGAAAATATATTTTCCATCGCTACTTTGAATTCCATCGTTAAATTTGGTTTATTTGGAGATTAATCGCGTGCTAGTACGACAGTTAATTTTAGTTTATTTGTACGTCGTTTTTGGAATGTGAGAAATCATTATTATTTTTTTCCGTTGGAGGTATTGATTAGTTTATGGCAGGTCGGAAGTTCATAGTAGTTTTATATAGTTCATAGGAATATTGTAGGAATATTTTTTTTGGCTTAAATCCAGGCATTAAGTAGGAATTCACTATTTTACTTTTAAGCTTTTATCCATCACGCATGTTCACGGAAATATGGAGTTCCTGAGTTATTGATCTTCTTACTTATGCCTCTAAATATGCACCCGCTGACCGATAGGTAACTACGATAGCTATCCGTGAGATAAAAACGCTTTCTGCAAAAGAAAATACGACATGAAGAAAGCACCTTCCACAGTAGGTCGAGGAAATTATAATTACCTCTGACGCAGCCACACTTTCGCCAGTTACACTTCGAAAATTCATCCACCGGGCACCCAAGAGAAATCTTGAGCGACTACCGACAAATGGACATCGTCAATATGAGCGGAAAGTCGTGCTGTAGAAATTCGGGTATTCTTTAAAAACCCGAGTGGACGGGTTTAGGAATGCTCCGGTTTCCTCCAGCCGGGTCCCGACGCACAAATGTCACAAAATAAGAGAGGTAGACCGCCGAACGGATGCATTCAAGCACTTAGATTTACTCTTCCCGTACACTGTTCGTGACAGCAGCATAAGAGGGAAATACTAATGCAGAAATAGGTAAGCCCTGGCGAAAATAGCTTGGAGCATGCACGTGACATTCCTGCCAACTCACTTCATGGCTGGCGTCCCAACGCCCCCTCCGCGCGCTCTTCTGCGGCGGGATGTCGAGCAGATGAAGGTGTAGGGCTAATGCATTTGTAAGTAATCCAACCTGCATGAGTAAAATACTAACTGGTAATACGTTATTCATGTGAGCCCGCCCCTTTTAATGGGTTTAATTATTTGACTTCTTTGTGTAGCCATTGGAGTAGCTGCTAACCGCATAATACTCCTGGTGTATGGAAAGAGCATTATACCATTAGTAACTACTACAGACAGAAATTACAGATGTTTCATGGATGATGCCCGGTCGCTCCCCTTTCACTTGAGCACGGGGTGTCATTCGTTTGCGGAAGTAGTGGAGTCGAAGTCGGAGAGCTGATGACCTAACACCCCATGCCGCGTGTGCTTGCGACAGCTTGCAGGATAGCTTGTAGATGTAGACGAAAACCTAGAAACACGGCTGCCACTCATATCGACGCCTTCCGTCTAATCTAAATTTTCCACCTTCTCTCTCCTTCCTGCATTCGGCTCGTAAGAGAAACTCTTTCGCAAATCCTTCTAAGCTCACTTAGTTGATACCTAACGGCATGATTGGAATTTAGGATTGAAGTCTAATCAGTCCTAAATGTTCCAATCTAGGTGGAACTGATGGAATTACTAATTATTTCAAACAAAACATTCGAAGCTCGATTCAAGTGGCAATAATAATCTCGTGTAAAATTTATTTTCCCATTTTGAGCCATAATCGGTGCCATTGTACATATATCTTCACACCTGTGCCAATGAGAGTGTGCCGAGGATATACTCGTGTTCATACCATGAAATTTACCAAGGATATATCTATATTATGTACAATTAAAAGTTCAATAATAACAGGTCGACAGTGAATAATTCTTGTTGAAAACGCCACATGCCCTTGCGGAATATGATGCGGATATTGAGGTATCTGTGCCGCCGGCTATTTCTCAGGTGTTATGGTTATCCCGTCAATCATACAATTTGGGAATAGCTGGTGTTATGCGCCACCCAAATTTGACGCCCATCCCCGTCAGTAGCGCCGGACGCTGTCTCCGCTTGAGCACCACACCACCCTCATGCTTAAATACCGGTAAGGATATCTGATGATGTAATATTTTTAATTTTCGTCCCTGGCCTCGTCTACTTTTCTTTCGCCGCTCTCTGACCTACTCAGTGTCTGGGCCATGACGTAACCCGTCTGTTGCCTAATATCTTCTTTTAAAGCTCGCTAACCTTCGGGGTCGCCCAAATTCGTCCAGGACGAATACACTTCCTCGTGCATCGCAACCCGCCAGTCAAGATTTGCATCCACCCTTCCACCTCATCCGTTTGAGGGACGGGTAGGAGAGGAAGGGTAACTTCCAAAGGGCGCGGATCAAAAGGAGACGGGGGGAGGGTGAAAAATCGCCGACCGACCTCGGGGGCTCGAATTTGGGGCCTGCACGGAGGCGGCCGCAAAGTTAATGGGCGGCCTTCGAGGAGGGAGTAGCCATGGGGAGTTTTCACGCCTCGGGGTTTTCTCACGATCGCCACTTTGAGGACGGACACCATTGGCGTCGTGCGCCAATGGGGGTGCCCTGCGGACGTCAACAAATGCCCATGCATTTGACGGCGTCGACCGACCTGATTGTGGTGCCGCGAAGGTGAACTCCTTCGCGGCACTGGGATGGGAGTTCGAAGGAGAGGTGAGACGGTAGTTGAGGGACGAGTGCGGACGCCGCTCCATTCGGTTGAGGAAGGGGCGAGAGGAGATTGGAAGGGGCGAGAGGGATTCGCAAGTTTTCGGTGCCCAGGCTCAGAGAACCTGCGGTTGAAATATATACTACAGAGGAAAGGGAGGGCTTCACACCACGGGGAAAAAAGCTAAGATTAAGAAAGGCGTGAAACAAAGTGGAAGGGCAAAGGATGAATGAAAAATGAAGTGGATGGATTCACGTCGATCGGTGACCAATCGAGGAAAGAAATGGCCTTCATCTAACAACCCACGCTTTTGTTCTACTGTTTTGTTTTCACTCGGGTAGAATACGTGATGAATGAAGTTCTTGGGTTGGGGTAGGAATATCAGAAAACTTCTGGTTTTCACTCGCTTTAGGTCGTGAAAAATAAAGGGTATTGCCCAGTTACCCCTTCCCAATTAAAATATATCTCACTTCATAATTCAAAATATAAGTAAAAGTTTGAATGCTCGAAAATGTTATACTTCTGATTAATTTCCATCCTACGACAACGCGGCAAGATAACTCCTTCCATGTCAACCTTGTTTTTGAGCTTAATGTGCTACTTATCCCTTAGATATTGTTCAACCAACGCTTTTACATTTGGTTTTAGCTGGAGTTCTTTCATTAGTTATAGTAAATTGTTTTGCCTGAGCGCAAGTATTTTTCATGCATTTAAGACGTTATTTTCCTGCTTATTTCCTATTTATTTTTTCATGCATTCCATTTTTCATTTTCCGTTATATGTATGGCTATACTTTATCAGAAAATAATTTTTGGTGTGAGTTAACCCGAATCCAAAACTTCTCAAATCCGAAGATAATCCAGCATAGCACAACTGAGAAGCATTGCCAATGATCATATGAGAGTTAGTGGTGGTATAGCTGAACATTACCAATTTAATCTTTCTCTGCGAGTCGTCCATAAAACCTTGAAATGAACTCAAACGATCCACCTATGAAACTATAATGAGCATTTTATATACACCAAATATACGTAATCTTTTCGATGGTCCATTTTATGAACGTTGATTCATTTAAAGTATATAGCAATTTTTTTAAAGACCAAATTTTTTGGCTGGACGAGAGATCCACAAAGGCAACATTTCCTCTGAAAACGGAAAAAACCTTTCAGCAGAGTTCATTTTCTTACGCCTTACGATAATTTTGCGATTTGGAATAACGCTTGGGTCCCTTTCCTCGTGGGCCTTCTGTGTGAATAACTAAGCCAACCCTGCAGCCATATTTTGCGTGGGATCAGCTGATTTGTCAACTGAAGACATTTCCAGCGACCAGCCAGCCTCGCAATGGCCTTTGAACTTGAAATCCCCGCGCGATAAGGTGGGTTGCAGAAGAAGTGGGAGGGATCGTGACCAATATGCCTCAAGGATAAATACGGTTGTTCTGGGAAATCCGTTAGCCGCCCAAGATCGCTGGTAATGCGTGCGTGGATGGCTGCTTGGCGTCATAGAAGCCTTCGGGATTGACCTCTCTCTGGCGTGGGTTCTGACGGCAATAAGCGGAGATGGTTTGCGGAGTAATCCACGGAGGAATAAGGGGACCAGAGACAGGAGGGGGCGATGCGCCATTCTCTCTCCCATGGCGTGGACCTTTGATGCGCCTAGAGGTGATCATTAGTCGTGGTGCATGTGCATTTCCGCAAGGAGGTCGCTTCGCCTCAGCGGTGAAGATAACGTTCCTCTGCCCTTTCCTGCAATGCAGTTATTCAAGTACCAGAATAGTAATTTACTCAGCGATCTCCATTTAGAATTTCACCTCCGTGGCTGATCAGACAAGAAGTAACAACGAAGAACACACTGTGCTTTATTCTGACCTACTAAACTCAATACATGAAATTAAACAATATTTATACATTAAAATGCGCCAGGTGAACTTACAAGATGTGTTCCAAAAGTAGTATAACTATTTTTTCCCGGAGAGACGGACGGAGGGGCGGCGATTTCTCTGGCCGGCTTCGCGGATGGGCAGTCTAAGGAAAAGCAGGAGGCCGGTGGCAGTTGGCTCCCAGCCTTTGTGGAGTGTGAATAGTTCGTTTGCGAAACCTCTTTAACGTGACCTCATTGCGCTCCGTCATGAGCTGGTTATTGGTAGAGCGCTACGCCACCAAATTTTGCTTGAAACTGGGCAAAACCAGGAAAGGTACTCATGATTTGCTCAAGGCAGCTTATGGTGATAACTCAATGGGTAGATCGGGTGTTTTTGAGTGGCACAAGTTGTTTCAGGAGGGTAGAGAAGATTTTGAACACGTCGAACGTTTAGGACGCCCTTCTACCTCAAAAAGTGACGAAAATCTTGGAAGAGTGAAGGTTTTTTTTGGACAGGGATCTCAGATTAAGTGTTCGCATGGTTTTTGATGAACTTTGCATCCCTATACGTGATGTCCTTGGGACCAAAACATGGGTATGAGAAAGGTGTGTGCGAAGTTTGTGCCGCGAGTGCCGCGTTTGCGCCGCTCTCGGACGAACAAAAGGAAACTCGCACGCGGATCTGGCAAGAGCTTCTCGACCATGCCTCAGCCACCCTACAGCCTTGACGTTGCCCCACGAGACTTCTTCCTCTTCCCCCGCCTATAATGTTTGTTGAAAGGACGTCCCCACGGCTCGGCGGGAGCGTTACAACGGAGGGAGGGAATGACGAGGGAGCTCAGCAGCATTCCGGGCGCCGCCTTCCAGGAGACGTACGAAGCGTGGAAAACCCGCTGGCAGCGGTGTGTGGACGCACAAGACTCCGAAGACTTTTCAGTGAGGGTATCAATTCTGACAATAAATGTTTTTTGATCGACTCAGTCCTACTACTTTTAGGACAGACCTTGTAGATTAAGTTACTGCGAACGCTGTCCATTTTTTCTTACGTACTGGCACTTATCCCTGAAGAAATAAAACAGAAAAATACAATCTTATAAGCTCTCGCCGCTGAAATGTTAATCCTACAATGTGCTATTTCGAACTGTTATCGCTCTTATTTATTTAATGAACAGCTGAACCTGCACTGCGCCAGTTTTAGCGGAATCCGACGGTACTCCATGTGAGATATCTCATCATACAGTTCGCTCATATAAAAAAGTGAAAAATATTTCTTTCTTTACCTACTCGCATGAGATGATAAGACATAAACGGTTTCAGCGAATGTGTGACTTATTCTAAAACTTTTAAATGCTTAGACATGATCAAATTGATGGAAAGGTACATTCGGCAACATAATACCGTAATATCACTCAACATATCCGTAAAGTGATGCTGAAACGCTTGTATATTCGTGTCAAAATGTTGTTAATTCTTTACAAAAGCGGATCCACATGATTTGGAATATGCTTTGTATACGTTCTGAAATAACCCTCTTCTTGGTTTCATTTTACTGGGAACCAAAGCGGAGTGTTACCCTCCCCCCCCTATTGCTAGATCCACCGATGGGAAAGAGAATTCTTCCGTTAAAGAGAAGACCTAGAGTTCAACTCAAGAAAGAGGCATGTGAAATGGATACAAGTGTCCAACTCGAGTAATGTGAACTCTGCTTGACACTCCTGCGGGAAATTCTTAAATAATAGGCATTAACTAAAAGAAACAGGCGCAGCCATCAAAGTAGAAATGGTTGAGTGTAAGAAGTTTCCGCGAGAATAACCAAGTAGACTGGCCAAAGAAAAGGATTTCCTTATCCGCCGTGGTTTTCCGTATCAAGAGTTTTCAGCTTGTGTAACTAACCACGCTGGCGAGCACTCAATTGTTTATTTAATACCGTCGGGATCCGCCTTCAGTACCTCGGATTGTCATCTCTGGTATATTTTCGAATAATTTCAATTGAAATAGTTTGTGCGCTGTTCGATGAAAGTTTGGTTTTAACAAAATCTGGCTGCGCAATAATACAAGAAAGGCAATTATTAGAAATTTTGTTAAACGAGTTACTTTTTACGTTCGCACGTTCAAGGGAAAATGCAACGGCACCATTTTAATTCTTGTTTGTCTCGTATGGAATGAAGTATCTCCAATTTTTATTTTGAAATAATTCACGCTAGTGGAAGAGAGTAATTTTTCTGTATTAAGTAAAGGGACATAAATCGTGAGGCAAATTCTTCAACGGCACATTCTACTCGCTGTCATACATAAGTGTTGGTCAAATTCAAACGGAGTTCTGCCACGAAGGATCACACGACTTGACCGGGATTTGAAGTCGGGTCTTCTAGTTGCCTGCGGGTGAAACTCAATTCAGAACTTCACTTACGAGGCAAATAATTTGGTGTTGCTGTAGCTGGTAGAAAATCTCTTCGCCATGGAAGACATCCAGGTTCAAATCTCGTCCAGAACGACTAATATTTTCATGGCGTATATCCAGTCATGCGTATTAACTTGCGGAATACTCGTAAATATTCTTGTTGGGAAAAAAGTGAGTCTTTCGAAAAGGCGCGTTTCTAATAATTAGGAAAGAATTGACAAAGCTGTTAGATCATACTTCATGGGCACTACCTGGGAAAAACCTATTTATTTGCCATTTAAAACTATTTTTTTTAACTGTTAGGTAAAAAAGTTGATTCGCTTATTAAAGGGTATAATATTTATTAAATGGACGAGAAACAATCAATCAGGAAACAATGTCTCAAGGTTGATTTTCACAATTGTGCGCGGTTTATGGTTTTAAAAAAAACCTCCTTTCTTCACTGCATGTGAAGAGAGCAAAAAGAAAAGAAAACCGTTTTTCCCGCCTCACATTTAATGATCGTCCAGTCATTTACGGACCATAGAGACTGTGACCTCGTTACATCAAAGGCACAATAACATTATTTTCCTATCCACACAAAGTGGGTTGACTCAGCAAGATTTCAATCGATCAAATTGCATATAAGAAGCTATGGCAGGCGTTTATTTTACATTTTTAAACATACTCGTATTTAAGAGGGCGAGACTACTATATTGAGAGTAAAGCAGTTTACTGTAGCAAATTCTTTAAGAATGGTTAGTGCATTAGCAGGAAGAAAGGAGGTGGTACAATAAATCATATGAATGTCACCTTGGAAAGCTGTTAGCGTCTCCTTTACTTATGTGCGTGAATATCTATCTTCATTATGTGATTTATTTAATGAGGCTTATACCTGACGTCGCGTACTTAATCATGCGTATAAAAATTTGAACATAGTCAAATTCCAACCATTACCTATTCCTCGTCGATTATAAAGAAATTTATCGGTAAAATAAGCATCTAATTATGCATAAATTAATGACGGGACTATTGCTAATGTAATATAATCCAAAATAATAGTATCATGTAGAATATAGTGTTAGTTCATGTTGCCATTCCCGAATATAGAGTGATAAACTCAATATTTAATGATAATGGAAACATCGTCATGCGACATAATTTGACTAGGTTGTTGGAGATCGCGGCAGCAGTGTTTACGCAGAGATTTCTACGGTGGAATTGATTTACGCTTCCCGTGAGGTAAAAAGTTGGCAATGGTTACACCCTGTTTTTCAAGTAGGTAACTCAATACTGGAGGATTTTCTATGAATCTTCTTTTATCTCAGCTGCAGTGTAGTGAGTATATGTAATAATACGTGTCATTTACCCGCCGCAACTATAAAATGGCCCCCCGAGGGGAAATTCTTTCTCAATCGGTCAACAATTCCATCTCACATTGACCCTCGGGGCCTGCGGTTCGTGCTCCACTCCTTGCAATACTTACTGTTAGTACAAGGACTGAAGGCAAACTTTAAACTTCTGTTAAATCCAAAAATCAGTTTTGTAATTGCTAGGGCTATTTGTAATTGTGAGTCCCAAGCAGCCATTGAAGTGTACGTTTCCTTAAAGACGGATTTACCAAGATTGGCATGCTCAGGTCCACTAAAGAATAGTCGCAATTGTTTATAAAATTTGAACTCTCCGTATTCTATGCGTTAAGTTAACGTCCGTAACGCTCGCTGACGATTGGGTTTAACGAGAAGTTATAAAAGAGTGTCATGCTACCACCACTTCCATGCCAAACACGTTTCTCCTGTGCATCCCACGATGCTCTGAAGTTTTGTGTTCGGATATTAGCCGTTATGTGCGCAGACAATTGAAAAGATTTTGGTTTATGATTACCCTTTCAAGTAAAACGTCGGTGAATATGTACAATAGCAAACCTAAAACACCTTGAAATAAAACGCGTTAATCGGTATCAAAAATATGCCCTGTGCTGTGCAGGAATATTTTATTACTACTCGAAGGCGGTGTGCTTCAGCGATATTGAATGTTTCGAATCATATTGGGTCGAAACACTCCGAAGATCCTATGGGTGTTGAAAACAAAAATGGTTGCTCCCATTTTCAATTTAGAGACGATTATGCTTCGATTTGGGTTCGTGAGTGAAGAATTCATCTTGAAGTGTGCAAAGGAGGCAAGCGCGCATCATTTCTCTTTTTGCCTCTCCTCTCACACGGTTCCGGGTCCGTGGATGCCTTTTTTGTGCCTGGTGCACGGTTGGTGCGTGTCAAGCGGCATCCCCTTCGCTACCGCAGGGGTTCGTTGCTCAACGTCGCCGACGCCTCGAGTGGATGCGCGGACCCACGACCTCGCCGTCTCCGATTCCTTCCCTCCCTTCGAGAGGGTGACCTCCCCGTACCTTGGCTCTCACGCCGCGCGCTGAGAGGAAATACGCGGCGGGGCAAGCGGAACCCATGCCGTCGCCGCTGAGGATCGAATGCTCTCCCCGTGCCAACTCACTCCCGCCGTTTTATTTTGTCGCTTAAAATACCTGGAGATTCTCGACAGCGAATCTGTTCGATTCGGCAAACCCATCGACGGTTAAAAAAAAATTGCATTCAAAAGTCTTTTCATAAATAATAAAGTAAAGACCTCACACTTTTCCACTAAATAAAACTTCATTTGGACGTAATGATAGCTCTGTGAGTCGAAACGCCCGTCTTACAACAAAGTTATACCTTGCGGAAAATGCTGTCCTTTCTTTATTGTGAATTCCTTCTACTACATCTACCATGGAGCTGTTTTTCTGAAATGTCTTTTAATTAATCAATTAATCGATGTTCTTAGGTGATCTGACTGCTCGTATTTTCGTAAACTTGGTAGCGAAAAACCCCATGACGAAACTAAGCAACGACCGTGCCTGGTATGACTAGTAGACCTGATAGAGTGACGATGACTCACTTTATCAGTTTTCATCATTGCTATGGCAAACCAATTGTTCAGCACCAAGGAAATTCCCAATAGATTCTCTTATCAGAGCTCTGAAGTAAACTTTCTTCCCGAGGGAAATGTTTACGTCGAATCGGCACAATGTTTCCACGGGCAGAGAAGGAGCGAGAGGGGATTTCGGAGCTGGCAAACGCCGCCGTGGATGCCTCTCATCGTGTCCGTGGCTGGTTTTCCGCCGTGGACTTCCCGAGTTCGGAGTGAAAGCGTCGTCTCATTGCCGCAGTGGCTCTCGATGCAGCCCGGCGCGGTGTGATGTTGGTTTGCTGTCGACCGCGTGGGTTCACATTCATTCTCGCTCGAGTCCACGATCAGGTCTCGCCCTCGCGTTTTTCCGGCAGCTTCATGAATTCTGGCCGTAATGGTTGCTGCAATGTAGGACGACTATCTTTTTCTATTATGAAAAAAATGTAATACTTAGAACCAATAAACAATATATATTTGCCACATTCAATAGGGCTACCGGGTGTCGTCGAACAGCCGTAATGTGTGAATGCAGAAGCTGAATGAAGACTTTATCCATGCTTTAAGTGTATTTGAGAGTCCTCTTGTAACATCGGTTAACAGGTCATTAATTGTTAATGTTGGCCATCAATTATTATTCAAAACTACTGCCCGTTGCAATCTGGAAATAAATTAATTTGCATGATATTAGGATAGAGTCGGAAAAGCTCTGAAACGCTTGAGTTCAGAGAATAATAACATTGGGCGTAACTCGAGCGACATCATCGTTTATTTTGATTGCGCGGCGTCATTATGCTGACCGCACCATTTGGTAATGGCTGCTTAATTCAAAAGGCCACCGATGAGTGGCCTCGCCACAGGTAATTATGGAGTGTAAATAAAATACCGATGGCTTTTTCCCTGGAAAGCCCGGTGAAACATAATGGTTTCCTTCGGTCGTACTGGTACATACAACCAATTATTGGCCTGGTAAAAAATAAAATTCTCGGTAAAAAATATACATTTCAGAGATTTCATCGTAATCGGTAAGCGATGTAAACACTTGTTTAATGCAGCTCTTCACTCTGTCGTATTTTTATTCGCCGTCTTCATTTCGTCTGATCTCGTTGTGCGACAGAGCTCGTATTTGGATCTCTCATCTTCTTTCTCTCCGTGTCTTTTATTCTTTCCAATGCTTTCGGCAGATTTCTCCCTTCCATTTGCAGAAGATCTTCATCGGTAACCCAAGATAAAAGGGAAAATTAGGGCCTTAGAAACGATGTAAATTTAAAAATCTAAAAGTTTTTCCTTCGCTTATCACTTTTACTCTCAATAAAGACTAAACTTCTGACGTGTCGCAGCAAACGCGAAATATCCTTGTGAATTACTAGCTCTGTTTTATACTCACTGTCGCTCATGTTGTCTGTAAATGGTTCCCTCACAATAATCTTGACATCTTCTCCTCGATATTGCTCGAAAGAGTGAGACCCTACCACTCGGAGGACGCGTACTTTTCCATTGCGTGAGAGATACATTTCAAATCCTTGTACATTTCAATGGAGAGAAGTTAATGTGCGTATCATTTGTGATTATTCTCCCTGCTCGGGAATACAATGCATAGAGGTTCACTTTTTTCATTCTTACCAGTCAGTGATTCAGTTATGATGATGAGATATTTTTCTGCATACCTCTCCGGCCCAACATTGCCAATTTTCTGCCGTAGATTATTGTTTGCGGCAGAACGATGGTTACATTCAATTAAATGTTCGTTTATCTCGGTAAATTCGATGTTTTATGAACATTAAATGCATCTAATATGTGCATACCCGAGGCGGTATACCAGCGATCAGAAGAGGGCATTTTACTAACCGTGACGCCCAGGACTATATCATAAATGGAAATAGAGGGATTGCTCCACTAATTTTGGATTTTTAGCCAGTTCTTTGAGATTCAATGCCAAGGACTGTTAATAACGGAAAATTACCGGGAAAGAGAAGCTGGAAATTTAAATAATCTAGTTAATAAGTCCTTTAGGAGGGTGACTAAACATCGTCCAATACCTTCTAGGATTATATCTGTTGTGTGCCACAATTGCGCTACAGTTTTTGATCTTATCATCACCACAATGTATTGATTAAACAATTTTTTGTATTGTCTTTCCTATTTTAACGCAAGAAAAAAAGACCTGGAAAAAATTTGAAAATATATATTAAATTAATTTGACCAATAATATTTGCTGTTTGCCACCTTCCTCGTATCCATTCTCCTCACTTTATTGCATATCCAAATGTTCACTAAATGTCCAATATTTATGGAAATTTATATTACTGAGTACTTCTTTCAGTCGGTGGTTGGAAATAGCAATTTGATGGCATAACCGGTTGATAGCTGAAAGATTGAAACTTACACTTTGGTAAGTTCAAAGTATTTTTTTGTCCGGTGTAGTGTGACGGGTTAACGCAAATTTGGAAGCTAATATTTTTCCATGCAGTGAGTCAAGTATCAGAAAGAATAGGACAGCCAATTTATCTACGCTTAAAGTAAATATTTATCGTTTGAGAAATCAAAGAATTATAAATTGCCGCCCTGGGGAAATATACGTGCATTGTCTAACTTTCCGAGTTGTCTATATTTTCTCATCCTTAAAGAGACGTATAATGATGTGCAATGCAAAGAAGGTATCTACGGATCACAAACGGACGACAAATACGGATCAGGGGCATGAGAGTGGGCGGGAAAAATATTTACGAACACAAAGGTTAATAAATATTCGAGGTGGGAAACTGGAAATGGCGTGCGACCTGTTCCTTGGCGTTCGTGGGAGTATCTCCTCTTGGCTTTAGCAAGCGTTTTCATGCTCTTCGTCTTCTTCCAAACGTCGATGATGTTTGATTGTGGGTGCATCCTTGTTTGTCTGCACTGAACATTTCCACAGAGGTTGCTGCGACTTTACGCCATTGTCGAGACTTGGCTTCATTTTCCGATGAACTTCGTCGACCATCTCCGTTGAAGGGGGAAGGGCTGCTGTTTGAATAGATCCCCCGACCCTATTTCAGAACTGACATGCAATGACAAACGTAAGAGTCTGGATTGCGTCACCGTTTTGAAAATAAGAGAAAGTTTTAAGCCCATTTGATGCTTCATTTATGCAAGTATCGGACTTAAACGGTCATTTAGTTAAAATATCATATTTATTTTGACGAAGGTGGATTATTCAAACGAGAGGGATTGATAACCTAAGTGATTTTAATTTATGTAGCTTGAGGTAAAAGGTAAAGTAATGCATATTATCTTCGGCATTGGAGATTTTAAAAAAATATAAATTATGATCTGTTCTTGCAATTTTAACACTAAGTGATCATTTAAACCTACTCACTACAGATGCGGGCATCCTTGGTAATCGTTTCCATGCCTCAATCTAAAAACGCTTTCTACTAAGTGTCTACGTCGTGGAAGTACGTTCCGAAAATAAAATATCAGAAGAAAGTCGTAAAGATTATCAAATACTGATCTCTCAATTTGCGAGGTGTTAAAATAAAATCCAGGGAATTTTTCCTCCAAAACACACCCAAGTCCGACAATTACATTTGAAATCCATTATTCTGAAATACTAAGGAAAAAAATTGGATTGCACTTATGGAAAGTTTCTCAATCAAAGTTGTTCCATTCTTAATCACAATTTTTGGTGGTAGTGATTAATTTTTAACGAATTCTTCGAGAGCTTCATTAGTGAACCATTTCTTTTAGCTTAATACTGATTGCTATTATTGTCGATTGCGTTTCGCTGATTTAAATATTAAACGAATATTTATTACGAGGGGTATTTGCACATTAAATGCATAATACCACTACGAATTTCAACAAAGCATTAAACTATTGCACAAATGACCGTTTGCTAAGGATATTGTTACCCTTTTGGCTGAAAAACTTCGAACCTCAATAGCTATGGTTCGGACACTTTTTCCAATCGCCTGTATGAAAAAGAAGTTTCAAAAGTGGGGAAAATATCGAAGTTAACTAAACTCAACGCAAATCTCATTCCACGTATTACTGTAATTTTCTACAGAATAAAGAAATGTGACCCGTATCCACGGTTTTTTGCCTCGGTAACTATTTGCAAAGGAAACAACTTCTTTCAACAAAGTCCTTGTGCAATGGGAACAAGATAGATCCGATACACTTTAATGAGCCCGAGAATGAAACGCAATTTATAATATCTACACCACCCTGTTTTATTTTCTTTCATACAAGGTGTTAACCCCACTGTGAATGTGACGTATCTGCATTTCCTCGTTCTTCAGAATCCTGGATCCCGGTTAACCATCGAGGCTAATGCGGGTCTCGGCCTTCCACTCATCGCGGAACCTCCTCCGCGTCTTTTCCTCCCCAGAAACCCCTTGGTCCTTCTTTCGAGAGGGGAATCATCTGGCGCAGCTTAACCTGCATGCCTCCACGGCCGTCAGCTCTCCCCATCTAATCCGTCTCTCGTAACACCCTTTCCTCCACACTCTCTCCTAACCCACCAGACTACTTTCGCCGAAAAAGCACCGAAAACCACTTTCGCTTGTTCTGCGTCCGGAAAAAGGGCACGGGCGGTGGGAGGGGAGAGGAAGCACGAGGGAGGGAGAAAGGATGAATCGAGAGAAAGGAAGCATTTGGGAAGAGGGCGCGTGGGCAGGGACGGAGTTACGGAATACTACATGGGCATCAGACGGCGTAACGGGCGTTGAAATCTCTTCCCCCACGCGGACAGAACCCGGGACGGCGTCCTCATGACCAACGTCGTAATCCCTTCAGGAAGAGCTTGCGAAGCGATCTCTGATGAGTTCTACTGTTTTCGAGCAGAACCGGAAGTAAGCCTACAGCTCTGTTCAAACGGATTGCCAAAGAAAGTGTAACTTTTTAAACTAGAGCATTCAACATGATTGGTACACACAATAAATTTATTTTTTTATGGATCATTATCATTAATACAAAGGCTTTGGAAAGCAAACCTATCAGTTGGTTATGAAACTATAAAATGTATTCGTTCCGATTTTTTTACTGCACCGGTTTTGTCCGAAATTGAAGAATTTGGTCTGGTACTTCTTAGAGGACCTGTATGATATTGGTTTCCCATCCCATGTAATTATTTGATATCCATTGTAGAGGTCTCCAATCACCCCTTATGCCAACACCTGCCCGCCATATCCAGGAAGAGTGTCTTTTACAAACGGAATGAACGTATTTTTTGGATATTTTCTCCTCGAGTCACGCAATTATTTTCGAGAATCAATTGTTATTCCATGCTTCACGCCGCGTTTATTTGCTATGCTAACTAATCTCGTTCAGTTATAATTTTCTAGTTCAGCGTTAAATACTCGCGTTGAACTGTAGGCACTCATTCCTACCATATTCTATAATGCTCGCGTGTTCTTACTTACGGTTTAATTTTATCGATACCATCGTGTTCTTCGATCAACTACCGTTAAGGGGAAGTTCTGATTGGCTTAAGAGAATAGCTGCGAGAGGTATACCAATTACGGGGTAAACTTTTCCAAGCTAGTCTGACCTTAAGAAAACGTAGGTATATGCGGTGTGATGAATTTTGAAACGTGTCTCGTACTTCGCCTAATTCATTCCTGATGACCTCAATGGCATTTAAATATTTAATGTAGGACACAAACATTCAATAATACACAAATCTTCTCCCGCGGCAACTAAAGGAGAGACTTGGAACATTAGGAGGAGATGGAGTTCGTAATTGACGCCAAAAAGTGTTTTCAACATACGGACTTGTGTGTGTGTAGGTGCGTTGGGATCTCTTTTCCCGTTAATTTGCATTACTTATTTCCGTAATATTTCATTCCGGATGAAAAATTTCCACCTGAAATTTTAGAATGGGGTAGACTTACAATGTTGGCAATGATGACAAGCTGGTTGACTTGAACGGAAAGAAGCATCAAAAGTAATTTTGGGAGAAGAAAGACTTCTCATTTAGGCAAAAGAGGAAGCAGCTTCAACATTCTAAGCCAGCTAGTTCGTGCTTTACCCTGTTTTAAATCCAGTATCACTATGCAAATAGGAGAATACGGGTGGAATAGCGGCATCATTTGGAAAATATGCCGCTTCGACTTAGATTATTTTCGTTGAAGCGAAACGAGATTATTTTCGGTATCTTGAACAAGACCGACGCCCCGCAGAATGAGGAAATGTTGACTTAATAGTCTGAGTTTGGGAAGTATTCGAGGAAATATCACCAAGTACAAAGCTTTCATCGATACAATTCATGTACTATCGGTCAAGTATGTATTTACTTTCTGATCATAACATCAGTTTTGTTACTTGTTAGGCTATTCCTGTAAAGTTTACTAATTGTGCACAAAACTTTAAATATTTTATCAATTATATTGACAACATATTGTGTATATGTGTACACACGTGTTTCTTGGGCAGGTGCTTATGCAATCATCTAAATAGCTACCAGGTTAGTACGCAACATTCATACCCCCCTAATAGATTATATGAACTCTTCGATGTTTCTTCACGCAGCAGCCTGATAGCGACGATTCAAAATATTTGATGCCTTTAGATCACTCTTCTACCCTTAATTCAAATGACTCGATTTTCTGAATACCAGTAGTTTGTGGGAAACGGCAGGTGACCAGGAAATGAACTGTGTTAATCCCCCCCCTCTGAATTTTTCAATGTAATATGCAATTGGAATTAATTCGAGATGAGCTTCTTCTTCACGTATCAAAAACAACCTTCGAGTTGTTTATTTGTCAATTTATGGTGGAACCAAAATGGTACTTTGCTGGGAAATTTTAATCTAGCTCACTGTATAAATACTCCATGATGCAAATTTCCGGTTTAATTCCAGTCAAAATGGCGGGGCTCAAGTGTCGTGGCTTCCTCGGTTGTTCAACTAGTCCTCCGGACAGCGAAGCCTGTTTCCCTATGACCTTTCGGTGGACTCATGCTGGATGAGTAACAGTCACTCACGTAGCGATTTTTCCATTGACGCTGACACCAAGCGAGTTGGACGAGCTTTCCGTCAGCCAAATGACGTAAGACTATACCACCAGTGTGATTGGTGTAAGGAGAAAATCAGTGGAGAAGCTCTTTAAGGACAATGGCATGTTGGAAAGGACTACTTGTACTTAAGGACTTCACTACAACGATGGAATTACAAATATGAGACACTAATACATTTCAACATGAATCTGCTTGATCGAGTCGAACTTAAAATTGTAGTCAAAAATATTAATTCAGTACATATCTAGGACTTTGTGCCACTAAAGTATATTTGCACAATAGAAGTTTTTCATAAGAGCTCTATAATACTCTCTCATTTCCATTTTTTTATAATAGTTTGTCCGCATGCAAGTTCTGATAGCTCTTTGAAAATTATAAGATCATAACGCATCTGCTCAATATTTTAAATTTATCAATTTTGTTGGGACCTGTGCACGGACGTACACAGAGATAGACAGGATAGCCAGGCGGATGATGTCGTGGGAATGAGTTTATTTCACGAAATGGATTACCTCCCACGAAAACCACAGTTGTCAATCCGAAGGTTGGTTTGAAATTTGAGGGCAGAGATCGCCTAGTACATAATGTATACCTAGTCCAATAGCGTCCACGAAATCCACTCATCAGGGTAATAAGGGGACCAGTTTCTTTCCCTTTGCCGGCCGTGGTTTCCCAGGCAGATTTGATACCCGAAAAATCATAGAGCTTCGGTGGAGCTGAGGGTAGTCAAATATCTCCCCAGGTGTCGAACCCGTGCCCTCCGGTCAGTAACCCAGACCTATACCCACTGAATTAGTATATATAATGGAGTGTACTTGTAAAAATGACCCAAGAACTTTTCTCAGTTGTAACAAAGCGCGTCGCCTGCCGATTAAAATTTAGAACTCCAGTTTTACATGTATTTTCATGCAGAGGCGTGATCTCTATGCTCTAAATAAGGGGACGAGATATTAAATTAGAAGGAGAGGCGCTTCAGCGGAAAATCGAGTTGGGGGGAAATAACGGAGAGTGTTCTGAGAGATAAGATCCGGAGTGGTGTGAATCACTGGAACCAAAATTAGTATTGGAAGGGAGGTTATGCGTGTTTGTTCCGGAGTGAACCCAAATGGAAGAAAGTGGAAGCGCACGTAATTAGACTTCCAGGTTCACTATGGTTCTTGGATTTGTGAAAGCCTCCGTTGGAGGAGCCAAAAAGTGATTTACGTAATATCTTTATCTCACGCACAAACAAACTTGAAATTTTGTGTTGTAGCGACGACAATCGGGATATGAGCAGAGACGTCGACACACTCCCGAATTTGTGTTCTGCATTTTTTGCAAAGGGAATAGCAAGTTCATACTGACTACGCAACGGAGTACGCAAGTGGGAGTTTGAATATTAAAACTGCCTTTTCAAGTCGTAATTTGCGGTTTCTTTGTTCACGAAAATTCTATTTTTTTTCGAAGGAATGGATGCTAGAACGGAATTCCCATCCGATAACCCTATAAAATTAAAAACGATGGAAATGGAATTTATATGACTGTGCAAAGCCTATCAACATCCGGGTCTCGACGTCGTTCACTAATTATGGAGGGCTGAAGTGCATAGGTGTGGATTTGTTTCGTGCGGGATAATGGAAAATTTTGTTCATTTGCATATATTTTGTCATTCTTGGCCTGGGATTTGACTTGTCGAGCCCTGATGATGACTTTGTGAGTTGACACCTGGGTCATAGATTTTGTGGCACATATCACAATAACGCACTTCCCGAACGAACGTTGAATCCCTGTGATTAAGACCAAGCAAAATTCTTCTTTTGCACTAAACAAATATCACCATTCTTAGGGTAATGTTATATCTTCCTGAATTCGAATTTTTCTCGGTTTTCGTCTTGAACCTCTGAATTACGATGAAAGGGCTAAACGCTAAACTGAGTCCTTCGGTTCGACTGGGAGCTCGCCACTCCCGCTTGAAGTGGTTCGCGATGTTGAATTAAAACGTCGTCCAAGGATATTGTGTCGTCATGTAGTGATCGGTATGGATTATATTGTATGAACAGAAATTATTTCAGCCAATAACCTAACAGAAACCAAATCGTTTTGCTATCAAGTAAAGTACTTAAGCCTGACGATGTATTTCTACTGTACGATCAATCGCCATTATTTAATTTTGTTTTAATTCAGTTTTCAGCAACATACTGCGAAATTAAGCCTACCAATGTTCCTGAAATATTTTTAGTTCATTTTTAAAATGAAATAATCAGTCACATTATCCTTCTGGAAAATTTTTACAAATAGGATTCTCTTTCATGAATCCAGATATTACATGAGATTTGGGATGTTTTTTTATAGATTTCAGCTCAGGCACCAGGGGAAACGAAGTTCGAGATTTCTGTGCGATTTACTCTGTACAATTAGGTACGTCTACATTGAGTACAACTCCGCAATGTGATCTGCTGCCATGCCTTTCCTTAGCCTTGGACTTGTGATGCGCGAGCGACGTAAGCGCCCAGTGAAAGCAAAGAGGAAATGCACGACACCTCCACTCTGGATTCGTAGAGATGCTTACTGCACAACCAGTTACGTTTTTGTGACTCTCAATATCTGATTGGAACGGAAATTAAAATGTGCAAAAGTATCGATGTAAATGGATGATGTTTTGGCAATTTTAAAGCGAAGTTGCACTTGTGTATCTCTGACTACCCTCCCGTTTCACAAAGCTACAAGTCGATTTCCAAGTCCTCAAAAGAGTCTTGACTATGATATAAAACTTTCAAGTTCGCATGTTAAGCCACGTAGGTAATTTACAAGTGTTACATCATTTATTGCCATCAGAAGATTCCGTATGTGCAAATTACAAGGGTTCGTAAACTGAATTGTGAATTTGGGACACGGTCCATTTGTCTTAATGTGTATTTTATCGTTATCTGCCTGCAACGAAATTCACGATATAAATAAGTATTCCTCTGTATGCAATTGCTCTAAATTCTTGTTTCGCACCACCATGTCTCACTTCTGGGATCGATATTACGAATTGGAGCTTCCAAAATCCGAATGTAGATCGAAGTTTGTTTGCCTGTTGCCGTGAGATACATTGCTTTCATCGGAGGATCCAGATCTCAGTGAGATACAGAATGCTCGTGGCTTTCCGGCGCATCCTCTTGGTTGAACGGTCCTGGGGTGGCTTACACCCGATCTTTTCATCAGATCACTCGCCGATTTGGAGCGAACGGAGATAGTTTCTAATGGTCCGGGTCGATAACGAAGGGAAATCTCACACAATGAATGATCGCGTCTCGCGGAAGTGTTTTCGTGTTCGACCAATTCCCTCGGTTCCGCCAAAATCACGGGATCCGTCGTGCCTCGCGTCCGCGCTGTCTTGTTTAGGGGATCTGTGGTGCGGGGACCATGGCGCTCGCTTGAAAAGAACGGGAAGAGGGATCGAGGTGTGCTCGGAAAGGGATCCCGTATTTAAACACTGCCAGTTTCATTACCAAGGGCGGTGGAGCGGTTAGTTCACGCGCCACCGAGGATACCCGTGGCAATTAACTTTCGTTTCATCACTGCAACGACTGGCAATATTCTTTTACATCTCCGAGGAGGCTTTGTCGTTTCCGCCTCTTACGCCAATCGAGATAAGGCCGCTGATGCTGTTCGCTTGCGGTTTCACTTTCGCCTTCGGAATGGCTCATCGAATGTGGGAAAGGTACCTTTTCGTGATTTATCGGAAGAAAGTTTCCGCGGATTCTTAGGCGGGTTCCAGCTGATCGGCGTGCTCGTGTAATTTTGACCTAAATCATAAGATTAGAATCCTTGCTACATTTTTTCTCAGAGGAAACTGATTACTCCCCGCTGACAGGAGGAAATTAGAGCTCCTGACACTCTTGAATACCAGAGACGGCCGACGATCGTTTCTGGTATCCGATTCAAGTTAAAACTATTGGTGATAAATTAGTCGCTGTAAAAAGTTTTCCAGAAACAATAATTCTGTCTCAGTCACTTGAGGATATTCATTAAGTATATTAATAAATCCTCAGTTTATCCAGGAATAGGAAACTGCATTTCAAAACAATGGAATTTTGAAAGGTTCTGTGAGCAAAGGTTGGAATAAAACGTTTGTGTTTGAATTCGGGATATGGGCTAGTAAAACCTCGATCCAAAATCCCGTCCCCTTTTTTATACGGATTCATCACCCGTGGGTGGAAACTGCTGACGAAACAAACCGGAACACCGAAGGAACGGACCAATTTGCCTTTCTCCTCGGTGCCTTTTCGCGCTCCTTCCCCCCCCCCCCAACTAAAAAAGAGAACCGCATTCGGCCAATGCAATTGGAAATAACATATATTTTTCCCATGACTCAAGGTATTTTTAAATTTCTTTTATAACTGAATGTGGCGGCGGTTGAAAATCTCACTGGCTGGAACGCCGATGCATCGGAAACATCTTCGACCACGCACGGGTGCGGAGGGTTGGGAGTCTGGGGGAGGAGGGGGAGCCACGGGGAATTTGGGAGTCCGGATATAATCGCGGGATCTCCCCGCTAATTCTTTTCCGTGGCGTCATGTTTGATTGACGGGAATGGACGGGTGAGGAGTCCTGGTGAGACGTAGGGGAGAGGGTGGGTTTCCCAGTCGCTTTCTTTTTTCAAGCATCGGGATTTCGGCTTAAGGGAAGATTGGGGGTGAATTTTTCACAAAATGGAGGTTGTACGTTTCTATTCAACCCGCGGCTCCAGTCGGGGGCGGCTGGAGATATTTTCTCCTTGACGTGCAAGGCTAGATATTGCATTATGGGCAGGGAAGGTGCTTATGAGTGGTTCATGACCTATGATGACATCGCTTTCGACAGAAGAATCGCGTATGAAATTGGAATCCACGGACGAGGGTGACCAAGGGATTATGGAATTTTCGGGCAGGTGGCATTTCGGTCGGCGCACCGCGAGATGATCGGAAAACCCTTTCTGATCCAGATCTTCTGTTTTCAGTGTAACATAAATTAAGATCTTTGTGAATTTTGTAGATCTTCGTCGATTCTCGTTTTTGTAAATTCCTGCGCGCTGAAATACACACACTTTGTGTGACAAAAATATACACATTACGTGAATAATTACGAGTTTAAAAATGTGATTACATTTTCCTTTCTCTATATTAAGTGCGAAATAGATTGTAAAGACTGCCACCGGCATTTTTAATGACCCCTTAATGTTGTAAGTAATTGGTCTTACAACATAGGTTACGTTGGACGAGTTGTACCGAGGAATTTTATTGAGTGTGGCCAAGAAATGGCGAGTGAATGTCGGGGAAATTTCCAAGTAGAATATTGTTTGGTTCGTCGATGTCTCAGGGATGATTATTGCGATGGAAATTTATTTTGATTCGAGCGCAAAAGTGTGGAGCAACGAGGAAACACTGGAACGTAGGTGTAGCTATTCCTCGTCCCTCTTTAGGTAGGTCGCGGCTCCCTGACTTTCTGACATTGAAGGGCATGAAGGCAAACTCCTTTTTTTCAAGGCGCGATTACCCCACGAGCACTTGTTTTCGCTGTTTTGCCTTGAAATTCCCTTTGTAGTCGTCTCCCCATGAGTCATCACAATTTTGTCATCGGGGTCGAATGACACTGAGCGTTATGCGATTTAGATTTTGTGCAATAGTTTATAACGTTTCCTGTTCCTGGCTTATTTTTCATGCTGCGTCGAGATTTCACCTCATTTCGGAGGGTCAATTTAATGGATGATAAGAAAACCCATCAGTTGGCCAAGGGACGAATATTTCATTGAAACGGTGGTTGATTTGTGGCATTTTTGTTTCAATTTCACGGCAGTGCGAATCATCTGACATTTTAACAATACCAATTCTCCCAAGAAACTGCGGGAGATGCCGCAGCTGTAACTTTTGGTGGAGTCATTCGATAATATGAATTACAATACAACATTTTCAGAGTGTAAAAATCATTCTCCTTGACCGGGATTTGAACCCGAATCCCTCGATGTCCAAATCCCTCTGAAATTGTTGCATTGTAATGCAGAGTTAACGGGTGACTCCGTCAAAAGTAACCGTTGCGGCATCTCCCGCAGTTCTTGGAATTTGTCAAAGGTAAAACAACCTCAGCGTTTGAAGTTGGCTTTGACCTCGTAGTGTAAGACCACGAGTGCCTGTGGCATTGCATGCACGATGTTTCGTCAAAACATTTTGTTTCTTTAAAGCCCCAAAAATTCCGTAGTGTAAAAGGACGCCTCGATAGTTTAGCTAAATTACTCAATATTTTGATGAAGTTTCTCTGCTGTATCCATAAAGGATGGATCCTCCTGACATCCTGTATACGACTCTCCTGAGAAATGCATTTCCGATAAATGAAACGTAAAGGAAGGAAAACTAAATAAAAAGGAAGGAAGAACTTAGGTCTAAAATGACGGATTCTGACCTATGTATGTGATATTGCATAACATTGACTGCTCAATGGGTTTTATAGATAAACAGCAATTTGAAGTATCATGGATTTTGTTAGTTATCCCTGCTGCGTTTCAACCAACATATGCTGTCAGTAAAAATATTTTTTTATGCTTACCAAAATGTTTTCCGTTAACTCTCTCTATTGTTATCCGAATGAAATATTTTCAAAATACACCATTTTAGCATACTGGTCAACGATTTAAAATTTAGCTGCTATTTTGAATGTGGATATCAAATTATATATGTCGATAATGTAATCCAAATTTTATACGGAGAAATAACCACAAATTCGAGGTTAAATGCCGGGCACAAAGAAAGAATAAAAAATGTTCATTTCTCAATAAAACAATTGTTGATTGTAACACCTTACCTGAAAAATTATTCGAGCCCTTTCTTACCTCTGTGAATACTTTTTTGAGAAGATGTAAACAATTTGTCTAATAATTTGATGATCTGCTGTGTAAAATTGTGTGTTCCAGCTTAATTTTTGATTCTTTTTTCTTGTTGATTGGGAGACTGATGTTAATGAATTGGGGATTTTCTTTTTTTGTGTTGAAGTTTTGCGTTAGGAAGCTTTCAGTGTATTTTTTTCCGACTGATTTTATTTATTATCTTTTGCGTACTGATTCATGTCATGATATGTCATGTTATTTTTCCAAGACAAGTTTGATTGTAATACTTGGGATTCGTGTGCCAC
Source organism: Hetaerina titia (assembly GCA_037158775.1). Taxonomy (NCBI): domain Eukaryota; kingdom Metazoa; phylum Arthropoda; class Insecta; order Odonata; family Calopterygidae; genus Hetaerina; species Hetaerina titia. Next base: position 119,493,546 of record CM073772.1, read on the forward strand.
CTGACATTGTCTATCTGCACACGCGAGTTTAAATTAATAATAATTAGGTTTTTGCAAAATTTACTACTCACATAATTTTAAAAATAAAGTAATGGTAAATAATACTTAAACCTAAAATAAATATATATTTGGCATTTAAAGAATCAATCGCTTTTTATTCTCTTCGGCAGGAAGGTGTCGCGCCCCCCTCTCTGTCCTCCCATTACTGATAGAAATTAGTTTTTCAAGTGCCGAGACAGCCGATGTCACATCTTCAACGCAACTGCCAATGCATGATTGCACGCCATCGCGTCAATTCCACAATTTCAATTCCAGACCGAGAATTCGGGGCGTATCTCTTAGCCAAATGCAAACCTGCGATGAACGATAGCTCACATCCTAAAACTTAAGTACATATTTTTCATAATTTTATTTTGGTACATTTGTCATCAAAGCGATAGTCTAGGCGATACTTTTTCAAACCCCAGTGTATGTCAGACGTGAAGAAAGAGCGGAAACATATGGACATTGGATTAAATAATGTACTTTTGAGAGCTAGGGAAGATGAAAGAAGAGAGTTTGCTTTTCCTCATAGAATCTATTTTATTTTGGCCTAGGTTTCCTTACAGCATAACATCTTCAGGTTTTGAACACCTGAGGTGCTACGCTGTAAGGAAACACAGGTCGAAATAAAATAAATTCTATGAGGAAAAGCAAAGTCTCTTCTTTAATCATGAAGGATTTCCACCATTTTACGCACGAAACTGTCATTTAGTAAGATAAAACTTTAAAATTAATATATAGGGGTTTCACTCAATTATACTTACAGTGAAAAACCATTCAAAATTTAATTTTTATGGTTTGTTTGAACTCTCCTTTCTCCGAAAATTCAATATTCAATATTCAACCTCTATGATCTTTCCAAATTTGAGTTATTCAGTTGAAATTAAACCGAAAATATTTTTCAAATGAATGGCTTGATTGAAAGCTCAGTCCATTTAACAATTAAATTACATTTACAAGTGCATCGATTGATATTGAGACTTTATATGTTTAAACGGAAGGATTTTTAATGCGAAATTGCTTGTAACGCCCGACAAATGTGAAATGCTTTCGTGTATCTCAGATGTCGACCGTGGGAGCGTAAGGTCGTCAAAAAGGTCGAGGTGATGCAAAGAGTGGGTGCGTCTGGGAAAGGACGCAGTGGGTGGAGAAGGAAAAATGAAATGGGTGAGGGAGCATTGTTTCGGGGTCGGGCAGTGGGCGAATGGGCGGGCGATGCCTTCCTCAATATTAGCTTCCCCGGGGAAAGGCCCGGGAACCTGCAAGTGAATTTTAACAGAAAAATAAAATTATTTATCTATGGAGAGGAACTGCTTCCATCTTATCACTTGCACAAACCCGTCCAAGATCAGAACAGTGCAAATAATAAGAGGGAATCTTTGAAATGCATTTTTAAATTTTAGAGAAAGCCTAAAAAAATATAAAAACTCAAAATGGTTGCAATTCGACCAATTTATTGAAATTAAATATCTAGGAAGGTCTTATTTAAATTCTGAATATCGTTTCATAAGCGAATTTTCAAACCTTGAGTTTTTAGTAAGAACTTTTTGATTCTCAGAGTAAGAATCAAATGCACCACCTCAATTCAGGCACATATAAATGATTTCAAGCTGAAACGGGGGATTTGCAACTGTAGAAAATCAAAAATTAACTTTGAGATGCCTTGATTTTCAGGGAAGTACTAGCGGAAGGTAGCAATTATTTGGGTGAAAACCTAAAGATATTTTCTTCCGTCTTTTGGAAAATATTGAACGGACAATTCTGAAAGATGGAGTAAATGCAGGTGGACATGGGTGGTGGTTCACTCCTTAGTCTTTTTTGTTGTTTATTAAAACGGAAAAAGGTCTCACCCCAAGGCGAGATTCGAAAGCGTTGACGTACCCTCGGAAACTGGCATGATGTTAAAATATGAGCGATCCTTGGACACCTGTAGTGTCTAAAACAAGTACTATTTCTGTACCCAAAGAACAGATAGAAAAGGTTGGGAGAATAACAGAGGTCACTGACGCGAGGGAGCGGTTCATGTGGAAGTGGCCGCCGCTTTCACCGTCAGAGTTTGGACAAAAATATTTCTGCGACACAGAAATTTTTTTTCCTGTCGATTGCGTTTGAGACACAGAAATGCCTAACGCTTCCTTTTCATTCGGCCGGGAGCTAATTAAAAGCCGACATTTTATCGAAAACCATTTATTCTTCTCCTTGATGGCGTAATATTCGAGCTTTTATTCATCTCACCAAGTTGGCAGCTGCGTAGCTTAAAGTAACAAGTTTGCAGTAATGTGTCGGACCATCGATCGGCATTAAGGTGCTCGCACGCCATCACATATCTCGGATAGAGTAAGTATGTTTCCTCAAATTTAAGGCTACTTCTTGGCGGAACGAAATCAGGGATATCGTGAAAGGAAATTTGGCAAGAGAAAATGCCAGTTAAGAGGGATGACCAAGCTTTAGTTGCTCAGTCAGCCAAGGGGTTGCAAGCATTGCTGAGTGAATTGGAGGCTCAGTGCAATAGATATGCGATATGTGCGATAGGGTTAGGCAGGGTTGCCCATTGTCACCGGTGCTGTTCAACGTATATGTAGAGGAAATGATTAAAGAGGCATGGGAAGAACTGGAGGTAGGAATGAAAGTCGGAGGGGAATTCGTAACATCGGTTAGGTTTGCTGATGACCATATACATACATATATATATATATATATATATATATATTATTATTATTAGGTAATCTACCGGCCAAGGTAGGTTTTTGGATGGACGCAACCATCAAATAAACATCTTGTGACTCCCCACCTAGCAAACTAATCTATATCAGGTCCCTCTTCATCTCGGTGTACTTCTTTCCTCCCTTCATCCCGTCCAACATCCCCATCCTGTTCCTACCCTTACCTCGCTTGCCCAACATTCTCCCCTCTATTACCCTCTTCAACATTCCACTACCGCTCAATACGCCTTTCATCCATTTTTCCTGCCTCCATAGGATTTCTCTCAACAAACCCCTCTCCTCCCCCACCATCTCCAGTACTTCCTCATTTGTCTTCCTTTCGATCCATTTCACCTTCTCCATTCTTCTCCACACCCACATTTCAAAAGCCTCCAATCTACGTCTATCCTCCTGCTTCAGCGACCACGTTTCCGCGCCGTACATAGCTACGCTCCATATCAGAGTTTTTACGAGTCTTGTCTTAACATCCCTACTCAACGTCCCCGTCATCAACTCCCTCCTCCTTGAGAAAGCCTCCTTACCTAGCGCAATTCTTCTCCTTACGTCCCTACCACTTTGACCGTATTGGTCCAAAACACTTCCGAGATATGTAAACTGCTCTACCTGCTCTATTCTTTCCCCGCCTATTTTAATATTTAGCTTAGCCTTTTTCTTTCTGGAAAATCGCATAACCTTTGTTTTATTAATATTGATTCTCATCCCATATTTATCGCACTGAACCTCCAATTCACTCAACAATGCTTGCAACCCCTTGGCTGACTGAGCAACTAATGCTTGGTCATCAGCAAACCTAACCGATTTTACGAGTTCCCCTCCGACTTTCATTCCTACCTCCAGTTCTTCCCATACCTCTTTAATCATTTCCTCTACATATACGTTGAACAGTACCGGTGACAATGGGAAACCCTGCCTTACACCTCTTCCTAACACTGCCCATCCAGACTCTCCGTTCCCCACTCGCACCTGAGCAGTCTGAGACATGTACAGGTTGCGGATCCGTCTCCTGTCCCTCCAATCCATTCCTATTTTCTGCAATACACGCATTAATTTTTCCCAATTCACTCTATCAAACGCTTTTTCGAAATCTACAAAACCGGCAAAAACGTCCTGATTGTATTCTATATTCCTCTCGACTAGTGATCTCATTACTGCAATGGCATCACGCGTACCTCTTCCTTTCCTGAACCCAAACTGATCATCCCCTAAGTAATCATTTGCCTTACTCTCTATCCTTTTGTTGATGATCCTGAGAATAACTTTAGCTGCGTGGGATATCAAACTTATTGTTCTGCAATCCTCACATGACGAAGCCTTTGCCTTTTTTGGAATAGGAACTAACACCGATCTCACAAAATCTTGCGGCCAGATTCCTTCCTCATAGATACTACGAATCAGTCCATATATGGCCTTCTTCCCACCTTTCCCTAACCATTTCAACATTTCTACAGGAATATTGTCCACCCCCACAGCCTTATTTGCTTTCATCTCCTTTAATGACCTTTCTATTTCATCGTCGAGTATGCCTGGACCTAAGCTATCTTCTTCTACGTCATGTTCCTTTTCTATGTCTAACCTTGTCGGCCTAAGTTCTTTACCATACAGTGTTTCTATATATTCCTTCCATCTCTCTTGGATTTTTGCTGTTTCAACTATTATCTTACCCCATTTATCTTTAACTGTTAGCACAGATCTTGCCTTCTTACTTCCCGATAATAACTTAACCTTGCTGTATAGAGCACCAATTTCACCCTTCTTCTGTAAAATTTCCATATCCTCGCATTGCGTTTTCCACCATTCTTCTTTTGCTTTATTTGTGGCCCTTCTCAATTTATTGTTTAACTCTTTGTACTTCACTTTGCCTAACTCTGTGTTTACATTTTTCCATCTTCTTCTCTCATCCATCTTTGCAATCATCTCATCCGTTACCCATGGTTTCCTTATCCTTTTCCCGTTAACGGTTCCTATTGTGCCGTTAGCGGCTTCCAATATCCCTTTCTTGATACATTCCCATTTTTCTTCGATAGTACTCAGTTCTTTACCGTCATCCATCATTTTCTCTACAGCCTCCTGATACTCCTTCCTCGTTAATTCATTTACTGCTTCTAAATTCCATTTTTTAACCCGCCGCCCTTGCCTTATCTTCTTGAAGCGAACATTACATTTCATAACAACTAAATTGAGGTCAGAGTCCGCATCCGCTCCTGGGAAACTGTGCGAATTTATCACACTGTTCCTAAACCTGTGCCTAACCATAATATAATCTAACTGATACCTTTCTGAGTCACCTGGCATTTTCCATGTATACCTACGCCTTTTGTGGTGTCTAAACCATGTGTTAGTGATGACTAACCCCTGTCTTCTGCAGAATTCAATTGCTTTCTCCCCGCGTTCATTCCTCGTGCCTAACCCATAGTCCCCCACCTCACCACCATCTCTTCCTTCGCCTACCGTCGCATTCCAATCCCCCATCACTATCAAATGTTTCCCTGCAGGAACACTCGCGATGATATCCTCTAACTCATCATACATCCTATCGACTTCTTCCTCCTTGTGGTTGCTCGGTGGTATGTATACCTGAATAATGACCAAGTTCGTCGGCTCTGCTTTAATCTCTACGAGTAAAATTCTATCTGTCGCTTGCTCTATGTTGACTACGCTTCTTCCTACCCCTTTATTTAAAATTACGGCAACCCCTCGTTGGCTCTTGTCCCCGCCGCTGTATATTACTCTATAATTGTCACTCCAGTAATCCCCGCTATCCTTCCATCTCACCTCGCAGAGGCCTAAAACATCTATGTTACCTCTTTCCATCTCTCGCTTTATATTTTCTAATTTGCCTCTCCTCAACATTGTCCTGACGTTCCAGGTTCCTATTCTAACTACTTTCGCCTTCTTCTGAGTCTTCTGTCCTGCTGAAGTTTTTTCTTCCCTGCAAAGGTTTCGTGGGATGACGACCGCGGAAGCCTTGCCTCTCCCGCTGCCGGGCACGACACACGGCCTCTTGGGCCGAGTCCCGTAGTTGCCAGGACTCATATTATCTATAGTGCCCATCATTATATTCTTGGGAATGATAATTGAGGTTGTTTCCCGTTGCCTTCCTCAATAGTGTTTTTAACGTGACACCATCACTTAATGGCCGCCCCACTGGGGTCAGACGCTTTTGCAGCCGCCTCACTGAGGAACAGACGCTGCGTGGACTACCTTTCGTCTGGCTCCTAACCTTCGACCTATCTGGCATGGGTGACCCTACCAGGAGCAATTATATTTACTCACGCCAGCACAGCTCTAGGGGTCATCGGAACACACAAGCCCTTCCACCACGACAAGGTTGTAGTCCATGGGAGGGCTACATGTGAGGACTACAGATCAATAAGTTTGATATCCCACGCAGCTAAAGTTATTCTCAGGATCATCAACAAAATAATAGAGAGTAAGGCAAATGATTACTTAGGGGATGATCAGTTTGGGTTCAGGAAAGAAGAGGTACGCGTGATGCCATTGCAGTAATGAGATCACTAGTCGAGAGGAATATAGAATACAATCAGGACGTTTTCTCCTGTTTTGTAGATTTCGAAAAAGCGTTTGATAGAGTGAATTGGTAAAAATTAATGCGTGTATTGCAGAAAATAGGAATGGATTGGAGGGACAGGAGACTGATACGCAACCTGTACATGTCTCAGACTGCTCAGGTGCGAGTGGGGAACGGAGAGTCCGGATGGGCAGTGTTAGGAAGAGGGGTAAGGCAGGGTTGCCCATTGTCACCGGTACTGTTCAACGTATATGTGGAGGAAATGATTAAAGAGGCATGGGAAGAACTGGAGGTAGGAATGAAAGTCTGAGGAGAATTCGTAAAATCTGTTAGGTTTGCTGATGACGAAGCATTAGTTGCTCAGTCAGCCAAGGGGTTGCAAGCATTGTTGAGTGAATTGGAGGTTCAGTGCGATAAATATGGGATGAGAATCAATATTAATAAAACAAAGGTTATGCGATTTTCCAGAAAGAAAAAGGCTAAGCTAAATATTAAAATAAGCGGGGAAAAAAGAGAGCAGGTAGAACAGTTTACATATCTCGGAAGTGTTTTGGACCAATACGGTCAATGTGGTAGGGACGTAAGGAGAAGAATTTCGCTAGGCAAGGAGGCTTTCTCAAGGAGGAGGGAGTTGATGACGGGGACGTTGAGTAGGGATGTTAAGACAAGACTCGTAAAAACTCTGATATGGGGCGTAGCTATGTACAGCGCGGAAACGTGGTCGCTGAAGCAGGAGGATAGACGTAGATTGTAGGATTTTGAAATGTGGGTGTGGAGAAGAATGGAGAAGGTGAAATGGACCGAAAGGAAGACAAATGAGGAAGTACTGGAGATGGTGGGTGAGGAGAGGGGTTTGTTGAGAGAAGTTCTATGGAGGTAGGAAAAATGGATGAAAGGCGTATTGAGCGGTAGTGGAATGTTGAAGAAGGTAATAGAGGGGAGAATGTTGGGCAAGCGAGGTAAGGGTAGGAACAGGATAGGGATGTTGGACGGAATGAAGGGAGGAAAGAAGTACACCGAGATGAAGAGGGACCTGATATAGATTATTTTGCTAGGTGGGGAGTTACAAAATGTTTATTTGATAGTTGTGTCCATCCAAAAACCTACCTTAAACGGTAGATTACCTAATAATAATAATAACTTTTATAAATATACATAATAACATGGAAAAAGATGTAAGGGATAGGAACCCACATAAAAGACGGACACAAGAAAGTTTGGGAAGGCGGAATCGAGCAGATCACTAGTGCAAAAACCATTCCTTGACGGGGGACTTAAACCACGGATCATTCGACTTGGCGTTCAAGGAAATATTTTTGCGCTTGTAATCTGCTCGATTCTACCTACCCCACCTTTCCTGTGTGCGTCTTTTATATGTATTCTTATCCCTCTTCCTTATATCTATTTCTATGTGAATGAATTTTTGCTCGTCATATGGCAGGTTTTCGTTCTTGAATGTATGTACTCGTATTATAAATAATTCTTGTATAAATTTTCAATTTATTCGACGGTAGCCAAATTATTTATACTACCCGGGAATATAAGGATTATAATCAGGAACACCTGTTAAAGAATCCGTACACCTGATGCGTGTGAGTGGAGGTGGTGTCAGCATTGTCAATGTTAAATGGATGGCAAAGAAAATGGTAAACATCCATTGGAAAGCTAATCAAAGAAATCGATTTCAGAGTTAATTCTTAGAAAGTTGCGGTACGAAGACCTAATTATAATATCAGCAGTAGCACAGTTTTTTCGTTTCAATTTTGCTTACACCTTGATCTGTTTCCATCAACATCAGAGGAAGGTAACAGCGTGTGCCAAGGAAAAGTCCTCGCCAGTATGATTGACTGTATACGAGTATGAGCGAGCACTATTGAATTCAGATTTTTCATCGAATAATTTCGGAAAAGTGAAATTTTAGATTGGCGGATTACTTACTGTCTCTGCTCACCCGAGTTTACCTCTGGCGTTGGAGAAATTACGAAGGCCACAAAATATATTGAGAGAGCAGACCAATAATATGAAAGAAGAGAAATAGCATCATGAATACTTTAGAACTCGCTGTGTTTGAAGCCACGGATATTTAAAAAAAATTCAATTCGATATCGCTGCGAAAATCAAACTCGAACACCCTTCCTCAATTTTACAATCACTGCTTGAAGAAAATTCATCATTCCCTATTATTGCCTGGCTATGGAATTGCTTTATAATAGTCGCTGCCGAGCGGTGGCTCTCAAGGTGGATGTCGGTGTTAAGGGGACTGGCAGCATGATTGCTGGCCATCCCGAAGGCTGCTGTTTCGGATACCGCCTGGGGCATGGCTATTGTTCTGCCACATAAAGTTTCATTAATCTTATGGGGTGGTATGACCTTGGAAGCCGACAAACTTAAAAAACAGCAACACTACTGCCGAAATTCCATCCCCTCTGGTGGCAAACAGCGTCGAGGACCACGGCTGATCCGGTTGTCGCCTTGAATACACCATTTGGACCCCATCAAATTAAAATTATGATGAGATTTCATCTCGACCATCGGAGGAAATCATGAAGCGAATTGCCACCAGTCATAGATTAACATAGCCTTGGGACTCAAATTGACCTGCATTTTAAAAGTCATGCTAATGTTTATTGACTGAACCTCCCTGGGCAAATCAAAAGTTACTGCCAGTGGATATTATATTTGGATTCTCATCCATGATCATGTGCAGGAAACATTCGCTAGGTTTAATGGCAACGACGCCGGGGCAAAATCTGACGAGGTCATTTTTACATGGAAAAACTGAATCAATTGTGAAAGGTACAAATATGCCTTTCCTTATTGAGGAAATGATTAAAGAGGCATGGGGAGAACTGGAGGTATGAATGAAAGTCGGAGGGGAATTCTTAAAATCGGTTAGGTTTGCTGATGACCACGCATTAGTTGCTCAGTCAGCCAAGGGGTTGCAAGCATTGCTGAGTGAATTGGAGGTTCAGTGCGATAAATATGGGATGAGAATCAATGTTTATAAAACAAAGGTTATGCGATTTCCCAGAAAGAAAAAGGCTAAGCTAAGCAGTAAAATATGAGAAGAAAAATTAGAGCAGGTAGAACAGTTTACATATCTCGGAAGTGTTTTGGACCAATACGGTCAAAGTGGTAGGGATGTAAGGAGAAGAATTGCGCTAGGCAAGGAGGCTTTCTTAAGGAGGGAGTTGATGACGGGGACGTTGAATAGAGAAGTTAAGACAAGACTCGTAAAAACTCTGATATGGAACGTAGCTATGTACGGCGCGGAAACGTGGTCGCTGAAGCAAGAGGATAGATGTAGATTGGAGGCTTTTGATATGTGGGTGTGGAGAAGAATGGAGAAGGTGAAATGGACCGAAAGGAAAACAAATAAGGAAGTACTGGAGATGGTGGGTGAGGAGAGGGGTTTGTTGAGAAAAATCCTATGGAGGCAGGAAAAATGGATGAAAGGCGTATTGAGCGGTAGTGGGATGTTGAAGAAGGTAATAGAGGGGAGAATGTTGGGCAAGCGAGGAAAGGGCAGGAACAGGATAGGGATGTTGGGCGGGATGAAGGGAGGAAAGAAGTACACAGAGATGAAGAGGGACCTGATATATATACATTGGATGGGCAGTGTGAAAAAGAGGTGTAAAGCAGGAGTGCCCATTATCGCCGTTACTGTTCAACGTATATATGCAGGAAATGATTAAAGAGGAAGTACTGGAGATGATGGGTGAGGAAAGGGGTTTGTTGAGAGAAATCCTATGGAGGTAGGAAAAATGGATGAAAGGCGTATGGATCGGCAGTTGGATGTTGAAGACTGTAATAGAGTGGAGAATGTTGGGCAAAGGAGGAATGGGGATGAACAGGATTAGGATTTTGGACGGAAGTACACAGAGATGAAGAGGGGCTGGTTGTAGAGTAAGTTGTTGGATTGTGTTTTGTTAGGCGTACCAAAATATTTGTTTGGTATTTGTCCTCATCCAAAACCTCCCTAACCTGGTAGATTACCTTTAATAATAATTTGATATATTATACAAGATATATTCTGGCAACTTCGAATGGGAAAGATACAACCCTTTATTAAGGCAGCATGTAGCTCGAGACAAGGCTGGGTAGAGGAAGTGTAACGGTAGATTGGACATTACAACGTCCTGACAAGCTCACGTAACATGTTTGATGAATCCCTTAAAAACCAATCCGAGACCGAATCACTGGTAAAAAAGTGAAACTCCACCGTTGGCAACAGGGTTCGTACCCTTTAATGAAACAGCTAGTTCTGCTGCTCCACCAATCAGCTCTCTCGGTATTGCTATAAAATGCGGCCTTCATTCGCAAGCCGTTTTAATTCATCCATAACCTATTAATTTCCAAGCTGGAACGTGGCCAGCGAAATATTTCCATAGGCATTAAACCAAATAAGTTCTATTTTAAGCACTCCGACCAGATTGATTAAATTTCTGTTTGTTCGCTTAGAATGTCGCTAAATTCTGACTCAATTCCAATGTTAAAACTTTCTGAATTTTCCCATGCCTTTTACTCTAATCCTCCATTGCATCTTCATTTCGCGTCGTCGTAACATGAAACTATCGTCTTTTTACTCTTTGATATTTTACTTTCATAGCACCTGAACATTTTACATTTTACCAGTCCCTTCCCGTCTCCTTTCTGGTAGTAAAAAATCTATTTTTGCGTTTCCTGACATTCATAGCTGTTTATTCCACAATACAGCAAAATATTCCCACAAGTTTGCCAAGGCAGTGCTGTGCCTTTCTCTCTTCTCAGGTACTATTTCACATCTTCGCCATGTTTTTTTTTTTCATGGAGTCAGTCCGACGTGGAAATAAATCGATTCCTTCTCATGTGATAGGATTTAGTTTTTTCCTCACTTTGTGTGAATGCATTAATTATATCTCGTACCCATTTATGCGATGGTTATTCGAAAAAATCACTTTCTTATGAATGCCGCATTTTATTCAATATTATATTTTAATGAGCATTGTTTTAAAGTAATTATGAATAATTTATATGCTTAACCTCCCAGTTAGAATATAAATACGATATAGACCGCATTAAAAAAATACTACTCAATTTTTTTTTGACATAATACTCTATCATTTCTCCACATTAAACTCAAGTATTTTAACGTTTACGTGGACACAGGTGATTCAATTGCCTAAATCCTTCATAGTGGAGAGATTTGAGATGAAATAGAAAGAAATGCAAGACCGCCGTGGAGGAATATCAATTAAGTATGGGTCTGTAATCTGTCCAACAGGCCTCGAAGACAACAGATTGTTGCTTCAGCTTTGGGACGATGTTGTTGCATGAGTTTTTTTCCGAGAAAACATAATTCGATCTGTTTTTTACGAGAACTACCAATCTTTCTACCATGTTTCCCAATAATTTATAACTAGATATCATGGTGCAAAAGTGCAGTGGGCATTAGAATCGTCTTCTAAAAATTCGAGGACAGCCCGATTCCCAAAATAAATAGAGAAAGCAACATAGAAGAAAATCCTTGGCATGGAATCACGTCAGCTAACCTTATAAGGGAAACTTGCATGCAACTTGTCTTCGTAAGCAACTGGCTGGGAGTCAAGGCGTGGGGAATGGAAATATTGTTGTGTTTTTGCGATCTATGCTTCTGGGAAATAATAAATGGAAATAGGCTTCCACTGTTGTCATTTGGACGGAGAGGGAAACAGATGAAGGAGGAGGGCTTTCGATGGGGGAAGAGAAGAGGTTTGTGAATGGGAAAACACGAATAAATGAGAAAAGATTGGCTGAGAAGGACGCGGGGCGCTGAAGGATGCGAGTGTATATCGCCAATGCAAATGGATTAAACTGTCTTGGCAAAATTGCTCCAATCTCCTCAGAAATCGAGGAATACGGGTCTCAGAGCAATTACTTATTTGAGGCAAAAGTATTTCCATCATCCAAGCCCGATGTCTACCGAACTCCATGTACGTGTTATGGTAGCGCCATGATCGGGACATCCCTCACCAAAGACTGCAAGGAATGCTTCTCTTTGAGAAAGGCGCAAGTCGTTTGGGCTTTCCATGCAAGTTTTCTAGTCGACGAAAATTAACAAAAAATGTATTTTTAACGCCAAGAAGTCGGTTAGTTCCAATTCAGATTCTCTTAAATATGCAACGGTGATCCTTTTTTGCATTTTATGTTACATTTATACTCAGTTGCAACGCTCAGTTTAAATATGGATGACAAACTACCTTGAGTAAACTCAATAAAATTTATATTTAAACGTAAACGAGTTTCCTGCCTTGCAAATGTTAAGGTCATTGCTCGTAGTATTAGTCGTGCGGAATAAATCGTTTCTATGGCGAAAATTTATTAAATTAAATATCTATTATAGTTAGATATACGAGGGTTGCTATTTATATTTTGACAACACTTTTATTTTATTTTATTTTTTATTTTGACATCAAGACAAGAGTCCATCGATCAACTGACTTCAACTTTAGTCGATGAAACCCCAACCTTAGCCACTAAGAAACGCTGGTATAACGAATTCCATCATCGTTGCCGTTAAATTAGCGACGAAAGTCGTTAAGGTCGTCCAAAATCAGTTGTTGTGCCAGAAAGCATTGATGCTGTGCAAGAACTAGCAAAGGAAGATCGTCACGTGACTTATCGTAAGATTGAGGCATCTTTGGGGATCAGTATGAAGAGCATCAATAAAATGTTGCATAAACGTTTAGCTGTGAAAAGTATTTTGTCGCTCTGGATCCCGCATAATTTGGCAAAAGCTCAAAAAGATGCTGGTGTCAATTGGTGCAAAGAAATGCTCAACAAATGCAATCGCGGTGCATCAAAATACGGTGTATGACATCTACATAGGGTGACGAATCTTGGATCTTTGGGTATGAGTCCAAAACAAAACAGTAATTCACTGTATGGGTCTTCCAAGACGAGACATATCCGACATAAGTGATCCGTGCACGAAGCACATCGAAGCGAATGATCGCCTGTTTCTTCGGAATGACTGGACAACTCTGGCAACTGTACCGCTAGAGCAACGTAGAACCGTGAATTCTGAATGGTACACGAGCGTTTGTTTGCCAGAAGTGCTTGGTTAGATACGGAAAAAGAAGCAGCCACGAAGGATCATTCTTCATCACGACAAAGCAAGCTCTCATAGATCGGCTGAAACAGCTACCTATTTGAATGGCCAAAACGTCGAATTGATGGGTCGTTCTCCATACAGCCCCGATTTAGCACCAATCGACTTCTTTATATTCCCTTTTGTCAAGAAAAAGTTACGCAGCCAACATTTTTCGGTGCCTGAAGAAGCCGTTGATGCATTCAAAAACTATGTTTTTGAGGTACCTCAATCGGAGTGGAAAAAGTGTTGCGAGAATTGGTTCGAACGCATGCCAAAGTGTATTGATTATCGTGGAGAATACTTCGAAAAGCAATAAAGCTTTTTCCAACAATAAATTATTGTATTTTTATTAATAGGCTGAAAATATAAATAGCAGGCCTCGTACTATTGCCGAAAGTAGCCTCTCTCTGTCATCAGTGAACTTCATTTTTCTTCATTATCGGAACGTAGCGATTGCCTCTTTTGGCTTTTATTGGCTTTTATTTACGTTCACTAATATTAGTAAAGATACCGAAAGCGAATTAGTTAATGGCTCTTCCCGTACAATTGTGAAACATGCAATCTGGGTCATTCGCTTAGAAGCGCATGGAATGATGAAATCGTGGGTGATCTCAAATTTATTTTATGAGGCGATCTTAAAAGGAAAGACAGATGAGAGGATGATGCTATCGTGAAAATATTATTTCAAATCTATTAATTTGCAAGGGATCAACGAGATTTCAAGTCGATCTGTTAGAGATTCCATTTCGGTCCGCTTGCCGTCCTAATTTCCAGATTTAAATGATGGGCGATTAAAAAATTCCAGATGCACGTCTTGCTGAAATGTTTTGTGCCAACTTGCTCTCTTCCTGGTTTAAAGGACCCTCATACCTAGTTCCTCGATGAACATTCACTTTCTTCTTATATCGAGTATTGGAATTCGTAGCAGATCTCGTTTGAGATTTATCCTTCAATTCTTCGATTAAGGCTCTCCCAGACGCTTAGTTTTTCGTACGATCTAACTACGCTAAGTAATAAAATGTCCTCCATTGCATTTCCCCACCGCATGTCTGGTGGTGCCAGGTTTCTCTGGGCCCATCGCGGCGTGTTCACTTCGCATGGACGGGCGTAAAAAAAGCCTCTCTTCGGGAAGCGGGGGAGAAAACTCGCACCCCCTCCGAGCGGCGGAGTTGGCATCGGGGTTGGCCGGCAGCGTCGGCGACGCGTCCGTTCCGCGAAGTCCCACGGGACGATTAAGTATTTGTTCTTTTAATTAATTCCTTCACTCTCACTTTCCCCCTCCAGACTCAATCATTATTTCCCTCTAAGTTTCCTGGATTTCATGCTCTGTACCGTGGTAGGGGAGACTGATCTCGTGGCGTAACGCCATCTCATCTCATCTTCGGGATCCTCCATCCATCCTCGCGATGACGGGCGTAACCAACGTGCGAGCTGTTGCGTCCGTCCCTCCCACCGGCTCTCGCATCTTCTCTCGCCAACCCCATTTGCACGTTTTTGCATATCGGAGCGTTGGGATGTTGCAGCGACAGTTCGAGCACTTCATCATCTTCTTCCCAAAGACATTTCCGCCTTCCCTCTCTGATGTTTACAGCCGATGTGGTCATCTGACCGACCACCACTTGGGGGTTCAATGTATGCTTTTCTTTCCTCTAGCTTTCTCATCTCTTGTTATCTTTACAATTGGCATTTCTTCCAATTTTGTTAGATTCTGATTTCGATTATGTTTACTTTTACCTGTTGGTTCAGATATGTTCTCACTTATAAACCTCTCTCTCGAGTTGTCTTTCCTGCTCTTTCTTTAAAAACAGAAATTTCTGCAGTTCACGTTCTTAGTTGTTTGTTTCCTGGCTGTACTGTTGTTTCCACGGAATAAGTCACGTTGTATCTGATAACTGCTTCATCTAAATATCCTCACTCTTGTTGGTTAGGTTGCAGGTATTTGTTTTCCATACTCACCAAACCGGACACCCCTCTCGGGCGCACCAAGTAATATAGTATGCAATAAACGTCTCTGCAGTCTTCGGCATCCGATTGAAACATTGCGTTTATCGCGGCGGGGGTGAGGATAGACAAATCGATGCATCTCTAATGTTGGCAAGGTATTAGGTGGCTAAGAGGCATGTGTGCTTTTGGGGTATGAAATGCATCGCGTTTACATCGATGCATCAAAACTCTAGCGACAGCTCACGTAGATTTTACGTTTTCTTTGCCGGTCCTCGGATGTCCGTCATCTATCTATGGCCCACAATGTTTTTCTATTCCTCCTTCTCTTGGCACCCCACTGCTATCACATTTGTTTCGGGGGTATGACGGCGCCGACATTTTAGGAGATTCAAGTTAATTTCACAAACTCATTCTTGCTCTACGTGCGAAATGAACATCTGCAGATTAATTAAAAATAGCAATTTTCCACAAAATAGAATTTAACACGACCGGTTTCAATGTAACTACATCATCATTAGCTCTCCCCGGATGATGATGTAGTTACATTGAAACGGGTCGTGTTAAATTTTATTTTGTGGAAAATTGCTATTTTTAATTAATCGTGACATTCCACCATATCACGCTTGAAAGGTCTCTTTTTATCTGCAGATTGTATGCTATATTTTCCAATCTGTCTGTGCTTGCTTTTTTCAGCGTTCCAGAGTGTGCATGTTCCTCTTCCAGTTTTATCTGCCCACGTGCGCTCCCTCAATCCATGCCTCGTCAGTCCAGTTGATCTTAATAAGTGATCGCAGCCAAGAGGCGAACATTTTTTGTAGCATGCGTATCGCTTAAAATGCCGTAACAAGCGAAAGGTACCAATATACGTGTGTATAAGTAATTCAACGGAAATTATTAATCCAAAGAATGAATGACATTAGCCAGAAAAATTGGAGATCGAGAGTTATATATATCATTTTTATTTACTCATAAAATTCCATAAAATTGCTTAAGAATTTTAATTGCCTGAGAAATTATATTAGGCTGTTATATCATCGCACTGAATGAGAGCAATCTTATGGAAAGTGGCTAATTTCTTTCGACCCATATTCTTGCTTTCTTGTCTTTTACCTCCGCCAACAGCAGTGGTTTGTTTCCATTGGAATATTAAAGAAATTAAATTGTGAACAAAACTCAAATTGATCATTTAGTGTCATACTTTTAAAAACAGTAAAGTAATTTTTTGAATTCGTTTTACGCCACATGGACACAATTCCGTTGAAATGAAAAGATTTTATTTTTTATCAAAGCAAATCAAAATTAACATTATCGCGTGGATTTACTTATTTTATATCTTTTTAAAGGGCCATATTATTTCCTCTTAGAACCTACGGCAGTGACTTAAGCTTTAAACAACCTAACTATGAAGTGTCAATTGCGGTGAAAATACGAGTCGTATATATGAACTCAACAAACACGTAGGAAAAACTCTCCCACGCACAATTTTGGCGTCGTTCGCATGCATTGAGAGTTAATAATGGCCCTCTAGAAGGGATTAAAGCAGCAGTCTTCGACGTATTGCTTGTGAATTTGCCCATGGGACATTCGTTTTTCGGATCTGAATTTGCTTCTCCGACCATTGATTCGTTAATCCTGATATCAAGTACGTAACAATTAGCTACTCCACGAATAGTAAGTCCGTTAACCTAAAATTGGTATTGTAATTTCCGCTTCAATATTGTTTACTCCCCAAATGTGAGTCCGGTGCTGATCTCTATCGATCTGACTATTGCCTAACGATACCTGTCCTACGAATTGTATTCTCCATTTGTTTTCAATCGATTTGAGTGACGTCAGTGATCTTAATTCTATATCCGCGTGTCGCCCACTCACGACGCCATGCATCTCGATTGCGTATCCTCCGCGAACGTTGAAAACAAAGATTATTAAGCAAGTGCAGTCGGTTCGTAATTTCGATGGTCTCTCCAGATTCTTAATTTTAACTGAGACTAACCGCACGAAATATTTCGAATTTCTCTTTAGTTGGGCATATTTCTCCACAGACTGAAGGACCTTTGGAAAAAATCAGGGGCAAAAAGGACCGAAACAGTTTTAATGAATGATTCCCACATTGTGAAATATGTAAACGAATAGATAAGGGGTTTGGCGTCATGGTGAATTCCATGTGTGTTCCTTTCCGAATCGGGATATTAAAATAGACCGTGGTAATTTCGAATAGTGGCCACGAAATATTCGTTCAATATAGTTTAGCATTAATCAAAAACCAAAACACCCCTCGTAATGATTTTGCTAATAGGTAGCTTATGAATTCAAGATATACTGATAAAAACACAGTTAAGGCTTACGGGAGTACTGCATACGACATTTAAAATAGCACCGACTATGTGGCCACTTTTTATATAGCAATAACCAATCAATTGCAAGCATTAGTTTCTCAGTAAGCCAAGGGGTTGCAAGAATTGCTGAGTGAATTGGAGGTTCAGTGCGATAAATATGGGATGAGAATCAATATTAATAAAACAAAGGGTAAGTGATTTTCCAGAAAGAAAAAGGCTAAGCTACACATTAAAATAGGAGGGGAAAAATAGAGCAGGTAGAACAGTTTACATATCTCGGAAGTGTTTTGGACCAAACCGGTCAAAGTAGTAGGGACGTAAGGAGAAGAATTGCGCTAGGCAAGGAGGCTTTCTCAAGGAGGAGGGAGTTGATGACGGGGACGTTGAGTAGGGATGTTAAGACAAGACTCTTAAAACGTTGATATCGAGCGTAGCGCGGGAACGTGGTCATTGAAGCAGGAGGATAGACGTAGATAGGAGGTTTTTGATATGTGAGTGTGGAGAAGAATGGAGAACGTGAAATGGACTGCAAGGAAAACAAATGAGGAAGTACTGGAGATGGTGTGGGTAAAAAGGATAAACTTTACACTTCCACACACTTTTAATACAATACGACCATGGTTTCGATGCTGCGCAAAACCATGGTCGTATTGTATTAAAAGTGTGTGGAAGTGTAAAGTTTATCCTTTTTACCCACACCATGAAGGAATTCCACAAAGTTAAGCCTGAAACTGTTAGTACCAGGTGGGAGAGGAGAGGGGTCTGTTGGATGAAAACCTATGGAGGCAGGAAAAATGGATTAAAGGCGTATTGAGCGGTAGTGGAATGTTGAAGAAGGTAATAGAGGGGAGAATTTTTGGGCAAGCGAGGAAAGGCCAGGAACCGGTTAGGGATGTTGGACGGGATGAAGGGAGGAAAGAAGTACACAGAGATGAAGAGGGACCTGATATAGATTAGTTTGCTGGATTGGGTTTTGTTTGGAGTTACAAAATATTTATTTGATAGTTGTGTCCAGCCAAAAAACTACTTTAACCGGTAGATTACCTTACAATAATAATAATAATAATCAATTGCAATTATTCTGCATCCAGCATCTGGTGACAATTATTTAACATGAGCTGATATCTTCCAAAATTGTGAAAGGTTACCGCTTCCTGTGAAATTACTATTTGAATCTCATTTTTCGCCAATGCAGAAGATTCATCAAACCCTTTTGAAATGAATTGTACAAAAAATGATGCTTCTTCGTTTATATCAATTGAGAGATTCACCCCAGAAGCAGATTCCTCCAGTCCAAGGTGCAAGGCAGGTTAATCTGGTTTCTTCGCCGAATCCAAGAGAGGGACGGGCACAGTCCACTTCCCAGTTAAAGTTCAAGCATTTAGCTACTTTCTCGTATTTACGTTCCTTTCCGTCGCCCATCACTCTTTTATCATTTGCTTATGCAACACTCAGACGCGGGTGTAATAATTTTGCAGTCTCTGGCTCGTGAAAAATATCTCTTAGGCAATAAAGAAAGTTCTTTTAAATTCAATCTAAAACTTGTCTTATAAAACCGGTTCCCGTGATCACAGCTTTCCTTAGTCGGGATCGCTCTCCGGACTTCTCTCGTGCGGGCAATCAGCTGAGATGTGAGCGTATCCTTGCACAGGAAACGAACAAAATTTTTTTCATTCAAGCATTGGTGCTCCAGGCCCGGCGTGGGATAGGATTGGTGGTGTTATTAGTTTTAATAGAAATGATTTTGAATGGAAAGCTTATGTAATTAAAGAGTCAGAATCCTGAAAGAAATGAAATTGGAAAGCACCGCATTGGGGACACGTGTAAGATCTCTCTCTCGGGTCCACAGTAGACTTAAAAGAGTGAAATCAAAATACGCAAAACCTGTCATCCGAATTGTTTCCCAAGGATCTATTATTCAATGTTAGATTCGTTCTAGCAATTAGTGCTTGGCTATATCGCAGACCATACCCTTAACTTCTCTCTTCTCAAAACACAGCATAAATACCCTTCTCCCCGTATTACTTCCTTCTTAAGCTCACCACATACTCTACACAGCTTAATATCCCCAAAGTTACTAATATTTTCCTTTCCGCCCGCTCAACTAACAAGTATATTCTTCCGTCTGACAAAGCCTTCGTAATATCACTTCCTTCTTAGTATCACCCCCATCTAATTTTTTGGCTTTCCCCCGAATTTTTCCAAACAACTTCCTCTCTTTTCTTAAAATAGAACACTCTTGCGTTTGCAATCCTCCCTGCCCAGGTTATTTTCTTCGCCTTACGAATCCAGATCTAATACGATCATCTTCTTTCTTTAAAGATCAGAATTTGAGGTCATACAGCGTTAGACTCCATATCAAAGTGCTATGAAAATTTTCTATTTGTCTAAAATTACTTTGGCTTCTCATCAATTTCCTCCATCAATGGAAAACTTATTGTAAACATTTCAAAATTACGTTAAGTTAAATAAACTTCCGAGGATTTATGTCATTCTCATTCAACATTCCCATGCAGTGCAGACACGCATTCAGTGGTGCGGATGTGTCTTCCCCTTGTGCGTCGGCAGCTGAACGTAAAAGGAAAGATAATATATGAGTAGTCTATTTTTCAAATTATAATAGACTTGTAATATATGCAGTAGGTTTATACAATCATATTTCAAGAAACTGCGGGAGATACCGCAACAGTAACTTTAACGGAGTCATCCGCTACGTGTGCATTACAATGCAACAATTTCAGAGAGTAAAAATCATTCGCCTTGACCAGGATTCGAACCCCGGCCGGATATCGAGGGATCCGGGTTCGAACCCCGGTCAAAGCGAATGATTTTTACTCTCTGAAATTGTTGCATTGTTATACAATCATATTGTTTAATTTTATCTGTGGAGTTGGCTAGCGTGCAGTGATCAGCGGAAAGGCGGCACGACGATCATATAACGAGATCCTTTATCCCACGCCAGCAACTAAAAAATTAATTCTTCTGTGAGAAATAAAACAGTTTCTGGCGTAAATTGGTGGAAAATCTTCATACTGACTTTTAATAATCAAACCACTTTACTTTTCTTTTTTTCGTTCTTTTACAGCTCTTAAGTTTATGTGGAAAAGTAAAGTGGTTTGATTATTAAAAGTCTTCTGTGAGAATAAATTAACAAGCATTATCATTCGAAGGTATGATTTAAACCTCATTATGGTGCGATTTCCAGCGTTTGCGAACTCGGAAATTTAAATGGCAGCTCCGTGCATTGCTTAATCCTTTTCATGTTAGCGATCAGCCATCCGTGAATTTCTGTTTCTCAGAAAACAAACATTTCTCTTCCTCCACTTCGAGTTTCGTATTGCCAGAGTTCTGTTCGCTAATCTCAAAGTCAAGAGGTTTCTGAGCTCAGTAGTTTAAACACTTCCGTCACCCAACAAAAGCTTGCCTAGGCTTTGAAAGAGGATTGAGCTCATCTTGTCCCAAGTTCCACAGCTCCCGATGGGCACATTCCTCGCCGCGAGTTCTATTTCTTTCCCCATTGACAACAAATAACTCCGGATAAATCATTTAGAAGTCAGAAAGTATTTTGTATTGGGTTCAGCTAAGCGTTTTTCACGACACCGAAATTTAACGATCAAACTAGTAATCATGAACTTGGAGTGATGCAAAGTTCAGTGCAATGCGTCCACACTAGGGCGGTCAACAAATGAGTCAATGGAGGCACCCAAACCGAAACAATTTTCATTACTTTAGGTTGGCTCATCATACCACAATTTCTTGAACAAATACACACTTGTTTTTTAGGCTGTCGGTATTCTTTATTAATTACCAAATTTAAGTACTCTCCTATGCGATATCAAACGCGCTTTTCATCAGTGGGAACGAAAATACGTTTGTCAATAAGTAATGAACAAATAAATTTGTTTGTTCAATGCATTATCACGTAAATTATCCATTTCGAGTTTGGCCAGATATTTTTATGAGACCGATAAAATGACTCATAAGCATCACTTTCATTGATCCATTTGTCGTATGTGTTCCTTTTACCCTTTTGAAAAATATTCCACTGGGCATCAAAGGACTGAGCAAGCTTCTAGCATAAGAATAACTTAAGGCTCCGGTAAAGCAAGTTATAAAACTGAGCGAAACAATCACATGTTGATTCAGCAGGACTTGTAGTTTAATAATGGCTTCCAAATTTCATGGTTAGTTATTAAATTCTTAATTTTATAAAAAATTCTTCGAAATAAGTATTTTTGGGTCGCTGACTTTTCATGCCGAGTTAAGCCACAATTGATGCAAGAATTTCCTTATTCTAATTCCGTCGGTAACTCGCTTGCTTGCTTTCTTACTTTATGACATTTTCGGCTGGAGGCTGAATAGTTGGGAATTTTCATGCAAACACTTTCAATTAGAGAAATGGTATTTTCCCTTTTACATCTTGAGCAGATATTTGCTCGTTGTCTACGGTGTGGCCACCTGGAGTGTGTACATATGACTGCACGTCCTTATCGCCGGTGGTGAGCACCACGAAAAGGTTTCTTTTGGGTGCGGCCGAGACAGGGAACACTCCTATTTTCTCAGCACATTTTATACGCCTATGAATTCCAAGGCACTTTATTTTTTTAAGGCCAAACAAAGTAACAGAGCAGATTCAACATCGAGCCTTCAGTAAACTACTAGGTGCTCGGTTCTTCAATTTGCAAGACTAATTAGGCTTTTAGGGAATCCCCAAATCTCATTCCAGGGCTTCTTACCTGGAGGGGGGAGATAATTTTTTAGCAATTCCCTCGTCAACCTAGTCACTCTGCTTCAAGCATCGATATAAGTTTATGCGCTCTTATCTAGCCAACCAATAACGAAGATGGACGAGTCTGCTTAATTTTATGTCTAAATTACTTTCGCTTTCCAAATAAGGGTCTATTTTTAGGATCCTCCGTCGAGCTCAAAATGAACACCCCTTTCTCTGTACACCCGAGCTTTTTCGTTCAATTTTCTCCTCGTTAACAGTTCTACACAGTGCTACCCTCCCGGATTTCTTTTGAAGTGTGCCACGGGACACGAAGGAAGGAAGGGCTCTTGCTTGCCGTGCAGCAGAGGAGATCTTGCAGTGGGTTTGCCGCGGGGGATTTTTTCGAAGACAGCAGTGGCGGTCGAGGCCGCGCCGAGTGGACGAGCGAAGCGCGTTGGAGAGAAAAACAAAAGAAAAATGACGAGCACTTCAGTCCTTCCTCAGTTTCCAGCGAACCCTGCTGCCGGGGAGAGTGAAACTCGACAGAATGAATGAATAATTGTTCACCTGATACTTTTTTAGTCCTCATAGTTACTTAACTCACGTTGTGATGACTGATTAAACGATTCTTGGCTTTTCCGCGTCCGGCTTGGAATATCACCCTTTGCGATATCACCCAGGTATTGACATTGAGGGTTTTCCGTAAATCCTCGGCGACCTAGTGGGCATTGCAGACAGCAAGACGTAAAATGAACGGAATCAAGTAAATGTAAGTCCAATTAGCGATAACGTCTACGATCGCCAGGGTTTCACGGTCGGTCCCCCCCCCCCCCCGACCACATACAGAGTGACTGTAATCGCTGTCGAAATGGCTTCAAACGTGTGCACGACGGTAGGATAAGTCAATGAAACACCAATTGCATGGCTCTAATTATCTCGTAAACTCATTACATTTACCGACGAGAGTTTCGCCAACTCGCGGACATTCCCATTTAGAATAAACCAGCCAACCTCGAGGAAAAATCCTGGAGGTCTATTTTACGACCGAAGGCGTCTGACTGACCGCGGCCTGCGATGCCTAATTCGCTCGCGCGGCCGGCAGTGAAACGCGTCATTGGCCGTAAACCTAACGCCGCCGAAGAAGGACGGAGTCTTTCCTCGAAGGAAGTGTTCAAGTTTAAGTGAAGGTCCCTCGGGTTGAAGTCTTTGAAGGGCCTTGTCGGTGGTCTCGGCCGAGTTTGTGAAACGCACGTTAGAAAGCGACCGGAAATATACCATGTATTGCGAAGCCAGAATCCAGGCGTTCACAACGACATTGCAATCTAAGAGACGGAAAGAATAAACCAGTTGAACTTGCCGCTATCAAAAGCTCTCGGAAAATGTTGGGTAAATTTATGAAAAATGACCAAATCACCACCACAGAGATTCGAAAAAAACATTGGAGTATATTCAACCGGAAAAGAAAGAAATACTTAGTTGTTCCACATATATTTTTATTAATACGACCTAGGTTTCGACTTACAAAGTCATCTTCAGGTAAAGAACAGAAGACACAAAGCTTTATATAGTGTATAGAGAACTGGAGAGGGGAGGTGTTTCAGAAGAGGGAGGAGGGGAAAGAGAAAGGGAAATTGTGTGTAAGTTTGCAGTGTGTAAGTAACCTTTGCATATGAAACGGCGAATCAACCGAGATCCGTCGGTCGTGTACCACGTGGCAATAGTAGTTTTAAGGGATGTAGTTGCTTAACCATCTCTTGAAATTCTAAGTCACTTATCCCGCATAGCATCACTGCAAATGTAATGAAATATGTTGGGACATTTTTCACGTATTAATATCGATAATATTAATTCGCAATGCAGAGTCACTTTAATTTCCAATTAGCATTTCGGTATTTAGTATTAATAATTGATTCATTGTCTTTCATTTACTTCTTGGTGACCTTATTTAGAGCACCAGTTGAGTTGCACCGGCGCCGATCAGGCATTATCAAACCCTTTTAATTAGTTACACTTCCTGAAAGAGTCGTAACAAATTATACGTTCCTCGTTAAAGTACCGCTCAAGGAAAACTAGCAAGTTACTCTGAGAAGTTTAACAATTTGAAAAAACGGTTTTAAAATACTTAAGTGTTAATAGGAGTTATCATAAAAACTGAAATCATGAGATGTAAGCGTTGTGGTAACAAAGCCGACAGAAAGATAAGCAATTTGTGCTGCTGGACTCGTAAGGTATCCCAGGAATAAGAACATTGCAATAAAAAATGTTGCATCCTATATTTTTGTTTCCCTAATTAGATATCCTAGTTATTTGCAACCACTCGTGGCAGTACTCTGCGTCTTCTCATGGAATGGCAAAGTACAGTTGGGAATAACAGTGGGAGATACCTGATCATTATGGGTTCCAGGATATTTACATCCAAATCAGTTGGCTTTTCCATCGTTGCTTCTCTCACATTTGTTCAATATCTCTTGCTCTGCTCAGAAACACTCGAACTTGATTGACAGCGTTCTTCTTCAGTGCTTATTAATTCTTAGGAGAAACACTAACATCACAGGAATGTATACAGCTAGCAGCAACACGCATTCCGCTCTAATTAGGAGAAAATAATTTTAATGGCTTTCAAACCAATATGCGTTATCCTTTTAATACGCCGAGCCCTAAAAGGAATGACTTGAACAACTTCGAAGAAAGTACAGTAATACTTCTGGCAATTGGATAGAATCCATCTGCTTTTTTCGTGTAATCGGTTCTGCGCATGACCAAAACTGCTTATTAAGACAAATTTTAATTTATTATTCAACTGATAATTGCATTTAGTCGCATAATAACATAAAAAACTTTAGATAAAATCTTTCAGAATTGTCGATTTCGAAATAATTACTCAATAATTACTACAGAAAGTTTCTGAATGATATCTAACTTTACATACTATATTGGCGGTGGCATTTGGTGTCTGCAGCCTCTTATAGCGAACAGAATATTAGCTTCCGATGGTTTCGTAGGAAATAAATGTCTCAAAATGAGTAGATTGTCTTTTTTTAATCTTTAACAGAAGAAGGTATTCAAATAACTGAAAGGTGTCGCAAGCTTAAGTTCAGAGGAACGTAAAAAGAAACCGCACGTATTATAACGCTTAAACATAAATATCGAAAAATGCTGTTTTTCTTGTTATGTGTCCCTTGAGTCATCTTCCGTGACTCGCTGGAATAAGCATTGGATGCGCGCTTCCGACTCACCCAAGAATTCGATTCTGTTTCACCAAGGAATTGCATTGACTTTGTATTTTGCCACGTGATCACGTCTAACTTCTATTCGTGATGGAACTTTGATTCAGGTCGCCGCCTTAGCATAATAAATCCCGAGTCTTTCATCACAAGACACGCCTTTGAAAAGTGAAGCAAAATCTCTTCCTCAAAACGTAAACAGACCAAATGAGAACTCTGAAGAAGGAAGTTGCCAAGTGCCGGAAATGTCCAAACTGGAAATTTCGCATTGTTTGCTTACGCCGTAGCAAGCCGTTTGCGTACTTGAATGTACAGTGGGTATTGTGGCATTGGACGAGGACACTTTGCGTCGTTGAGTGGCCGTTAAATAATCGCATTTTGAAAATTCCAGGGAAAATGTCCATTTCGCCATCGAAAGTTTTCAAATCTCTATTATTTAGGAGTGAGTTCGATTGTTCTTTCCAAGTTTTTGAATGTTTTATCTTCAATTCAAGATGGCGCAAATGAAATTTGAGTGCAGGATATAAATAATCCACGGAAAGTTCTTTCCCCGGAAGCTTCCAGTATCTCTTAATAATTTATGCTCATTGACATTGAAAAAGATGAACCTTTTTACCTTACATTGCGTACTTAACTCACGCTACCTAGGCACGTAGGTAAATCGAAATGCCAAGAATATTTCGCGAAATGTTGTATTTTTGCTTGCCTACCATTAAAAGAAAAATTGTTTCACTAATAGTGATGTATCTGTAATGGATCTGTGGTCTTTATTCACTTAGACCATGAATAAGAATCCGTGGGGACTTGTACTCACATTTAAATCATTAGCTCAACCAACATTTTGTTCTTAGCCCGTGATATATTTATTTACTAAAATTGGTATTTGTTGTTACTCACTAAAAAAACCGACGGAGAAATTGCACGGTGCTGCATGTGATTACTGATTATTACGTTGTGTATGACATGAGGTGACCATTATAATAAAAATATGCCGCATGTCTGATGTCTAAATGTATGGCACTGCATACAGCGACCAGAATTAGAACGGATCATTTTTAATCGAAAATAAAATAATTAGATACTTTCGTTAAAGCAACCACTTTTAGCATTAGTCTCCCACAAATCCCGCCAAACGATTCAGCGATAACGAAACTCCTTCCGGTAGCGTAGATAATGATTTTTAGTTCGCCGAATTAATTTCCATTAAATCCATTGCAAACATCTACATCACTCCCTGCTGGTCAGCGCGAGGGCATGTGGCAGGAAGTGTTCAGCCACCATTATGCGATTGTATCAAATGATTTTTTCGTCATAATAATCGTTTGGTCACAACACTATCCAAGGAACAAATTTTTTGACGAATTTATCTCTGGTTGTGTTACTCTCAGGAATTTTGTGCAGTAATAAAGAGAACTTAAGAAGTTCGAGAGAGAGAGAGAGAGAGAGAGTTTCTTTCATTATTACCTGGGTACCCATATAGTGTGGGTGCAGATATAATCTGCCGATAAGCGTGTCAATATTTCCCCCTTCGATGTCGGAAATGAACTGAAGTGCCCTTTCCAAAAGTTTTAAAGTATCTACTCTCGTCGTGACTGAAAGGGCTCCATCTGATAACCATTTCCTAGTCTCTTTCTTCCCATACACACCTTCGAAATATCTTGAACGCGCACACTTCTACAATATATGTAATTGTTCAAAATCAAAGTTTTCCGATCGGTCTAAAATATTTTTCGCACATTCTAAATGTGTACTAGCTATTATAAAATTAAAAAAAAATCCCAATTACTGCCATTAGATTCACCGAGAGCAAATCTGTTGAAGTCCGGCACGTCTGTTCTTTCTGTGTTCCCCGAAGACATTCAGAGGCTAGGATTACTCCTAAATATTTGACTTATTCCACGTGACTTAATACAGTATAGCTTATTTTTATGTACGTATAGTGCCGTGAATCCTAAATGCATGTCTATAAAACTTCTTGGCGATACATTTGTTGATCATTAATTGCAGTTCTAATTATTTGCACCTTCCCAATATATTGTCTAACTCGCGCGTATGCCAATAGTAACTAATTCAAAACAGCACAGGTTTGCAACATTACGACGTTGCTTTCATTCCCTGTGCCGCTAGTCCCATCCCATTGCACTCTTCGCGACTTGAACCAAAGAGACGCTCTCGAGTGGGCGACGGCGGAAGTAAAGAGCTAACATCCCCTTCTTGCATGCCGAGAGAGAGGGAAGAATTTATTTCAGAAATCGTGTTATTTCGAGAGAGAGAGGGAAGCCGAGAAAAATGAGAGCAATGCCAATAACAAAAAACGAGACGTCACAGTGGCATATTTTGCTCGGTTATTTGCACAGATATTAGGTGGAATACCACAATGAAGGATAAATCGAAATATGGCCTTTACACTGGGCGCAAAACAGAAACTCCTCGCATTTCAGCTCACAGAGCCACGACAAATGTTGTCGCCAGGCATAACTAAAATATTACCCGTTGACGAATGTATATCTCGTTGTAGCTCAGCAGACCCAAACGCCCGTTGAATCAAGGTATTTCTAGGAAGGGTGCTATTTTTGTGTGAATTCTTATTCGAGATGACCGTGATTCGTGATTCCCCATGCACCCCTGCGGTGTTGTATAATTTGCACTGCCGGATCCTCCTCGCGTGGATTCGAGTGTCAAAGTGGGGTCATGGCAACAGCATTAGTAAAAAGAGCATACATTTCGTGGAACCTCTCGCGGGAATTCATCATCTCACTCATTTTATCAAGCCTCGCCGGCTTGATAAAATTCCCCTGCGGGAGATCCGGAGTTCAATTCTCGGACTAACCAAATAACGTGTCTAAACCTTGACTAATGTTACTCAACCGATTGGCCGCACTAGTCTCCGACCCTCGGAAACAACTGGAGGAGTTGCGGGGGAATTTAAACCACTCCGCGGAGACTCCGACGGCCGCTGAAATTGTGGAGTGAACTCACCTCTTTTTTCTTCGTCCCGGAGGCGTTCTCCAACAAAGGCTTCTTCCGCCACCTTCCAAGGGGGTCCCTCCGCCGGCTCGAGAGCCTCGAGACTTGGTGAAGTGAGCGGCGAAGAAGTTTCCTGGCGGAGGGGGAGACGAGCCGGAAGAGCGAACGCGTTCGAGATTCCTGGCTCGGTCGGAAGAAGAGGGTGGAGGAAAAGAGAAAGACGCGGCGAAAGATTCCTTCCTCGCACGAAAGGTTGGAGAACCGACCGGACCTCTCTCCACGAAATCCCGAATGCGAATGCCGGGAGGAAAATCGTCGTCGTCGGTCCGCGCTGGTAAGTCTCGAGAGAGCGGAAACTAGTCGAGCGGGCGAAGGGTGCGGGGCGAGAGGGGGGCCGGGGAGAGGGGGGAGGGGGAGGTAAGATGGGGTGAGGGGAGGGAAAGAGCGAGTCACCCTTTGGGAAATGCTGGGGGAGGGGTGGGAGGCGGGACCAAGGTGAAATTGTACACCATGGATGATTAGGGGGAGGCAAGGGAAGAAAGAAAGATGGAAAGGTTCTCCGTGGGCTCATTACGTTAGAAGGACGGCAGAAGGGAACATTTTTAGGGCTTTATGCGGTGGAGGGCAAGGGCATAAGTAGTCGTTGCCTCTTATGCTTCTATTGTCGGCTGAGGTCAATCCGCATCATAATAATTATTTCGCACTGTAAATATTTTTCAGAGCATCGAGCCACGCTATTTGTCAGCATCCGTCCCCATGTCGGGATTCGAAAATTCCCGACACGGTTTGACAAAATGGACGTTTTTCTGACAGGGAAGATGAAAGACTTTTGTATTGGCAATCGGGGAAGCATGAGTGATTACCATTTAACAATTATTTCGTGGCTGCTGAGCGACGTCAAAAAGGAGCATTAAGAGGTCAGCCGATAGAATAATTCAGTGGAGAGCTGCGTTAAACCAGTCTTAGGATTGATGACTAGTGATGATGATGACGGATGCGTGCGTTTCAACTTGCACCCATCATTCATCGAGCCAAGGCAATGACCTGACTGAGAAGGACGAGGAACCGAGGCTAGGATATTGTCATGCCAGTGTTGCTTAGTGTGTATGAACATTTGTTATGTTTAATTAACTGATGTCTGACCCCGAATGAGACCGAAGTGGTCTCCATGCTCAATAAATGAACATATCACACGGAATAATAATAGTATTACGCGATGTGGATGACAAAATGTACGCCGAGCAAATTCAATTTTTTAAATATACCAACTCATTTTCAGGATAGGTTTTCTGTACCAATGATGTTATTCCTTTTTCTCTGAACCTATCATTTTACTTTTTCTGTTACTATGTATATGCAATTGTCTTTGTACTCTGTGCAAAATATAATTATTTATGTGTAAACTTTGCTTTTCAGTTTGTGATCGGCCCGACACATCACTTTTCATGAATTGAAATTTAATCTTCATTTTGATTTGCACTGTCTATTATCATGCCAAAGGATGTGCAAATATTCCTATTAATCTATCAATATTTAGTCAAGTTAAATTGCGAATGCTAGTACAGCAAATAGCAACTAATGAAGAGTAAAAGAATAGGTTTATTTACCCGAGTACACTAATGTGAACAGAGACTGTCATTACACGTATTCAGTAAATAACTTCTATGAAAGTACAGTTAGATAAATGAACAAGGATATTTAAAGATGGAGAAGTCGAGAGGCCAACTTCATACCGTGCAAAGAAATCCTGCAGATGAAGGAAGCATTCTAGTCCTAGTCAGTTCAGTCTACGTCTTATCGTTTCCTTCACATCGACCCAAAAAATGCTTCACATATTTTAATTCGTACTTATTTTGAAGTTACCCAGAATCACATGTCGGATTCTCCAGGCTCCTGGTTTGCCATCCATTAAGTCATCATATTAATGCTTAGGTTGAGATGTAGTTCTTTTTTTAACTCGAATAACTGATATCAATAAACCCATGGCAGTGGATTTTCAATCGGTGAATATCATTTTTTATTCCTTTAAGATTCTATTTTCGACGACCGTTAGCATGTGATCAAGTAATTAGGTATATTGGATCTTAATTCAGCTTTTTGTTCATAAATGTATGGTATATTTCATTCCAGATTCCCATCTTTATAAAATCCGAAGAAAATTCAACGAGGCGGGCTTTCCATCACGTTAGAATTGTGTTGGATTTGGATGGTCGTGTCATCACATTGCCTTACGCATGCCGGTTATTTTTCAAACCAAATCTCAGTTATTTGCATAATTTTTACTGGTCATCTGGTTTCTGGCGATTTCATTTCTTCCATGATCGAAAAATATTACCTTTATTGCAAAATGATAGAGAAAAAACTCACGTTCAAATCCTAATTTCTATTTTTTCTATACCTTTAGCAAGACAAAAGTTACTGTCATTTGTATGCTTCTGAAACATAAGTTATCGCTGTAAAATGCATAAGACAGTTCATTTGATACAATCAAACCTGACAAAGGGACTCACGTGATCAGAAAAAATAATCCTCTGGTTAAACCTGGAAAAAATAACAAGCCCTTCATGAGATACGAGGTCTGTCCAACAAATACGCGAACTGAGGCCATAAAAACTTTATTTTGCAAAATTTAGTCTGCATCGATTTTTCCCCCTTCAAAGTACTCTCCATTCCATGCCTTCTCATTCCATCTTCTTTCCCACTGCTTATAAAGCACCCTTGGAAGTCCTCGGCAGTTAGGCTTTTTAGTTTTCACGTCGTTTCTTACTTTATTGTGTCCATATCTTCCCAGTGATCACAGTTTTGCATTTTGAAAGTATGAAAAAATCGCAGGGGGCGAGATCTGGCGAATAAGGAGGATGATCAAGGGTCAAGGTGATGGAATTTTTTTTCATAAACTGGCGAACAATTAATACTGAATGTGCAGGTGCATTGTCATGATAAAGGATTCCTCCGTCATGCTCGGTTAAAATAGTGCGCACTTTTGATTTTCCTAAATACAGTTCATCAGCTATCAATGAGACAGTTTTTGACGACCGGGAAGGACAAGGGACCGCACACGATCAATGTTGTCGTCAGCACAGGTGGTCGAAGGTCGTCCCGGCCTTGCATCATCTGTGGCGTCTTGTCGGCCATCTTTAAAACGCTTAATTCACTTGACAACGGATGTTTTCTTCACACCATTATCACCGTAAACAGCTGTCAACATGTCAGTATTTTCTTGATAAATTTTACCACACTTCACCAAAAACTTGATGTTCATTCGTTGCTCCGTGATTTCGTGAATTTCCATTTTCGATAAACAGTAAAAACAAGGACAACAGAAACTAACATAACTGGCACCATACGCACAGCTCGACGATCCGCCAAGCACAGACATTGCACATTGGGTCTCAGGCAAATAGCGCCGCTAGTGGGCGAGGCTATAGTCCGCGTCATGGCCGCCAGATTGCTCCAGTTCGCGCATTTATTGCACAGACCACGTATTTGAGTGAGGAAATCATAGCATATTGTTATTAATTCCGGTAAGTTTATGAAATGGAGAAGGTTGTGCAATTGATTGCAGATCAGTTCAAATAATGGTGACAACAATTATTTCATTTGTCGTATTTCAACAGGAAATAAAATAAATAAACACGAAATTTTGCGTGCTAAAGTTTTGTTTATTGCAGAACAATTGTCCAATTTTATAGAATTGGACATATTGATCAATAAGAAACTATGACTCCTTTCGTTTCCAACCTCCCGAGATGGCTGCACTAATTTGTCTATGAAACCACATGTCAGATAAAATACATAAATATGAGAAAATTATCGTAAAAACCGTACGATGCTCTATTTGAATCAGAACACAAATCATGGGCGTGAACACGTAAAATACAGAAGAATTTCCGATTTATGGTAAAATCGCAATGCAGATGAGAACGAAGATTGTATGCATTTACTTTTCAACCGAAGGGCTAGCGTTGATAACCGTTGATCAATACTCTGGTTAAAAGAAGTTTCTTTTTGAATAATTCGCCATAACTTTTGAAATTGCAGTTATTGTTCCTCCTTGAAAGATATTTACCCTAGCCGAGGTAACAAGGCTATTCTAGCTCGGGAGGATTTATTGCAAAAGTTAGTTTGAAGTACGTATGAGCTCTATGTGCTAGGTAGTTCATAGTACCTTGAAAGAATTCTATGCTGTCACTGACCTCGCTGGCTACAGAGCAGAGTGCGTCAGTCAAACAAATTGGTTGCTCGTTTTGAAGGAGGAACGATTAATCATAACTTATTCTCCGCATCGCGATACATAATTTTCAAATATTTGATACCGAAGGGAGAGAAGGATGCTATCGCCGGCAGTTACGCCATCCCATTTGGCAAACGGAAGTTCCAAAGGCGAGGCCCGGCGGGGAGGAACGTCCCACTCGGTTGAGGCCCCGCTCCCGACCGTCCGTATCCTCGCGGCGACCCCGACGGGAAGAGGGAAGTTGCAAAAAGGATTGCGAATACGATGGGACGCCCTGGAGTAAGAAGTGCCGGGTGAAAGGGAATCATTCGGAGACGAAGGACGCCGAGGGCGAGAGTCTCCGAGAGAGATGACACGTGAACCGCGGCGGAGCTGAGCGGATATGATTTTCAAGGATCAGAGCATGCCTTCCTTTTCCTGAGTGCGTCGACTTGCGGGTTAACCAATGGAAAGAAGATTGGCCGTGCCTGTGTTGGCCGAAATAGCATGATTTTTTCCTTTTAACTATTGAAAACAAACCCTTAATTGTCGTAATATTAAGTTTGGCGGGCAGAGGTCATCGTCATTTGTAATTATCACCTTATCGATAGGTCATAGAGCCGGGTGGTACTCCTGGGTTGCCTTCAATCGAATGGGATTTTTTACTGCCCTCCAAGTTTTGCAGGTTGATAGCCCTACATCCAGCCATTTCAAAATGTTCAGCCTCCATTTCAAAAGTTTTACCAAAACTTCATGTAATCTTTTTTAACAGCTTTAAATTTTGTTCTATTAATTGATATTTCGATAACTCTCCTTCACATGATGGAGCAAAATCTGACGTGATATGGAAATTTGACCCAGATTTTCCTGGTTTGTGCCCGAACCGACTCGGTGGCATTTATAGCAGTGTACTTGAACTTTCATGCTCGCTAAGATCTATTTTCAGAATTTTATTAGGATTTAATCATCGCATTATTGGAACTCAACCGATATAACCCTTTTCGGAACATGCCGTTGACCTTCGCGGAAACTCTGCGATTTTTCTTGAATCCACAACCGTGGCCTGAAATTCATGGATTCTCATTCATCGATGATTTATTATGACCATCATTTGTCAATTACTAACGACAAACAGGATGTGTTCCGAGCGCAATACAATTACTTTTTTAAAAGTAATTTATTGAACAGATTTGCACAAACACTTTAAATTCTTCCAAGTACTGTCCTTGGGCCCCTACACATTTTTCGTCTGTTTACACGTCAACGAAGTGTAAAAAAATCCCTTCAACCCTGTGTGACAAATGGTCAAAGAGTAAATTGATTATAACTAACTTGAAATGTAATGAAAATAATCCCAAGATGACAGATGAAATTAATTAGAGTTTAATTATATTCTACTATGTGAAATTGTCATTATCTATGTTTAATGAAGCTGTCGATATATTACTACATGAAATGGAGTAATTTCTAAGAATATCTCACAAGCAATATTCTAATAAAGAATCGGTATTGCGGTAAGGTAATAAGTTTAATGCGAACCCATGCATTTGTATATTGTTTGCAACATCACAATTATATCTTTTTAAAATTTCTGAGTTAACTCTCGAGGCGTAGTGCGTGTGGAGTTGTTCGAGCACCAACATTTTCCCTCGCTGCGGATTGTGTCTTTGGGAGCGGCGAATGCGCTTCCCAGGGGCTGTCGACGCAAGGAATATATATGTCGAGGCACACTCGAACGCCCCACGCTCACGTAGGAAACTATTGCGGCATCGACTTCTTTTAAAGGTATTTTTGGTTAGCATACTGTCGATGCTTTCTGTTAACTATCTGTAGATTTATTTTCGACTGCTACATTTCCCCGTTCATCCCCGGCTTATCTTTTCATCTCCATCTACGAGGATTCTGGAAAAATATAATACTCAAATGCAAATTTTTTTGCCCTCCTCTTGGTTTAGGAAAATAGCAATAAACAGAAGGGACGTGGTCAGCAATGTCCGGTTCATTCCTTTGTTAAGATCGGTGGCCAAATGAAATCCAATTTTTGCCTCCTCTTATATGAATTGCACATGGTAATTTTCCTCACTTATTTAATGTAATAGTATTTTTGGTACCCCGCAAGATGGCGCTAGGGTGCGTGCTAGGAGGTGAATCCACACCAAGGTGACCTTGACCCGACCTTCCCCCCCCTCCAGTGAGGTTTCGATGTTTTCACGGCATTGTCCGAGTGCGATGCAAACATTCACTTCCGCGAGAGGCGATGAGCGGGGGCGAGTGGTGAAAGCGCAGGAAAGGGTTTAGGAAACTGCATGCGGAAAAGTCTCTGGGTAAAACGAAGGTGATCTCTCAGAAATGATTTGACGTCGTTCGAGTTCGAGAAAAGGTGTAGGAGTCATTAAAAGATTTGAAGGAGAAATGTCATCAACGGTTTGTTTTAAAAAATTCTTGCATGGCTATAAATCATGTACTATTCTAAAAACACCCAGCTTTCTACGTCAGTCACGGACATGCAACATTGTTTGAAGAAATCAGACACGTGAATGTCGTCCAGCACATGTTTAGCAAATATTTAATTAGTGTCCTGTTATTTTAAAAAATACCTGTTCCAAAGTTCGGATTTTAAACTTCCCGTCAAGATGGACTGGGGAACTCTCAAATCCGGACAGCGTCCATAATGGATTCCATCGTGCTGCACCAATCTTTGATTACCCGTAAAAAGCTCGGGACATGGCCGGCAAGGGAAAGGGGGAGGTACCGAATCTGGTGGGCGAAAGCTTTCGAACCGGGGGAGGTGCAAGGAGTCGGCCTTGGCCAAAGTGGGTCGAGGAGTTCCAAGGAGAGTTCTGTTACTTTTTCATATAATCTGTGGACAGCCACAATGTCACGTGGGTTCCGCATTCGAGAAGCGGCGTACCATCTGAGCATTTCGACCCTTCTTACCATTCCTTGGTTGATCCCTAATTTCGGCTCGTGGCCTTCCAGCGACGCCCTCTCCTCAGAGAGTTAATGTTTTCGATCATGGGACCAACAATTTAGAAATAGGTTGGCTAAACTTCTGATGTGGCTTGATGTTGTGGTAACACTCTCATTCACGAATTCATTTTCGTCGGGATTCCAGTTTTGTAGTCTCGGCGATGCTTACGATTTCATCTTTACGAAGTAAACAAAATACTGTTTTTTTGCATTTTGTGTCCCTATAAAAGTTTTGTGCATCTTCAATGATCAAATGTCAATGTAAATAACACTTAAAACAAATGGTGCATGTTAAAATTCAGGGAAATGCACATGCCTTTTGTTCTCGTGAAATTTTTGGATGGACACAACTACCAATTAAATATTTTGTGACTCCTAACAAAACACAACCAAACCTTCTACTCTACATCAGGTCCCTCTTCATCTCTGTGTACTTCCTTCCTCTCTTCAACCCGTCCAACATCCCTATCCTGTTCCTACCCTTTCCTCGTTTGCCTAACATTCTCCCCTCTATTACCGTCTCCAATATCCCACTGCCGTCCAAATGCCCTTATTCCATATTTCCTGCCTCCTTACAATTTCTCCCAACAAACCCCTCTCCTCGGTCACCACCATTTGTTTTCCTTTCGGTCCATTTCACCTTCCCCATTCTTCTCCAAACCCTGATTTTAAAAGAATCTACGTCTATCCTCCTGACCCTCATGCTGAGAAAGAAGTATGTTCCAGCAGGGAAACATTTGATAGTGATGGGGGATTGGAATGCGACGGTAGGCGAAGGAAGAGATAGTGGTGAGGTGGGGGACTATGGTTTAGGCACGAGGAATGAACGCGGGGAGAAACCAATTGAGTTCTGCAGGAGACAGGGGGTTAGTCATCACCAACGAATAGTTTAGACACCACAAAAGGCGTAGGTATGCATGGAAAATGCCAGGAGACTCAAAAAGGTATCAGTTAGATTATATTATGGTAAGGCAAAAGTTTAGGAACAGTGTGAGAAATTCGCACAGTTTCCCGGAAGCGGATACGGACTCTGACCACAATTTAGTTGTTATGAAATGTAACGTCCGTTTCAAGAAGTTAAGGCAAGGGCGGCGGGTTAGGAAATGGAATGCAGAAGCATTAAATGGATTAACAAGGAATGAGTATCAGCAGGCTGTAGAGAAAATGATGGATGGCGGTAAAGAACTGAGTACTATCATAGAAAAATGGGAATGTATCAAGCAAGGGATATCGGAAGCAGGAAAAGACACTATAGGAACCGTTAAAGGGAAAAGGATAAGGAAACCATGGGTAACGGATGAGATGATTGCAAGGATGGATGAGAGAAGAAGACGGAAGAATGTAAGCACAGGGTTAGGCAAAATGAAGTACAAAGAGTTAAACAATAAATTGAGAAGGGCCACAAATAAAGCAAAACAAGAATGGTGGAAAACGCAATGCGAGGATATGGAAAGTTTACAGAGGAATGGTGAAATTAGTGGGCTATACAGCAAGGTTAAGTTATTATCGAGAAGTAAGAAGGGAAGATCTGTGCTAACCAGAAAAAATCCAAGAGAGATGGAAGGAATATATAGAAACACTGTATGGTAAAGAACTTAGGCCGACAAGGTTAGACATAGAAAGGAACATGACGTAGAAGAAGATAGCTTAGGTCCAGGCATACTCGACGATAAAATAGAAACGGCATTAAAGGAGATGAAAGCAAATAAGACCGTGGGGGTGGACAAAATTCCTGTAGAACTGTTCAAATGTTTAGGAAAACGTGGGAAGAAGGCCCTATGTGGACTGATTCGTAGTATCTATGAGGAAGGAATCTGGCCGAAAGATTTTGTGAGAGCAGTGTTAGTCCCTATTCCAAAAGAGGCAAAGGCTACATCATATGAGGATTACAGAACAACAAGTTTGATATCCTACGCAGCTAAAGTTATTCTCAGGGTGGTCAACAAATGGATAGAGAGTAAGGGAAATGATTACTTAGGGGATAATCAGTTTGAGTTTAGGAAGGGAAGATGTACGCGTGATGCCATTGCCGTAATCAGATTACTAATCGAGAGGAATATAGAATATAATCAGGACGTATTTGCCTGTTTCGTAGATTTCGAAAAAGCGTTTGATAGAGTGAATTGGGAAAAACTAATGTTTGTATTGCAGAAAATAGGAATGGATTGGAGGGACAGGAGACGGATCCGCAACCTGTACATGTCTCAGACTGCTCAGGTGCGAGTGGGGAACGGAGAGTCTGAATGGGTAGTGCTAGGAAGAGGTGTAAGGCAGGGTTGCCCATTGTCACCGGTGCTGTTCAACGTATATGTGGAGGAAATGATTAAAGAGGCATGGGAAGAACTGGAGGTAGGTCACCACGTGACCTACCTCCAGTTCTTCCCATATACACGTAAATCTGCTGATAAAGTCAGAGGGGGATGCTAACAATCGGTTAGGTTTTGCTGATGACCAAGCATTAGTTGCTCAGTCAGTCAAGGGTTTGCAAGCATTGCTGAGTGAATTGGAGGTTCAGTACGACAGATATGGGATGGGAATCAATATTAATAAAACAAAGGGTATGCCATTTTTCAGAAAGAAAAAGGCTAAGCTAAATATTAAAATACAAGGGGAAAAAATAGAGCAGGTAGAACAGTTTACGTATCTCGGAAGTGTTTTGGATCAATACCGTCAAAGTAGTAGGGACGTAAGGAGAAGAATTGCGCTAGGCAAGGAGGCTTTCTCAAGGAGGAGGGAGTTGATGACGGGGACGTTGAGTAGGGAGGTTAAGAAAAGACTCGTAAAACGTTGATATCGAGCGTAGCGCGCAAACGTGGTCAATGAAGCAGGAGGATAGACGTAGATAGGAGGTTTTTGATATGTGGGTGTGGAGAAGAATGGAGAAGGTGAAATGGACCTAAAGGAAAACGATTGAGGAATTTTTGAGTTTGAAAGTTTGAATAAAAAACTTAGACAGTAACACACAGCACGAGAACACATAAGAAGAACACTCACAATAATATCTTGATAATTTCGACGGACTCGAGCTCCGTCTTCTTCGGAAGATAAGATATGACTTATATAGTCATAAAATCATATCTTATCTTCCGAAGAAGACGGAGCTCGAGTCCGTCGAAATTATCAAGGTATTTTTGTGAGTGTTCTTCTTATGTGTTCTCGTGCTGTGTGTTACTGTCTAAGTATATATATATATATATATTACTCGTATATTATTGGTCAAAACCTCTTTCCCACGCAACCAAATACTGCTCAACAGTCTTCAACGTTTTCTTCAAGCCTACCTGATATGTTATCTTTGCACATCACGCCGATGTTAGGCCAGATTCTCGCCATCGAGAGAGTCTCTCTTGATGTCCCCGTGTTTGTTTTCCATTGTGAACACCTGATATAAAATCGCCCGAACGCAGGCGTTGTTTTTCAGAAAGGAATAAACGGATGGGAAAAATATTTAACCCTGCCTTCAAAAACACACAATTTCAAACCTCATAATCCCCGCGGGTCTACTGTTGTGTCGCAGGATGCTTACTTTAAAATAAAGTATTTTACAAAATTATGGTACATGTTGTTAAATCAATAGATGCTTGATAGATTAGATATTGGTGGAACTGCTACGTTATTGTAAAGTAGCCAACTATTGGGAGCATGAACCGAAAATATAAATAGTTCATAAATGCGGAGATTTCAATAGAATTTCAACATTTTCTTCGATGGAATGCATACCCTTCCCGCCGTTCCCTTTGGGGCAGGCAACGTCAAGAAAGCCTCAGTTTGATTATGATGTCTCTTTCACTGGTTTTTTTCTCCTACTCCTTTCTTCCTTTTCGTATTAATTCATTGTTCCACAATTGCTACTTTGTTTTGTTCTCTCTAAAGATTCTCTTCGACCGCTTTTACCCAATGTAATCAACACAATGTGAAGCAAGCACTCTTCTCTCATTTTTTCGTTATCGAAGCATCCATTTTACATTATTTTATGACCCAGTCATTCCTCACTCTATCTCTCCTTCTTTGCCCACAAACGATCGTCAAATACACCATACACTCAGAATTTGGTTGTAACTTAACCTTATCCTGGCATGACCATATTTTCCCGCTATACGATTATGCAAAGATACACTTTTTTGTACTGTCACTTTTTTGCCCTAATAAAACATTTTTTTGGTGGCATACTTCACATATTTGTGACCATATCTCTGCTAGTGTACGTGTGTCTTTTCATTCCACCATTTAGGATGCCATATTTAGAAGATATTCTTCCAAGGCATAAAACATCATCCACATAATCGATTATTTCGTCGTTTGCATTCACCATACGACTTATCGAACAAGATACTTTCGTATTTCAGTTGCTCTCAATCTCTATTGCCTAACCAAGTCCATCCAGGTCTCCCTGTTCACCGGTTGTGCTCTAAGCCAGTAATATGTTTTCCTTCTTCTATTTACAGAAGGACAGGTATGTTTACAATGCCACTCATTAAGCCTACCTCTTCCATTCATCCGAGTCTTACCCATGCATTCAAAAACGCATTGAACAGTCTAAGTGGAATTACGTATCCTTGTTTCATACCATGCATGCACTTCATTAACCATGGTGCCATTCTTTCCGACACCTGCCATTCTATTTTCACTCATGACTTTTATCGTAGATATTAAAAACTGCTCACCTAGCCCATGCACTCCTGCAGACTTTCCATTTTTTCAAATTCTCAGCGCTGTCACAACTTCATTTACAGTTGTATTAATTTCCCTGTATCTATAAACAATTCCCTGTATTAATTTGCCTCTTTTTCGCGCTCCACACCATTATTATATAACCTATCCAAAGTCTCCCTCCCAAACTCACAATTTGTTAATTCTGTATCCATTGCAGGCAATACATGTATTTATATATTTACATACATGTATTATACCTGTATTACTCTTCTTATTCTTCATTGCATTCGTTTTCTTTGCCCGTTTCCAGAACAGGTTCTTCGTTCCTTGAAAATATTTCCGCGATTTGTTGCTTTTCCGATAGAATTCTTTCATATATTTCACGACATTTTTTCATTCGCTATTTTTCCCATTGAAAATTACAGTGTAATGTATTTTTGCACATTGACATTGAAGCATCGTAATGCGCATTAAGCGGATGTCTCCGTCAAAATTCACTGTTGCGACATCTGTCGCAGTTTCTTAGAATTTCTCGGTGCGAACACCATGCTCCATCTTCTGTGGGTCGACGCCTTTTCTTATGGAATCGTCCTCTTATAATTGTTTTTATTTGCACTCACGGATCAATTCGAGTCTTAATTCGACCAGTTTTTTTACTTTCATACTCTTGAATGCACCTTTTTCACGTACACTTGCCCGAGTGCCCGTGGATGACAGTGGCTATTGCATTTTCCATGCACTAGTTTTTACCTCTTTCGCCTGATTCCAATCCAACTTGCCCAAACATGCATCCGAATAGCACTCATATGTTTGGTCTTGCAGCTTGTCGACGTTCACCCTCAGCTGCTTTTACTCCCTCATCCTCCTCGCCCATATTCCACCGAATATACTTTTGATAACTACCGAATGCAAGGTAGCGATAGTAGTCGTACTGGCTTACATGCGAACTCAGTGCTAGGGGACAATAAATGGGATTCCCTTATTTGAAAATGAATCCTCTAATTCTACACCGAGTCTACATCATTATTAGCGTGCGCGGTATGGCCTTCTTACCACGATCCCAAATCGTTTTCAATGCACACAGGACATCCATTCATTTCGCATTATTTCTGTTCGTTCCCTAACTCTTGCTCCTTTCCGAGCACATCTCTTCCATTCCACGTAACAGTGGTTCATACAACACTGCCATATGGCATTGGCATTAAAAGTCAATGACGAGTAGATCGTTCAAGGTTACCAGGCTATGCAGTGCCCTTAGTTCCGCGAAACCTTCCCTACTAACAATTACGGCATACTTCCGGTCAGTTAATGCACAATCGCGCCAGTATGCCTCATGCGAAACGAAAGCCCATAAATAGTTAGACGTGCTTCCACTATCCTGAGCAACTCTTCATTCCCCAACCCTTCTGAAATGACCATGTTGATAGTGCCTCGATAGCCCAGGCCCTTCCATCAGGCAAAGGATCACTCACACACACCAGGACACAGTGTTTCTCATGCCATGGCGGATATTTTGGGGATCAAAAACAAAGTTCTCATTTTTAAGTACGCGGTCATAGAAGAAACTAAAGTGCCATGTCAACATCAGATGAATACTTTTTTCCTAATAAATCGTTACCCCTATCGTAGAAAACATGGAGAATTACTGAAATAAAACTCCAGTTTAATGTTTCTTGTGAATAATCAACAGTAATGCATTTCTAATGATATAGAACAAGCATTAAACAACCTATCGTTTAGTCATTCGTAAAATTTTCTATTTATTTCGATTCATATTCCAAAATCATCCCCACGATTCCGATTGAAACATTATCTTCCTATTATATAATATTAGCAAAAAGATCGCGGCGAAACGCACATCACTAATTGATGGTTTCCGGCGTAACTTTATGGAATCGATTCATATTGGAAATGAAAAAATAATAACTTTGTGATCCCACAGAAAATTTATTACGATACGACCCGGGTTTCGACGTTCAGCGTCACCTGAAGATGACGTTGAACGTCGAAACCCGGGTCGTATCGTAATAACTTTTCTGTGCAATCACAAAGTTATTATTTTTTCAGTTCTCATCACTATCCTTTATCATTTTTATGCGCACATTAAAAAAATATCGTGAATAATAAAAAGTGATTTCAACATGGATATTATGATATCCATGTTGAAATCATGCTCGACATATTTGAAAAATCGGAATGATTGCTGTTTTTCTGGTACACCGAGAATAGGTGATGCTGAGAAGAATGAGAATCAAGTTCCCGTTTTCAAATGGTTACTTTTGCTCCCCCCCGCGCCAAATGAAATCAATATTCTTTCATGAACATGACGTCAAGGAAATGCGTCACCTACGTCATCCTCTAAAAGGTAAACGTGACCACTTGAGGTGACATCGTTTTCCAATCGAACCACTCGCTGCATTGGATGAAGTACCAAACGAAAGAGACTATGGATGGCATATTTTTCATCGTGGCTTTTTATTTGATCGCGTGGTGCTCATCCTTTATGATGTGGTCACAAGGAAACAGACGAGTGCATTCTCATAGTTAATAATATGGGAACTGAATGAATATCAACAATAAGCACTGCCAAAAGCAACACCAGCACCACCACCACAGTATGAGTTACTGTCCGAGTAGAAACCGTACGTGGAGTCTCCACCTCCTGAATGTGGGGTATCCGTCCCTAGACCACGTGAATAGATTATTTGAATATCAACTGGTAAATTGGCTCCGTTCACTGAGAAGGATCCACGAATAGTCTCGGATTATGGCATTTATTATTGTTATTATTATTATTTAGGGTCTATTTCTTAAATTCGACCCCGTGGGACGCCTTGCCCACCTCGCAGGCTGCCCTTTCCCTTCGTGTTCTTTGCTGTCTGTCTGCGTGCATCCAAAATTAGTTCTTGACGACTGATGTACTGCCAGGAATGCGATCCTCTTTTTTCGATGACATTCGAGACAAGGTGCACTAACGCATCGGGTTTTACATCGACGCAAAGTATTCGGAATTACATTTAAGCATGTCAAAATGTCTCTCATGGAAGTCGCTTGGCTCCTCGAGTGTTTTCTCTTTGGTAGTCCATCTCGAGAAGACGGGAATTTCTGCTCCGCCGAATGCGTACGTGAGTCATTCTGGGCATTGTTTAATCTGTGCGCATTGTGAAATGTTCGTGTTTCGAAGAAAGGAGAGTAGTTAGGCGCACAAACAGATGCAAAGAATATTTTTCTCCTCCCAAAATTTGCGAACCAAACGATACTGAGAAACAAATTTAAACACCGAACGTAATGTTGGGTTGATTCATGTTATGCTGCGAGGAGTCTTACACTAATACATTTTAAAGAGCGAAAGAATTGCTATTTATTTTGTAGGGATACCAAATGGGAAAGAATTAAAAAGTATGCCTCAAAGATTACAGCTTTTTGAGTTAAAAACTGAACATTTTTAATAAATGCCTAAAATGTTGATAGTGGCTGGTATTATTACTCTGAAATGAATAAGAAAAATATATAGTCCTAATTTCACCGTAAAGCGCGCAGTATTCGGCGTTTTCAGCATCATATAACCAACATTGGAAATGGCAGGGCATGGCAAAAGCCCAGGGAACTGTTTTCAGAAGATTCAGTATACAATGAATAATTTTGTACTAAAGCACTTTTTAGCAGAGTAAACTTTCTCAAATCTTTTTTATATGAAATGTCACGTGAAAATCAAAATGTTTATGTGAAAACATGTACAGCACTCCTATGAATGGAAGTGGTAAATACGAGGCATGTTCATAAAGTAAGGGCCGTTTGGTCACAGGAAAAAATATGCTCATATGAAACACATTTCATTGGCACTTTTAGTTAGCTACAAACCTACTTCACTTCTCTACATAATCGCCGTTCACTTCTAAGCATTTTTCGTACAGTTACACAAGCTTCTTTAATCACTCTGCATAGAAGCTCGCCGCATGAGAATTGAACCAATTGACAACGCCGTTCTCTAGTTCCTCTTCGTGATGGCGTCTATCCTGCCCTTATTCCTTACCTCCCGACGGACGAGGGCCTATGTTACAGTGTCTGTGACAGCGTCCGCCGCTGCCCCACTCCACATCAGACCTTACCTTTGGACGAGGGCTCTGCCTGGGTTACGACTTTCGTGACCGCGTCTGTCTGCCTTTACCACGTCTCAGGTAGCGTTCCCCATACTAATGTTGTCCGTTCTCGCGTTAAGTTACCAAGGGTCTAGCCATCCACAATACTCGATCGCTGATACTTATGTAAATGGTGTAACGTGTCTGACGTCGTATAATACACGATGTTTTGGTAAGACTCGGCGTATTTGATGTGACCTTCCCCGATATCCCCTGTGTCGCACGCGAAACGCTCCTTGCGACAATCTTCACCTTCCTTGACCCAGACTCCCCGTTGGTAACGCATTGCTTGGGCTCTTTCATAGTTTTAGGTACAT
This sequence comes from Hetaerina titia, assembly GCA_037158775.1. Taxonomy (NCBI): domain Eukaryota; kingdom Metazoa; phylum Arthropoda; class Insecta; order Odonata; family Calopterygidae; genus Hetaerina; species Hetaerina titia. Next base: position 119,538,425 of record CM073772.1, read on the forward strand.
AATCGTGAAGCCATGTTTTGTCCGTAGTGACGAAACTCTGCCTAAGGTCATGTAAATGTTGCTGAATCTGCTGCAAACCGACCTTGGGTCATGTCACACAATTTCTTTTCTTTTCAATTGTGAGCAAATGCATTTAGTCCTAGCGATCTTGCGAATAGCCTCTCATGTCTGATGTAAAATATGTGCACCCGTTCACTCGAGATATCCAAAGCATTAGCAATTTTAGTCTTTCATCATCCATCGCCGCATCGTGGGTCACCTGCGACTTCTGGCATAGTGACCTAAACAGGTCACCCAGAACGTTCGGCATCACCTGTGGTCATGTGTGTGAGCAATTTGAAATCACTTAAAAATCATTTTTAAATGGCACAGCTTGCCCATAGTATGCATCCATTATCCTTAGTCACCTGTACTGACATTATAATTCCCTCGGTGAAGATGATTCCGAGATAGGAACAAAGTCAGAATCTGTCCACAAGTTAGTTAATAAAATCGTGGTTTTGAAGTTCTGTACATGAGGCTGTAGCTTATAATATCGATACATGTCGATAGTTACAATAAACGATGAAGGATATTATAACGGCCATTACGCGAAAATTGAAAGTATAGTTGGTTTAATATTACGTAAAAATAAAATTTTAGTTGATATATTTTAAGCTTTTTTATTCTCTTCCACTTGACTACATGTATATGCTTAAAATTGAATTTTAAATTTGCGTCTAAAGAAATACGAAATGACTGAACTTACATCTTTTCTTTCGACCAACGAAAGTACGAGTAACAATGAGGTAACAATTTATAGTCGGCTTAATTCTCGGAGAAAGATAGCATGATGCTTCGTCCTTTCTATCCGGTTGACATTGGTTTTGCCATTTGGTCTCATTTCGTGAAATATATGCATACCAATGGAGGAAATACCATGATGACTTACCAAAATAGTCGTAATTATAATGATTATTTACCTCAAATTGTAATTACTTGGATTAGTCGTGTTTTGGATATTCCTTATATTGGTGGCCTTATGAAAACATATTAATAAATTGGCATTCAATCGCCTTCTTTCCTTAAGTAATAATGAAGTTCAAGCAATTCGATCTTAAAAACTTACATAAATGCATAAAGAGTAGTGAGCACGTAAAGTACATGAATCCACCGTACGTAATACCTAACTCTTCGTAGATCAGTCCCGGCGAAAATTTAAATACACCATAAGCTAATAAAGTTGGGCATTAATCGAATTCAACGAACAGCATTTTGGAACTTAGAATCGAATTGTTCAATCGATTAACGAATCAAATCGAATCTCGAAGCCTCGCAAGTCCCTACTTTAATCTTCGTCCAGTCGAACCTTTGGAATACTATAGTCTCTTTCAACGACGTTATTAGGGTACCAGACAGCTCTTTTGCGCGGGCCTCGGAAATTATTTTTTGCAGGGTCCCTGACTGTAAAGAAAATTCTTTAAGCTTTGTAACAAAAGTCAAGGGTCTAGTCGGAAGTACACGGATTGATCGATGGAAATAGGGTGTCAGGTGCATGCATCGATCCAAGGACCATACTGTTAGCCATTATGTCCTTTTTCAATGGAAAATACTTCGTTTTATGAATACACACTACTACTCAAAGCTTTACTCCATGGCAGTTTTAAATGTCCATTGAAAACGAGCAGTTTTATTATTCCACAGAAACATTTTACATGAAAGAGAGCGATCGTTCTATTTCAACGGTTATTTTATGAAAAAAAAACAAATTTCACGAAAAAATAACGAAAATATATATAGGGCAAAAAAGGAAGCTCTTGCGATGCATAGAAGATAATAGTCGTTCGGGACCGTCCAAAAACTTATATTCAGTAAGTATAATACCTTGAATTAATCAAATGAAACAGAAAAGTGACGGATGAAAATTTCTTTGCACGAAAGTTCGAGTGTTTGAGTGCCAAAAAAGTCAAAGAATAAGGTTGCGCTTGAGCAAAACGAATGTAGCCACCGCGGTTAAAATCCTCGGTTGGGAACGGGCGCTATCAGGAAAGAGGTTTCCGAACTGGCGTGGAAGTAGCAGTGACAAGAAAAGTGCCGAAGAGGGAAAGCAAAGTCAAGTGAATCACGGCGAATACTGGAGGGTGTGCAAGTGAACAAGACGTAAGCAAGGGGTTCGCTAATGAGTTCCACGTTACCCGACATTTAGGTAATCATCATCTCGGTTTGCAAGCCCGCGAATAACAACAGTCTGGGGTCACAGACGGTCGGTCGTCGGCAATGACCAAAACGAAGGAGTACTCTCGGTCGTCCCGGGGGAAATCTTCCCCATTCGTGGTTGGAGGAGTTATTTTTTGCGGTCGGATGATAAATCTCGTGTAGGTGTGCATTGCGAGGTGAACCACTTTTGTGGAGCCGGCGGCACTGCGTTAGGATTGACGGCCTCGGTCGTAAAACATCTGGGGTCGGGATCGCTGACACCAGCCGCCATTGCGTAGTCGCCGCCTTTCCTTTATGTTTCTGTGTGTGGAATATTTATTATCCGAGTGTTTGTGTAAATAAATAAATAAATAAATAATTATATATATATATATATATATATATATATATATATATATATATATATATATATATATATATACACACATTCAAATACGAAGTCCCGCCATACGGCGCACAAATATTCATTCAAACATAGAAATAGGTATAAGGAAAGGGGATAGGAAAACACATATAAGGCGAACACAGGACATGTGGGGAAGATGTCTCCCCCCTTTCCCACATGTCCTGTGTTCGCCTTTTATGTGTTTTCCTATCCCCTTTCCTTATACCTATTTCTATGTTTGAATGAATATATATATACATATATATATATATATATATATATATATATATATATATATATATATATACACTTTTTTGGAAAACCCACAAACGTGTAATGTAAATTCACTGATAGTCATAACAAACACAGAAACCAAAACACACAAAAGAGGGAAAACTCACTGGTTCTCGAATTTTCGGTGGTCCAACCACCTTTCTCAAGAGGAATTAGGAACAGAACTGAGTTCTGTTCCTAATTCCTCTTGAGAAAGGTGGTTGGACCACCGAAAATTCGAGAACCAGTGAGTTTCCCTCTTTTGTGTGTTTTGGTTTCTGTGTTTGTTATGACTATCAGTGAATATATATATATATATATATATATATATATATATATATATATATATACATATATATATATATATATATATATATATTAGGCAAGACCGGAAGTCATCCCACCGCGTTATTCGGTATAATGATCTCTCAGTATGTCTTTCTTGCACTGCCTTCTTCGAATTTCCCCCATCTGCCATCTCTTTTCCGCTACCATGCTCAGAACATCATTGCTTGCTATTATTTCAATCCATTTTATTTTCTACATTCTTCTGCATACCCACATATCAAAAGTCTCCATTTTACGCTTAACTTCTGACCTCATCAACCAAACTTCCGAGCCATTCAAAATTCTTACTTATTTATTATTGCTTCAAACATTAGGAATGTAGAAAGTTAGCAAACAAGATAAGACAGTTCTTTTGCTTTCGTAGATTAACTAAGCTATCGAAAATGAGATATCGAAAAATACCGGGAATCACATGATTCTGTTTACTACTGTTTACTTATTAAAAACTTCCGTGGCTATTTTGGTAACCGTCGTTTGTTTGAATAGGTGACCGTCGCCTGAAAAGTGGAGGCAATGGCGTGTCCAAGCGCTAAACCCGAGTGCAGAAAGGCGCCGATGGAAAATAAAGGGTTGAGCGACATTAATGAGGGTGCGATATCTCCGTGCCTTATTTTGTTAGGAGCATTGTTTAGTGGCATTATGTCTCTCACTCGCTTCTCATCCATTGAGACTGTTTGACGACCTCAATTCTGTTGTAGTTCTAAATGCCAATTATAAAAATATACAATCATCAGAAATTAGAGCTTGATGTTCAGCAAACCTAAGTGATTTTACGAATTTCCCGTCGACTTTCATTCCTACCTCCAGTGCTTCCCATCCCTTCTCATCCCTCTTTTGCCATAACCGGCACAGGGAAAGGAACTGGCCCCCCTACCCTGATGTGTGATTATTCACACGCCATCGGGCTTAGTACACGGGTGAGCTCTACCATCACCTACTAAACCGACCTTCGGGTTGATTACTGTGTTTATGGTTTTATATATATATATATATATATATATATATATATAAACACAGTAATATACACAGTAATCAACCCGAAGGTCAGTTTAGTAGGTGATGGTAGAGCTCACCCGTGTACTAAGCCCGATGGCGTGTGAATAATCACACATCAGGGTAGGGGGGCCTGTTCCTTTCCCTGTGCCAGTTATATGATTTCCTAGGACAATCTGGTAAACCCGAAAAATCACATAGCTTGGGTGGAGCTGCAGGTGCTCAGAGTGCCTTGCCCGGGAATCGAACCCGGGACCCTCTGGTCAGCAGTCCAACGCTTTACCCGCTAGACCACCGCGACCCACTATATATATATATATTTTTTTAAATTAAAAAATATACATTATATATATATATATATATATATATATAAACCATAAACACAGTAATCAACCCGAAGGTCGGTTTAGTAGGTGATGGTAGAGCTCACCCATGTACCAAGTCGGACGGCGTGCGAATAATCACACATCAGGGTAGGGGGGCCAGTTCCTTTCCCTTTGCCGGTTATGGTTTCCCAGGAAGACCTGGTACCCGAAAAATCAACTAGCTTGGGTGGAGCTGCAGATGCCCAAAGTGCCTTGCCCGGGAATCGAACCCGGGACCCTCCTGTCAGTAGTCCAACGCTCTACCCACTGGAACACCGCGACTCATTATATATATATATAGAATATATAAAAAAAAATATATATATATAATATATATAAATATATATAGTCAGTCTTACCTCAGTCTGACCTGAAAAAGGCCACGGAGTACGCCGAAAGCTCAAGTAATCTAGAATTTGAGTGTTCTTTTACATGTTATCTGTTTTATTCTGTGTTCTATTGTGGCGTCCAAAAGTTATATATATGTATTTCTATACTATTAGGTAATCTACCGGTTAGGGTAGGTTTTTGGATGGATACAACTATCAAACAAATATTTTGTTTCTCCAAACAAAACCCAATCCAGCAACCTACGCTACATCACTTCCCTCTTCATCTGTGTACTTCTTTCCTCGTCTCATCCCCTCCAATATCCCTATCCTGTTCCTACCCTTTCCTCGTTTGCCCAACATTCTCCCCTCTATTACCTTCTTCAACATTCCACTACCGCTCAATATGCCTTTCATCTATTTTTCCTGCCTCCATAGGATTTCTCTCAACAAACCCCTCTCCTCCCCCACCATTTCTAGTACTTCCTCATTTGTTTTCCTTTCGGTCCATTTCACCTTCTCCATTCTTCTCCACACCCACATTTCAAAAGCCTCCAATCTACGTCTACCCTCCTGCTTCAGTGACCACGTTTCCGCGCCGTACATAGCTACGCTCCATATCAGAGTTTTTACGAGTCTTATCTTAACATCCCTACTCAACGTCCCCGTCATCAACTCCCTCCTCCTTGAGAAAGCCTCCTTGCCTAGCGCAATTCTCCTCCTTACGTCCCTACCACTTTGACCGTATTGGTCCAAAACACTTCCTAGATACGTAAAGTGTTCTACCTGCTCTATTTTTTCCCCTCCTATTTTAATATTTAGCTTAGCCTTTTTCTTTCTGGAAAATCGCATACGCTTTGTTTTATTAATATTGATTCTCATCCCATATATATCGCACTGAACCTCCAATTCACTCAGCAATGCTTGCAACCCCTTGGCTGACTGAGGAACTAATGCTTGGTCATCAGCAAACCTAACTGACTTTACTAATTCCCCTCTGACTTTCATTCCTACTTCCAGTTCTTCCCATGCCCCTTTAATCATTTCCTCCACATATACGTTGAACAGCACCGGTAACAATCGGAAACCCTGCCTTACCCCTCTTCCTAAAACTGCCCATCCGGATTCTCCGTTCCCCACTCGCACCTGAGCAGTCTGAGACATGTACAGGATGCGGATTAGTCCCCTGTCCCTCCAATCCATTCTTATTTTCTGCAATACACGCATTAATTTTTCCCAATTCACTCTATCAAACGCTTTTTCGAAATCTACGAAACAGGCAAAAACATCCTGATTGTATTCTATATTCCTCTCGATTAGTGATCTCATTACTGCAATGGCATCACGCGTACCTCTTCCTTTCCTAAACCCAAAATGATCATCCCCTAACTAATCATTAGCCTTACTCTCTATCCTTTTGTTGATGATCCTGAGAATAACTTTAGCTGCGTGGGATATGAAACTTATTGCTCTGTAATCCTCACATGATATAGCCTTCGTCTTTTTTGGAATAGGAACTAACACCGATCTCACAAAATTTTCCGGCCAGATTCCTTCCTCATAGATACTACGAATCAGACCATATGGAGTCTTCTTCCCACATTTTTCTAAACATTTAGACAGTTCCACAGAAAGGTTGTCCACCCCCACGGCCTTATTTGCTTTCATCTCCTTTAATGCCGTTTCTATTTCATCGTCGAGTATGCCTGGACCTAAGCTATCTTTTTCTACGTCATGTTCTTTTGTATGTCTAACTTTGTCGGCCTAAGTTCTTTACCAAACAGTGTTTCTATATATTCCTTCCATCTCTCTTGGATTTTTCCTGGTTCAACTGTTATTACTCACGAGAGCAAAATAACTTTTGGACGGCACAATAGAACACAGAATAAAAGAAATAACACGTAATAGAACACTCACATTGTAGAATATTCGAGCGTTCGGCCTACTCCGAGACCTCAGTCTGATCTGAAGAAGGCCTCGCAGTAGGCCGAAAGCTCAAATAATCTACAATTTGTGTTCTTTTACGTGTTATCTGTTTCATATATTATATATATATATATAAATAAATGTATACTTATTCCAATGGGGATGGGGATATATGGAAAAGGGATAGGAACACAACTAGAGAACGAATACAGTAGAGGTGGGGTGGGCGGAATATATCGTATATATACATGTACTCGACGTAATCTTCCATCGTTGGCCATCAAGCCCAGTACTGACGCGGCACTCCACCATCGACTAAGCTTTTCAACCCAATGCGAGCCAATTAAGAGCACCCTAGAATGGAATATTACGTATTTGGTTCAAAGCGTGACGTCGAGGGTGACGTTGGCGGCCGACTTTGCTACCACCGGCTAATCTCAGCTTCCTAGAACGAAGTCAACGCCACTTTTTCCGCCGATCACGAAGGTTGTTTAAGTTCGCTAATCCTGTACTGCTAATTCCTCGATCCTTTTCCGAGAGCTTGCACCATGATTTCCAGCAAATGGGTTTGTGACTTCGTCGCAACGTTTCTGATGAACTCGGTGTGCACTACATGTGCTCACTCTGCTGGCACAAATTCATTCGATCCTAACTCTAATACCGAAAAAGGGACCGTTACCTCTTTCCATGGAAGCCTATGCGCCACATTCGCTGATCTTGCAAGTTAACCAACCGAAGGAAGGCAACGCTATTTATTATATACGAAGGGATAAAGGGATTGGGCAAACTCTTGTGCAAACATAAAGTCTTAGTGAGCGTAATGAAGAGCATGAGAAGTGACACAGCAAGGCATAAAAAGGCAGCCGAATGAAATGCCTCCGCGCCGCCCCCCACACTAGATGACGATCACAACCTCTCTCAACTCATCCACACGACTCTTCTGAGGAAATGGAAATATTCCAAGGGTGATTGGACACCGTAAAAGTTTACACGCCTACAACCAATTTTAGTCTTTAAAGGAATTTCTCATATATTTAGAACCATTTTTGATAATTTCAACAAACTTAATTTGGATAAATTAGGGATAAATTTGACTCATCGCAGAGATAGATGGTGCCTGTGTCAGTAATTGAATCGTTTCGGGTCATAAGCTACATATCCTTTCCTACGGATCTTTCAATGCCTTCCTCCAGTATTCCTTTCTTGATGTTTCTCTGCTGCCGTTCCCACCCAATAGGCACTCTCTCTGCCATTGTCTTCGCAAATTATTATGAATTAAGATTTTTTAAAGATTATTGAGCTTAAGGATTTCTCCAACGAATTTTTCGATCAACATTATTATTAAAAGTAGTCCACGGGTAGGTTTTATGAACCCTGGAATTACGAAACATTGCACTCCTTAGCCCTAACTGACATGACACCAAATGCCCTAAGACCATCAGATACAAAGGGCAATCACTCATTCTTTAACGTTGCATACTTTCTATGGCCCTGAATTCTATCCAAAATGTCTATTCTTTACCTCGCTTTCCCAGAATTCTCCCTCCTCTACTACTGATTCCAGCATCCAATGATCTCTCAGTGTGTCTTACTTGCACTGCCTTCTTCGAATTTCCCCCATCTGCCATCTCTTTTCCGCTACCATGCTCAGAACATCATTGCTTGCTATTATTTCAATCCATTTCATTTTCTACATTCTTCTGCATACCCACATATCAAAAGTCTCCAGTTTACGCTTAACTTCTGACCTCATCAACCAAACTTCCGAGCCATTCAAAATAACATTTAATATTTAAGTTTTCGCGAACTTTTCTTGACACCTTTTCTTAAGGCTCCTTACATCAACTCCCGCTCCCCTACAAACGCTTCTTCACTCCACGCAGTTCTTTTTTTGAAGTCCCTATGACTCTGGCCCCCTTTCTCCAAAACTTTTCCAAAAGAGTTAAACTGTTCTTCCCGTTAAAGTCAACCGTCCACTTTGATGTTTATTTTAGAATTCCTATTTATTGAAAATCTCACTACCTTCGTCTTCTCATGATAGATTCTCATGCCCATTACGCTAATTCTGAAATGCACTATGCAATGACTAACCCTTTGCCTGTTTGGATTACTAACCCCTTGATCGTCCGCTCGAGTCTTAACTGATTCGAAGGGTTCCCCACTTCGTTTCAATCCAGCCTCCAGTCCTTCCCATGCCTTCCTCACTGTATATATTGAAAAGAAAAGCTGACGTGAACACCTCTGCCTTCTTCCCCTGCCTACCCCTGCCCACCCACACACTCTTCATTCGCTATCCGCCCTTTTAACAGTCTGAGGCACGTAGAGGTCCCAGATGCCGTCTACCCTTCCACCCCACTCCTAACTTTGCGGCCCCGCTATGCACTCCATCTCTGTGAACTCCTAATTCTCTGGCACAATTCTCTCCACCATATTTACTCTGCCGAATTAGCTTCTCACCGCAGTGCATTGTGTTGCTCTCTGCACTTTCTTCTCCCCAATTATGTGGTTACTTTTTTCAATTCCCGTCTTTCATCGAAGTTCCTAATCATATTTTCTACAATGGAAGGCTTACTAAACCCTTGTCCTTTTTATCGGCACTATTTATTTGATCGCCGCTTTCTTCACTCATCTCAAGAGGAACAATGAATCATGGGTTTTATAATTGCAGTTTTATTTCCCCCACAAAACTCCATCTTGCGATGACAATTTTAAATTACGGCCAACGCAATCACCTTCAATCATACTATTTTATGACACACACAGGTTATTCGTGGGTAATTTCAACAAATGAAATTCAAATGTTTGCTATTTTTTAAAAAATAAATAAAATATAGACACTCATTCGTGTTTTTTAGGAGAGAAAGGGACGGAAGAGAAGAGAATGGAAGGGATATACCCCTCCTTCCCTTGAAGAAGATGAGCCGAAATTCCAAATATTTTCTATTTTTTGTGCGCTCTATGGTTTGACTTCGTGACTAGGTGATGGTAGAATTCACGCCGTACATATAGTAGCTACGCTCCATATCAAAGTTTTTACGAGCCTTTTCTTGACATCCTTAGTCTATCCCTGTTATCAACTCCCTCCTCCTTATGAAAGCCTCATTGCCTAGCGCAATTCTTCTCCTTACGTCTCTACTATATTGACCATGTTGGTCCAAAATACATTCGAGATACGTAAACTGTTCTACCTGCTCTAGTTTTTGCCCTCCTATTGTAATGCTTAGCCTAGCCTTTTTATTTCTGGAAAATCGCATAACCTTTGTTTTATTAATATTAATTCTCGTTCCATATCTCTCGCACTGAATTTCCAACTCACTCAGCAATGCTTGCAACTCTTTGGCTGACTGACAAACTAAAGCTTGGTCATCAGAAAACCTAACTGATTTTACGAATTCCCCGCCGACTTTCATTCCTACCTACAGTGCTTCCCATCCCTCTTTAATCATATATATTCATTCTCATAGAAATAAAGATAAGGAAATGGGAAAGGAACACACATAAAGGACGAACACCCGCCCGGCAAGTGGAGAGATCCGGTGTTCAAGTCCCGGTCGAGGAACATATTTTTACATTTGTGATCTGCTTAAGTCCGCCTTCCCCACCTCTCTTGTGTTCGTCTTTTATGTGTGTTCCTTTCCCATTTCCTTATCTCTATTTCTACGTGAATGAATATTTGTTCGCCGTATGGCGGGATTTCGTGTTTGAATGTGTGTGTGTATATATATATATATATATATATATATATATATATATATATTCCTCTCCATTAGTGATCTCATTACTGCCATTGCAGTAATGAGATCACTAATTGAGAGGAATATAGAATACAACCAGGACGTTTTTGCCTGTTTTGTAGATTTCGAAAAAGCGTTTGATAGAGTGAATTGGGAAACATTAATGCGTGTATTGCAGAAAATAAGAATGGATTGGAGGGACAGGAGACTGATCCGCAACCTGTACATGTCTCAGACTGCTCAGGTGCGAGTGGGGAACGGGGAGTCCGGATGGGCAGTGTTACGAAGAGGTCTAAGGCAGGGATGCCCATTGTCACCGGTGCTGTTCAACGTACTATATATGTGGAGGATATGATTAAAGAGGCATGGGAAGAACTGGAGGTAGGAATGAAAGTCGGAGGGGAATTCGTAAAATCGGTTAGGTTTGCTGATAACCAAGCATTAGTTGCTCAGTCAGCCAAGGGGTTGCAAGCATTGCTGAGTGAATTGGAGGTTCAGTGTGATAAATATGGGATGAGAATCAATATTAATAAAACATAGGTTATGCGATTTTCCAGAAAGGAAAAGGCTAATCTAAATATTAAAATAGGCGGGGAAAGAATAGAGCAGGTAGAGCAGTTTACATATCTCGGAAGTGTTTTGGACCAATACGGTCAAAGTGGTAGGGACGTAAGGAGAAGAATTGCGCTAGGCAAGGAGGCTTTCTCAAGGAGGGAGTTGATGACGGGGACGTTGAGTAGGGATGTTAAGACAAGTCTCGTAAAAACTCTGATATGGAGCGTAGCTATGTACAGCGCGGAACGTGGTCACTGAAGCAGGAGGATAGGCGTAGATTGGAGGCTTTTGAAATGTGGGTGTGGAGAAGAATGGAGAAGGTGAAATGGACCGAAAGGAAAACAAATGAGGAAGTACTAGAGATGGTGGGTGAGGAGAGGGGTTTGTTGAGAGAAATCCTATGGAGGCAGGAAAAATGGATGAAAGGCGATTTGAGCGGTAGTGGAATGTTGAAGAAGGTAATAGAGGGGAGAATGTTGGGCAAGCGAGGTAAGGGCAAGAACAGGATAGGGATGTTGGACTGGATGAAGGAAGGAAAGAAGTACACCGAGATGAAGAGGGACCTAATATAGATTAGTTTGATAGGTGGGGAGTCACAAAATGTTTATTTGATAGTTGTGTCCATCCAAAAACCTACCTTAAACGGTAGATTACCTAATAAAATATATATATATATATATATGTATATATATATAGATGATTTCTTAGAAGTAACACGGAAGTATTAAATAAAAAACTTAGACAGCAACACACAACATGAGAACACAAAAAAGGAACACTTGCACGTAATATCTTGATATTTTCGACGGACTCGAACTCCGTCTTCTTCGGGAGATTAGTAAGGACTCAGTCCTTGCTAAGCTTGCTGTCTAAATTGTACATATATGTATATATATATATATTTATATATAATATATATATAAATAATATATATATATATATATACAACCCTTTAAATAATATTCTGCTATCATTACGAGCGGCCGAAGTTCAAAGGTTGAAGTAACTCTATTTCCTTTGAAGGAGGTGGGAGGTAACCCTGCTTTTTAATCATCTTTAAAATTTGTATATCCTTAGATATATACTCGTAATTATACACCCTGAATGTCTGGCGAAGATATTTCTTTGGAAGGCATTCAGGGTGAATTGCAAAATCGCTGCACCAGCAGTCAAATTGCATGGCACCTGACGAGGCGTCTGTTCATGAAGTTTTCATGATATCTTAGGTACAGGGGTAGAATGGTGGGGTTTGGACTGTGGGTGGAGAAATCGCTCGCCAAGTTATTGATATATTTCAATTTCACTCATTTTAATTCGTAAATGCTTCAATGAGTTTTGATGTGGACATTTCCTAAACTAAGAATCCAAGTGCGCGTTTTATACATAGTCAATCCAATTCATGATAATTGATTGAGGTGAACATTATTATTAGATGCAAATTTCCTGCGGGTGACTATCGGAATTTCTTTTGCTTGCACTAGAGATTGAAGCGGTGATTTTTTTCGGAAAATGTTAATTGATCAATGCCAACTATTCAAGGAATTTTATTCATAGCGCATCAAGTAAAGAAAAACCTCACCTGTTCCCGCTCGAAGAGGCAGTGTGGTACAGGGTGGTTCAAGACTCTTATAACATCCTGATAAAATATTTGTTCCTGTTTTGTACAAGTTACTGTATGCAGAGGTTACATGTATGTATAAAATAAAATTGTGATGAAGAGAAAAATTGGCCTTGGAGAATATTCGAATCAGTCTGAAAATGATGTTTTCATGACTCCGGATTTTACTCGGAAGAGTAGGTACGCCGAAAAAGATTATCGTCCCCTGAGAAGAGCAGCAGCAGTCCTACTCTAATGCTAGAGGTTTTTCCCTCTGGCGTGTTGATGGGTTTCTAGCATCTTATTCCTGGTGGCATGTAATAATTAACGTGTGGATAGACTTCACTTAAGGACTGCGAAAATCCATAAAGAGTGCTCAAATATTCCCAGGACATTTGCTGGATATGCGAGGTTTTATCTTTTTATTGGAGATGTCTATAGTGCTGACGCAGTAATCGGAGCAGATTGCTAAAAGTTGTCGATCCATTGTAACCGCTCAGTGCTCATAATGTTTCACGAAGGAATTTCAATACTGCACAGGTGATGATAAATCCGCATGCATTCGCTAAATAGGGTAATCTGCCCTTGATTTCAAATTCCGCATCTCTTCCTCACAATGATACATTAACCGCACGAAAAATGAAAATGTTGAACGCCAATCGCAGTTCATTGCATGCGGTAGTACGAGTTGGTGGAAGTTTTAATTCGATCGTTATGTGGCGACCAAGGACAAATTCTAGGTTTTTCAGATTATCAATTCTAACCTTAAATCCACATTAGAAGTAACTAAATGCAAAACCAAAAACCACAGAGATCTGTCCAGAAACAAAGAATACATCGGTCTAGGTGCTCCGCTTATGACTGCCCATCCACTCAACGCATTTCACTATGGGATGGGTACACTACAAATTAACCTTTAGGAGGCATTTGCCCACACCTTCCTCGTAATTTTTATGAGTCGGCCTAAAAAAGTATCCTTCCTATTTTCCTCTGAATAATCGGCTCTATGCTTGTGTCATCTATTTGTTTTACCTTGTTCTTCATTTTCCGAAACGGTTTTTCCACATTAATAAACGAGTTGGAGTTTCTAAATTGGAAAACAGATGACGTCGAAGGAATATGGGCAGTGGGCTGTTTGTGTGGTTTGGAGAAAGAGGAAAGATAAGACAAATATCATAATATTAAAATAGGAGGGGAAAAATAGAGCAGGTGGAACAATTTAACTATCTCGGAAGTGTTTTGGACCAAGATGATCAAAGTAATAGGGACGTAAGGAGAAGAATTGCGTCGGGCAAAGACGTTTTCACAAACAAGGAAGGAAGTAATGATAGGGGCGTAGAGTAAGGAGGTTTAGAAAATACTCTTTACATTTTTATATAGAGCGTGGTTTTTGTACGGCACGGAAATATGGTTGCTGGCGCAAGACGATAGGCGAGTATTGGAAGCTTTTAGGATGTGGAGAAGGATAAATGGAGGATAGAATGTAAAATGAACGAAATGGAAAGCACACTAGTCATGCTGGTGAAGGCGAAAAGATTAGTAGTTTTGTTGGGGAGGCGACCGACAGCTGAGGTCATTAGGAATGGGTGGGAAAGGAAGGGTAGAGAGAAACCCGGCGTCGGCATTAGCCTAATCTTGTCGAAAGACGCCAAGGGGTCCACAGTTTAACGTCCCATCCGACGGACGTCGCACTCACTCAAAGTGCTCTCAACAAAGCACCTCAAAGAGGGATCGGTATACCACTCTTGTCTCCAGGATTTGAACCCGGGCCTTCACGGTGGGAAGCCTGTACGTTAGCGTTAGTACGTTGTAGTGCTGTTTACAGTATTGTTTGCTCTGCTTTTGGTACCCTAAATTTCCCCTTCCATCCCTTGTCCCTCTCCGTGGGGGAGCCCTCTTCCTGCCTGCAGCGTTGGGCCATATTCCTCACCTTGGGTAGGAGAGAGTTTTGCGTAGCACGTTCTTGTGGTGGTGGTATTTCGCCTAGCTACTTACTAAAATCTACCTTGCACGTTCTTGGATAAATTTCTTGCTGCATCCTAAGATACAATTATTTGTTACAATTAAGCATGTGTACTTGCATGCTTGTGGAGTGAAGGGAGGTAGATGTGTGTTTGCATGCGTTTAGAATGATGGGATGTTTCCATGAATGTATGCACTACTGTGTATTTGGGTTTGCATGTGTGTGTTAGTTTTGAATGCGGTTTTTCTTTTATCCTTTTTTGGGTGGCGACCTAACACCCCCCGCCACACGCCCTTGCGGCGGCTCGCGGGGTATTATGTAGATGTAGCCTCCGCACCATAACGATCCCCCGCGAAAAGATTGCTGGGAGAAATCCAAAGGAAGCAGGAAACTTAAATGCAGAACGTTTTGTTTGCCACTGGAATGCAGAAGATATGGAGAGACGAGCATTAGGCAAGGGAGGAATGGGTGTGAATAGGACCGGCACGTTGCACGGAACGAATGCTCACGGAACTGAATAAGAGCTTCTTGTAGCGTCGGATATTAGGTTGCATTTTATTAGGAGAGGTTAGGAAAAATGTATCGTTGTGTGGTGATGTGGTCCGTATTCATCCCAAACCTATCTTAACCGGGAGAATACTAACAATTCGTAATGCATCCAGTCTTTCTCCCTACTACTGTCGTCTTCTCTTCGAATTTTGACTGATTAATGGCAAGTACTATTTCTTTTTGAAACAGTTGCAAGCCTATGCATTAAAGTTCCGCAACTTCTATTGATTTTAATCCTCTTTTCTAAAATTTGCCCATCAAAACCAGAAAATTATGGATCCAGTATTAATTCGCGAAACTGCGACTTGACCACATTGTTCCTAAATGTACGCTTAACCAAATGAATTCTTATTGGTAAATTTCTGTATTGCTCGGTATTTTTCATATGTACCTACGCACCAGCTGATGATATTAAGTCGTGTATTCTTTCAAACTCTTTTTTTCACCGTGTTCACTCCAGAGGATTATTGCTCCTAATAAATAATCCTCTATTTAATTTCCATTTCTTCATTTTCCGAGAGTGCTGACGTAATGTCTTCTTTTACTATTTTAATTTTAATCTTTCCATTTTTCACCTGTTGCCATCCTCTGTTTCTCGATTGGAATTTTATAAAATGATTTTTGGTACTTTTCCTTTTTTGTCAAGCAGCCAAACTCTTTCGTTTTCTCATCACCATTATAACTTTTTTTTGAGGAAATACTGCGCACACCTGAGTTCAAGATGGATACGTTGGATGGGCATCTGTTATTAATATATCAAATGTAGGATTGACCTTCTCTATTTCAAACTATTTTCCCATGGCTGATGATCATTATTTGTCACATGAACATTTTCATTCGGTAGTCTACCGCTTAAGGTAGGTTCCTTGGACAGATTTCTTGGTAGGTTTTGGATGGACACACTGAATACGCCGACAATGGCTAGCCTCGCCCAACTAGACACAACATGGCACCCCAAACTGCAATAAACTGTTCAGTCCGCATATACGACTCGTATTCTATTCCCATTTAATCCGTCAAACATGCCGATCCTTTTCCTCCGGCCTACCTCGCGTACCCCTTTCCCCTCCCTATTATCTCCTAAGTAATCATTAGCTCTCCTCTCTCACTCCTTTTATTGATGATGCAAAGTACCACTTTTGCTGTGTGAAATAAATATTGTCTTTTATTGTCCTCAATTATGGGTGTAATTCCTTTTTTGGGATATGAACTAACACTGACCTGACGATATTTTCCAGCCAAATTCCTTTCTCAAATATAAAACGGATTGACCCATAAAAATACTTCCTCCCACCTTTTTCTAAACTTTTAAGTAGTTCCGCGGGAATTATGTTTACCCCCATGGCTATATTTCATTTCAATTACCTTTCTGTCTCGCCATTAAATATGTCTGGACATAAACTACCCCCATCTACGTACTTTTCATATTGTATATTTAAGCTTACTGGTCTAATGTGACATAAAAGGTTTGACTTTTGAAAGTATCGGGAAAAATTTGGGAAACATAGATTTATTTTAGATATTGCTACAATGTCTCAAGATTCTTCAAAGTACATCCCTTGAGCGTCGACCACACTTTTCCCAGAGCGGTTTTTCCACGACTCTCCCTGACGAAGGCTCCTTGGCAGGCGAATTCCAGAAAGTCCTAAAGGGTTCTCGTGGAAGCTCCTTTGACTGCAATTAGGATCCTATGATGGTGTCCTTTGAAGGAGGATTTCACTTTTTGGAATAGAAAATAGTCTTCTGGTGCTAAGTTGGGGAATCGTCGCGATGTCATTGCAGAAGGTCTTAGCAATCAGACACTCGACTCTGCCCTTGGTCGTCCGTCAAGACCTTCGGGACGAGTTTTGACGAAATTAAGGAAGTGAAGAAGCGCATACTAAGACCGTGTCTCAGGAAGCATGGACTGTGTTTAACGGATCAGGGTAAGGAGTTTTCAGTCACAGTTCTGGGACTGAACACTTGAGGAGAAAATGTTGACGCCATAATCGTCCATTTTCACATTCAGAATCGTGAAATCTCAAATGTAAACATACGGTTCGAGGTCACTTCGATTCCGGGAATGTTGCTTAATTACTATTATCTGCAACTCAATCTGCAATTTAACCTTCGCTCCACGTTGACTCCCAGCATAGTTACTCTAATATTTTGGATACGCTACTAAGTTTATCGTAATAACGTTTTACAAATAGAGCTCCTCCACGCTGCACGCGATCCAATTCGGCAATCAATCCAACTTAATGAGGATCCCATATGCTTGCAGCCAATTCTATAAATGAGGCCTAACCAACGACAGATAACATTTCTATAAGCTGTAAATGTAAGCCCTGGTAACCACGGGACCCGGCCAACTGGGCTGTGTGTCGTACTCGCCAGGTGGAGATGCAAGTCTTCCACCGTCGTCATCTCACGAAATCCTCGCAAAGCGGAACTGACAGCAAGAGTAAAGAAGGAGACACAGAAGAGGTCCGGAGCAGTTAGAATATAGACTGGAAATGTTAGAACGATGCTGGGAATAGTATTAGCATAAGTAAGAGCTGAACCAAAGAACTTGGTTCTTACACAGGAATTCCAATATCGCGTCTTATTAATAAGAGGAAAATAATAGTGCCACTAATGCATGAAACAATATTCATTAATAATTCGGGACGCTTACTTTTGTCGCTAATGAATAACTGTCTTTGAACTTAGCCACCACTTGCATTGTTAAATTCTAAAAGCTAAGACGACTTTGTTTCTCCTCATTTAAATCTACTGTAATAAGCACATGGGGTCATTCATTCCAACTCAGGCGCAAAAATTGAATTTATTTATTTAACGGAATAGCCCTTCTACATAAGAAACAAATTATTGACATTTTCAGATATCCACATAGCATTAATTGGCATTCTAAAATTCTTCAGGTATTTTTTATGACATTATTTTAAGGGATCCTGGTGAGATAGAACATATAATCACAATTGTTGGCATCTCTCATAATCTGGCTTATATGCGAGTAGTAAGTGTTGCTTCGTGCTTGATATCTAATTTCAAAGAGTGCTTCATACCTTGTGTAATGTAAAGGTACTCGGAAAGCTTAAGTTTTCAAGGAATTATTCTTGTCATGCAATAAAGAAAAGTTATGTTATTTATTTTTCTACGTTTATGCAAGGAGGGAAGATTTAGTAGTGGTAACATGTCATGATAACCATAAAGATCTTTGTGAAGATTGAATTGGAATGCAGTTTGCACATAAATTTTCTTTGAACACATAAGATTGTATGAATATGGAGTTTGCAGTGCCAAACAGTAGAGCAGTATTCACAGAGTGATTTAACTAATGAGATGAACAGTACTTTATATGGTTCTATATGTTTAAAGTATTTACAGTATCGGAAAATAAATCCAAGCGATTTGTATGCTTCACATTGAACACAGTTATAATGTTGATTGAATGTTAACTGTGAGTCAAATATAACTCCAAGGTCTTTTATATTTGTTAATTGGGCTGTAGGATAATTGGACAAGGAATGGGACAATAGGACATCCGAAAAAGGCTTGGAAATATTAGGGAGTTACCTTATATTCTCCTATTCGTCTGCCGGAATCTCCAGCATACCAAAACAAGAGAGACGGTCGCCAAAGGCGCCTTGGAGGACGTGTTCGAAGACACCACACCATGGAAGGTATTTCACCTCAAATGTGATTTAGAAAGCTTCAATTTTAAATAAGCGAACTCATGGAAAACGTAGCCAAAAATTCCAACCAAATATCGCGCTGGAGGAAAAAGATGGTTTCTCAGTCGTAGGGAGAGCAAAAATTCTTTGGAGCCAACTGTTCCTGCGCAGACTCTCCTTCAATACTCGTTCTCCATCAACAGAGAAGCGATGGAAAGGAGACAAACTAAGCAAATTTCACTTCAATAGAGATTTATTCACGACCCGGGTTTCAAACACTTAATGTCATCTTCAGGTACACCTGAAGATGACATTAAGTGTTTGAAACCCGGGTCGTGAATAAATCTCTATTCAAGTGAAATTTGCATAGTTTGTCTCCTTTCCATCATGGATAAATTTCACAAGGTTAACCCTAATACCGTTCGGTTTGTTAACATTGAGGCGACTTAAGTATCAACCTTTCAGAAAAGTACAATCCTAAATCCCTATGCCTAGAAATTGTGGAGATCCGCTGATCATATTTGAAGGTGTCAAATAGTTTGAATAGGCATTTAACCCAGTAGCAAAAGGAAGAGAGGACAAAACTTCGCAAATATTAGAAACATTTGATGTTACATTACATGTATTGTAGCAGTATTTCCACTGTACACAAAACGATCACAAAAGATATTTTGTGTAAAACTTTTTCCTGCTCTTGTACTAAGAGTTGTGCGAAGGGGAAAACAATCTGCATCTAGTCATTCGTAAATCTTATGCTTTCACCGTCACCTTGACAGTATATGTGACGCTGAGTTCTAACCTCTTTTTGGGTTTCATAACTGAACTCGAATGACTGGTACATTTCTGATTATTAATCCGTCCCAATAATCTCCAGTTGTGGACAGAAATTTACCCCAGGTTTGTCAATAACATTTTCTTTCGAGAAATTTCAAGTCTAGACTCATTGAGATTATTCTTACATTTGGTGGATTCATCAAATTGAATTTGGGGAGCACCGAAGGGTTAAAATCGAGTAATATTTTATTAAATATTGTCAAAACCGATATTTCTGCGACACACCAACTTAATCTCAGTCCATTGTTTAATCAATCAATGATAAACTTGCATTGACAAAAATTCCTCTTTTCACAATGTTGAAAAGATAAATCGCATTTCAAGCCATGAATTCTAGAACATTACAGTTAGAATCAGTGCAAAAATTAGAAGTTCCGAGCACTCACATTGAAAATAATATTTTCATGGCATACTCAAAATAGATATAAAAAGGACAACATTAATAGATTGAAAACTATCACAAAGGTTAAGGTTCACCCTTATGCCACGGGCAGACAGATATACTATATTATTATTATCACGTAATCTACCAGTTAAGGTAGGTTTTTGGATGGACAAAACTATCAAATAAACATTTTGTAACTCCAAACAAAACCCAATCCAGCAACCTAATCTACATCAGGTCCCTCTTCATCTCTGTGTACTTCATTCCTCCCTTCATCCCATCCAACATCCCTATCCTGTTCCTATTCTGCCCTCTATTACCTTCTTCAACACTCCACTACCGCTCAATATGGCTTTCATCCATTTTTCCTGCCTCCATAGGATTTCTCTCAACAAAACCCTCTCCTCACCCACCATCTCCAGTGCTTCCTCATTTGTTTTCCTTTCGGTCCATTTCACCTTCTCCATTCTTCTCCACACACACATTTCAAAAGCCTCCAATCTACGTCTATCCTCCTGCTTCAGCGACCACGTTTCCGCGCCGTACATAGCTACGCTCCATATCATAGTTTTCACGAGTCTTGTCTTAACATCCCTACTCAATGTCCCCGTCATCAACTCCCTCCTCCTTGAGAAAGCCTCCTTGCCTAGCGCAATTCTTCTCCTTACGTCCCTACCACTTTGACCGTATTGGTCCAAAACACTTCCGAGATATGTAAACTGTTCTACCTGCTCTATTTTTTCCCCGCCTATTTTAATATTTAGCTTAGCCTTTTTCTTTCTGGAAAATCGCATAACCTTTGTTTTATTAATATTTATTCTCATCCCATATTTATCGCACTGAACCTCCAATTCACTCAACAATGCTTGCAACCCCTTGGCTGACTGAGCAACTAATGCATGGTCATCAGCACACCTAACCGATTTTACGAATTCCCCGCCGACTTTCATTCCTACCTCTAATTCTTACCATGCCTCTTTAACCATTTCCTCCACACATAAGTTGGACAGCACCGGTGACAATGGGCAACCCTGCCTTACACCTCTTCCTAACACTGCCCATCCAGATTCTCCGCCCCCCACTCGCACCTGAGCAGTCTGAGACATGTACAGGTTGCGGATCAGTCTCCTGTCCCTCCAATCCATTCCTATTTTCTGCAATACACGCATTAATTTTTCCCAATTCACTCTATCAAACGCTTTTTCGAAATCTACAAAACAGGCAAAAACGTCCTGATTGTATTCTATATTCCTCTCGACTAGTGATCTCATTACTGCAATGGCATCACGCGTACCTCTTCCTTTCCTGAACCCAAACTGATCATCCCCTAAGTAATCATTTGCCTTACTCTCTATCCTTTTGTTGATGATCCTGAGAATAACTTTAGCTGCGTGGGATATCAAACTTATTGTTCTGTAATCCTCACATGATGTAGCCTTTACCTTTTTCGGAATAGGAACTAACACTGATCTCAGAAAATCTTCCGGCCAGATTCCTTCCTCATAGATACTTCGAATTAGTCCAAATGGAATCTTCTCCCAACATTTTCCTAAACATTTCAACAGTTCCACAGAAATGTTGTCTCCCCCCACGGCGTTATTTGCTTTCATCTCCTTTAATGCCCTTTCTATTTCATCATCGAGTATGCCTGGACCTAAGCTATCTTCTTCTACGTCATGTCCTTATCTATGTCGAACCTTGTCGGCCTAAGTTCTCTACCATACAGTGTTTCTATATATCCCATCCATCTCTCTTGGATATTTTCTGGTTCAACTATTATCTTTCCCGACTTTTCTTTAACTGTTAGCATATATCTTGCCTTCTTACCTCCCAATAATAACTTAACCTTGCTCTATAGCGCACCAATTTCACCCGTCCTCTGTAAACTTTCCATATCCTCGCATTACGTTTTCCACCATTCTTCTTTTGCTTTATTTGTGGTCCTTCTCAATTTACTGTTTAACTCTTTGTGCTTCATTTTGCCTAACTCTGTGTTTACATTCTTCCATCTTCTTCCCTCATTCAGCTTTGCAATCATCTCATCCGTGACCCATGGTTTCCTTATTCTTTTCCCGTTAATGGTTCCTATAGTGTCTTTTGCTGCTTCCGATATCCCTTGCTTGATACATTCCCATTTTTCTTCGATTGTACTCAGTTCTTTACCGTCATCCATCATTTTCTCTACAGCCTGCTGATATTCCTTCCTCGTTAGTCCATTTAATGCTTCTACGTTCCATTTCCTAACCCGCCGCCCTTGCCTTATCTTCTTGAAACGGACGTTACATTTCATTACAACTAAATTGTGGTCAGAGTCCGCATCCACTCCTGGGAAACTGTCAATTTATCCCACTGTTCCTAAATCTGTGCCTAACTATATAATAATCTAACTGATATCTTACTGAGTCACCTGGCATTTTTCATGCATACTTCATGGTTCCATACATGTGTTGGTGATGACTTGCCCCTGTCTCCTGCAGAATTCAATTTCTTTCTCCCCGCGTTCATTCTTCGTGCCTAACCCATAGTCCCCCACCTCATCACCATCTCTTTCTTCGCCTACCGTCGCATTCCAATCCCCCATCACTATCCAATGTTTCCCTGCAGGGACACACCTGATTATATCCTCTAACTCATCGTCCATCCTATCGACTTCTTCCTCCTTGTGGTTGCTCGGTGGCATGAATACCTGAACAATGACCAAGTTCGTCGGCTCTACTTCAATCTCTACGAGTAATATTCTATCAGTTGCTTGTTCTATGTTGACTACGCTTCTTCCTACCCCTTTATTTAATATTACGGCAACCCTTCGTTGGCTCTCGTCCCCACCGCTGTATATCACTCTATAATTGTCACTCCAGTAATCCCCGCTATCCTTCCATCTCACCTCGCAAAGACCTAAAACATCTATATTACCTCTTTCCATCTCTCGCTTAATATTTTCTAATTTTTCTGTCCTAACATTGTCCTGACATTCCATGTTCCTATTCTAACTTCTTTCCTCTTCTTCTGCGTCTCCTGTCCTGCTGCTGATATTTTTCCCTTGCAAGGGTTTCGTGGGATGACGACCGCGGAAGCATTGCCTCCCCCGCTGCCGGGCACGACAAACGACCGCTTGGACCGAGTCCCGCAGTTGCCAGTGTTGCATCCGCGTGTTCTGCCGTGTGATTCACTGGCCAGGATGCCTACACCCCCCTTAAGTGACCAATTAATGGTGTGGGTCCAAGCATGCGATGTCACCACTGCTGACTCGATGTGGACTACGGCCAAGAGTGATAACTGATTTCTAAGTAGTGGCGTGGGTCTGAGCATGCAAATCACCACTGCTGACTCGCTATCCGAGAGGACACTTGGCCCTTCTGGCTGGAAGCACTACAGCAGTCGGGGACTCGCTATCCGAGAGGACACTTGGGCTGGGCTCCTTTGGTTGGAAATGCCAAGCGACACCAAGGGGATACATAAGAATATTACTGTAAACTCTGTTCTCCTGTATTAAATCGGGACCGCCGTTGTACTCCCTTTCAGTTCCTTTTATTTTCCCCCGTCTCTATCGACGAACACCTCTCCGCGTCACCACCCACCAAACTCAAGCCCCCGTTTACCCTCGAAGCAGCCACTCGACTCGTACTGGGTACTTTCTCGTGTCGACAATATCCCCTCGGGATACATCAGGGCTCAATTTCTCTATGTTGTCCATCATTATTTTTCTGGGAATAATCATTGAGGTGGTTTCCCGTTGCCTTCCTCAATAGTGTTTTTAACGTGACACCATCACTTAATGGCCGCCCCACTGGGGTTTGACGCCTTTGCAGCCGCCTCACTGAGGAACAGACGCTGCGTGGACTATCTTTCGTCTGGCTCCTAACCTTCGACCTATCTGGCATGGGTGACCCTACCAGGAGCAATTATTATTACTCCCGCCAGCACAGCTCCTAGGGTTGATACATATATGTACAAGAATATGATAGAGCATGAGTAACTTGCTTCTTATAAAACATCTTTAACTGCTGGAAAGGAGACAAACTATGCAAATTTCACTTGAATAGAGATTTATTCACGACCCGGGTTTCAAACACTTAATGTCATCTTCAGGTCAATATACAGAGTTACGTATCCTCTATACATGACAAGCAATGGGGGGGTAGGGGTTTAGGAGCGGGGGAGAAGGGAAGAGGGAGGGGCGAGAGGGGGGGGGAGGGAAAAGAATGTAGAGTGAGGTTTGAGAGAGAGAGGGGTGTTAGGGTTGGGTACGGAGAGTGGAAGAGGATGACAGGGGGGGGTTGGGAGGAAGGGCCCTGGTTTCGTCTCCTCTTCATCAACTGCAACTCGCACCGTGCTTAATCTAAGTCATACTGGCCAATGTGGTGGAATACCAACTAAATTTTCGTCAGTTTGAATTTCATCTGCAGTACCTGCAGTTGAATGACCCCATGTGTTTATTACAGTAGATTTAAACGTGGTGGAAGCAATGTCGTCTTAGCTTTTAGAATTTGACAATGCAAGCAGTGGCTAAGTTCAAAGACAGTTATTCATTAGCTACAAAAATAAGCGTCCCGAATTATTAATGAATATTTTTGTATGCCTTAGTGTCACTATAATTTTCCTCTTATTAATAAGACGCGGTATTGGAATAGTTCTGCTCAATGCGTTTGAAGGAAGCATCCTTCATTCATATCACAGCTTGGATGACGCATGTTCTTTTGCGATGCTATTCAATGTGACCCAACTTTCATTGTGTAACACTCAACAAGTAATTATAAATTTCTATTTTTTTAGATTTTGTCCCTGTCACGGACCATGCCTCGTTGTCTATCTTTTCATCGCTCTAGTTTTCTTATCAGGCGTCAGGAATTTGTGACGTCTGTTACGCGGTGAGGCCATTTTGCAATTGAGATTGAGGCTTGTAAAATTTCTCTTTCTTCATCACATTAATAAACTGATATGAAAAACTTGTACGAGTTCTTCCTAAAGGCAGCATCCTTAGCAAGAAATGACGTTAATATCATCACGGGTAACGATCGTAAAGCTGTTTCATGCACCGTATCGGATGTGCCAAAGTAATCCCACACAAAGAAAACGGAAGTAATAACGATTCGATTCACCTGAAAGCCTACGGAAATTGTCATTAATTTACCGCGCCATGAATGAAATCGATAGTTCTTTTCTTTTGTAACACACCTATTTGAATTCAGGTGATTAAAAGGAGGAGCATTTATTTGCCCACGATAACGACTCGAGCCATTATTAACCGTGCAGAACAACTGGTCTTCATGTTTCATCTCCAAGGTTTTCCCAGTTCTCTTTGGTGACAATCGTAAATTTTTGAATTAGTAGCTAAGCTGATTGTAGATATTATCAATGGAAATGAAGGTTTCACTTGTTTCGTGCGTAGTAGTCATTCATATAATTAGAGGCAAACACAATTTTAACAAAACTACATTTTCAATTAATAATCACGTTAGCTAAAACTTACAGGAGAAGACTGGATGGAAAAGCTATCCTACAATGAGCCTAATTAGGAATCAGGCGGCACAAGTAGTGGAGGAATGGATAGTGATTGGCAAGGGAGTTTATAGAATTGCCGGATAATGTTGGTAATTTTTAACGTTAAAGTTGCAGAAATGTTACGGTGATATGAGAAAGGTTTGAGAATGGAAGTGGGGGAGAAATGATTAAGCCTCGTCATTCAGACAGCCAAGGTGCTGCAGTTGTTTTTGTTCATTATAAATAAATAAGACAACGAGGAACTCCTTTAATTCGAGAACAAACCAAAGTATATTCGAGTTATTCCAACCATAACCAAGCAGAGACTAAGCTTTAAAAAAAAACCCGGTGGAAAAACTAACCGTGTCACCTGTTTGATTAAATTAATTACTTACAATCAAATCGCAATATTTTATCCACCACTAACGTTACGGTCCCCGCTTAAGGTTTACATTGATGGAAAAACGCCCTTAAACCAGACTATTTGTTTGGCGGGGAAGACATGCCACAGACGTTCAAAACATATATTCCACCCCTCTGAAGGAATCAAAATTAATATCATTACATCGATGGGCATTCATGTTAAAGCATTTAGCAGCTTAGGCGAGGGTTCCATCGTTAAATCGTCGCAAATGGCAGCAGTTTAATACGTATTTAGTACAGCTTACTCTATAAGTGCTATGGATCAAGTGGTTGGGGAATATAATATGAACATCAACAAGAAGAAAACTAAAATCCTTGTGTGCGGAAGAGAGAAGCTGAATGCGGATATCACAATTAGAGGGGTGAAACTAGAGCAAGTGGAATCCTGCACATACCTGGGCAGCAGCATAACATGGGATGGAAGAAGTTAAACCGACATCAAGCAAAGAATGGCCCAAGCTAAGAACGCATTCATGAAGAAGAGGCAATTAATATGTTCAAAGTACCTAAGGCTGGAAACAAGGAAGCCATTCATCAAGACTTTCGTGTGAAGCATGGCGCTCTATGGTTCCGAGACTTGGAACATTGGAAAAGTCGACCAGCGAAGAATAGAAGCCTTTGAAACACGTTGCTGGAGGTAGAACGCTGAAGATTAAATGGACAGACAAAGTAAGGAACGAGAAAGTATATAGAAGAGCAGAAGAGGGTAGGACCATATGGAGAACTCTACGGCAAAGAAGAAATATAGTAGATGGATTGGACACATTCTGGCACAATGGATTGATTAGGAATATAATAGAAGGAAAGATAACACGAGGAAGACCAAGAGACATGTACATAGGACAAATTAAGAAATACGTAAAACAGAAAAGGTATCAGGGACAGAGAGAATTGACATTAAATAGAGTAGAATGGAGGGCTGTAGTAAACCAATCCTAGGACTGAAATACAGCTTATCCTGAAATGATGTTGTTAAAGGGGTGGACGTAGACACTCTGACATATGAGAATATTTGAACATTTCCTGGGCTCTCGTACTTAGTGGAATACATTAACTGCCAAATGCATTTTAAAATTTTGAATTAAGATATTTCCTATCCTTGTCCTCGTATCCCGTTCGATCTTCGACCATTAGCTGTCGATCGTCCTGGTATAAGTCTCGGGACTTAGGGGGTTGAAATATTGAAGAGATTGACTCTAGCTTACTTACAAGGTCTGTCCCAAAAGTAGTATGATACATTTTTTCCCGGATAGACGGACGGACGGGCGAGGCTGGGTTCGAGGGATGGGAGTCTCAGGAAAGACTGGAGGCCGGTGGCAGTTGTTTTCAGCCTTGGCGGATTGCGGATTGTTCGTTTGCGAAACCTCTATAAGTTACCTCTTATGCTCTGTCATGAACTCGTTATTGGAACAGCGCTATGCCAACAAATTTTGCGTGAAACTGGGCAAAACCGGGAAAGAGACCCATGACTGGCAGTTTATCGTTATGACGCCATGGGTAGATCGGGGGTTTTGGAGTGGAAATCAGGTGTTTGGAGTGATCGGGAGGGTAGATAACATGATGAAGACGCCGAACGTGCAGAACGCCCTTCGACCTCAAAAAGAGACGAACCTTTTGCAAGAGTCAAGGCTTTATTGGACAGGGATCGCAGAGTAAGCGTTCGCATTGTTTCTGATGAACTTGGTATCCCTAAAAGTGATGTGCATTGACTTGGGACCAAAACATGGGTATGAGGAAGGTGTGTATGACGTGGGTGCCGCGAATGCTCTTAGACTAACAAAAGGAAACTCGCACGCGGATCTGCCAAGAGTTTCTCGACCCTGCCTCAGCCAAACTACAACCCTGACGTTGCCCCACAAGACTTCTTCCTCTTCCCCCGCCTCAAATCCGTGCTTTAAGGGCGTTGCCATGGCTCGGTGGAAGCGTTACAACAGGCCGTGACGAGAGCTCAGCAGCAATCCCGGCACCGCTTCCCAGAAGGCGTACGAGGTGTGGAAAACCCGCTGGCAGCGGTGTGTTGGAAGCACAAGGGTGCTACTTCGAAGAATTTTTGATGAATGTTTTTTAATCGACTCACTCCTACTTTTGAGACAGACCTTGTGTACTACACACTCCTCCCCATAATCTAACATAACCTTTCCACACATGACCTCGTCTTCCGCTAGTGACCAACGTCGCATTGTTGCTCAAATGTTTTCTTTTCTCACTTTTATTTGAACATCGCTTCCATTTTCAGTGTTGCATCACGTTCACTTCGTTTTAAATTAAAGTTTTTATCATGTTTCCAAATAAGTGGTCAGATATTTCTTCTCTGCTAGAATTGATTCTCCATTTATTTATATTTATGCTTAATGCACATGTGGAAACCTTGCTATGGAGTGTGGTCATTTACGGCCAGGAATCTTAGTCTTCGAAACAAGATGATAGGCATTGGTTGGAGGCTTTTTGGGTATGGGTATGAAGACGGATGGAAAAGGTAAAATGGACGGGGAGAGAAGCAAATGAGGAAGTACTAGGCGTAGTGGGAAGGAGAGGGGACTGTTGGAAGAAATCCAAAGGAGGCCGGAGAGATAGACGAAGAGCATTTTGATTGGTGATGGATAGAGGGGAGGACGTTCAGAAAGCGAAGCAGGGGTAGGCAAAGGATAGGCATGCTGCAAAATGATAGACAGAATGAAGGGAGGTGGAATGTAAACGGAATTGCAAAGCAGGTTTTTGAGGTTTGGAATGTCAGGATGTGTCTTGGCAGGCGAGGCTAAGAAATTTAGCGGTGGCTAGTCCGTGTGTTCATATGCTAAAACCTAGCCTAAACGGTGCACTATATATAGCCTTACCTTTTATTATCTTCGTATTTCATTTCTATTCTTTGCTCACAGCAGAAGAAGAGAATCTGGCTTATTCTATTTCAATACCTTTAGAATTTGTATATTTTTATGCAAACACCTTCATGAAAAGGCATTAACGGTCGGTTGGTTCTTAATTATTCTCTTCTCTACTGAAGCCTGAGAGAAAGTTAATAATCTTAAAAAAAAGTGCTTCTTAATCGAAATTTATATTCATCTAAGAAATCTCCCGTTTCCATCCTCATGCTTTAAAGAAAGACATCTACCCACATGATGGAATGCATCCATTCTTACGAAACTCTTGAAAAGTGCTTCGGGTCGATTCATAGTATGTGGAAATCAGTGAGGATACATTTTAAATTAAATCATTTCGCGGTCTCTGTGTCCCGTGGGAAGGACCTCCTCAGGAGATATCAGCAGAAATGAGTCCTGTCACATCCGGGACATAGCAGAAGCAGGAGAATGGTCTTCTTGGGGGAAAATGTACGAAGTGTCCGTTCCGTCTGCGTACACGATTCCTTATCGGCCGTCACCGACAGTTGGACGTCAGATTAGTTCACCTCCGCCTCTTCTCCCATTCTATGATAATTCTGTGTCATCTGTTCACAGCTCCTTCCCTTAACGCCATTGTTTCCCATTTATAACTTCAGGAACAATCGATAGAACAAATCAAGAGAAATGTTACATTTTGGGCTATCGAGGTGTGAAATATGGAACAGAGAAGTATGTACTGAGTTTTGGGATGCAACCATAATGAAGAATAAATATCTGCAAATAATGAACAAATTTCGAACTGTAGTTCTTCCATTCCATCTTCCCAATTGGTTCGATCATGTTATTAGATGGAGCTTGGTATTTGCTCGGGAAACTCTGATAAATAAAATAACCTGAAATGGCCGGCATTTAATTTCCATGCTATAAATCTTCCCATAACATGACTAAAGAATAAATTAATGCAAATAAAAAATTAAAATAATAAAGATTTTACGTAATGCTGAAAGACATGAAAAAGCGAGAAGATTATGAGGGAGTAATGTGTTTTTCGTTGACAAATGTTTATCGGTAGGTCAAGAGAGATCTAGAAAATTGAATTAAATGCACATTTCAAGCACACTAAATTTTGCCACGCGTTTCGCCCATCTAGTTCACCGAAGAGCTGAATAGGTCCTGAGATCACACTCGACACTCCAACAAATAAACACACATTTCCTTTTCACCGAGACACACTTTTTCCCGCATTTAAAGTTGTCGGACGGCAATGGTGCAACGATGGGCGCGGAAGAAAGGAATTGGGAACTGAGAAAGCGCGCCGCCAAGTATTAAATCACACAAGGGAGCCCACGACATTCGGTACGCCCATCTTTTTCAAACTTCAAGTTCGATTCCATTTTTAGAGTGAAAACATTTCATGAAGCGGGAACGCGCGCCTTCAGCATATACCCCTGGAAAATCAGTTCCAAGTCATGTACGCCAACACCACATAATATTCATCGCCATTACGCTCTTTTGCAAAGTGGTCATTACTTTCGGATTCTAACCCCGCAGAGCTTATTTTTTCGCCGTTTCCAGTCCTCCTTATTCCAGTTTATATTTCGTCGCCATCTTTATTTCTTTACAGACTTTAATTTAACCGGCCTGCTTGTATTATCGAAATGGCAATGTGATATGTTACGTAGGTGTAATGCAATTCTCGAAGACTGATTAACTCGTAACATTCCGGGGAAAATGTTTTATTTGGTAATTTAATTACTTTGAAACAACACTCGGAAGTTTTGACCCCTTACGGAACTCTACTTATTCATCGAAATTTTCTTAGATAAAGACAGCTGCGAGTAGGATTTTTTGCGATGAAACTCCCGAGGTTGTGGTAAGGAGGCCGAAAGTCTTCCTATGATTGGGGGAAGTTCGCGGTTTCATTCGACGGTAAAAGTGGTTGGCATAGCGTTTTCTCTTTGGCATAGATTAAATTACATCACCTGCAAACATATCCGGTTTGTGGAATCTGCGCTCCATTTCTCCAATACTAGCGGTTAAAAAAGATCGGCGTCGATAATTTCACCGGATCCTCTAGCTATAAAGGAAACCCTCAGAGAAATGGCGGATGATCAGGACATCGGGCCATCAGATGTACTGCCCTATTAGTGTTAATCCTTCGGGGTCGATCGAGGTAATTTCATTCTCATGTCATCGACCTAATTTGATGGAAGGACCCTAAAAACTTTATTGGGCAAGGAGATTGCGAGAAAACACTGTGGCGACTTGAATGCTAATTTTGATGCCCTGTGGGTGGGACATCCCGAAAGAGCACCGTGCCAAATTAAATGTTCATATTTAGGATAGGGGGCTGAGATCCATTCTCTCTGCCATCTGCAAATTCTGTTTTTCTGGCCAAAAAATCACATTACTTGGGTTTCAGTTATATATAATCACTGGCGTCAATAGGGATTCGAATCGAGACAAATTTAGCCACTGCACTTCCACGAGAGAGGAGGGTGGGGGTATTTCTGTTGAATCTCAGGAAGTAATGGGTGATCTATGGCAGCAGAGCAGGGTTTTCTCCTTCAGCGAGCCAAGTGCGCTCCCTCCTTAGCCGCGGGTTCTCGTCAGAGTGGCGAGTCTCAGGGACAAACTGTTGGAGGTCAACGCTCAACCCGTCGCCGCACGAACCCCTCGGAGGCAAACTCGAGTTGTCCCATTTTCGCCAGTTGCCACTTCCGCCTCTTTCACTTCAGGCCCTTTCCTTTCTGTTCTGTGGCGCAAATATCATTGAGACATGGTGGAAAATCGAAATGCAGCCAATCAACCACCCGAATATTTCCGAATTTACATGGTTTATCATATTCTCTCTCACAAGTCTTGAAAGCGCGGATTATTCATTCATTGATTCGTTTTCTCTGTGTTCTTTTTTGTCTTCTACCCGTAGAACAGCGAGTATGAAGTTTTTGTGTACACACATTTTTAGTAATACAAATATTATGATACAGAGATTGAGATATTTAGAAAAATAATAACTCCAATAGCAATTTCAAGTAAACAGTAAAACGCCTATCATACCTAGAACTTCCATTTTGCTTTCATCGATTTCAATTTTTTTCAATCCTCCGAAACTCAAAGCACCCAAATAGCGTTTATCCTCTTGCCTCAACGATCACATTTTCGAGATATAGACAATTTATTATAGTTTTCACGAGTCGTTTCAATACATATTACTTATGATTCCCGTCAGCAACTCTTTCCTCCTATTGAGGAAGTAGGGGTAACTGGAGGGGATTATTTTAGTGCCTGATGTCAGGTTGTTTTTTGTTAGGTGAGGCAGGAAAATGTATCTTTTTACCGTTGAAATGCCTGTGTATATCTAGGCCTACCTTAACCGGAAGAATACCAATAATATTAATAATATAATATCCCACTCAGAGAGGAGAATCCTGCGATGAACTAACATTTTAACCAACAGTGATACCAAATATTTATTGAAAGTTGCGAAGGAATCGCCAAGTTTAAAAATCAAATACGATTCCTTCCCATCATTGAATACACCAATTAAAGTAAAATCGTTTGGGAGACATCAGAATTTTGGCGAAATGTTTTCAATTCTATCTGTTCAAAAGATCCACGAGGTTATTTATAAACTTCGCCGATCACAGATCACAAGACAAGTGATTGTATTTATTCTTTATTCTGCTCTCGTTGAAAGACTTTTCCTCCAGGTATACGAGGGTAGGCTGAAAACTAATGCACACATGATTGTAGACCACAAAAAATGACCCTCAGAAGCACTCCTGGTGGCATGTGGAAGTAACATTCCACCTCGACACGCATGCGCAGGTTTGAGGTCGTTATATTTATCCAGTGTATTTTGAGAAGCGGAAGTGTGGACACGTGTTCTAATGCTATGTCAACGCGAGTTAAACGGTGTCCTGTTATTGACAACTACCTTCACCTCATCGTCCGAGGTTTAATGATTACTCTCGAGTCGAGGGGAAAAAAAATCGCCAGGCGCAAGATCGGGGGGATAAGGAGGGTGTGAAATGGACGCTGTTTGTTCTCGTCTGTAAGACGGCGTGGCACTCATCTTGCACAGATTTTACGGTATTCCAAATGTTCCATAATGAAGCCGACACTTTCCTTGGATATTCCGATATGGTTTGTGATACGATTTTGAGTAATTCGCCGGTCATTCTGAATCAAATCTTCGACGAGTTTGGCGATATTTATCGTCTGTGGCAGTCATCGGACGTCCGCTGCGTGTTTCATCAACAATTATGGCTTTTCCAGGCTCGCAACCTCGAAATATTACTACCCACCGATTTACAGTAGAGCTATCAACAGCATCGTCACCATAAACAGCCTTTAAACGACGATGAATCTCAGTAGGGGTCACTTATTCAGCAGTTGAAAATTCGATAACAGCATACGCTGTTTAACTCGCGTTGACACAGCACTAGAACACGTGTCCACACTTTCGCTTCTCAAAAGACACTGGATGAATGTAACGACCTCAAACCTGCGCACGCGTGCTGATGGGGGATGTTACTTCCACATGCCACCACGAGGGCTCCTGAAGGTCATTTTTCGTGGTCTACACGCATGCGTGCATTAGTTTTCAGCCTACACTCGTGTATTCGGAAATCAATTGTTGCTCACAGATAAATTGTAATTAGCAAACTTGACGCGCATTTAAGTGCACTCGGTGAATAAGGTGGGTGCGGCCCGTATACTTCGAGAAAGGTTGAATGGAGCTAAAGAACGTTCATTGAGGAGATGAGGGAATTGGGGTGGAGGATACGGGGAAGATTAAGATCTAACTTTTCCCCAGGTCTAAAAAACTCGAAATTTGGGAAGATCTTAAAACCCACTCCTCAATAAAAGATTAGGGCTCTCCTTAACAAATTAAAAATAATGGAATTTATCCGTAAGGTCTCTATTTACCAGGTATCCAATCGCAGATATTGCATGATAGCCACCCTATTATTATGACGCGGTGGATCGCATGATGCAGGAGGACATATCCGGGACGTATTTCAAGACACACTTTCCCTTGTAATTGGTTCTAAAAAAAATTAAGTTAAGACTTACAAAATGTCGACATTTCCTGAAGAGCACTTGGTAAAGGTCACGGGAATTTGAAGGTCAAGAAACTATTGCAGAGCGTCCCATGATGGAAGAAGAGGGTCAAAATAATGTCCAAATTTCGCATGATCAGTTTGAACTTCCTTCTAGCGTCCCCGCGACCGTCTCTAGGACAGCCTAACTGTATCACTTATCCGAGTTCTTCGGCATTCATTATAATGTTCCAACTTTCTTTAATGGATGGGTTCAATATAACAGTCCTTTGTATTTGACAGCACATTCAGCAAACCATCCCCATCTGACGGGTTTGTGAAACTCACTCGGAACACATACTACCTTGATCAAAAAGTTCCCGGAATTTATTCAGAAAATTAAAAATACAAGTTTATTCATCTAAATCTATATTGTCCCCTTCAAAGTAATCCCCATCGACTGCAACACACTTATGCCAGCGCTTGATCCAATCCTCGAAACATTTTTTATATTCGGTTTTCGGTATGTCCATCAGTGCTTCCTGCGATTTTTCCATTACTTCTTCTCGGCTGCTAAAACGCGTTCCCCGTAATGGTTTTTTAACTCGATTGAACAGAAAGAAGTCACAGGGAGCCAAATCAGGTGAATTCGGTGGCTTTTGGATGGTATTTGTAGCATTTTTCGTCAAAAAATTACGAATAATGATAGCACTGTGCGACGGTCTCGACGCACTGTGCGACGATTTCTGGTCTCTTTCGGCGAATTGCTTCACGCAAACGTCTCATAACGCCCAAATAATACTCTTTGTTTACTGTCTGGCCTTCTGGCAAAAATTCATGATGCACTACACCGTTGTAATCCATGAAAACCGTCAGCATTGCCTTCTTTTTTGACTGAAAACGACGTGGTTTTTTTGGTCTCGGCTCATTTGGTGAACGCCATTCACTTGCCTGATGTCTGGATTGCGTGTCGTACTCATAAACCCACGTCTCGTCTCCAGTAATGATCCTTTTGATGAATGTGGGATCGGATTCAGCCTCGCAAATCATGTCTTTTGCGACGTCAACACGGTCTCTTTTTTGCATGAAATTGAGGTCTTTTGGCACCAACTTTGCTGCTACACGACGGAAACCCAAATCATTAACCACAATGTCTTGGGCGGATCCATAGGCAATGCTCAAGTCCTCCGCTATTTCTCTGATGGTTAATTTGCGGTTATTGACCAACATTTCTTTTACTTTATCAATTTTTTCACAGACTTTCGATGTCGATGGTCTGCCACTGCGTTCATCATCTTCGATTGACTCACGACCACTTCTCAACCGCTCGTGCCACTGGTAAACGACCGTTTTTTTTAGAGAATCGTTGCCGAAACACTTTTCCAACATTTCCAACGTCCGTGCGCCACTAAATCCGTTTTTTTACGCAAAATTTAATACAAGTTCGTTGTTGCAAATTTAAATCCATTTCTGCAATTGTAAAAAATCGCCAACACACACAGAGATAGATATACTCTTGGCTACGTAACTTTTGCAAATGTCAAGTTATGACACTAAGATTTAAAGGGAATATCAACAACAGATGTACCAATTTAACAAAAAAAACAGAACTCAAATTGGAACGATGGGAGCGCCACACGGTGGTTATTCCGGGAACTTTTTGTTCAAGGTAGTATTATCATGGAATTTAGTTTATAGAG